>CM055761.1:3667322-4867322 GCA_029465975.1 Dallia pectoralis | reverse complement strand
GCATGCAAGCTAATATTTATACATCGTGCCGGAAGATAAACTGGCGGCTAATTGCACCATTTTACCGCTCATAACAACCTGCCCATTCATTAGAGTCAAGGTAATCAGTGGTGATTTGCATCATTAAAGACAATACAGCGGCGTAATAAATTATGAATTATCAATCAGACGATAATTACCGCGACTTAATCTGCATCTTCAAGCTGTGGAGAGGAGAGGGGAGTGGAGAGCACGCGGACAGAATACTGGACTTTAACGACCAACAAAGGCCTCCAACTCTTTTTTTTTTTCTTGTGTGTGTGTGTCACTTTTGCAGCAAAAACAAACGTTCATACGCTCACACATCGGCTGATAGGCCAGTCGACGACAATAAAAGCAGCGTGTTTGAGTGTGCACAGTGTGTCATCTGTGCGCATGCAATCAACGACTGACGGGACATCGACCAAAGTGACACTTCATTGTCAATAGCGTTGATTTTTTTGTATCCGAATCAGGTTTATTGGTGTCGTGGAAATTTAGACTTTAATCGCTGAATTTGAACTTAAAGTAAGACGCACGAGAGTATGTTACAGTTTGACACTTTTAACAGGTTTAATTGCAAGTAAGAAACCATTTCTCAAATACAGGTTTAAGCTTTTGCATTGATCAGATCAATCCCTATAGCAAGCTTAAAGAATAGGTTTTGAGGAAAGTCTTCATCAGACAACAGGACAATAACCTGTGCTGGATCAGACTGACCTAATGATTACAACTTCTGCAGGGGTATTTAAAGGAATGAAGTTACGCACACTCATTGACACACCAACCTAAACAGAGATGATGGAGAACAGACGAGGTCCTTAGAAGATCTCACCAAACTATAGGATAATAAACATGACATATGGAGCTGTCAGGAAAACCCGAGGGTCACTCCCCAGTCAAGTCAAGGGAGGTCAGTTACAATTCCTAACAGCCAAGCCGGCACCGCAAAGTTACTTAGTGACATCTATTTCCTCCCCAGGACCTTTCTAGAGGTCAATAGGTCAATAGACAGATGTCTCCTATCATGAAACTTATATTCCTGTCCTACAAAAAGCTTATCCTAAACATTCCTTTCCTCTGTGCCTTTTGGCCTAAACAACATCTATAGGACTTACATGTTAATAAACTTCTTGAGTGATCATAAAATTCCATAACATTGGCCAAGTCTATTTTCACACACAGGGAACTTTATCTGACCGCGAGCTGCAGCGTTAAGAACACACATTTGAAGACATTTTAAGAGACAACATTTTACAGCCCCGTTAAAAAGTACTGTGGCTTGAGCGGTGCACAGTTGAGATGATTACAGACTTGACAGACTATTTTTAGGGCTTACCTCTAACACTGCCTTGTGGAGAGATCTTGCATCGCAAAAAGATTGGTCCTGAACCCTGCCTGAAAAGCACCTAGTGATCAAGGGTGGCGCGGTTGCTATAGCAATCAGTGATGTATCCTGTCAAGACTCTCTCTGACCAATAAGGTGCTCTAGGCAAGATTTAAGGTGCTGCAACGGAGCCAACTAGTATTTTATTGTTTTTACTCGTTTGGCGCCCCCTATGCGGCCCATGTGCAGCTGAAATGTTTGAGAATTTCGGGGCCCGTGACAAGTATTTTTACCCCCCTAAGGTGAGAGAGACCCCTGAAATGATCGTCTGACTGCGTGTTTTAGGACCATGTTATCTTGTCGATGATGTGGACACCGAGGATCTTGAGGTTGTTTTCCCCTTTTCAATTCAGCCCAGGCGCTTTCGCTCTTCCTCGTCCTTTGGCGCACAATCGAATCCTTTCTCTGTGATGTTAAAGGTGAGATTGTTTTCCCTGGCGCCACACTTCCGGGTCCCTGGCATCTTCCCCGCGGGTCATCTCATCAGCGTTCTGTCATCGGCAAGCGTACGGTGTTGGAGTTGTGCGTTGTCATGCAGCCACGGGTGGGCGTGTACTGTAGTACGTGTTGCAAAATGTGCTTTTTTCTTTTAATGTATACTCACTCCGTGTTTCATTTTAGTTGTTCAACTGATTTACGTTGTTTGTGATGATGCACAACAGTTTTCAGTTTGGCAATTAGTAGGGTTATTTAGTTTGCTCGATTGTATCCAGTATTGCTATTTATGGTTTATCCTTTATTTAACCTGGTACGCCTATTGAGAACAACAATTAATCATTTGCACAAATTGTATGATCATAATAGCAGAATAACTCAGAAGAAGGTAATCAGGTATGACAGAGGTACGACAGAGGTACAGGTGAAAACGACCCACTGGGCAAATTGGGTGTGGCAAAGGTAAAAAAAGTGGTTATGCATGAAAACCAGACGACAGTTAGCATGTGAGGTGATCGACAAAAGTTCAGACGGAAGAAGTTTGAAGGCAATGGGTGAGATGAAGGTTTAGGATTGTGGAGATTAGGGGGATAATACTATCAACAGGAGATGACTGAGAGCGAAGGAAGGGAAGGAGAGGAGGGAGTTAAAGGGAGAGTAGGAGGAGAAAGGAAGAGGAGAAGAGGAAGGTGGAGAGAAGGGAGGATAGGACGTACTCTGTCTCCACAGTCCTGTGCGGCCTCATCTCGCCCACTCCCTTTTCCCTCCTCTCCTCTTTTCCTTCCTGCTCTCCTCCCACCCCTCCACCTCCTTCTCTTTCAGCCATCTCCCTCCAGCTCCTGTTGGTAGTAGTACCCCCATAATCTGTATCCACAATCCGATGTGGAGAGAGTTGGCGAGATGAGGTGAGGCTGCGTATGATTTTGGTGACAGGAGCTGGAGGAAGATGGCTGATATTTAGGGTGGAGGAAGAGGGAGAGAGTGGTGAGATGAGGTGAGGCTGCATAGGATTGTGGAGACAGATTAAGTGGATAAAACTACCCACAGGAGCTGGAGGGAGATGGCTGAAATTGAGTGAGGAGGAGGATGGAGGAGGAGGAGAGGAAAGGAGAGGAGAGGAGAAAGGGGAGGAGATGGGCAGAGGTGAAGAGGAGTGAGGAGAGGACATATCTGTCTACACAATCCTATGCGGGTTTGACTGAAGGACGTATCCGGGGCGGCAGTGGCTCAGTGGGTTGAGTCGGTTGTCTATCAATCGGAAGGTCGGTGGTTCGATCTCCGGTTCCTCCTGGGAAATTGTCGAGGTGTCCATGAGCAAGACAGCTAACCCCAGCTGCTCCTGGCGAGCCTGCAGTCGCCTTGCATGGTAGACACGGTCGTCAGTGGGTGAATGTGAGGCAGGAGCGCTTTGGATAAAAGCGCTATGGTTAGTTACTGCTCCACACGTGGTTGTGAGTTTCAAAAGATTGCCAGTGGTGATGATTGATGCATTTAATAATTAGCATTCGGAAAAGGAGAATTGCGTTGGGCTTGGTCATCCTCAGCATACGTCAGCGAAGACGAAGAGGAGTTGGTCAAAAAGACCAGGGCAACTTCCGTTATAGGGACACGGTGCATGTTTACATGAAAGTATTACATTAAGTCCATCAAAATAGCGCATTAGCATGTTATTTGGGCAAAATAGCTTTAAATCCGCAATTCCAGTGATTATTCTAACCGAAAATAGCATACATAGGAGCGTTCCTAAAAGGAGCTTTCTGTATGTTTATCGAGTGCTGCAAAAACAAATTTGTTAAGTGCCTCTGGGTCAAATGACCCCCTTCTGGCGCTTCAAGGGTTAAATGTCTACAAAAAAGTTTAATGGATATGGTATTAAAATGCATTGAATATTACATGAAACAGCAGGCAGATTGGACAACTACACTGATGAACCTGAAGAGTAACACAGGTGTAACGAATATCGTTAATGATCTTTGATTAAGGGCACATAACAAGATCTGGAAAGAATACATGGTCTGTAAATATATCTGGCACACAGCACCCATACTTAAAGCGTGTGACGAAAAAAGACACTTGAAAACCAATTACTGCATACATTATAAGCCTACTCGCATTAAAACAGTTGTTGTGACAAAAAAATTATATATAAATAACATTTGCATTATTTCAATTTGTCATTTAAATTTTCTATTTACTCTAGAAAATGCAATTTTCTACTGACTAAATAATACGTCACTCTCCGTCGAATGCGCTGAGAGTAGAAATGTTTCAGGTGATATCTCAGAGTGAGATGAGTTGCTTGAAAGAAAAATACGGGAAAATGTATTATTTCAAAATTAGACTTCCTACATCACTGCTAATTTCATTTCACGAGACATTGCGCAAGACGACATGTTCAGGAACCACAGGGAGTATCTGTGGGAAAGGTTTATCACGTAATCTCGGATAGTGACGTGCGACATTGTTGTCTGTGTTTACCCTATAAACAAATTGCATTTGTGAGGATAATCTGGCCACAAGCCTTGCTCATTGAAATAAACCCGTATTGTAGTGTAAAAAACGCCCTCATGTTAAATAGGATAATTATATGTAAGTGTCGATGTGTGAAGAGATCGAATGAGAATAAAAGTATTAGACATCTGCAGCCAGACAACAGCAGTAAACACAGACACGTAAAAGTAACGTCTTTCTCAATATGTTCTCCTCTGCATATGGACTGATGTTATGTGGAGACAACAGACAATATAAAAGATCAGACTGCGTTAAACCCGCCTCCCTCTTAACCAATAGGATGCGTTCTGCCACAGACAAACAGAGTTAGAGAGCCAAAGCAGTGGACCAGTGCCCTGATCTCTATGCAGCTGAGCCCTTAACATGAGCAACAGCCGCTGACAGTTACTGGGTACTAGTTTAGCCCCTGTGCTGGGGAGGGAGGGAGGGAGAGAAATAGAGAGCACGGAGAGAGTAGCCAAGTAGAGACATGGCTCCCCACAGTGGTGGATAGTTGCCTGGTCATAGGATGTGGGTTTGGTGTTAAATACAGTCGGTACACAAAATAAAAAAAGAAATACAAATGGATTAATATGATGTCTGTATTTAAAAAAGAGTGAGAGATAAATAGATAGATTTGTATGGAGAAATCTGAGGTGAATATGGTTGAAATTGTAACGAATTGAAGCAAAATGTAATTCTGGTTGTTATTAGGGGAGCACTGTCACCACAGGGCAAACAGAGAATAACAGGATTATTCTGTTATCAGGGTGTATTTTGGTTCTGAACATATCTAGACGTTTACACATTTTTTTACCCAAGGTGATTAAAGAGGCAAAATAGCAACACATCTTTTTCAGTTTACGTTATACGCTTCGCTTACTGAACTTTCCTTTATACAGAGATAAAGACTAAGACCTAGGTCCTAGCTGAGCTCTGTGTCACAGCAAATAAAATCATACACCAAAATGTTTCAATTGAGCTATAGGCATCGACGCATCTGGCATGAGGTTATTCTGCGAGGTTTTCAATGAGTAAGATCGTTTAAAAAGATGAAATAGCTCTCTACACAATTATAAAACATTCATTATCAATCCCAGATATAACTTCCAACGGATATTAACCGTTCATTCGCGTGAATAATTCCCGGCTAGCCGTCGTCTCTTCTCCCTGGTGCGACTGCTTCTCTCATACTTCACCTATCTGCTCTCTCGCCGCTAAAGCCTTTACCGCGGTCGTTGTTCTATATGACTAATGCGTCCTATAATCACCTGGTGGGATGAAGGTCAATAAATTACAGGAGAAAAATGCATTCATCGCCAGTCGCTGCGTGACTGAGTGGTCTCACCTTGTGAATGGATGAATGAAGGAAGGTTGGCTGGGAGATGAAGAGCTTTTTCAACCCTGGCAGAGACACTGGGTTCCATGGACACACCGGCCTTCACCTGCCCTTGGGGTAACGATTCGCCCGCCGAATACGCAAGCTTAACGCCGGCTCCGGGGCACGGGCCCGAATGACGGCCGAGGAAACCCCCGACCGTAGCCGTTGACGACGAGACTGTGTGAAGGTTCCGGTAACACGCCAAATTCAGCTGCGTCTGTTACGTGGTCGGACACGTCTGAGAGACTCTGGGGAGGGAGTGGTGATATTAGCTCGGGCAACACGGGGCTTAGATCTGCCAGGTTCCGTTCGGGTAGTCGGATTCCCGGCTACAGCGGGTCACCGCAGCCGCCGCGGCACCTGTTCCCGTTTCCCCCGGCTGCCAATGGCGTCCCAGATTGGTCTCGCGCGTCAGCCGTTAACGGGGGGAGAGGGTGAACGGGTAGGGACTTTGGGCTGTCTCCGGTGCCGCCGCTTGTCCCCATTTCCTAGTTACACCACTTGCTCTGTCATCAGTCATTCTTCTAGCCCTCAAAGCCGTGGGAAGTCTGTCCTCCCCCTAACACTCACACACCCCCGGGACAGAAATAGTGGTGACCCCCCGCGGTTCACTCCCTCCCCGCTATCGCGGCACTTTCACACCGGAGAGTGACGGGCGATGGAATTTATTGTCGAACTGGGTCAAACGTACACCCCTGACTCTTCAAGCTTCCCTGATTTTTACCTGGGGAATTTCAAGTCCAAAAAGCACAGTACAAAGTCTCTGAATCACCTCTCAACCCTCCCATCTGCCAGTCCTCCTCCCAGGCCAACATGTGGGGACTTGTCTGTTTTAACCAGAGGGTAATAGCAAAGTGGGAACAGAATAGGGAAGTCTATGTAGAACTAGGAAAAATCAGTAGTCGATCAGGGCATGATCAAGTGCAGATCTCCAGGATTTACGAAATCTACACTTTCGGGATATTGAAAGGACAATGTCCACATCGTAAGTATGAACTCATGTACTTTGATTTTAAATGTATAGAGCAATAAATGTAGTCCGGGGGTTGTTTTCGTGCCTTTCACATTCCTTCCGTTCTTTGCTGAACATCAACTACATTTCTGGCTGATCTAAATTGGTGAGTTCGTGGTGTGTCGTTGTCAATGAGTTATTCACTGTTGCTTTGGATCGTTAGTCTCTAGTCACATAAAGATACAATGTGTTTGATGTAGAGCGGCGGCTATTTATCGTTTCAAATGTATGTATAAATGATTTCCAATAAGCAACCGATAATCATTTCGAATTCCCAGTGTCTCCATGTATATTTGCAGGTTCCGTTAGACGACGTCTCAGGGTTTTTTGTTTTCCTCCCATAATTCACAACTGTCCGGTTGGTGTTCTGCTTCTCCATTTTCTGGCACATCTGACTAGACAGACTTCCTGTACTGTATTCTCAGTCGCCGCTTTTTTCGTCCGTCTCTCCTTGTCTATAACCAGTTTCTCTTCCACCTCTCCTTTCCTCTGTTTCTCCCTGTGTGCGTGTTTCTCTCTCGTTTCAGATCCGCCGTCTCGAACATCCGTCTCTCATGTTAGGTTGGATATCGCCGCGGGGGCATGGACGGGAAGTAAGTCAACTTTACGTTCGGTGATAATGTGAACCGTTTGAACATGTGTGGTGACGTTTATCGTCCGCAGCCAAACATTAAGAGTCTCTAGGCGTTTTTGTTGTCTCTGTAGATCCTCGAAGCCCCGCACTGATAAAGTTCTGTCATGGGGGCAGTCTCTCAGAAAACTTCTGGAGTCTAAAAGTAAGATAATGTACACTCCTCTCTCTCTGTTTCTCAACCTCTCAATACCAATTGAAAGTGAGTTTAAAAGCAAAGATTACGCGGATTTGAAAAGGACGTAATGTAAATTTCGCCATGTGGCAACTATGTCTTTGTTATTCCATCTCTGTGTCTGTCAATTCAATTTCAACAGTATCGTCAGGGGAAAATGTAATCTGTCTCTCTTTGTCTTTGTGTCGTTTCCCTTGATTCTCTTGTGTCTTTTCAATTTCACCGTACCTAAACTGTTTAATGTTGTTGATAAAGTCCTACCAGAAATGGTGCAGAGTGTTACCGGTGAAGCCTAAAGTCATTGGACCTGGCTGCCGTTGTACATATTTTGTCTTTTGTCGATTAGAGTCGGTTCTCCGGGCTGTGATTTATGTAAAGCAATTAGCGTGAGTAATGTTGAGGCACGCTGTTTGTTTGTGTTCCCGAAAGACTAATGAAAAATGGCACACCTGCGCGGATCTATAAGTAGGCTAAGCATTTAGAAACTGAACGGTAGGCTACAAGGGACTATGCTATTCCCAGACGACTTCGGCACACCTGTCCATTTGCATCTGGAAACCGCTGGATCACTTATCGCGAATATATAACGGGGCTTTTTCACACTGGTCAGTGGTCTGTCATGTGTTCATGTACGTTTACAGCATGTGTTGTTTAGTCTCTCATAGACACGCTGCTGTCACTAACTCAGACTTGACGGGTTTGACGTCCCGTCTGCTTTTCCTAAGCTGACCCGAGTTCTGCATGTTCAGTTGTCCACACCTGCATGGTCTCGTCGAATGTGAGCGTGTTTCTGTCTGCGAGTTTATGTTCACATTCGCTTATCTTCTTTTCCCGATTCCACCTCGTAGTGGGGCAGCTCGCCTTCAGAGAGTTTCTGAAGACAGAGTACAGCGAGGAGAACCTCTTGTTCTGGCTGGCCTGTGAGGAGTACAAGACCATCACCTCGAATACACAGATGGCTGAAGCAGCCAGAAGGATCTACCGAGAGTTTGTACAGGTCGATGCCTACAGACAGGTACAGAGAAACATTAGACAGAACTAACGTTTGTGTACCTTCGTCTTCTGTCTCTCGTTTCTTTCTCTCTGGCATGTTCACTCTTTAGTTCTCTCGCTTCGACCCCTGCTCTCAGCAATTGTTTTATTTTTCTCTCGCTCTCGAAACATAACGCCTGGGCACGGGAAATCTTTAATTCATCACTATATTCCAGATAAACATCGACTGCGAGACCAGACGAGAGATTACCAACAGCGTGTCTCAGCCGACCCTGAGCTGCTTCGACAAGGCTCAGAGAGTGATATACAAGCTGATGAAAAAGGACTGTTATCCCAGATTCTTGAAATCCGAAATCTATCAGGCTCTTTTAGAAACTTCAGAAGCCAGCTGAGTTTCCAGGACTGGGGGAAGAATGATAATTGTCCAGCGAACATGAGATCATTGAACTGTCTCCTCTCGAACTAGGTGTCCATGTTTGCTCAGTGTGGTTCGACTCTCACAGAACCAAGGGAACCGTATACAGTCTCCCTCCAGAGATGTCCCTGTTCAATTAATATTGTGCTGATTGTAGACGATATAAACATGTGAATATTATATTGTAAAGACGTGTAGAGATAATATAACTACTTCACTGTAAAATATGTTATGTGTGTTGAATAACGTATCGTTTCCTACGAGTCTAGTATTTTTATGCATTTGGCGGCCAATGATTGTTCCTTTGCACATGAACTGTCAATTTTTTTAATACTCATGTTTTATATAGAGCTTTTTATTCAGTACAAAATGATGTTTCTTTATTGAGTATCGGCGACGGCAGGATGTCTCCCAGAGGGGGCGTCAAGAAGAATGTGCGAATCTTGAACGTGTTCCTGCTAAAGCCGTCGTGAGCCAGGATGTATCGGACTTTGCTACAAAACAAATTCGACATTTCAGTCCGTTTGCTCGTTTCTGTGCCGTTTCCGTCCGTGACGGAAAGTGAATAAGCAGAATTCAACACTCACTTTTGTGTATCGGCTCGTGCGCGGAGGCTCGTGCGCGCGCACTCGTGATTCCGAAGGCCGACGACGATCGGTGCAGCGTCGGCTGACGTCCCGTGGCTTCGGTGTCCCTGTCACATCCGCACGCTGTTCCACTTTATCTCTCACACCCAGAGCGACCCCAAAGCCTCTGTTCCCTAGGCAACCAGCCCAACGGGTCATCGTCGAGATCTCTCACTCTCCGTCTCTCTCGCTTGTCCCTTTTGGTCTCTCTTTCGTATCGTACTTCCATGAATGTATCAGCTTGTTAGATCGCGGCGCTTACGATGTAAGGGGTTGCGTGTTCGCCTGCGGGAGGCCAGTAGGGAAATAAATAAAAAATTGTTTGAATATGAGTGCACCGAATTGGAGCGTCTGCTGAAATGTTTCAATGTCTACATCGGTGGTTGTTAACTGCTAGTTTGGTGAGACTCTGCTAGTTGATTTTACCGTGTACTTTGTAGTTCTTTCTGGTACCTCCATTCACCTGGTTATAGGGGATATAGCAATCCTTGATCAATATAATCGGCAGTACTCCGGAACCCCAAAGCCTAATCTGGTTGAGTAATTACATCATTAACAGCAGGATCCAGAGTCGCTGTGCTGAAAGTCGCCCGTCGTCTCGTAGGGTGGAGGTACTGGTGCCATTGATCGACTTACCAACTGTCCCCTTACCTTACCAACTCTCACCACTACATCTCTGTTATTGTGGCTTAAGGTGTCCCCTTATCTGCTTCATAAAGTCACACAGCATTAATGTTTTACTGACGTTGCAAAGAGCTTGTTGTCCACGCTGGCCGTTTGCAAATCTCCTCCCTCTTGAGCTCTTGGCTCTAGGATATGACACCACGTTCACGGCTTTTCCAGTGACTCACACACACACTCACACACACACACACAGATGCTGTAACTGTGTGCTAACCAAACCCATATTGCCGCTACACATTACTTCATACAGGAAGCTGTTTCTTGTCTGGAGTGAACATTAGTGAGTACATCACAATCTGATATGTGATTCTCATGCTGATGTATCTGGTAAAAGCCAGGTGGTTCTATAATAGGATTCGTCTGTGAGCATTTCTCTGTGTGTGTGCATATCCGTCTGACTACAGAGAAGAAAGTTCTCCAGCGATGACATTTGGAATATGTAGCTTGAAGACGAGACGAGTGTTAATATGACAGCAAGGTCATCAATCTGAGAGGAGAACAGTGACACCACAGGAATCTACATAATACTTCACCAGGCCGGGAAACAGAAGGGACTTGGGTGTCTGTATATCAATATGAGGCTGGGAAGATTGTTAAGAATAATTCAAAGAAACATTCAACGCCATAATTAAAAAATCTAAATCTCTGTCAATTGAAGGACAAATTAAGAGTGTGGGCCTTAATACAATAATATTGTATAATATACAGATAAGCAGCAAGTGCATGCATTAAAGAAAGATGTCGTGTTCACCGGTTCAAGGTGACATTACACAGAGGAAAACGTGTGTCTGTTTATTTCTCTATTAAACGGGTTACTCAAATAGCAGGGAGGACAGACGCACAACGCTGAGTCTCACAGCATGAGAGAGGTGTCGTGTCGTCACCAACGCAGATTCCTTTGGATCGGCATATGGCCAAGGGAATTTGCCGAGAAGGGTTGTTCTGAAATGTCACATGTGTATGTGGTCATTTCTCACGCATCAACAATGGTAGGTGACACTACTATTGACCAGTGGGTATGTTCATAAGTAGTAATGACACCCAGCCAGATCCTAATCGAGCTATAAGACCCAATATTCAACTCACCTTTACTGTGAGGATTACGTTATGGGATATGACAGGAGTTGAAGGTCACAGACAAGCCCTAATCCGGGTCAAATGTCACCTTGGACCACGAATGATGTGTGACTTGTAATCTTCAACATTGAAGAAACAGGTCACATCATTTTTGCCGAGCTGGATGCAGAAGAAGTCTTCTAACTAAAAACAAGCGTTGCATTTTCACCCATTAGACAATTATTTCATAGATTGAGTCATTTTTATCGCGTTAGACCGGCTCATTGAACTAAACACGGAACGTCTCATTTGGTATTTTCCCAAAATACATGATGGCCAGTGAGCTTCTGCTGCCGTCTCACGGTCTGTGTGGTGTTTGATATGTGTGTTGTGATGAGTGTGGTGTGGTGTGTGTGTGTGATGTGTGTGCAAGAATGCATGTATGTGTGTATGAAGGACAAACGCCTGCTCGCATACCTAAATGCCAAAAGGCAGCAATCGTATTCTATCCCAGCTCTATTCTGACGGAGGGCTGGTTTGCAGGAGGAGGAGTGTGAGGGGAGGCGATGCCCCAGCAGGTAGGCCTACTCTGGGCTGTGGAGAAGTCGATAACTCCCTGGGACTCCAGGTCTGGTACATTAGCCGTGGAGGATCTTAGGGAGGGATATAAGGTGTCTACAACTCCCACAGATTGTCCCAGATCCTGGCTTGGGAAATCCAAAACGCTCTTTTCTGCAGTACTGCATTCAGCTTAAAGCTTTCAGAAAAAATATTTTCGACATTGTCTTTAAACATTTGTTATCCCAAGTTTCACCGGGATACATTTTCGGGACGACATACACGAAAACACAAACACACAAAAGTGCATGGGTTTGGCCAGGCTATTTGTGCTGACTTGGAAACAAGCTACACAGAAATGTACGAACACATTGACCTCATAATTAAACAACATAGTTTGACATATGCCTGTGTGCAAATTAGATCACTCCACCTGTCCCTGTGTCTGTTATTTTATATTTTATTATAATCTGAGCCATTCCCACAAATGGGTTCATTTTATATATGGTGTTTGCCTTAGTCTAGAGACCTGGGTTCGCTTCCCAGCATTGTAACTATACCAAAACGCTCACATATCCTCGTAAGCTTGCCATGTTTCTAAAACAGAGAGTGTTATGGCAATAGGTAAAACTGTAATTGAATGTTTAACGATGATGATTCTTTTTTTGCTGACTCACTGGGAAAATTAACACAACGTAATATGTAAATTTACTGGTACGTAGAAGTCTTTTTTTAAGCGATTTAGTGTAGCTTACAACATACTTTCTGTAGGTAGCTCTCATGTCCAAAAAGGTTAGAGTACAACATGCTGTCCGTGGTCAGTTTCAGTCCAGAGTTGAATCATATTGAAGTATCGAGTGAAGGTAGATTACAGACAGTGGAATCACAGCCGGTCCAGACATCCAATGGTTTGTAGACATATATTATTATTCCCTGGTACTGAAACCTCAGCTGGCATATAATGGATCTAAAACAGTCTTATAGATTTCAGATTTCACCAATCTAGGATCACTGTTCCTTTTCATCAGCTTGCATGTCGCTCTCTGTGCCTTGTCAGAGAAGCTTAGGGTGGTCTTAGCCACACTGTAATCCCTTGTCTGGTCTCGAAGTTGATGTCTATCTCAAATCAGGTAACGAATAAACCTTGTATTTGTGCAGCCGTTATGTTGGTTAGAAGGAGAGGGAGAAATTGATGATTAATGCGAGACAGAAAGCGATGAATGAGTGGATAAAAAACATTAGACAAAATAATGAGAAATCAAGAAAGAAGTGGTTTGGTATGGTGTTTTTATCTGCTATTTGTTTCATTTTGAGACACTTTTTATTAGCCAGAAAATGACGGCCATTTTGACCGTGTTAGACAGGCCCATTGAACTAAACTTTCCCTGTAACACTTCTCATGTGTGATGGTGTGTAGTTTGTGTGACGCGTGTGGCCTGTGTTGTGCGTGCGATCTGTCGGGTGCAATGTTTGTACGATGTGTGCACGTGTGTTTGAAGGACAAACGCCCTCCCATCTCCCTACTTGCGGGAAGAAAGCAATCGTATTCGATCGCAGCCTCTATTCTGACAGACCCCAGCGAGGGCTGGTTGGCAGCAGGACGAGTGTTAGGGGAGGCGATGCCCCAGCAGGTAGGCCTACCCTGGGCTGTGGAGAAGTAGATAACCTCCCTGGGGACTTCAGGTCTGGTACATTAGCCGTGGAGGAACGCATGGAGGGCGGACAGATAAGGTGTCTGTGACCCTCCTGAGTCCCCCAAATTGTCAGTAGTCCTGATTTAGGACGGTTGAACTCTTCTCGCAGATGTGCGCTGTCAGCAGGCCTCCCAGGCACTATAATACGGAGCTTTAATGGGTTAGAAGTGTGTGTGTTTTTCACATTATCTGAGAACCCTTTTGTGGACACACTGACACACACACAAGCACACACACGAGATTCACTTTTCACCTCAGATTCCATCGTTGCAGATTGTATTTAACAGATCACTGTCAACTCAATGATGAAGTGTTTGCAGTGTTTTGCCATTCAGTAAAAAACTCTGGGTCCCAGTAGAATATAATTACAAATGTACTCACCTCGTACACAATTGCCTCCTTCTTTCATATAATATATGAATAACCAAAGCCAGTCACCTTTTGTCCTAAACACTCGTTGAGTCGTAATTTTACCACATGTCATGCCCTAAATCATGTGCACTTATAGACCAAATAACATCAACCTGACCATGACACAGGCATTATCTGAGGACGTTATATTCAATTGTTTAAACCCCATCTTAAGAATCCTAGCTTCTCCGGTCTCGACATGACTTTGCCATTGAGTGCGCAGTTTCTCGTCTATACCTGTAGATGGCGACAAAGACGACATTTTAAAATACACAATCCTGCCCTGTTAAAGGATCTGCCACAATACCTGTGTAATTGCTTAACTTTGAACCGCGTTCGATGTAGCACTAACGCCATTGCATGTAGCAGCCACAATCTATATGAGATTTGGACTATGTAGCTCGAGCTGTGTTGACTGCCAGCTTGACTTCTCCTGAATCCACTGTTTTCTAGGATGTCTAGCTGTTTCACTTCCACCTCAGTGCAGAGGAAGTCTCCATGGGTCAATTCCCTCCTCTATGTGAACGCACAAACACACACTGTAACAGACTGTAATCGCGTTGTCTCCTCAAGCACACCTTCCCATTTTCTGATTTGATGCCAATTGCCTCTAGCTCATGTGCACTGTTGAGACGAAACGTAATGATCAATCGCAGGTGAAGTGAATTACATTGATCATCTCACGGTCTGGGTAGCTTAGATTGTAAGTTCACGGAAGGACAAACCACAAACCGGCAATGGAGAACAGGTGATGAAATGCTTTTGTTTGCTAAATACATGTAAAAGAAATACTGCTAGGACACACGATACAAACCACAGTGATGAGCCTTCGTTTCTGAACGTTTGGGAATATAAAAAGACTAAGTTTCAAAATGTGTCCAAATCAGAAGCGCTTGCACAATAGATATTGCCAACACACTGTATGGGGCAAACGTATCGCTGCGTCGACATCCTGGGGTGTCAGTTTGCTCATGGTTATTGCAAACGTGAGAAAAGTTCATTTTGAATTCACATCAGAGGTGAATTTGCATGTGAGTGCTTCTGCGTTTGGAAAAAAAATGTCATGTTAATAACATCTGGTGCCTGTTTGTTGATGCCACACGGATTCGTAGCAAAACTATTAACAAATGAGCTGTACTGTGTGTGCAGAAGACAACATGATAACAGCAGAGGAGAACTGAGTTACAGGGGAATTCGGCTGGGAGGGACTGATACATTGGCGAATGTGGCATTGTGCACGTGGAGCGGGACATTTCAAAGAGCAGAGAGTTGAAATGTTACAACGATGAGTGTTGTAGGCGGAAATGTTGACAAATCGGAAGGTGGTGTGGTAAATTTGATCTTACAAAGGAGCCTTTTGAATGGCAAGCCTACACAAGCCGGGACTTCTCCTACATCTGTATAAGGGCTGTCAAATGTCATATTCGATACTCAAATGTTATTCAATTTTAGGACAAAAGTGTTATTATTTGAATGTAAAAAGCAATATTTAAATATATGGTGTGACATTTTGTGTGTCCCCACTGGGTTTTGTAGAGACTGTAAGTGTAGAGTAAGTGATTAAACTGATGTGTGATCAAATTGTTTTGGGAATACAATGTGGGAATACTTTGTGGGAATACTTTGCTTTCTGAAATCTGCAACTGGACTCACAGCAACTTTGGCAAAAGCTATAAACCAGGCTAGAAAGAGCAAATCAGTGAAGAAGCCGGTAACACTTCGTGGAGGCATTACAGCAGGAGACGAAGACGTGATAAATGCAATATCGCAGCACATTATTCGTTGTGGGTCAAAGGCACTAAAATCATAAGTGCAAAGTGAACTGCTGGATTTGGCTCGTTCCGTATATGGTCCGTGACAATTAGTTATCGGAATTATCTAGTTTGTTAGCTATGTAACACAGTATGGACACTTTCCTCAGAGATTTGGACCATGCTGACATCACAGCATCGCGTCAGTTGCTGCAGATTTGTCGGCTACGCATCCATGACGTTAATCTCCTGTTCCACCACATCCAACAGGTGCTTTTATTTCATCGAGATCTGGTGACTGCGGAGGCCATTTGAGTACAGAGAACTCATTGTTATGTTCAAGAAACCAGTTTGCGATTATGTGAGCTGTGCGACATTGGATGTTTTCCTGCTGGAAGTAGCCATTACATTTTGGTCATAAAGGGTTGGCTGTGTGTTACAAAATATCCATAAAGAACGTATTTGTAAATGATAAATACTCCATTAAAAAAACCTAACAAGACTTAATTCATACCAGAAACACAAGTAATATCAATCATCTCCAAAGGTCACATTAAGTAATTAACTGTTTCTCCGCTTCCACAAACTTCCTGAATTGTCCTATATTCTGATGTCACGGTCGCCCTGCTACTTGAAGACCCTCTGGGTCCAGATGTCAGTTAAGCGTGCCGAACAAGACACACATGAGGAAAATCCCTCGTAGCCAGACTGTGGACTGTTTTTCCGCTGCACGTTTGAAGCCATTTCGCTCCAGGGGTCGTCACAAAGTCGACGCATGGGCGTGTCCGTGAATAAACACTGACAATCTTATTAAGGTGGGTAGACAGACACTTCTTCTTGCAATCTTCCTGTTTTACGCCATGACCACTTCTCTTCCCTGACTTGCAATTTCCTCAGTGGGAATTATCAGCACATTTTGCTGTTGATTCAGCATACGGTTTCTGGTAGTATCATGTAGTTCTTTACTGTATCTAGTATGAAATATTTTTATCCAAATGTGCATAGCAATTCGGTTTGTAATTGTTCTAATAGGAATCTTTTACAGGAATGAATATTACAGAGGTTACATACATAAATATCATTTGTGTAGGATTCGTTTTTATATCTGTCGTATCTCAGGGTCTGCATCAACCTGCAACCAAACATGTGGAAAATTTAAAGTTTAGGTGGAAATGTCCCGTTACCCAGGTAATCCATAACCTCGCTAGGAGTACATTTTCAATATTGACAATCACAACTGCGAGAAGATCAGAAGGCCTGTCAATGCTCTTGGTCCACGCTGCTTAGTTGAGCTAGTGAGAGATATGTACAAACTGATGGACAGAGATTCCTTTCCTAGGTTCCTACAATGTCTATGTGGACAACATAAGTGGTAAATGGTTAAAGAAATGAGTTGCTAAAGTATGGTGAAGCTAAAAGGTTGTCAAATCTGACAGCGGCGTCAAGGATCTGTCTACAATATTAAATATTAATAGCAAGCATTTATTAAATATTGATACAGCACAGACGAACTTTGTTTCACAATACTGTCTATCCATAAATCTATACGGAGAAACATGTTCTATCTTTAAGTCTTCCCTATGTCACTGGGTAAACGCGTCTAGTCTTTGGGAAGCAAACCCACACCCTCTCTAAGTCTCCCGTGGTCACATATCATCTGTCTCAGCTAATTGGTCATGAAGGTGGAAAACGTAAGCCCCGTCTCCATTGACCCCCGTCCACAGATGGCACTTTTCTTCAAAGTTGTGTCTTAAAAAGGCAATCCGGACGGATCTAAGAATAACCAAGTTTCACCCAGAACAGCTGTAGGTGGAGTGGAATCGGTGGATACCCTTTTTATGGAAGTAATCTCATCGCCATGGAACAATTTTGTTCTCTTGACAACGCTCAGCGTCAACACGGAGCTTTTGCATCAACAGATACCGTACCTGCATAGAGGAATTCTGGGATTTTGCTAAACTTGTATGTTTAATTCACAATAGCATGACGATCAAGATAAGACAAACTGTTTATACGCATTCATTTTTATTTTTTAAAAAGGTTTTCAAAAATAACTTGAATTGCACTTTATTTTGAGTGTCCCAATTTCTATTTGCAGATAATTGGTAGATAAATAGAAACACACCAACAAACATCAACAAACAACCAAACAAATCTTTTGGCAAGCAACTTCTTGCTAAGGTTAGTGTTAAGGTTAGGTTCGGTTTAGAATAAGATTGAGTGTAATGGTTAAGGTTAGGTCAGATACGTTTTCATGTAAGGTTACACGATAATGACCAATCAACACCACCACATCTTAGTTCATATTTCACAACACACAAATAGCATTGTTTACTATATGTAATATTAATATAATCATGTAAAAATTGTAGTTATTATTGAATTAGTTGAGAGGGGCGGGGTTCCTGCTAGATGACAAATATGGTCGCTTTCATTTGCTACACCTTGCCACTTTGTCTTCGCGCACAGGCTGTCGCTATTTTCCTCTGTCCCAAAAGGTTGCCATGACAGCAGAAGGGAAGTGAGTAATGCACTGTGTATTTACGATACTGTCTGGGTTGCTCAATTCTGTCACTCAGGAAGCTCTAGAACGGATACCGTTCATATGGTGTGAGACAAAAGTGGGAGGAGGAAGACGTTAGTTTGTGCACTTTTGGAGTGTTTCTGAAATTGTCCGTTGAGCTTCACTTTTGTGATGTAACTGCGGTGTGGATGTGTGGATCCCGGGACCGGATGGAACATCCAATAACACGTGGTGGTGTCATTTGATTGTACTTGACTGCATGTGGCCTTCTTTGGGCAAGTTCAGGAGAAACAGGGCAGTTTCTGAATGTCATGAAACAGACCATTGGACTGGCTCTCTAACACAATACCTAAACCGTTCATGAGATGCCGTTTACTGGGTATTGAAAGAAAGGATATATGCCCACAATAACCAAATGTGTATATTAGATGTCATTGATATGTTTGAATTATTACACCACAGGGCTGGTAGCAGTAGGAGAGAACATCTCGATGATTTTAACGGGCTTCCAAAACATATATTATGTGAAGGTCATGATTTGCCTATCACTGTCTGAGTCATTTGCATCTAGAACGGCTCTACAACATAACTCTACAAAATAAAACGTCTAAATCAGTCTACCCAAAGTCCTCCACTGCTCCGAGTTCCAGTTCTGACCCTCGTCTGCACAATGTAAGAACTTTGGACTGTGGACAGGGGTCATCGTGATCTCTGATCGGTCTGCATCTACACAGCCCCATACGCAGCAGGTCGCGATGCACTGTGTGTTGTGACATATTCCTCCGTGACCATCTAGAACTTTCCGTAACCATCTTTGACATTTTCTGTGACTTCTGCCACAGTAGGTCGTCGATTTGGGGTTAGTTCCTCCTGGGACCACAGTCAGTAGATACTCACCACTGCTGACCAGGACCACTGTCAGTAGGTACTCACCACTGCTGACCAGGACCACTGCCTGTAGGTACTCACCACTGCTAACCAGGACCACTGTCAGTAGGTACTCACCACTGCTGACCAGGACCACTGTCAGTAGGTACTCACCACTGCTGACCAGGACCACTGTCAGTAGGTACTCACCACTGCTGACCAGGACCGCTGTCAGTAGGAACTCACCACTGCTGACCAGGACCACTGTCAGTAGGAACTCACCACAGCTAACCAGGACCACTGTCAGTAGGAACTCACCACTGCTGACCAGGACCACCAGGACCACTGCTGACCAGGACCACTGTCAGAACTCACCACTGCTAACCAGGACCACTGTCAGGAACTCACCACAGCTGACCAGGACCACTCAGTAGGTAGTCACCACAGCTGACCAGGACCACTGTCAGTAGGAACTCACCACAGCTGACCAGGTCACCACAGCTGACCAGGACCACTGCCTGTAGGAACTCACCACAGCTGACCAGGACCACTGTCAGGTACTCACCACTACTGACCAGGACCACTGTCTGTAGGTACTCACCTACTGACCAGGACCAGTCTAGGTACTCACCACTACTGACCAGGACCACTGTCTGTAGGTACTCACCACTACTGACCAGGACCACTGTCTGTAGGTACTCACCACTACTGACCAGGACCACTGTCTGTAGGTACTCACCACTACTGACCAGGACCACTGTCTGTAGGTACTCACCACTACTGACCAGGACCACTGTCTGTAGGTACTCACCACTACTGACCAGGACCACTGTCTGTAGGTACTCACCACTACTGACCAGGACCACTGTCTGTAGGTACTCACCACTACTGACCAGGACCACTGTCTGTAGGTACTCACCACTACTGACCAGGACCACTGTCTGTAGGTACTCACCACTACTGACCAGGAGCACCCCACAAGCCCTGCCATTTCAGAGATGCTCTGACCCGGTCATCTGGCCATAACAACTTGTCAAAGTAGCTCAGTTTTTGACCCTTTTTCTCCAAGATTCGAACACGTTGATGACAATAGCTGACTGTTCTCATCAGTGTTCGGATGTTTTTATATCCTCATGTTCTTGTGTCTCTTTGTTTGGAGTTTAGTGCACGTAAAAGGTATAATCAAGATACCAAAAGCTGTCTCACTTGCTATGTTTTTAATTAAAAAGTGCAGAACGTTTATTTGAATGATAATAAGTGTCTGTGGAGAGTCTTGATTTTTACAGAGACAGAAGGACCGACGGTGGGGCAAGAAGGAATTTTTTAGGGCATATTTCAAATGGATTGCTTTAAAGCATTTGGACAGTCGCACGGGTGTTACTACTATGACTTTATTCTAAATGATATGACAACAAACTTAAATAGCAGACTGGTAGCTTTAATGTGAAAGTATTTTCCATATCGGATTAACCACTGGGCGATTCCAGCGGGTTTCTACATAGTTCCCTCCATTTTAGGGGGGAATACCAAATTTGGACATTCGCGTCACATCTGTGATGACCACTGTGTTGTTTTTACGAAGAACACATTCAATGGTAAAAGAACAATAGTCGAACACGTCAGGAACACTGTGCATTTGGGATAGCTAGAAAGACTGCAATTTGCGGAAAAGTATACCAGTGGAATTTCTTTTACATGTGGTAAAAAATATTCTTGTTACAAGAAAAAAAATACTGAAAACAAGGAACCTAAGTGAAGTCTTGTCCCCCCCCCTTCTTCTTCCTGTCTAGGTTTTCCACATGGTTCTGCCCTGTCACAGTTCCCTCTGTGCACTTTGTGTTCAGCCGTGTTTCGAGGTTGGCCCTGGCTTTTGTCTCAGTCAGTGTTCCTGCCGCCCTGCTATTGGTCCTGCCTGCCTGCTCGTTCTCTTACCACCTGCACATTTGCCTTCAAGATTCTTTACACTCTAGTTATGTTTGTTTCGTTGTTGGTATTCTCGCCTTAGCGTGCATTGTGTTGTTTAGTTGTTTGTTTGCCAATCTGTGGTTTGTATTGTTTGCCTGGCTTGTTCGGGGGAAAAATCAAGCGGAAGAATTGAAATACAAAGACTGTAGCTTAGCATCTGAGTCACAATCCTGACGTGCCGGCGAACTATGAAAACTTTGCCTTATTAAGCCACAACTTACTTACTATAAGAAGACCACATTCAGGCAAATGTATTTTTAATCAAAATTCCAGTCGAGTCAAGACTGGCAAGACAAAAACGGTGCGAAACAACACCAGTGTCCGGTGACGTCTAAGGGGCACATATATCAAAGGATATCCGAGCGAAACATACGCGCCTCACGCCATCGAAAAACACGCTTTCAAACGTAGAATTTGGCCACCTGAGGTATGATATTGACGCTTGAACAACATGTTCAGAGCTGTTATTGATCATGATGATTAAATAGCATAACCATCTGGTGTTGAATGCACAAACCTCAATGCTGTGTTAGCAGTGGGATCAGCAGTTACTACCAGCCAGAGACCAAAGAGAAAAGTCACGGCAAAACATTCAAATATTTTAGGAGAAGTAGTCTTTGACAGCGTTAAATGGAACAAAAAACATCTAAATCATGTTTTCCGCTCAGTGGTGTTCACTGTCCTTTGATAACTTTTATTAAACCAAACCACAAACTATTTTAGGAAGATGTATCTGACTAGTCCCTCAGAGTTACAGTTTAATCTTCTTTAAGTTGGTGGCAGCCTGCCAACGAGCAGACTAAAAATAATGTGGACATAAGAGCTCACTTTGAACAAGGAGCAGTTAGACATCAACTGAAAAACGAGAAAGAGAGAGAGGGAGAGAGAGGGAGAGGGAGAGGGAGAGAGAGAGGGAGAGAGAGAGAGAGAGAGAGGGAGGGAGAACACATGTCACAAGAAAGGAGAGAGTGAGTGAGCGACCGAGTGAGTAAAAGAAAGCGTGGAGGCTTTCGCTTTTGCTATGGTTCGCTGGGCTGTGTGTGTTTCAGTGTAGCGCCGTTCAGCCTGTTAGCGACAGGGAACACCCCGCGGTATAAAGTGTTGGGGTGGAGGAAGACCCCATCCGTACAGAGAACGGTCGGACCCCAGCATGAGCAGGACCAGGGGACAGGGAGTGTGGAGTTAAAACATGCCCAGCCTGGTCAACGCAGAGACACGGACACAAACGCATCGCTGCATCATGGAGCAGGATGACAGACGGAGGAACAAGAACCTGTGAGTGGAACTTCTCGCTTGTTCTACTCGCAATGACTTGGGGTTTTGGGAAAAGCTTTGGTGGCTATATGTGCTAAATGCGCTTTTGCAATTCTAGTGACGTGATGGGTGTACTTTCTGAATACAGACAAATACAGTAATCCAGTAATATTTTAATACTCTATGAAAGTCCTTTATACATGGACGTCCTCATTGAATGAGTCGTGTTTAATCAGATCACCGTGAAATCTTTTTTTCCAGAGGAAAGAACTTTATGTGCCGACTGCAATGTATGTTCTCACATTCATCCACTTCCGAGAGGTAAAAGATACTAATCTCCCACACTGTTCATTTGCATTGATCCATATAGATACTGTGCCACACTGTTCATTTGCATTAATCCGTATTGTTACTGTGCCACACTGTTCATTTGCATTGATCCGTATTGTTACTGTGCCACACTGTTCATTTGCATTGATCCGTATTGTTACTGTGCCACACTGTTCATTTGCATTGTTCCGTATTGTCACTGTGCCACACTGTTCATTTGCATTTATCCGTATTGTTACTGGGTCACACTGTTCATTTGCATTGATCCGTATTGTTACTGTGCCACACTGTTCATTTGCATTGATCCGTATTGTTACTGTGCCACACTGTTCATTTGCATTGATCCGTATTGTTACTGTGCCACACTGTTCATTTGCATTTATCCGTATTGTTACTGGGTCACACTGTTCATTTGCATTGATCCGTATTGTTACTGTGCCACACTGTTCATTTGCATTGATCCGTATTGTTACTGTGCCACACTGTTCATTTGCATTGATCCGTATTGTTACTGTGCCACACTGTTCATTTGCATTTTCCGTATTGTCACTGTGCCACACTGTTCATTTTTGCATTGTTATCCTGTTCATTTGTTATCCGTATTGTTACTGTGCCACACTGTTCATTTGCATTGATCCGTATTGTTACTGTGCCACACTGTTCATTTGCATTGATCCGTATTGTTACTGTGCCACACTGTTCATTTGCATTGATCCGTATTGTTACTGGGTCACACTGTTCATTTGCATTGATCCGTATTGTTACTGGGCCACACTGTTCATTTGCATTGATCCGTATTGTTACTGTGCCACACTGTTCATTTGCATTGATCCGTATTGTTACTGTGCCACACTGTTCATTTGCATTGATCCGTATTGTTACTGTGCCACACTGTTCATTTGCATTGATCCGTATTGTTACTGGGCCACACTGTTCATTTGCATTGATCACTGCAATGATTGATTGCATTGATTGACTGGGTTTAAGTGTACCTTACGTTGGTTCAATGTGCCCTTTGGTCCAGTCAAATACCAGTTATATTTTGAACCAGATTGGATTTGAGTTAAGTAATCAAACATAATTTCCCTTTTAGCAGGCTAAGTTTAGAAGACACACAACAGTGGTCTCAGTCACTGGAGAAACTTCTTGAGTCTAAATGTAAGTTTGACATCATCAGACGTGAGATTATGTAGCTGAATTCAACTAAATATCTAACTGAATACCCCAAGATGGAAATATCGAACGTGAACAGCGTGTGTTGCTGGGCTCGGAGCTGTGTCAATGTTTCATGCCTTTTATGCTTCCGGACAGATGGACTGGCCACATTCAGGACCTTCCTGAAATCTGAATTCAGCGACGAGAACATAGAGTTCTGGCTGACGTGTGAGGAGTACAAGAAAATCAAGTCTTCGTTCAGAATGTCATCGAAAGCGAAGAAAATCTACGAGCAGTTTATAAAGGCTGAGGCTCCGAAAGAGGTAAGGACCGACAAATAAATATTTACACATCATATAAGACATTCTACGGACCGCAGTGATCATTTAAATAAAAAGCCAAACTCCATGTGAACATATGACAACCTCATTGCAGTTTTTCCACCTTCACATTATCAACATCATCCGGCTAACATATACCAGACTATATCCAGACCTGCTGCATGAAATACATCTGTACTTCAATAATGTTAATTAGATCTTGCTCTTGCTCTCGTTCTAGATTAATATTGACTATCACACGAGGGAGCAAATAAAGAGGGCTGTGAAGACTCCCACACTCCAGTGCTTTGAAGATGCCCAGAAGATCGTTTACGGGCTGATGGAGAGAGACTCGTATCCGCGCTTCCTGCGTTCAGACATGTACAGATCCCTCTTGGAGTCTCTCGCCGACGACGCCTCCAAGGGGTGACAGCGGGGGGAAAACGAACGCTAACGCCGTAACCCGAGTGTTTGGGCTTTCCACGGGACGAGAGGCCGACAGAGCACAGAGAGACTGACACGCCCGTGTCCACACAGACCACGTTCCACACAACGTAGCGCCACGCCCTGAAATACTCCGGGATTTGCACACACACAGACAAACTCGAAACGAGGAAGCTGACGAAACCGAAGAGAGGATACGGGGGGAGGGTCACGATTGCACTCGGTGCTGCCGTTCTGTCTGTGACAGCGGGACGGACATTTCCTATCGGAGGCGATCGGATGAATCACAAAGTGAACGACCGTCAGACCGAAACAAGGCCCCAGTGAACCGGAAGTGCTTCCTGTCCCGATGACCAGGAGGAGCGCGTGTCTGTGTGTGTTGGGGTGGGGTGGTGGGGGGGGGCAACTGGACGCCTACGATACTGTGATAAGTCACGCTCTGGGGAGTGGGCTTTTACCAACTGCTCACCAACACAACGAAGGAGAGCGCACGTATTCAATGGAGTCTAGCCAAACAGGATGTATTGCCAATGAGAATATCAACGCGCGGTCTCTAGAGGTATGCCGGTTCCTCGAAAGGTGCTCGGATCGTTAGATGTTTAATAACGCGGCGAAAGACTCACACTGCATGTCACGAGAGAATTATCTATTGAGGAGTACCGGGGAATTTGTGTTCCATTGTAGTTATCGAAGTTTGAACTTTAACCTCTCTGAAGCGGAAATATGTTCGATGCCTCGACGAGTATGCACAATAGAGTTGTGCGTGTAAGATTTGAATGTTGTAGACCACTATTTATTACACTCATAGTTTGCCATGCTTGTAAACAGCTAAATGATAAGTAGAAGTGAAGTGATTACGTTTAATTATTAAATTATTAACAAAGTACTTTTTGTCATTCACTTCTCACAAACGCGATCTCAAATGAAAACCGACCAGCGACTTTGTGATTCTCATCCCAGACGGACTAAATGTTCCAGACTGACCGACCGTTAAATCACATTACCGGCTAAACTAAAGTACGACATAACCTTTCCCATGAAACATCCAATAATAATTGAGTGGAAATATACAGTATGTCAAATCTTATAGGTGGCAATCCTATTTAACAAAATACACGGGAAATAGTGACTTTGATTGCAGTAAATCACGTGACGGCGGATAATGGCGGTCTTCGATGTACTGTAAAAAAAAAAAGACACTATTTCTCAATGGCAAAAATATTTGCGTCATTGTGGCTGATGTCCCTTCATGCTTTTATTTTTATCTTAAATACACATCTGGTGTCTTGTTTCTGAAGGGTTTTTTCTATGTCAAAAACAACGTGAAAACAGGAAGGCCCCCGGTTTCAGTTTCTCACTGCGACGGCAGTGTGTGTGTGTGTGTGTGCAAAATATTTTTTTACAGTAAATGTTTTTCGGTGAAGCCAAGGTGTTCCAGCAAGACTGCTTCAAATGAGTAAATGTTGTTTTTTGTACTTTAAACTACATGGTTTTGTCTCGTTCTAGTTTGGTTATTGGGAAGGTCCTTAAGTTTTGCTCTATAATACCGTATACATACGTTCCCAAAACCTTTATAGACCATTCGTCCCACAGTTCAAGACTACAGACAACATATAAACTACGTGAGACCAAATACTGTTAAGAGTTTTACACCCTGCAGGTAAGTTAGAAAGGCATTGATCCATCTTATTAAATTCTGTGTTGTATACTCTGTGCATGATGTTCATCGGAATAACCTTATACACAATTGGATATATTTTCTAATATTTACTCCCAGATGGCTTCTGTTCCACCATTGTTACAACCCAATGATATATTGGATTGTATCCTACGTGATACCAACACATGTAAAGAACATCCAGCCAGAATCCAGGAATGTTCTTAGTATCCAGGAACTGTTTTGATGCTTTTGAATGGTTCCTGATTCTCTGGAGTATAAATACATACATGTGAAATCGCTTTGAGATTCATCACCAAGGGGAAACCAAAGAGCTGAAAGTAGACATGTGGGTGTTTACCTGGTGAAGAAGACATAAAGAGTTTAAAATACCAGTTAGCTCTGTCAAGACCGTAATTAAGCTGTATTCTGAAGTCCGGTACGGTTCGAAATTTACCAAGAAGAGGATGCATTTGCGTATCACCTCGGCACCAGGTGGGGAAGATGGTGATGGAGAAGGATCGAATCATGTCAGACTTCGAGATAAGACTCATTACCACTTCGGCTGAGGCTCTGTGAGATATTGATCGCTTGGGCGCCAACGGGTTAGAAACCAATGTTTTGCTGAAAAGAGACATAGCGTTAAATAATGTTTCGCATTTGATGTTTCACAATTCATTACAGCAAATTATTGTTCGATCCCAAATCAGGACTGTTTTTGTGTTGTTTTTTTCATTCACAATTGCATCATTTAACGAAGCGCACCGGTACCGCTTGAGTTGGAAATATAATCTCCATATAGGTTGATTTTGAGGGTGACCTGGTAATGCCTTTTAAATCCTCCTTGGCTGTGATGCTGTAGACAAGGGGCTCTGAGGCGGAATGGGAAAACCTGGAGAGGCTGGGAAAACCGGGAGAGGCTGGGAAAACCGGGAGAGGCTGGGAAAACCGGGAGAGGCTGGGAAAACCGGGAGAGGCTGGGAAAACCGGGAGAGGCTGGGAAATGTAGAACAGAAAGCTCAAAGGGATCCGTTATCGTACCAGTCATTTTCACTGACCCGGTGGGCAGATGACACAGCGCCGTTGTTCATTTCATGATAACTGACCCGAACCCAAATATATGGAGTGCATGAAACAGATATGGACACGCTTATTCAGAACCAGCCTGTATTGTTATAGCTAAATGATGGAGAGTGCTGACGTCTTGTCATTCCATAAAAAGTCTCCTCAAATCGATGACCGGATACAAACCACACCAAGTCCAGATGCAGTAGGAACTAAAGCAAAGATCTTGGCAAACAACACATTTTCCGTTTTCCGAACACCACAAAGCAGACTGTTGCTAATTTCCCTGGTTTGGGTAGCAGAGCCAATTTGAAAATGTATATTTATGTAATTTATTTCTCATTTCTCCAAAGCGACTTTGGCCAACTAGTTTAGTAAGTTAGTGGGCGAACCAGTTCACTCGGATCCGACTGGTTTCATTCCCAATAAACAGAAACATGGTTACTTTGTGTCTCTGTCCGGAGCACTTGACAGGTACTACAGGAGAGTAGGTATTCATATTGGGAATTGTGACTCCAACTTGTGATTCCAACTTGTTTGGCTGCAACGAGTGTCAGTAAATCCTGCTGAACAGTACATTAAAGCACGTTGGCAAACAGGTAGCCTACAGCTTTAAGACTATGTCTGTATGGAGTCATTGATTGAACACTTGTACATTTGTGAAAGACGATTGCTTTATTTTCATGGAAGTGCGGTGATCCCGTTTGAGACGCATCCCTTGGGAGTGATGAGATTAGGACGAATAACAAACGATTCACTTCCTGGAGTTGTATCATTAACGGACACTCCGTGACACACATTCGTGACACAGCGCGTGTTTGACATATTTATCGTACACAGTGTAGCGTGTCAGACACGTGGGGGTACACTGAACATTGCAAAGTACGTTACTGTGTGATAAACTGTGTCCGTTTTTAAAGGATATATGACATTAGCATTCCTTGTTCATGTCGATTACTCCAGTGGAGTGATTAGGATCAAATGCTAATCCTATTGTTCTTAAATCTGCATATAATTACACACTCTCTTTTGTATCGTGCGTCCAGAAGACTGACAGACGATGACTTGGCATCCCTAAATTCGAACTCCTACCTGCACGTTGAACGAAATGACATCACTGCATGCACTCATGCATTTCCCAATTATTCAAGTAGCCTAGCTACAAGAGAAAAGGTGTGTTTTCTACATTGGCCAAACGTATCAATAGCTTTATGTGGTGCCTTTTTCAAAGCACAATATAATGAGGTTTAGAGATCTTCTATTCAGTTGTAGTCGACAAATTGACACTGACTGAAGTTATTGTTGAACTTAGGCTTTAGTTTTAACCACTCACCATAGTGTACCATGAAAACAGCAAGTCATTAAAATAAAGCGCATCTTTTGAACCAGATTTTTTTTTACGGGGGGCCAAATTTTAACATGTTAAAATATTGTGATTAATCAAAATGAACGACACGATATTATGGGATTCACGTGATTAGTTATTGTGATGGTTCCTCAACACTGGCAGGAATGCACGGATATAACGCAAAAGAAGGTACAAATAAAACATCTCTATGAATGGATTACGGTCTCCTCCTCTACCTGAACCCAAATGTGATCAGAACATCTCCCTTTCACCTACAATAGAAACAAGAAGTTAGAAGTCACAAAACAATAGCAATATTTATTTAAAGCAAACTTCAACGACAAATAAAATATATGCAATCCATTTGGACTAATTCTATGCTGTGGTAAGTACGGGCATATAATTGTGGATCACAAGGGCACTGTCCCCAATCTGGATGATACATGATACATCTCTGCCTGGAAGGATTTAATGTAAACATATTATCCATTTCAACCTTCTCGCTGGTCCGTCTGTCTGTTCGCATTGTCTTGTGATCTCCTTATATGTACATTAGACATTTGCAGTAATACACATCCCAGTCTAAGCCACCCTGGAATAGCTGGTCCCAATCAGACCTCATCTGGTTAGAGAAAACCGGTAGGACACAAGTCTTGTTTTCGTTGAGATGCAGAATTCTACACGGTGTCTCCTAAAACAGTTGTTGTGAAAAATATATATTGGGGATATTATTCCCTAAAATGTAGCAAAGATTTTTGGCAACCGGAAAATTACAACAATTTCCGTGGTCACAAGATCAGAACAGGGTTTACTTTTTGACAACAAGTCCGACCAAATATGGAAATAATCGACCAATAACGACCCATATTACGACCAATAACAAAACGGATGACCAAGTAATAAGGTCGAATATGTATGCCATAACTCCTAGTCGATACTGTACATTATGAGGATTTCATGCAATTAAAATGAAGAAATAGACCAACCGCATTTGGACCTTACAGTGTTTTACAGTAAGTCCCTTCCCATTCACATTCATTTCACATTATTCACATTATATTTGCTAGCAACAGAACATGCACAGCCGACCGGAGCACATTTAGTACCGGGTGCGTACGTGTCCAAGTTGGGGACAAAATAATAGGCTTTTGGTGCTGGGAATTACCTGGGTACTACGTAAGGCCCTTTGGATGTGTTATTGTCTTGGTGGAAACTTGGCTCTGCTCTTCAGTCTCTTCTGAGGACAGCTGCTTATGACACAGTCATAATAAACACACGCTTAAGCCGACTCTCAGAATCTTTGTTTTAGTTCTCGGTTGGCCCCGTGATATAGCCGCGAGTGCCAATTCACGATGGCAATCGGAACATACAGAATGTAATATTCTAATAACTAAAGGTCAAGAGGGATGTGCAGTAAACCAACGGTTAAAATACTTATTTAGTTTTTTTTTATTATTTTGCAGTAATCATCTGGATCGGTTCAGATTGAAAGTAATTATTGCGGATTTTAACGGGTTCCAAATGTATTAAGTGTATTTTGCACATATAGCATCTGGGAAAATTTAGTTTTTCTATGATTTCAGCCTTATTGTTGCCTAGAGAACTTGAACTACTGTTACATCACAGACACTGACAACACAAGTTCAGCCACATTGTACGTCCAGCCAACATGTGTGTACTTTTCATCACCGACTGTGAAAGTGGAGAGTGGAGACGGACGGTTACCAGGCTGTCGGACGCCAGAGATATTTCTGCACCGAGGTCAAGTCCGTTTGCAACAGCAGTGTGTGACAACCCCTAAGGACTACTTCCCCAAACCATCAGGGTCAGGTGACTTACTGGGACGTTGTCATCACATGTGGCACATTACAGCACATGTTACTGTGGGTTTTGGAACAAGAGCAGACCAATCTTACTCATGACTGTTTTACCATAGGACCCCCGTCAAAATGACATGCGCTGTGGCACATGCACTTTCAATTGCCTCGCTGTTCTGTGTTTATCGACATCCAGATTATTTTTATTTGCAACTTAGTACATTTTGTTGTGGTAAATCACCTCCAATCTTGTTTGAGTGTATTATGTCTGCTTAAAATTGACCCCGTAAGTGAACACGATTAAACAAATATTTATTATTATCTGTCGCAAATGTATACAAAATGTAATTTCTTTGAACCTCTTACAGCACAAAGGGTGTAACAGTCACACACCCGATTTAAATGTCGCCCTACCAGTCCCGCACGTCATTGACGTAATCGTCTAATCATCGAGTCTTTAATTCGAATCAAGGATCGAAGTGATGCATTGACTTTTGGAATGTTTCACGCTAAAAAATCGAACTAACCAAGCTTGGATGAACAAATGCACATGCTGAATTCACCAAATCTAGTAGATTTACACCAACTTTGAAATTGCCAAATGTCAAAGATTTTCTAACTGGCGCCTCAGCGGCTGGGTGTTCATTCTTCGGCGTCGTTGTGTCTGAATTTGCATGTTACTCGGTCTCAAGACGCTCTTAACCGATTCCATCAGACGTTGAAGTTCATGTGATAGCTTTCTGCTTCTGCGCCCTAAAACGTTGTGCGAAAAAAATCCACTCTCTTGTAAAGTTTAAAGGAAAACATTCTGATGTCTAGAAAATAACAAAATAACACACATGCATTTTTAACATTGCGCCCATATCCATGCAAATGTACAATTTTCCATACTGTGCCTATGAAATCCGAGCTGGAATTTAGACAAACATATTCAAATCAGATCTATAATTTGCATGAAGTAAATAGTGAATGGTAAGAAGCTGTTGTGTGTGCTCTTACTTTAATATTTTGGTGAAGTTGAACAAATACACACAATGATATTCTTTCGCCTTCTTTCACAAGCAAATTCTTTCACATTCTTTTCACACATCTAGATGAGTATTATTAATAATATTACGTTTTCTGGAAGGAGTTTAGAGATAGAGCGAGAGATACAGACTGACAGAGAGAGCATTACATTTAAAAGAATGGTAAGGAGAGAACAGATATGGATGGGGAAGAAGAAAAAATTCAAGCTGAGGTGAAAACGTTTCAGTGAAACTTGACCAGACTAGAGATTTCCAGATTGTTTACTGAGTTAGCGCAATTCTGCATCAGGCAACGTCATGCTTCTACAATCTCAGGTAAATTATTTGAACATCACGAGTCAGCCAAAAAAAATGTATAAAATACCAGTCAAAACTAGAAATGCTCAGATAACAGCTGCAATGGTATTTGCCTTCAAGACGTTTCTTTTTTTTCTACCATGGGCCCATTGTTCCAACTGGGAATCTAAAATAGAGGTGACAGAAAAAAAGACACAGGAATGTAAGAAAACGTGTTTGTTGTGGAAATGTGATCCGCACATGCACCTTAGCATGCCTTAGCATCGGATATTGCATCATGTACTTCGCTTAATAATATTTTCCATGCATTCCTTTCTTATGACATTTCACATGTGCCCCACGAGGCAAATTCCCACGTTCAAACACACGTTTTAAACACTTTGACATGTTCGCGTCAGCCCTCTGCATTGTGTTCTCCTGAGACCCAGGTATTGATTTTTGTCCTCGACAACTGACAATTGTGTTTGGTCCTTATCTCTGAACCCACACATACCTTTTTCGGGGGCGTTCTGGGGGTTTCAGTGATATTGAATAGTTGGCGGTGGTTCTCAATCCTGGTCCTGGGGACCCCAATGGGGGCATGTTTTGGTTTTGGCCATTGCACCCACGCACCTGATTCAAATGTCGCCCTACCAGTCCGATACTTGTTTGAAATAATCGTTATCAAAAAGTTGTCAACTTGAATCATGTCTCTGAACGCTGGGTGAGAGTGTTACCTCGATTATTTTACAGTTTTCTCAGTTAGCACATTGTATTTTATGTCTGCTCATTTGTTAATAAATGTCCTCTGCAGTTAATGTGAGTTTTTTAACGGTTTTGTTTTTTAACCTGGCAATGTGAATGGTTTCATATTGACCAATAACCAAGTCTTAATTACAATGACACCATTACATTTCACTGTGTACACACGGCACTCTTCAAAATAATTGCTACTGCTTAGAAAAGGAGAGCAAAAACATTTATGAAAAAACCTCACTGTGGTTCAGCTACTAGAGGAGTATCTAACTTCTTGTGTGTGAGATCACGTAGATAGCAGCCTTAGACCTATTCTTCTTGTGTGCTGTGTAGTGTTGAATATGAATTACCCTAAAACCGCTAACCAAAACAAAACATAACTATATTTTCCTGGGACTCTGTGTTCGTTTGTTTGGTTGTCGAGGGCTTACTGCGCCCTTACGTCACGGACTGAATAAATGACGGGTGCAGAATCACACTCACCAGTGTAAACATTTACAGTACGCAGCCGGTAAAGCAGCCGGTAAAGCAGCCAGTCACACTCTTTGTTTCTGCCACCGCTGCCTGGGGCTCTCGCCGTCACTTCGTGGGCTAGTCAGCTTTTTACACGATGCGAGCAAATCAGGTTACAGGTCTGGCTCTGCCTTTCTGGGGTCCCGCCTATGTGTCATGCCATATCAGACTATAAAGCGCTCTGCCTACGCTAGAGGAAAGGAGATTCATTCACTGGCTCCGCTCGGTGTGCTGTATTCACTGAGCATCCACAGAATCATGAGAGAGTGTGTTGTATCGGACAGGGACATGACGTGTACAGACTGTATGAAGGCATCGGATATCCCGACAGAACAAAACAGAACCCGGTGAGTTTTTACATGTTTCATTTTGGTGCCGTCAGAGCTGTCTTTGAACACACTCGGCCAGCGATAGCAGTAATGTGGCGTCATGCTAACGGAAATCTTACTATTTCTCAGGAAGAGAAGCTGGAGGACGAGAATATGTTATCTCTTGAAGATCACATCGTCTTCAAAATCCATGACAACAAAAATGTCTTACAGGTGAGGTTCATAGAGCTGAAGGATGTGCAAGTGTCGTCTAAAATTAAGATGAACACAACGTGGTCTAATATATCTATATAATCCCCAACCTGAATATGTAGCAAAGCAAGCAGCTTTGAGTATTACTGCTACTGCTGCTACTACTGCTACTGTTACTACTACTGCTACTGTTACTACTACTGCTACTGTTACTACTACTACTGTTACTGTTACTACTACTGCTACTGTTACTACTACTACTGTTACTGTTACTACTACTGCTACTGTTACTACTACTACTGCCACTGTTACTACTACTGCTACTGCTACTACTACTACTGTTACTGTTACTGCTACTGTTACTACTACTACTGTTACTGTTACTACTACTACTTCTACTACTGTTACTGTTACTACTACTACTGTTACTGTTACTACTGCTACTACTGCTACTACTACTAATACTACTGCTGCTGCTACTGAGACAAGATTCTGACCTGTTCCATTAATATGACATTTGTCTCCCTCAGACCAACACCAGAAGAAGTCGAGCAATGGTCAGAATCACTTGACAATCTCCTGGCTGACAAATGTAGGTTCCATCGTGATCGATTAACTATATATGAGAATGATCAAACATGATAGACAGTTGAATCTGAGTAGCACTCTCAATTGTTTGGCGTTTCACCCTTCGACTAAACGCGAAGACTTCCACACGCTGTGAGTTGCTTCGACCTTCTCTCATCTTCGTTCCCTGCCCATCTGCAGATGGAAAGGCAGCGTTCCGGATCTTTCTGAAGTCTGAGTTCTGTGAGGAGAACGTCGAGTTCTGGGCGGCCTGCGAGGAGTACAGGACCATCACATCTCCAGGGCAACGGTTGTCGACGGCGAGAAGCATCTACGAGCAGTTCATCCAGTGCGATGCGCCCAAAGAGGTGAGTTTCCCTTTGCACTTATGTCACGTCTCATATTCCTAAAGTTAATACTAATCGACAATAGTATAACAGAAATATCGTAATGGCCATAGCATCGATTCTATGTATCGTCTTGCATGTCTAACGCCAACGTGTGATCACGTCGATTAGGCAAAGGGTTTATTAAGGGTGTAGCCTCTGTTTTTATTTCTAGATCAACCTGGACTACCAGACGAAAGACGCCATCAGTCAGAGCCTGCAACTGCCGAGTCCGACGTGTTTCCTGGGGGCCCAGAAGAGGGTATACGGCCTGATGGAGAACAACGCGTACCCCCGCTTTATTCAATCTGAGCTGTACAGAGACATATATAACGCGGCTCTGGGGAGAGAGGAGAAATATCTCCCGTCCTAAAGTGACCCGGACGGATTAATTAGCTATCCACTCACGTACTACAATGAAATTATCTTGCACTGACACTGTGTAGTTTTACATGGAACGCATAACTCTTCCACGTTTGAAACATGCGCAGCGGTCCACGACCGATAAACATGTAGGAAGAGTCAAAAACTGTGTGTAGCATTTCCTTAGCACTTGAACGTTTTGCATTAAACCCGGCGCGATGACAAATGAATGTTCATGATGTGTGCGAGCACTTTCTGGGAGGAGCTGTATAGTTTTATGTCGCTAACTATTTTTTGTGGAGATCTGATCTGTTGAATGTCTTGTGCCGCGATATAAGGGTTGTTAAATTTACTGTAAATTGAACAACAGAGACGCGGGCAAATGTATGGTGGCAGCTGGACTGCACATTGTTGATTATTCATCTTTTGTAAAGGTGAAAGTTCCGAGATTAATAAAAAATATTGAATTCAAAATGTCTTTTACAGTTATTGTGCCCTAAAGGAAACCGTGCTCGCTTTGATGATAAAAACACTACATATCCAGTTGCAATTGGACTCTGTTATTCAAAGATATAAATACGGCAACCGATCAATTCCTTATTCTCACAAATATTGGATGACGTCCATCCACTGTAACGCTACTTGACAAATGTCATATTCATAACATAATTCCGCCTCCCCTGGAACTGTGTGTTAACTGAGGACGAAGGACATTTGTAAGTAGTCATCTAGAGCACCGAGCTATTTATTTTCGGAAAACAAGTTCTGGCAAAAACAAGTTCTGACCAGAAAGCACCAGGTGCAGTTAAAAAATGTGACAGTAATGAGCTGAAAACCGCTATGTCAATTTGTACAATGACAGCACATACAGCTAGATATCAAACATCTTACTGATTACGACCGGGCGAACTTGCTTAGGGACCCTGACTTCCGGGGCAGGTAAAAACGTTCTGCCGGAAGGCTCGGGTGTTCTCACAGCGGGGTGGTTTCACATCAGAGGTGCCCGTCACCATGGCGACGGTTTCATATTAATAACAAGACAATCCAGTTAGTGTTCCGAACGCCCGAATGCAAACGAGATGCACTTTATCTGTTCACATTTGAATAAGGACATTGCAGAATTTGTGTCACTCACAATTTATAACAACTCCGGCAAGGATGAGCTCATTGGACACTGAGCATAAAGCCAGACGCGTCTTCTCTCTGACAGCTGGCTCTGCGTCTTGTACCATAGGCCCCATGTGATGTGATATTTCACAGGCCCGATATAAGATCACTTTTCAGCGAACACGTCTCAAACCAAACAGCCCGAAATAACTTCCCAGGCTGCTAATTTACTGGCATAATAACACATTAATCTAACGCATAATCCAAAACAGACCGAAATAACTCCCGCAGAACGTTGTCCAGTAAAGAGTTATTGTGGTTGCGTATTAATAGACCACTGGGAGAATCAGATCTATCTAAGCATCTATGCTTTTCTCCCTCTGTGTTTCTATACATAAGCTATACATGGCCACAACCGCACGAGGAAAACCTTAATTTGGTTCTTTACGCTGGAGTGGCATGTGAAGCATTTGTATTTCAGAAGCTTCTACGACCTGACGTGTCGTGACCTGCGTGAAAGCGTATTCTGCTCCAAGTGCTTAGGTGTGTCAGTAAACAAATGGGTGACTGTAGAAGAGGACACACTGTAAATGTCAAGACGGAAAGGTGTGTGTAAGTCCTGCGTCACGAAGCGCTGGGATAAGTGGGTCGGGACGCTTTCGTAAACGGAAACGTCTGCGGATCCCCAAGTGGCCCACCGCGATCAGGCGATCGTTGTCGGTGGCGTTTTCTGCAAACTCAACGGCGCCCTGAACTGCCGTGACCTAATGACGGGAACATGACGACACCCTAGATCTATAGAGAATTGTCAATATTGTCGCTGTGCCAAACCGTATTATCAGGCTACGAACAGGCAAGCGCATATATGAGATGGGTGATTCACCTGCGCACAATTATCAATTCCACACATCCGTGCACTGAGTCAACAAGAATGTAGCCTGCGGGCAAGCCGGCTTGTCCTACCAGGTTTTCACTTCTTAACTTTTTCTAACTAGAATAAAGTACAGCCATGCTCTCTTCTCATTGCGTGTCCTAAAGTCACACCAAAGGGAGCAGCACAAAGTCCTAATAACGAAGCCGTCTTAGATCCAGCAGTCCGTCGTGGGCGAGGGTTCTTCAGTCGAACATCACCTCAGCGCCTCCACATCTTTTTTTACAGCCCGTTTCTTTGTGAAACAGCGGCAATTACTTTCCAGCTTATTATTTATGCTAAATACCAAACTGAGAACTTGTGAAATAATATTAAAACATGATTGACATTAGCAGCGCTGAGTAGAGGCAGTGAGATCCTGAGGTGATAATACTCCTTCAATGGCCCATTACCACCAAACTGTGAGGTGAGCGTTACCTTTTCCCCCTCAAGTCAAACTATCGCAGTTTGTTGATTCAAGTGAAGTATATTTCATTGGGAATATACTTGAAAAATTGATTAACCTGAAAATACTTGGATCGACTATTTAGGCGATAATTCAGTCTGTACAAGTTCAGGATGGTTCAAGGTCAAAACCAAATGTCAAGTTTCCTAAACTTCAATAAGACATCAAGTTCATGGATACAATTCATGTGTACGTTGTGTCAGAAGTACCTAATCTCATCTAAGACATATGAACAGCTCAGTTTCTATGACGTTAAGCAAACCGGGTTCTCTAGTGTGTCTACCAGTCACAGTAACTGTGACCTCCTCCAAAACATCTCCTCAAAGACATTCTTGCATTAGTAAAACTGCAAGTTTGGGTACCTTTTATATGTAGTTACTCAATGCGCTGAACCCAACTATCTCCCTGTACAACAAACACACGACAATAGCTGCTGAGGATTTACGCCTGACACAACAAAATGCCTGTCTGGTCAAAATCTTTATTAACTTCACTTCCACATAAAGGGACATTTGGCCTGTGAACTCTCCCCTAAAAAAGGAAGAAAAAAAAACAGTGGAGCGCACCGTTCCAGTAACGATCGGTTCCGTGAAAGAAAAAAAGGGCAGCATTTGCAGGCGGGCAAGCAGTCATCACGTAGCCGTCGTACGCGTGCAAAAGCACAGTATGCAGAAGGCGAAAGAGGAAACTGTGCCGATCGCCATGGCGTTAAAGACGGCGCGAGATCTGCGTCATTGCAGCATCCCCATGTCACGGGGTCATAAGCAACCTGGGAATCGTCTATTCTACATATGACAGGATAATGCAATAAAACCTCCCGATCACCGTGGATCCGCGCTTATTGGAACGCGATCGATGAGAAAATGACGGCACATTCGAACATCTTAACAGTTTATTATGAAAATAAGACAGGTTTCTTCAAACACATCTGTCCAGGCATGCATTACGACCGTGGGGTGGGACAGTCAACAGGGCGCCTTTCGTCCCACCTCCTGTGCTTGTGTCCGGGGTGAAGGTCGGGGTTCACAAGACATAACTGTATGGAGCGAGGGTTTGTGCCCCTTCACACAAACGAGACTGACGAGCGCATACAGGTGGTCACTTCGCTTCTTGGACTTTTTTGGCACTCTGCTTCTCCTTCGCCTGCGAAGTAAACAACCAATCGTATTAGTGCCAGTAAGCAGGTTGTTGGTTAGCGGCACCCTCTAGTGGACAGCAGTTGCAAACACTAGATTTTAACATCTAAAACTGCAACATGTACACATTGGTATCGTTATCTTAATTATTATTTACTGGTCTCAGCAGTGCCTTACCTTCTCCACCAAAGGTATCAATTGCTGGTATTCTGCAAGTGTCTTCAGTAGCTCCATAATAAATGGTAGGTAGTTATGCTTTCGTCTAATATTTTCGATCTGCAAAAAGAATTAACAGTGAACATTTATATTGCGTCCAATTAACAGTTCGCTGTTGGATTTTTTAATAACTTGCACTTTTGGGGTCTTAATTCCAACCGGTTCTATGATTTTAAAAAGGCAAAGACACAAATGAAAAAGAATTGTGCAAAAAATTGTGCAAGGATGCCCTATGAAGAAAGCGAGGAGTAAGCCGTTACAGACCAATCGCTCGAAATCCACGGTCTAATCGGCAACTTCAACCATCTGTATAAGGACTCCCCGAGGCTATTCACAGTTGTGTTGTAGCCCACAACAGATTCACTAATCAAGGGCTTAATGACTAGCTGACAAGACGAGATCAGATGTGCACATAAAGGAATAGATCAATTACACGGAATGGCTGGGGGTCTCGGAGAAAAACTTTGAATACCTTTGATAATGAAGAACTAGCAAGGCCTCTGGGAGTTTGCCAAACAGCAGATGTTTAGAAGGAAAGTTATTCGGCAACCCATACAATATGTGGGTGTTGTAAAGAATTAGAACGCATGAGAAGAGAGAAACTACATCCCTAATGGACAACGCGTTGGTAGATATTAGATTTCTGGTGTCTGGTTCGATTACAATTGGCAGATGGGTTCTTCCTGACAACTCACGCGTGTACGTTCAATTAAAAAAGTGCACATGACGATGACAGAAAAAGAACATCGTGAAATCCAAAAAGGTGCACAATATAATTTCAGTTTGGAGCATTAACTTCCTATAATGTCATGTAGATTTGCTGAAGGAGTAGAATATCCCCCCTCTGCCGTGAAAGCTTGGCAGAAAATAACTGAGTACATTTTAAAGTGAAGTGACATGCTTTCATTTTCAAATAGAAATGCACTGACGAGCCATAACATTATGACATTCGGCCTTATATGCTGCTAGTCCTCCCTGTGTCACCAAAACCATGGCGACCAGCCGAGGCAAACACTCGAGCCTCTAGGACAACTGTTTGCTCGCTTACCATCTATTCGAATCCCAGTAAACAGATGGATGATGAATGAAAAATGCATGCATTTCATTATTTTTCCTTTATAAAGCACATTGAATTGCTTGCTTGAATAATCGTGCTAGCTAATCTACCCAGACCTTGACATGTGCCCTTGTTAGGAGATAATCTATTTTATTGCTTCACCTGTAATAATGTTTTGGCTCATCAGTGTATATGGGTGATTATAATATGAAAAAAATGTTTTATTGCAACACTAATGATATTGACAAGCCATTACTTAAATTGTAATAGCCTTAATCTTTTTCTGAATGACCTATTCAAAGAACAACGGGTTCCCTTTAAAATACACAGTGCACAATTCAGAGTCCCATGTCATTTGGATTTTCTACAAAGCGACATGCGGGAACAGAATAAGATCTGACTGATGGACAAGGTACTTGTATTCAATTGGAGAGGATTGAAACGTTTCAGTTTGTTCAAGTTTATGTTTAAACTTATCTTGAGAAACACAAACTCCAATTTTCTGAAAATAACTCTCTGGTGGGATAAAGGAGGTGTCTCCGTAATATGTGGTCTTACAGCTATGGTGGGCAAACACACCTTGTATCTTTTAAGTTTCTGATTCTCTTCGTCGATCTGCAGCTGATACTTGGCAATTTCTGATTGGATGGAGCTGAGAAGGGTGCTGTTCTGGTCCGTATCCATTGGCTCTTCCTGAAACGAAGGAGGGTGAAAAAGCCAAAAGCCCAGTGTCACCATAAGGATGTGACTGGGACATTATACAGGGGAAAGATATGAATAAGCACTAACTGCTAACCGAAATGCTAGAAAGAAACCAACATAACTTACTGCAAGACGTATAAAGGACTTGATCAATGACAGTTCCATAGGTGGACGTCTGAACATGACTTATAATTATACAGTCCTGGTCTTAAGGCTGACACAAAAGCATCATGGCTAACAGCAACATCACTCACCTCCGCTAGCTGCACCTGTAGCTCGGCTATCTTCTTCTCGTATATCATCTTCCTGTCAGAGACAATCGCCATTAAGTTGAAGCGGATCTCTCCTTCACTGTACCTGGTAAGAAGAGCGGAAGTATTAAATGGGCGCGCTGTTATTCTTCCTCCACCCAAATTCACGCAGAGGTAACAGAGTACAGGAAACAAGCATAAACAAGCAGCAATCATAGACTGACTATGTTAGAAAATATGTACTTCTGTATTCTTTTCTCAATCACTGGTCGAACTGCGTTGATCCAATCATCCTGGTTGCAAACTCCTGAAAGACAAAAGCGGATGAAATATATTGAGGATGCAATTCATGGAGGATGAAATATATTGAGTATGTGTGCATAAGTGTATGCATATGATTAATATATACATACATACACACACATTCATGCATACATACCGAGATCAATGGGGCCTTCACGCAGACCATCCAGCTCATACAGCCGACCGTTGACAGGAACGTAGCTGACAAAATGGAAAGCGTCCTCATCTTTTGCTGAAGACTTGGCGTCAAACTCAAACATCTGCTGTCTGAGAAAAAAAAAAAAAACAGAATAGAATTAAAGCGGCAAGCAGCATTGAGCATCTTATAGTGAACTGTTATGAACCATACGCTCATAGTGGCGCCAATAGTTGCATGGAGGATTCTTCAAAATGATCCATGATGGAGAACTTGTTGGCCACCCAATGACAAACATGTAGTTTGTGATGAGATGTGTTTTAGACTTTTACAGGGAGCAATGAGAGCCTGCAAATGCCATGTGTCTCCATATACAGATTATCATCATATAAATTTAAAGACCTTCACACTTACAAGGAAAATATCAGAGTACATGAAAAATGACCATATTGGGCAATAGTTTTTATTAACCTATTCAAAAGAACAGAAAAAAGAGTTAATGGGTTTGAGTCTTTAAATTGATATGATGCGCCTTTATCTTAATGTTTTGGCGCCACCTGCTGGGCATTTTGAGCAAACACAAAGAGAACGTCATGTTTCAATCAAAATACCGAGGCGTAATGTGGTCAATTGGTCTAAACTGACGCGTGAATCATATGAATGTATCCTATCAAAAAACAGCAATCGAATACAGATCAATTCACCAAGTCTGCCTGATTATATCAAACGCTTTTCACTTCACCCAGCAATGTGAGCAATGTAAGAGAACAAATTAGTCAACTCACCTTGCAAAGCTGTTGTGAACTTGCCTAATGACTTCAGAGTTGCTGAGAGCCAGGCCCTTCATCTGATGAACGGGAAAAACGCACGTCAACCACTTTGTTATCTGTAGGCTGCCCGATTCACAACGTCTGACTGCCAACTAGCGGTGCTTACATTTCACATTCTTATAAATTAGCAAGACCGAGGATCTAGGCACAGGACGCTCACAAGGGTGAACCAATTACAAAGTTTCACAGAAATTATGCATAATCGACAAGCTTGTTGTAATGACAATACGTTCAACGTGATATTAGCCATACATTTGCCATCTAGAAAAAAAGAAAAATGCAAACCCATCATTGGCAGGGCATATGACAATACAAACACATGATTAGTACGGGCATTTCCTGGGCATATCATGTTGAAGTAACTTGAATTGACATAGGCCCAATATAGGCAGTAACTGAATCAGCAAAATAAAAAGCACCTCAGCCACTAAATTCGACTTACAGCAGCATCAAAACTCAGCGAGAACTCTCTGAACTCTGTGAGCGTCTCTCCCAGCAGTACGTCAGAGTGGGAGCAGTTCAGTAGCACGCTAACGATGGCCTGAGTAGCACACGCGTTGTTTATCACCTGAAAAATACACAGACAGACACATGATGAGAATTTAACACTACAATGTATGTAGTCAATGTATGTAGTCAACATCGTACAACCAATGTAATTTTTTTATTAAAATTATTCAAAAAATGTAAATATGATATCAAGAGTTTCTCTTCAACTAATTTCTATTCAGTCATTAAAATGAAAAGCTAACTGATCCAGTTTGAACAGTCTGGTGTAAATGTGTAAATTGTTAAATATATTTTGAAAAATGGACCTGCTTGGCAAAGAAGATGTTGTCCAGCCGTGAATCTTGAACAATAGATCCGGCCGGTTCCTCGCCTGGCTGCCACTTGAACAGGAAGATTAACCCATGGACGGGTCTTGAAAATGGAAAAATAAACGTACTATTATGAAATTCAAGTAGAGTAAAGTCAATTGTTGATTAGTGAAACTATTAAGGCACGGCTTACTTGAGATTTTCAAAGTTCTCTGGTTCCATACTCCATATTTCTTCCACCTGAGCTCCTTTACAACCTAAGTGTTAGTAGAAAAAATGAATTATAGTAATGTGCTACAGCACAACTCAACATTAACCATTTGACACATCAGATCAATAGACCAGCTTACTAATATTCCACAATATTGATTGAGATAGACATACAGTAACACGTATTAAATTCTAGAAGAAATTCAGCAGGTAGTGAAGCTATCCAGCCAAAACAGTTACACCCTTTACTATTTAGTAACATGCCAATATAACCATGATAATATAGTGTCATTCTATGATGAGCACAATATGCTGCTACCACCACGCAGTTGACCCAATGGCGCCCCCTACCGTACGCTAGTGGCATACGGGGAGTAATGTAGCCTGGTTAGCACGTTCACACTAGCAGATAGCCACAGTGGTGTGATCAATATGCATTTTCAACTAGAATCACCAAATGGGCTCCAATGTAAACTCGCATCAACATCACAAATGCAATGCACAGCCACAGTATGCTAAAGTTAGCATATATAGGTCACACTCACCAAAGCCTTTGATTAATTCTGTGAAAACGCCAGGATCACTTTCCATGAGACACCATTCTCCTGCACTCCCAGACATGTCTATGTTAAGATTGCACACAAATGCGATTTTTTTGTATGTAATCGTTATTTTTTTTTGCAATAGTCCACCTAGTATTGTTCAGCGAGCCACTTTGTCTATAAAATGATGTGCGTTGGGTGTCCGTTTACGTGAACGCGGTGTTCAAGCACAATATCCCGACAGGTCTCTCAACAGGAAGTGCTCACACGTCACGTGGGATCGAGGGCGACATTTTAAATACATAATAATAAATACTTAATAAATTGTGATGGTTACATGCAATAATATTTTTTTTAAACTAGAGAGTTCATTAACAGTAATAATAAAATTTACAAGGCCCATTATGGAATTCACAGTACCTGAAAACAGATCTAAATGTTGGTCACATTTCTTCAGAAATATAATGGTGGAATGACAGAAAAACATTTTGTGCATATGAAAACTGCCAGGGGAGTTCTATTTTAGCTCCTTGTGCCGCCTTCCTATTTTTTTATTTCTGCATTTACCATTGGTCGCCATTGGTTATTTAACTTCATCATGTCTAAAAAAAGACTGTTGCGATCATTTTGGGGTTTATTTTGTTTAACACTTATGGTTTTAATCAGTGTTACATGTTGTTAACCAAGCTCAATGCACAAAAGACAGTGGAGCTAAGAGTGGACCAGCAGGCCTTCGTCCCAGGACCTCAAGCGGGAGCTGACCATCACCTCTCTCATAAAGACAGCGCAACAAAGACTGTACTGCCTGAATCAGCTAAAAAAGTACAAACTGCCAAAGACTATGATGATTAACTCTTACACAGCCATCATTGAGTTCACCTTGACCTTCTCCATCACCGTCTGGTACGCTGCAGCCACTGTCAAGGACAAAGGTGGGCTGCAATGCATCATCTGCTCTGCAAAGCAGACAATTGGATGCAACCCCAAGTCCTTAGAAGATCTGCCCACCTTCAGGTCACTGAGGCGGGCAGCAAATAGTGAGGCCGATCTCTCCCATCCAGGATACAGACTATTCAGACCTCTGCCCTCTGGAAGGCTGAGGTCTATCAAGACCAAAACCTCTCGCTATACAAACAGTTTCTTTCCCACAACAGTAAGTATCAGGAACATGCCTCCAGTACAAAACTGTTCATAGCCTGCTCCCCACATTCTCATTTATTACTCACTCTGTACACTAACTAAACAGTTATAATCTCATACTAGACATCTCACATCTGACTAGACATTGCACAATTGCATATACATATTTATATATTACATACTCAAACAACGTATTCTGTGTTGTTCGCAATAGTTCAATAATGTGTGTATTAAATATTGCAGTAACGAGTCTGAACAAATTCCTTATTTGTGTAAACAGCCTTAGGACTAAAACTCTTCTCGATTCTAAATTAGCTACAGAATTAGTCTTAATTTGTCAAAAATAATAGCGTTTAATGATTTAAAACACTGTTACATTCCCTGAAAGAAAAGGTTAGGTAATAAAAAATAAAAAAAAGTATGCGTCTTGGTTAATAAATAACATAAAACCCATGTAAGATATCGCACAAAGTCGAACCAACATTCAATAAATATAGGATTAACCACAATGAGAATTAGAACGGTTAGTCATTTGGTCGACCCAAGCGGTCTGCTGCCCGAGCCTTCAGAATTCGTCCCCACACAGCACGGGGCACATTGTTCTATTAGAGGTAGCAGCTTTCCTTGCTGGTGTAGCTCCTTTGTGTCTGAGCCTCCTCCAATGCAATTTCCATTGATGAAAACCCTCGGCACCTGAAAAAAGGTAATAAGACAGTTCAACGCTACGGGAATAACTGAAACTGAATGTTAGCAGAGAGCCGTTGCGCTCAGTAAGTCTGAGTAAATATGCACACACACACACACACACACACACACACACACACACACACACACACACACACACACACACACACACACACACACACACACACACACACACACACACACACACACACACACACACACACACACACACACACACACACACACACACACACACACACACACACACACACACACACACACACACACACACACACACACACACACACACACACACAGTTAACTTCAAAAGGGTTAGAATTATTGAATTGTATGAATCTTTCACATATACATTTTCATTTCATTTTCACTAGGAATGCATATACAGTGCTTTAATGAAAGCACACACCTTAATCCTACTGCTCTACTTGATAATACTGTTACTACTTCACTACTTGGCCTTTTCACCATTAACCACCCCAGAGCCCAAAAGTTTGCGGTCACATAGAAATGTCCTTCTATTAAAACTAATGTGTGAAAGATAATTAATTTAATAACTCTTTAGTGTGTAACCACATCCAATGTTTTACTGCTGAATGTGTTATTGATATTTACATACAAGATAATCAATAAAAATATCCCCCAAATACTATATTGAAATAGACTTCGGAATGCAATTTGCTCATTATATACAAACGTAAACCAGTAGTCTGATTCTTACTGTTCTGGCACCAGTCATCTGAGCCAAGGCCTCTTGTAGGCTTCTCCCATCATTGTGTTCATCCAGTTCGATCACTTTGTACGTAGCACCGATTTCATTGAACACATTCTTGGCCAATTTGCAATAGGGACAGGTGGTCTTGGAGAATATGACAATGCAGTTATGAGACACCACATCCTGAAAAAGACATACAATCAACACAAGACCAACACACACACACACACACGGCAGAAAATTATAAAGGGGCATGGGGTGGCTGTAAATCTTACCTGAAGAAACCGCCCGCACGCTTCTGTGCTCGACAAACTACTCAATCTGGATGATGTGAAGTTGCCCATCCTGAAAGGACACACATACTCATACATTAACCAGCTGTGCATAATCAAGCTAAAAGGCTCATGAGAGTAAATGCACCAAATAAATCAACATAAATATTGCAGCGTCATAACCTTAACAACTTCAACGTGTGTGTTGTAGTGATTATCCCTATGATCAGTAAAGATATACAAATCAAACAGAGACTCAATTTGTATTTCTTTTCCATTGTGATGTTGTCAGTGTGTGGGTGACTGTCTGTCTACAGTACTGTGCAAGCTATTTTAATCTGTACACCTACTAGTGGTACATAAACACACTGGTTGAGTAGTAATCTTAAGGATTAATTTGTTAAGGGATAAGGATTAGCAAAACAAATTAGCTAGGTTTCACAAATGGCATTACATGCATACAGACATACTATAGCTACCAAACATATTGCCATTTAAATGTTATCGCCAAGAATAAGCAAGTGACCTTCGGCAACCGTGCCATGCGAATCTGGAAAGGCATCCTCCAGGGGCTAACATGTCTAGCAAAGAATAAGCAAATAAAATATAATCAAATGTTTGGCCAAGGGGGAACATGCGCTCAATCTACACTGTGTGTGGTAAATCTAAGATATATAATCACAACCAACTAACCGCTTGCTCTGTTAACAAATCATCGACACGCTTACCTCCAAGACGGTGGATAAATAAGACATTTCACTCAGACGGTTTACTGTAGGGGAAAGGGCGATACAGGTCTGCGTGAGTGGGCGTTTCCTCTCGCGTGTAAACCATAGACTGTATAAAGATAGGTGTAAACGGGGTCAAGGTTCCTGTGAGAACTGACCAATGAGAGTTCTTTTAAACTGACCAATCACATACATCCTAGTCTCCTAGAAGGCGGACGTCACCAAATGCCGGAAATAGATCTCGGTAAATATGCGGGTAAAAAAGAAAACAATGGAATGTGCGTTCATTACAATTTTCCGTTGTGTTATTTTTCAAATAGAAATATGCCATGGACTAGAAGTGCAAACAGCGTCACTATACAGAAGCGCCATTTAACGCGAGAAAGGAAATTTATTTTATTAATGTAGTTTAAAGAGTGGGCTGTCTCGTTTTCTCTCCCGTCTTTGATTCTAATAAAAAACTCTAAATACATTTTCATGTGATTAACTGACAATATACTAAGATTCAAGACAGGTGAAATGTCGAGATTGTATGGATATTTGTAAATGATATTTCCTCTCACAATTAATATTTTCTATTTGTTTTGGGGTGTAGAGACATATTTACTCTGATTTTATTGATCATGTTGATCAGATACTGGCTGTTAATACGACATCGGTGTCCAACTGTTTACAGTTTAACTGTGTTGTCTAATTTAAATATACCTGAATGCATCCCTTATCTAATTTTGGGACACGTTTATGCAGGTATCTTGAGATCTTCATTACATTATGAATGTGAAAAAAAGAACGCTAGTCATACTTTTCTGTAGAAATTAACACTGGCCTGTTCGACACATACCATGCTTGATGGTGGCCATTGTGGGAAAATCTAGTTAAATGTGTACACACTGCACAGAAAGTTGATACAGTTCCAACACAAATGTCTTCACAGTTGAAAAACTACTGGAGGCCTTATCGAAAATGTGATGGCATGCTTCATTGGAAGGTGGCGTCTTGAGCTATCATATCTTTGATATGTCTGAGGGAAATTTAGCATAATGTAAACATGCCCTAAGAAAGTGAAATAGATCCAGGCGGAAGGGAGCAATTTGACCCTGTGGTGCCCCCTTCTGGTGACTGTGCCACGAACAGCCTCCAAGAGCGAAGTGGAATTCCATAAGACATGTCCATATTGTCTATATTGGATGTTTTAGTGCTTGACCAATTTCACAGCAAATAATTAATGGTCAAACATAATTATATGAACCAAGCATTTGTTGACGTCAGTTAGGGAAACACAACACAAGTACAAACAGGAACACTTCCAACATATTTTATTTTGATTGTGGAAAATCTGAAATTCATGCTCATTCATGTATTAAAAGTAGACCATAAATGTCATCACTTAAGTCACGAGTAAGTCCCAAAGTTGCATTTATTAAACCACTATAGCCGACTCAGTCGAAATCTCAGAGACTATGGAGGCCACTCTGAGAAAGTGCATTTGGGATAGGGGTTGGGTTAGGATCTACATTTGTAGAAGAGTGGAATAGTTTAGTGTCCCTTCCTCATAGACAACTTTTATTTTATCAATGTTAATTAGTGGCCACAATTTGTTTTGTCAAGAAAATGCATGCATAAATTTAAAAAAATATGTATTTATCATTTTGTGGCAATTCAGAATTTCGTGTGATGTCTGGAACCCCGGAACCGGATGAAAATCACTGTCGGTCCAGTTCATTCATATCTTGGGGTTACAAATAACGAAAATCAGAGAACCGCTTTAGAAGAGTGTAACGGTATGAACGAGCAATTGTTCCCTTGAAACTTTCCCGAACGAGTTTTAACGTTTGCGTTTGCGGTGGGCGTGACCGCGTGATGTAATTACGGTGGGCGTGGCTGGCAGCGTGACGTTTTTAATGCGCAGTGGCCATGCTGACACATTTTTGTCTCCCGACGCGCAAATCAAACCCTCTCTGTTTTACATATGTGGTTTTACAATTTTGCTAATTTGTATTATAATATGTACTGTATTGTATTGCCATATTGCTTTGTTCTGTTTGACATAATAAATACGTTTAATAAAAAATAAATAAATAAAACCCTCTGTTTTACACCGGATCAGCGCTCTTTCCGTTTTTTATTTTTGCCCTGAACGCAGCCCAGATCCACAAGGACATGTTCCCGGCAGCTGCAGTAGAAAACACCCATCCGTTACAGAGCCTAAGCGGTCAGACATCACAAGGGTAGGAAATATTCAAGTCATTTTCTTGATTGCTTTGTTTCGGTTCATGTTGTTAACAAATTGCATATTACCATACATTGGTTGTGACCCTGTTCGTATTGCAGGTTGGTTGTAAAGATAACTTTTGCGCACATGAAACCAGAGCCTTTTGCAGTAGATGGCATTGCTTTAGTGCGCTATATTAAGTTTGGTGCTCTCTTATGTTATGGTTAGGATGCGCTTTATTTTTTAGTTGTAAGGATATAATAGATTAGGCTATGCTTTATTGTTTTGTTATAAGGATGGTATTACAACTACTGAGGTATTTCTTAAGTTTGAATAATATCACGTACCCATCTCCTCCTCTTCTTCCTAAAGGGCAAAGAAAAGAGGAGTTGTAATATATTATTTTCCACCCCGTGGCATCGTGGGCTTGAATTCCTGTTTATGAAAATATATAAAACGTTTTTTTGATTCAAGTTTATAGTTTTTAGTTTCTTTTTTCCTAGGCCTATTGTAGTGTGTAGAATGAATTGAGGAATTGTTCACATCTAATATTTAATGCTTCAATGTTCCAATTGGTTCTGCGTAAATTTATGGATTGCTTAATTGAGAAAAGGATGAGTATTATTCCAGCGGTTGTTAATATTGTAACAGGCCAAGATTATAACGGATAAAAGTAGTTTATGTTGTTTGTGGTATGAAGTTGGACATGAACTCTCTGTTGTTGGACAACCAATAGGCTCAGCAGTTTTATTAGTAGGATTATTATAATTATGTTATGTTGAACATCATTTACTTGTGGCCTATATACTATATCATATACATATAGTAGGCCTATGTATTTCATCTTTATTTAACTGATGCAGAACAAAGTTTATATATATTCTTATGATGTCACATTTCTTTACATTGTGACTGTTCTTGTGTTTTTTTTTACTGTACTTGAGCCTAGATATTGTTGCCTCTTAGTGATATAGATCACATTCGACTGTCATATATAGCCCATGTAACCCGAGCTTCCAGCTGCATCTTGCGGTAATATTGATTTTATTACTCATATCAATTCGGTCATACCGCACATATTTGGAATGGTACAGGATAGTTCAAAGAAATATGTTAGAATGATATGCATCCCTACATGTGTTTGCATATACAAATCTAACAAAAGTCATCTGCATTAACTTCTTACTTTTTTGTAGTATCTCTCTCTCACACTACATACAGTATTATGAAGCTGTGTTATATCTTTCCTTCGCTTCATGTTTCACTGTATAAAAAGTAGGAACACATGTGTAGAAAGTACAAAAAAACTGGTGAGAAAGCACCAAACCGGTCTGGTAAAAAAATCATTTTGCCCCTGCTGTGAGGAAGATGGCGGGAAAGAAGAACCAAAGCACAACAGTTGTCTTGGGGTCACCAAGTCTCTAAATCTCCAATTACCATGCTCGCTAGGGTTGGAGCTGGATGCTATATGGTTAGATCAACAAAAAAAAACACTTAGTCACAAACGGATCTCCCAGCAAGGTAATGACCCCAAGAACACAGACAGACAAGAGTTTTAACTTGAGAGGTGGAACAAGAGGAACTGTACCGGTGAATAATAGGGGTGCAAGTTAAATTAACGACGACATCTTTAAATGACTGTGACATTCGTATAATAGGAATAAACAAAGACCTAATGCATTATTGTTGTAATGTCAGAAGACGAAAACATAGTTTGTAACTACTATAGGTTCCTTTAGGTTCCTTTATACATTTATTTACCTGCTGCTATGAAGTATTTGCTTACAGACAGACGTACGTGTGCGCGAGTGATGTGCACAAGAGACCACCCCATGTATGAACTCATTTTTTGTCATATATAGTCAATTCTTAATACATGATTTATCGCAGGATAATCCCAGGAACTTGTCAACTGAGATCACCTTCAGTATGAACATATGGGTAATGCCAGCACGTTCCTTATCATATCCCGGTGCTATTGGTCCTTAATTTCTCACGATTATCAACATGCGAAAACTGACACTTGACTGACATGAGAAAACTGACCGCCAGAGACCGTTAATAAAATAATTAATAGTTAAACAGAGTGGGCTCTTTGCAAGGGCGTTGTGGACGGAGATGGTGTGTGGGGGGATGTTAAATCCATTTGAACCCATCAACGAAGGTTCGCAATATGCTCTGCGGTTTGCATTATTCTGTTAGGTTCTTTTACCAGTGGTGGCTTGCCTGTATGTTGTTTTCAGTTACTATTGTTCCCATTTCAGTTTATTTTTAAAAGGCACCGCACATAATTCCGGCGTTAATTGTGAGCATTTATGACCCTTGGTTAGAAGTTCATCCTCTTTTTTTATCTATGTGACCCTGGCGCCAACTTGTTTTCTCCTCTGTTTTTCAGTGGACGAATCACTAATAAACCCACCTTGTACTGGATGTCTCTGCCCAGGATTGACTGGGGACTGGGTGTGACCTATTTCAAGGGATACTGTACTTCTGTCCCAAATCACCCAATTCCCAACAGGGTTCTGGTGAAAAGTAGTGCTCTATACAGTGTGTAGGGTGCCCTTTGGAATACAGCCGCAGCTTATTTTAGTCAGTCCCAGTGACTCCACTGTGTGCTGGAGATTTCCTGTCCAGAAGAGAAAAGTCAAAGGATAAGACTCAGTTCCTGCCGGACAGCTAGGCGAGATCAGTGGTCACAAAGAAAATGACTCATCTAAGCAAATGACTCATCCAAGCCAGGGTAGATTTTTGTTAAAAACCGTGAGAACATTCAAATAAACCCTAATGGTTGTTCCTTGATGGCGTGAACGATTTGGAATAGCGTGTTGGCTAACGACGTGTTGACGAACCATGTTAACAGTAGTAATATAATAACGATAGTATATAGCTAACAATAGTTACATAGTGATAGCCATAAGTTACATGTAAACAATTCACAATTGAACCTGAATCATATTCTCCTCTCCTCGTCCATTTACATGCAATATGTTCATGAGGCCGATTCATTGGCGTAATAAACAATGTTGTGACAAATGGAGATGTTACTAGCACTGTAAACAGTTGTCTCCCGAGTGAAATCATAAAAATATCTTTCGACGTATCAACTTACCAACCGTGGTTAAAGATGGCTGCTTGTTGCTGGCATTGTGGTCTATTTTGAATAGTGCAGCTGTGGTATTGATTGAGAGTACTGGAATATTTTAATGTAGCTTTCCGAAGAAGTGTTTAGCTAGATGGGTTTAGTGCTAAAAGCGTATAAATCAAACAAGAGAGTGACTCCATACGAAACTAGGTGAGAAATAGTCCAGGCGTTTAAGGGTTTTCTACAGAGCCTATTACGTATAATAGTAAAAACAATACTGGCTAATTCGTCCTACAAATTGACTCAACTTTTTAATCCAATGACATAACGTTATGACCACTCACAGGTGAAGAGAATAACTCAGATCATCTCCTAACAAAGGTAGAGGGTCTTGGTAGATCAGTTGGGTAGATCTAATAGTTAGCAAACAAGCAGTTCTCGTAGGAAACGTGTTAGATGCGGGAAAAATGGGCGGGAGTAAAAACCTTTTTGACTTTGACAAGGACCTAATTGTCACGGACAGACGACTGGGTCAGAAAATCTTTGAAATGGTAAGGCTTGTGTGGCGTTCACAGAAATGGTATATAATAGTTACGAGGATTGCTCCAGGCAATGTTGTGATAGGAAACCTTGGGTCCGGGGCCGGGCATTTAGTGTAGGTGAATTTGACACGTTCCACCCACCTTAAATTCTGTTGAAGACCAGGTACACCCATTTATGGTGATGTTATGCCTCTCGAAACAGGACCATTCACCCTGCCACACTGCGCATATTGTTCAGAAATGGTTTGAGGAACGTGAGTGCACGTGAGTCGCCCGGGTCTCTAAATTCCCCAGGTCTCAAATCAATTCGATTGAGCATCTTTGGGATATGCTGGACCAACCGGTTCTATCCACGGCAACTCCACCTCGCAACTTTTGTTGCCAGCAGTTCAGACATTATTGGTTGTGTGTCGAGTTATTTTGAGGGGGACGGGAAATGTGCACCGTTATACGAGATGTACACTCACTACTTTACATTGTAGCAAAGTGTCATTTCTTCAGCGTTGTCACATGAAAAGATATAATCGAATAGTTCGAAAAATGTAAGGGGTGTACTCACTTTTGTGAGATACTGTAGGTCGGGGATATATGACAAGGCTACTGGATAGATAATAACCCGCTGTAAGCTACATTGGCGTATTAGTCAGATTTGAGCTAGTCAGGGACGAATACATTCACCAATGAAGGCAAGCCCAGAGACTCTGTTACCGTGGCAACCGTCTTCGCTTAATGTGGAAGATTGGCTACATTCTTTCTTTACCAAAAGGAGATTTTTGCAATATACCACGTCACTGCTGATAGGGAATACACGTATTATTTGAGAAGTAATTAACCTATACCCTTGAGTTAAGGGTTATGATTGCGGGGCTTCATGAAGTATATGGACACCTGGGAGCCAACCCAAGGGCACCAAGCTTAGTGATGAGTTTGGAACGCGGCGCACTGTTTATCTCCCAGCTGTATTTCATCTGTTAGGGCCGTATGTGAACCAGAGTAGACCCTGGTGTCTGGGACGATGGCGTGGTGAATCACGGCCAGCCTTTGCAAGCAGTCTACGGCTACCGATGTGGTTGCTACCGAATGCTAATCATTTATCATGTTCCCTCTTCATTGTTGGACGAGCAGACTCGGGGGGTTTGTTTGACACTAACTGGTATTACAAAGCTGAGCTGAGGTCGAAGATGTTCCTGAAGACACTTGCCAGCTGGCCGGCACATTTCCTCAGTATTTCTTCTGGCCATGTTAAATGTTAGCCCCTTTTAAAGTCTTACACCAGCTAAGAAGCGTGATAACACATATTTGCCCATAAAAGAGAAACATTGAGTTTTTAACTTGTGTGTAAAAACCCATTGTTACTGTGTAATAACATATGGTTGTTGTAACTGTGGTGTATAATTACACGCGTAACAATGAAGTCCTGTTACTGTGCTTGTTTGCCGAATTCCACAAATGTTTTTAAAATATTTTTTTTGCTTTTTTTAATTAGTGATATTGAGGAAAATGGCCGCAATCTGAGCACTGGACCCCAGGCAACAACACAAGACCTTTTAAAATCCAAATATCATGAGTTAACATCTGTGATAAAGGAGATGATTGTGGATGTACAGGATGTGAGAAAGACGATAGGCCCTGCTCAGCAGCTCCATTGCGTACCAATCGATGTGCTTCTGTCACAAATGTTGTCACCTTTTACCACTAGGGGTTGTTAAACTGGTCTTCAAATTAGACTGATTAGACTGACCAACAATATTGTTATCAATAATATTATCAATAAATTAAATAATGCACCAAAATGTTAGGAGAAAAAGAGGATGTAATTGTTTCTGAAGGCATGTTAGTCTAACCCTAACCCCTAACCATTTAAAAGCCAAACATAACAGGTGCCAATTTATTTCCAGCATGTTGCATGTGTGCCTGTCTGTCTGTTTGCCTGGCTGTATGCCTGCCTGTCTGTCTGCCTGCCTGTCTGTTTGCCTGTGTGCCTGCCTGTCTGTTTGCCTGTCAGTTTGCCTGTCTGCCTGCGTGTCTGTTTGCCTGTCTGCCTGTCTGCCTGTGTGCCTGTTTGTCTGTTTGCCTGTCTGTCTGCCTGTCTGCCATGCCTGCCTGTGTGGTGCATGGCTATTGTTGCCAATATCGATTATTGCATCTTGGGCGAGGATTTACAGACATACTTTAATTTACTTTCTATTGTACACTTCGATCCCAGGAAACATAATGAGCAGGGAAGGATAGCATCAGTCTAATGGGAACCAAAAAAACACACACAAGATCAATAGCATCAGGTTTCATTTGATAATAACCAGTTCTGAAGCTTGAAAATGTTTTACACATTACTGTTATTGTACATGGTGCATTATATGGCAGGGTTACTTGTATCTGAAATAACAGGCTGGAACGTCTCTTACAGGTTGACTTTAATATTAACGCGCCGTTTTAACAGATTGTCTTTAGACATGGTCATTTGGATAGAGTTCAGAATGAGACGCCATGCCATTAGTGAGCAAGTTACGTCATGTGACCAGAGAGACGGGGAAGAGCAGGAACGTGAGAGATGAACTGCCCCTCGGAACCGCAGAACGTCCACGCAGTTAGACAAATCATAATCTGTTTGAAATGTGGTTCGCCACGTTGACTACATCACAGTGATCTCCCCGAGGAAAGTGGAGTGCCACCAAGAAGTGCAAAATTGCATTAACATCTAACATTGACAAACTCCCAGATGTGTGACCAATTGCTAGGAAAGTGGGCAACCAGTGGAGCACCAGAACATTGTGAATAACAAATATTTGTCTCGTTATGTCTTTCGAACTCTTTACATTCTTGTTCCCGCTTTTACACTTTAGAAAAATGCATGTGTACAGTTTACTTCCGCTTTTGTATGTTCTTATTTTAATGAGCTGTTTTTTGTTTTGTACTCGCTTTATAAAAAGTAGACTTTCCATGTCAAAGAATCCTTTTCACTTGAGAGAGATAACAACACTATTTCCCAAAACCTCTCTGGTCACAAGTTCGGTTGAATAGTAGGTGCTTCTTGGCTCTCCACCCCCACCGGAGGTCAATAGGCCATAAACTTGCACTTCACACCTCGGTTGCTAGGCCAAGTTGCTAGGGCTGTTGCTTTTAATTGGGGGTCACAGATCCCCAATCCCTGCCCCTTTGTTTTTATGTTGATGAAACCCCGGGCGGCGTGAGGAGCAGCTCCCTCATAAACCTTCTCCTCTGCTCCCCAAGAGCTGCAGCACAGCCAATGGGTTGTTCCGCTCCAGTCCTGGACAACACACACTCATTTACTGCTTTCCTGAAATAGTAAGTGAACTTCACTTGGTGTCGGTACATTGAAACGTGTATATATATGTTATTCACGTTCAGGTCAACCAGCGTGCCCGTTCGTCGCGTTGGCGTTCCTCAAGATGGACACGTTTTTAATTTAAGATGGCTGCCCCAAGGGCCGAGGTATTTTGTCGTATCATGCTGGTTTATTTCGCCATGTCTGTTTACACACAAACAAGGACTTTTTTTCTCCTTGTGTGTGTGTAAACAGCTGCTACGCTAGGTAACTTAGCTGCCGTTGTATTGACAATACTTGTATGTACATTACTTATTGTACATTCATCTGCTAGCCATCGTTGTTTGCCTAATCCTGCAGTGTGTAGTTCTCATGTATTCCTGGTACTGTGCTTTGCTTGCTGGTCCATGGTCAATAGTCTAGCATGCTAGCCCACCGCTATGTAATGGTATGTACTATACAATACAATTCACAGAGTAATTCCTCACAAAAACTAGAGTAAACTTGGTTATTCTAATATTGTTAGATTTTTAACACAATTGAGTCAAATTAAGAGGACAATTTGAGGCGATTACTGCTTAAGTGGCATGATCTGATTTGTATGCGTTAGCAACTGAGTGGCCTAAAGTACGTAGCAGGAATTCAGAGAAACACGACCCTGTAATGGTTTTGATGACAGGGGGGGAAAAGTGTTCAACCAATCCAGTAATGTAGAGTTGATGTGTCACATTGTTAATGTCCAAATACAGGAAGCCTCTCTTCGCATGCTTTCATTTTTGGAGAATACCAATGTATATAAAAGAAAACGCATTCGAATATCTGTTGGCGATCTGAAAGATTTGTGTCGATTGAGACCGGGCACCTGAATATAGTCAATGAGCACAGCCCCTGAAGTGATTGGCATTCAGATGGACTACCTTACGACCGGTTGTGTTCAAATGGAAAGTGATATTCGAAACCTTTAGGGCCTCGAGGCCAACAGATAATGAGCCGAGCTGCTACGCTAATAGGGATATCAGAGAGAGACATACCTGACACACTCGAGAAGATTCAAATTTGCCCAAGGCTACAAGATCATTATATGTTTAGTAGCTTTAGCTGCCTGATTATATTGTATATGTTGTATTGTTGAACAGTCAAATATTTAGCAGTATCACCAAGTAAATGTACGTATAATATTGTCTGAACGGTACGTATAAAATTGTCTGAACGAATTGGCAGAGTATGTTCGTTCAACATGTACAGCATTCAGTTTGATGTGATGTGTTTGACCACTTGACAATTGACATATTCCGTCTTCGCCCACGCAAAAATTAAAAATGGCAAACGGTCTACTGCATAATCGCAATTATACGTAAAACAAACATGACCTTATTAGGGCTCGTGTTTTTGGCGAGAGTTTATTTATCAAACAAGAGACAGACTGGGTAGACGGAAAGTATTTGTTTTACCACAACGCATATTAATGTGCAAGGTACTTTGCCGTTTATGATTGGGTTGTCTGTGTAAGTGTAATACTTTGCTCTGTGTTCTTTTATTTGTGAATATACTAGCAGCACTTTCCCAGGCATCTAATTTGAAAGCATGCCATATTAAAAATACAGGTCAGCAAAGGACAGTAATAAAACACAATGTCAATGGTTAGTGAAAGAGACAGTCATTTGTTTTTTGGAAAAAAGCAACCAGGCCACTAAAGCTTTAAAGCTAAGTGGGAGGGGAACGTTCACATCTCTTTTATTCATGAAATATGCTTAGGTTATAATTACAGCATATATATGTATATATATATATATATATATATATATATATATATATATATATGTATATATATATATGTATATGTAAGTAAAAAGCTTATAGTTTCTTGTTTACTAATTCACAATTTCTAAATAATCTGTCTTCTCAATCCGAGCAGGGGCCATGATTCCAGTGACAGAGTTCCGACAGTTCTCGGAACAGCAGCAGCAGTTCCGGGTTCTGAAGCCCTGGTGGGATGTGTTCACGGACTACCTCTCTGTGGTCATGCTGATGATTGGTGTGTTTGGATGCACCCTACAGGTGAGTGGCATTAAAACCACACCCTAATGTGTTCCACAGTGTCAATTTAGGAATTAGAAATTATTCTGAAGACACGACAGTATTATTTAACGCGAGCCTTTGCCCAGAGGGCTAAACAATAGGGTTTTATATTATTCACGTTCTAACCGTTGCATTACAGTGTTGTTCTGCAGCATAAACTACGTTTGACATTGCTTCTACCAGGCATAATTAGAGATGTGCTTCAAGTAAGCACTTTAACAAAGTCCTAAAATGACTTGCTAAATTGCAGATTTAAACCAATGGCAATTAAGTCGTCACTAGGGCAGCTCTATTTTACTGTCCTGTCCTGCAGTGAAAGACTGCCTTGTGTTGTTTCGTTTAGGCTGCACGGAATGGCTAGAGTTTATCTATGGAAAATTGAAGAAATTCCTGCCCCTCACACATACACACTGCGTGCTATGAAAACGTCCCTGCCCCACCCCCGCTTCTTAAGCACATGGTAAATGGCCCTAATGGTTCCCTTTTCCCTATAGTGCGCCGATCGAATGTACTACACTAAAAAGGTGTCGTATACAATTTGGGATATGGATCCTGGAGCATGTGAATGGGGTTTGACTTGCTGAGTCTGTACAGCATCTGGACTTAACCATGTTCCTTATAATACTGCACTACATTTCACCATTACTACGCTCCTTTATCGATCACTAATAATTACGTTGTATAACACCCCAAAAACCATTGACAGGAATTGACGGGTAATATCCCCTGTTGTTCCTTGCGATGGGTTAGAGGTCTCTAGAGAAAGGCAAAATGGTTATTTAGAATAGAAATGATGCTTATAAAGTTTGGTCTATGCCAAAACCAACTTTGCCTCAGAGCCACGCAAAGCGTACAGCATCGTAAACTGTCTCTAACCATAATACAGAGAGGAGTGGGAGGACCCAATGCATAACTGGGAAATAGGACAAATACATTCAAGTGTCAAGTTTGAGAAACAGATGTCTCACAGGACCCAAACTGGAAGCGTTATTAAACAGCAGCCCGCAAAAACACCCGTCTCAACGTCAACAGTGAAGGAGTGACTTTCTAAGTCACCTCGGATTTTTGAATGTTAGATTATATATGGAAGGACAAGATTTACGTACCAAACCCTACGAATTGCTATGAGGCCAGGCTGTCAAAACACAAACACACCATCTGACTTGCATTCGTTTATATGGGCAAATTGCAGCCTCTTTAATTGCAGAAGATTGTGTACAAGGTCTAATTGTTTCCTGGTTGCATGGGAGTGTATGTTTCAGTTCAGAGTAGTAGAGGTAAACACATGCCGTGCCAAAGAGACATTCTGGGCAGGAGCCAATGAATAGCTCTACACACTAGCTACCGCAAAGAGAGAAAAAAGACGAGGGCGAAAGAGTAAGACGGGAGAGCGAGAAAGCAAGAGACTGATTGAGAGAGAGGTGAGTTAGAGGAAGGGAGAGAGGGTAAGAAAGAAGAGATAAATTAGTTACAGGGGAATGAAGAAATGGCTGAGTGGGAAACAGAGTACAAGAGAGCAGGTAACATGAGCCGTGAGAGAATATGGGGGTGGGCTGGGGTGAGGTGACCATTGCTTTTACAAGACAATTCTGCTGATCTACTCTCCAGAGACTGTACTCAGCAGGTCCGATGGTTCTCCACTCCAGAGACTGTACTCAGCAGGCACCTCCCTGTACTTCAATTCCTCAGTTTTTAATGGTTGTGTGTAAAAAATGTCACACTAGCAGACCAGAATTTGTGTTTGTTGTAAACTTACGTTTGGCAAAAAAGCCCTTTCTGATAATGATTCGGATCACAGCAAGAAAAAATCCATCTTTACACGGCGGAGGAAGAAAATGTGTCATTGACTATGAATGGTTGTAAACGAGTTGTAATAAAGATGCCATGAGAAGCCGAGCATTAAACAATATGGTTGCGTAGTATTGCATTGCATTTAAGTGGATTTGTCTCCCTCTGCTGTTCGCTGTGGGCTAATGCGCTGATTGGTGACTTCCTGTCGGAGTCACATCTCCACCAATGCCAGGGCAGGACATCGGATATCCCCATTTGTTGCTCGTGTGTTATCACTGTATCAAATGTATCGAAATGGACTGCCTGAAAGTGTTAATGTGTCTGCGTTGGTCTCAATAACCAGAGCCAACCGGGACGAGGGCCAGACTGTGTTCGTTGAGATACCTCAAGTTGATTTTAATTATTGTGTTCGCTAACTTTCATTTTGGATCGAGACATTCGTGCACGTCTGTCTTATCATCTTGTGAGAGTGACCTGCCCGACGTGGGCCGCATCTCAAGTCGAGTTCGACTTCCAGATTCCATAATTAAATCCAGCCCCCACGGCGTCGGTATTTAAGACCATTTATGTGTTGCTTGTGTGATTTTAATTTTTCGTTCCTCGTCTTATTTCAGGTGATGCAGGACAAAATTATCTGCCTTCCCCATAGATCGCCCAAACCGAACCAAACGTTAATCAATAGCACCGTGCCTGAAGTCCAAGAAATGATTGGCCTCAAAACCAACCTGGACCTTCAGCAGTACAGCTTCATCAACCAGATGTGCTACGAGAAGGCTCTACACTGGTACGCCAAATACTTCCCCTATTTGGTCCTCATACACACTGTGATCTTCATGGTCTGCAGCAACTTCTGGTTCAAGTTCCCCGGCTCCTGCTCCAAGATCGAGCATTTTATCTCCATCTTGGGAAAGTGCTTCGACTCACCCTGGACCACCAGAGCACTTTCTGAAGTGTCCGGAGAGAACCCAGAGGAGAAGGTAACATCTCTTACGTGTGGATGTGCGGTGTCCTCTGTAACTTTAGCTCTACAGTCCACGTGTTTTGATGTGAAATCAAAGAAATACTATAGTGTTAATTTATAGATAGTCTGCCTTTGTTTAAGGGCATACGAGTACATATTGGTTTAATAAACGCTTTGAAATAACTGTGTTTCATACAGATAATTAAAGTTCCCCTGATTTATGGGCACTCTGTGTGCACTGTAGATGTGTGTGTGTGTGCTGTATATACATTTTAACAAAGCTTCTTCATTTGGAAATGTGGCCCTTTGGTGTGAATGTACTCTTTATTAAGTTTGTATAATGTTATTTGAATGATCAGACAAGTAAACATTGGTAATGTAGGAAATTAATCAAAATAGAGATGAGATTTTAGGGAGATTTTATCATCACACCCTACAACAATGCAACAACAGTTTAAATTGAACAGACAACCGTGTAGCCCGCATCAAAATAACCACACACAACTATGTATGTTCTTTTTCTTAAAAATGTTGTTCAATTGGGGGAGACGTTCTTCTCTCGGACAGATAAGAATTATATTCAGTGCATTCAATTTGTTCTTTCCAGGAGAAAAAGAGAAGCAGTGCCAGTGAAGCAATCTTCAACGAGTCTGTAGAGGGGAACCTGGAGAACCTGGAAAGGACCCAGTCCCTCAAGTCCATCCCAGAGAAAGTCATCGTGGACAAGCCCACTGCCAGCGTCCTGGATAAGAAGGAAGGAGAGCAAGCCAAAGCTCTGTTTGAGAAGGTGAAGAAGTTCCGTCTGCACGTCGAAGAGGGGGACATCCTCTATATCATGTATGTCCGCCAGACTGTTCTCAAGGTGCTTAAGTTCCTCCTGATCATCGCGTACAACAGTGCCTTGGTGTCAAAGGTCGAGATTACAGTGCAGTGTAAAGTGAACACGAAGGACATGACGGGTTATAATAGCTTCTCCTGTAACCACACCATGGCCCATCTGTTCTCCAAGCTCTCGTACTGCTACCTCTGCTTTGTCACCGTGTACGGTTTGACGTGCCTCTACACCTCCTACTGGCTCTTCTACCGTTCACTGAAGGAGTACTCCTTCGAGTACGTGCGGCAGGAAACGGGAATCGACGACATCCCGGACGTGAGGAACGACTTCGCCTTCATGCTGCACATGATCGACCAGTACGACCCGCTGTACTCCAAGAGGTGCGGCGTTTTATCATTCCGTTTTCTCGACCAATCTCGTTAAGACAGGTTCCCGTTGTGTGATTACTCGTTCTTTCTCCACACAGATTTGCAGTGTTCCTGTCTGAAGTCAGCGAGAACAAACTGAAACAGCTGAACCTGAACCACGAGTGGACACCAGACAAGCTGCGTCAGAGACTTTTGACCAACCACAATAACAGACTGGAGCTGCAGCTCTTCATGCTCTCTGGACTCCCGGACACCATCTTTGAGGTGACCGAGCTTCAGTCCCTGAAGCTCGAGATCATAAACAACGTCACCATCCCGGCCGCCATTGCCCAGCTAGAAGGTCTTCAGGAGCTGTCGCTTTACCAGTGCTGTTTGAAGATCCACCCCACAGCTATCTCTTTCCTCAAGGAGAATCTTAAGGTGTGCTTTTTAAGAAGCTAGTTTTATATTTTGCATAGTACACATTGACTATACCGTTTCTTGTGTTTTTCTGTCTGCATTTGTTTATGATATGAAATGTATCTTCAGGGGTTAATAAGGTAGTGATTGGAATATCATTTAAAATATTTGAAAAAAATATGTTCATGAGATGAGATGATGAGAGATGTTCATGTATTTGGAAATACACCTTGGAGGTTGGCTTGAGTACTGTGAAATGCTGACCGAAATACATTTAGCCGAAATACAATTTTAACGAGAGCTGGACGATATGAACCGAAATCAACGCGATAAAATTACTGAAGATTACTTAAAATGCATAACCAGATGAACATTAATGTATATCACAGTTATGGAATTACCTTTTTAATAACTAGTTTTCTGGGGGTCTGAATGAAAAATGAAATGTTTTCTGTCAATGGAAAATACTTGTGATAAGTAGTCACTATGGTCAGTGTACTCTGAAATGTATTTTGGTCGAATAATATATGTATTTATTCACTTTATCTACCGATACTGAAATGTGTGTTTGTAACCCAGGTTATCTAATTATGTGTCTGTCTGTGTCTTTATGTCCAACTATCTATCATTTCAAGGTGCTAAGAGTGAAGTTTGATGACAGTAGAGAGCTGCCGAATTGGCTGTATCAATTGCGGAATCTAGAGGAGCTCTACCTCATTGGCTGCCCTGATGCTTCCAAGAATGTTGTTCTGGAGTCCTTGAGGGAGCTGAAGAATCTGAAAACTCTGTCACTCAAAAGTAACTTTACCAAGATCCCCCAGTCCATCGTGGATGTGGCTAGCCACCTGCTGAGGCTGTACATATATAACGATGGCACCAAGATGGTGATGCTTAACAACCTGAAGAAGATGGTGAACCTCACCGAACTCGAGCTGGTGCACTGTGACCTGGAACGCATCCCACATGCAATCTTCAGCCTCTCAAACCTACAGGTATATTCGGGTTTCTTACTGCTTGCTAGGATTGCCTGCTCTAGAATGTCTCAAAATCAGCTCGGCGTATTTCCAGTAATGTCCAGGTTCCCCAGAAGTACTGCTTGTCGGATTGCTGAAATTGTCAGGGAATTGCGGCTAATCATAGATTCTAGGGAGTTAGCGAAATGTTGAAACACTGATCCAAACTCTTAGAGGGTCCCTCTGACCCACGCTCGGTTTGGTGTACAATGTGTTTTTTTAATTATGCAATTCATGATTTTTATACGAGCAAAGGGTGTCAATGGTTATTCTCCGGCAAAAACTGTTCCTATGGGTTTACTCTATTGTAAATACGCAGAGCCGTTTGCTGAACCATTCCATGGTGACACTTATATACTTTTACTTCACAGGAGTTGGACCTGAAGGAGAACAACCTGCAGTCCATCGAGGAGATTATCAGCTTTCAGCACCTTCGCAAGCTGACGTGCCTGAAACTCTGGCACAACAGTATCTGCTACATCCCGGAACACATCAAGAAGCTGAGCTGCCTGGAGCGCCTCTACTTCAGCAATAACAAGATCGAGATCTTGCCCTCGCATCTGTTCTTATGCAACAAGATCCGTTATCTGGACTTGTCCAACAACGACATCCGATTCATTCCGCCGGAGATCGGAGTCCTGCAGAGTCTTCAGTACTTCTCTGTCACGTGCAACAAGATCGAGACCCTTCCAGACGAGCTGTTCTTTTGCAAGAAGCTCAAAACTCTCAAGCTGGGCAAGAACATGCTGTCGCTGCTGTCACCAAAGATTTCGTACCTGGCTCAGTTGACACACCTGGAGCTGAAGGGCAACCATTTTGAGCTCCTGCCCCCAGAGCTTGGGTTCTGCCGGGCGTTGAACCGTAGCGGTCTAGTCGTGGAGGACGTCCTGTTTGAAACCCTGCCTTCAGATACAAGAGAAAAAATGAAGGCTGAGTGATATGTCTTGTATTGTCAGTGCAAAAGGCTCTGAACCGGTCTGAATCCTGTCCAGATGGTAGAACTGTATAGTGTCAATATTGGCATCTTCTTTAGATTTATTTTAATTTCTTTGTTTCTATTTTAATTTCTTTTTCAGTTTGAGTTTACTTTGATCGTTTTAGTTATTATCTAAAACTAAGACAATAGACAATATTTGTACAGTTTAAATCAGTAAGTCAAATTAATTGTGGTCATTTCAGTGCAATTTAAAATGCTTTTCTCCCATTGGTAACTTTGGGAATTGGGATTAGGATAAAGAACAGTAATTTTCTTCCATTACCAATGCCATTACCTTTTCTGTTATTTTATCCTTTATTTTTTTAGATCTAAAAACATGGCAGCATTTGCCAGCCATTAGACAACACTAATAAGTGCGCGTATGTAATCTGTGTAATGTTTTTCTTGTTATATATTCATCAACTGAAATATGCTTGTGTTTATGTATGAATTAATCTGTTGAAGTTATCATCAGGTTATTGAAAAGTTGTTGTTGGCAAAATTCACAACCGATAGTATATCAAGCTGCCTTACGATACATAAAAATATATATTAGCTACTGCCTAATGGGCCAGTATTGTTTGACAAGCCCATATATATATATATATATGTGTGTATTGGTGAAAAGAGAAAATCTGACAATCAGAGTTGACGAAAATGGTGTATATTACTGTAAATTTAGCTCATCATGATCCAAGCATTTGCCTTCAGTATGTTCTGCAGGGGATTTGTGATGTGTATTGATCGGTGTATTAAGTATTATGTGTTACGTCACAATAGAAAGAAATATGGCTTTGTGTTCAAACTAAATGGTGCTTATAGTCATCATGCAGTCTTTGTAATTTAAGTATTTCTATCACCACTGTATGTCTAATTAATCAATGTGTGTGTTTATGCAATGCAATAATCTGACAGGTTTTATAATTCATTCACCTGTGCTTTGGCTTTAAAAATCTCATATCATCTTCAACCGCTTATCCGGGTTCGGGTCGCGGGGGCATCAGCTCAAACTTTCCTTTCCCAGGCCACATTTAGCAGCTCTGACTTGGGGATCCTGAGGTGTTCCCAGGCCAGATATAATCTCTCCACCTGGTCCTGAGACTTCCCAGAGGCTTCCTCCCAGCAGGCGTGCCAGGAACACCTCCCTATGGGGTATCCTTACCAGATGCCCGAACCACCTCAACTAGCTCCTTTCTTTTGAGAAACCCCATTTTGGTCGCTTGTACACACAATCTCGTTCCTTCGGTCATCACCCAGCCTTCATGACAATAGATGAGGCTACATTGTCCCCTCTCATGCGAACAAAACCCAGAGGTACTTTAACTCCTTTACTTGGGGTAAGGACTCACTCCCTAGTCGTGCAATCCACGATTTCCTGCTGAGTGTCATGGCCTCAGATTTAGAGGTGCTAATCCTCATCCCAGCCGACTCAGCTGCGAACCGTTCCAGTGAGTGCTGATGGTCACTGACCGATGATGACATCAGGACCACATTATCTGCAAAAACCAGTGATGAGATCCTCAGCCCACCGAACTGTAACCCCTCCCCACCATGACTACGCCTTGATATCCTGTCCATGAATATCACAAACAGGATTGGTGACAAAACGCAGCCCTGGCAGAAGCCAGCCCTTGCTTTTTTTGCGTGGTCCTTGAAATGTTCAGTCTATTGTGTAATACATACACAGCCCTGATGGGCTTATAGGATGGGCTTGAGCAAACCATCCTACCCGTTGTACATCATACAACGAGATCAATGTATATGCATATAGCTCATAATCTGACCTCACTGAATGTCATGGCATATTCTTTTTACCGTGGTAATTTTTTTTATGGTCATTATGATATTTTCCACAAATGTACTTCATCGTGTGGAAATATGTATATTTTTAAACTGGCAAATCACATTTTGGACTGCATGGGCCTTTAACTATGTCAATAATATGGTATGCTTGGATACCAGTCTGTGATAACCTTAAACTTGTTGTGCTATTTAATATGATAAACCCAGTTTACCCAGTCTCAACTACTGTAATTGTTGGACCCTTCAAAGGCTATGCCCATGTACATTGAGAAATCAAGCTGCCATTTTGAATTGTTCGCTTTTTTACCTTTGCCTTAAGCCATACATATCATCAACTGTTGGAGACCGGGGAGAACTGTAAACTGCTGCCTAACTTGGCTTGTTCACCAAACTCAACTTGTGCTGTAATTCCTCCTAACCTGTTCCAAGCCATGTATCATCTGATTACATAAAGACTTGTAACTTTATCTCTGCGTATGTCTGCTAACTCACCAAGTCCCAGAGTAAAAGTCCAAACACACATTTTGTTACTAAGATTATTGCATTATCTTGCAGCACCTCAACCTGAGTTATTTTATTGTTTAAGAATACACTCACGGGTCCCTTCAGTAGGTACAACTGGCCAGTACCAGGTTGGACCACGCTTGTCTTTCTGAGTGTCTTAACTCTTTCATTGTTTCAACAAGGTGCTAGAAGCAGCCTCAGTTTCCTGTTCTTAGCTGACAGGAGCCTCCCCCGGTGTGGTCTTCTGCTGCTGGTGCCAATCTGCTCCGAGGTTCGACGTGCAGCGTGTTCCGAGACCCTCGTCCGCGTACCTTGGTTGTAACTAGTGGTTAATTGAGTTCATGTTGTCTTTCTAGTAGCTCGAACCAGTCTGGCCATTCACATTCTGATCTCCGCCGTCAATTAGACCTTTGTACACAGAGAACTGCCACTCATACTGGATATTATGTCTCTTACGGACTTATCTCTGGTTGTAGATACAAAAACAATGACTAGAATTCTAACATCAAATAGGCAATAATCTGGATTTACAAATGTATTTGTTTCAGGCAGATTAAAGGTAATTTCTAAACTGTTAATCTGATATGTATAAAAATACACTGAAATAAAAGCTGACAGTCTGCACACATGACCTCATTGTCATTGTGTCCCGTAGAGTAGCAACAGAACCAAAATAACAAAACCAAATGTCAAATTCTGGTAATCACTGCATGTCTACGTAGACAAAGAAATATAGCTGTCATAATGAATACCCTTAATAGTTAGCAAACAAAAAAATTATTCATGTCCTTGTTCATTCAACAGACGTTTTCTAAACTCTCTTAGTTCTAAGTTCCTTGGCTAGCAGCTGGATCCCACACAACGACGAGAGTTCTGTTATGCAGCATTTGTCTGGCCAACAAACACATGGCTTAATTCATGAGAGACATGCTAGAGAACCAAATGGCATTCTGAATGGCACACAGACACAGGGCATTGAGAATAATCAGGCACTTCATGAATAGCTACGTCACTTGCTATTTTACGAGAAACGGAAATGTACACTGATCACAACACAAAAACATTATGACCGCGTGCCTGATATGCAGTTGGTTCTCCGTGTGCTGGACCCGTCAACAAGAAGGCACTTAAGGCGGTGTATGTGGTCACCGTGGGCAATCTCACTGGTCTGCAGGCCCACGTACGCAGCAGAGTGCCACGAACTGCGTGCCGGGACACATTTCTCCCATAAACTTCATGTGACTTGTGCCACAGTAGACCGTCTGTCTTTTCGGACCAGACTGGATATCGTTTGTCTCCACATCGCCCAACACTGCCAAGACAGAGGAATTCCAATCCCTTAAGACACGTTTAAATCATAGTCAAACCCGATTGGACGCACAATATGTTGAGAATGTAATGTTTGACTAAATTACATGTATGACTTTGAACTAAGACTATACAGTATAGTCCACATGCTAACTGTCTCAGCACCATCTTGGTTGGGTTGATATCAGACAGTGCAGCAGGTCTTATGTCATATTTTACCTCTCCTTGTGTCTGGTCGGGTAATATCTTATCATCCGGTCACAGGAATCAAACTCATTCAATGGAGTGCCAATCTGCAAGCGTTCACTACCCAGTGACCAATTAATGATGATCCCTTCACTTTCTACATTATGTTGTGTTTCATGTAATAAATTGTAAATCATATATATGTATATGTGTGCGGTCCATTTTACTACACACAATAGCTCATAATGAAATAATAAAGTGAAAACCTATTTTTAGAATATGTATAAATTTATTGAAAATAAAATTAGTTGTCCCTACAGTCTGTCTGCTCCAGTTAACCTATCATCAATTAATTAATGATTAATTATTGCGCCTACCATCAGTACTAAACCTTTGTTTCTATTATGGCTGGTTCATAATCTCTTCTTAGTGTCGCACACAGTTGACAACACAAGAAGCACTTAGTCGGAATCGCTGGAACCGACTCTCGGCCCGCAGACCCAAGAATCAGAACAAGAATCATGACTCTGAATCAAAGTGAACGGTTCATCATGAATCATCCGAACACACCGCCTCCCATTCGCCAGATCCCCGCTTGTGCGCACGGTGCAACCCGGCTACACGGCCGCAGCATGTCGCTATGGAGAGAGAGAGGAAAGAACATGCAGACATCTAATCTGCTTATTGTCAGACCCGCAATCGGGTCGAACAGACATGAATCATGTCGTCTTTGTTCACGATATCGAATCATGATGCATGATGAAAAATTATAATTTTTCGGCTGAAGTGTCGAGGCCCAGCGGGACGTATATAGCCTAAATTAATTTGGAGGTGAGTCATGTCTCTCTTCAATAACTGTATTAAATGCCTATAGCTGCGCATGCGCCGTCCGCTGTATTGTAACAAAGGACAATTGACACAATCAATAAGAAAAGTCAGGATAGAGAATGCACCCAGAATACAATAGATACTGTTATTATAAGAGTAGGCCTTATAATGTAGTCCAGAGTAGGCCTAGATGTAACCATACATTTATTTTTTATTATTATGTAGTATAATAAAGCCAGACCAGGCCTTATACCCCTGCCAAAACAGTAAACATAACGCCCATACATCCCATACAATAACAGTTTCTACGTGCCATCATAAAGAAAGTGATGACGTCAGAGGGCTGGATTATTATTGTTTATCCGAGCGATGCCTCTGTCACATTAGAGCCCGATCAGGTGCCACTGTCACCCGGTACATGCGCCCATGTGAACGGTCAGAGAGAGAGAGAGAGATGCTGGATCTATGCAGTTGTGTAAAATCGACGCAGACACTAAGATACTGCCTTTGGAATGCATTAATCCAAACTCATGCTTACATTGACATTGTGTGTAAAATCAAAGAGGTGGTGGTTAGACAATTGCAAATGATGATGTATAGAGGTAGACAAAAATATATATACATATGGGATGCTGTGTGGATCGACCCACCTGTCATTCAGCATCTTGGTCCTGTCTCCTAATCGTTTATATGGAGTTAACGATTCTAACATTCATTAACAAATACGACATCATAATCCCTATACACTGCCAGGGAAACAATCCAGCCATCTGAGAAAGTATGGTAGGGTAGATCTAGCAGACAGTATACTGTTCACCACTTTTCAAGATGTAAATGTGCATGTGCTTGGTTTGCTAGATATCATCCTAAAGTAATCTTATCATCATAACGTATAATTAATAACGTATGATTAATTATTTCACCACATGAAATCCATGGACATATTTCTGTGAAATGTGTGTTTCCCTAACTTGGACCGGCGGAGACCCCATGTCTAATAATTTATAAAAAATATAAAAATATTGGCAGTCTATGGCTAAACAAACAAAATCTTTGACTCAGCAATTATGATCATAGATGGTTGACCGACAGAAAGTGCAAGCAGGTAGGCGTGTCGTTTTTGATTGCATGAGCATCCTGCACATAGCATTAGCATCATGCACATAGCATTAGCATCCTGCACATAGCATTAGCATCCTGCACATAGCATTAGCATCATGCACATAGCATTAGCATCCTGCACATAGCATTAGCATCCTGCACATAGCATTAGCATCCTGCACATAGCATTAGCATCATGCACATAGCATTAGCATCATGCAGATAGCATTAGCATCATGCACATAGCATCAGTAAGTAAAATGGTTCAAAGAAGCAGACTTGCAAATCAAATTAATGCAGTAGATAAAAGTTAACAAATGACATATTTGTTATATCTGGGGACATAAATAAATGGACGTAAACATTTTTGCTGGTAAATTGTACTGTTGTTTATCGTGTTCCGTGTGTGTGTGGTTCTCAGAACAGATGTAGTGTAGTGTTCTGGGTGTGGCAGCAGTGGCACCATCTGATCCATAAACATAGGTGCACCGTACAGTGTGTCCTGTAGGTATTGCACAAAACAAAAATTGCATTTTTTATTATTATGTTTAATAGCATCTATTAAAGCCAAAACAATATGCTACATGGGAGGACAGTGACATCTAATGTGTATTATGTACTCCACCCTCTAATTCAGTTTTATGCTGATAGGTTTGTCTTTTTTTGTTTCCGTTGCAGTGATGTTTACTCTCACAGAAGTTGCCGCCCTGAATGACATCCAGCCGACCTATCGTATCTTGAAACCATGGTGGGATGTCTTTATGGACTACTTGGGCGTCGTCATGCTGATGCTCGCCATTTTCTCCGGAACCATGCAGTTAACCAAAGACCAAGTGGTTTGCCTTCCTGTCCTGGAACCGGCTGCAGAGGACAGCAGTGGCTCAACACTGCAGCAGTCAGATGGGTCAGGTTCTGGGTCAGGGAATGGAGGCAGTAGGGTGACGCTAGCCGCGGCACCGCTAATAACCAAGGATCTGCCAGATAGTGTTGTTGAGCAAATTCACTTCACACAGTTCAGTGGTGTCAGACATCAACCTCCGCCGACAGGCGTCAGAACGAACCTGGACTTTCAGCAGTATGTTTTCGTCAATCAGATGTGCTACCACGTCGCCCTGCCATGGTACTCCAAATACTTCCCATACCTCGCTCTCATACACACTATTGTGCTCATGGTCAGCAGTAACTTCTGGTTCAAATATCCAAAGACTAGTTCAAAAATAGAGCATTTTGTGGGAATATTAGGGAAGTGCTTTGAGTCTCCTTGGACGACCAAGGCGTTGTCTGAAACAGCCTGTGAGGACTCGGAGGAGAATAAGCAAAGGCTCATTGGTGCCCCTTCCCTACCGAAACATTTCTCAACCAGCAGCGAAGAGGGAAGTCCTAACCAGTCCACCCCGATGCTGGTTAAACCTGGGGTCAAGTTCACCGCTGATAAGCCCGTCATTGAAGTCCCATGCATGACCATACTGGACAAGAAAGACGGAGAGCAGGCCAAGGCTTTATTTGAAAAGGTTAGGAAGTTCCGTGCACACGTAGAAGACAGTGATTTGATCTACAAGCTCTATGTTGTCCAAACAGTAATCAAAACAGTCAAATTCATTTTGATCTTGTGTTACACAATGACATTTGTTGCCGCAATTGACTTTGACCATGTATGCGAGCCTGATATAAAACATTTAACTGGGTATGCTAAATTCCAATGTACACATAATATGGCTTTTATGTTACGAAAGCTGCTTGTCAGCTATATTTCGCTTGTCTGTATATATGGTCTCATTTGTATATACACCCTCTTCTGGCTGTTTCGACGACCTCTCAAGGAGTACTCTTTCGAGAAAGTCAGAGAGGAGAGCAGCTTCAGTGACATTCCTGATGTAAAGAATGACTTTGCGTTTCTGTTGCACATGGTGGATCAGTACGACCAGTTGTACTCAAAGCGTTTTGGCGTTTTCCTCTCTGAAGTCAGCGAGAACAAGCTGCGGGAGATTAGCTTAAATCACGAGTGGACCTTTGAGAAACTCAGACAGCACTTAACCCGCAACGCTCAGGACAAACTGGAGCTCCATCTCTTCATGTTGTCAGGTCTGCCAGATGCCGTTTTTGACTTAACCGATCTGGAGATCCTGAAGCTGGAGCTAATTCCAGAGGCCAGGATCACGGCCAAGATCTCACAGATGGTCAACCTTCAAGAGCTTCACTTTTACCATTGTCCTGCCAAAGTGGAGCAGACAGCGTTCAGTTTCCTTCGCGACCACCTCCGTTGCCTTCATGTCAAGTTTACGGATGTGGCGGAGATCCCCACCTGGATGTACCTGTTGAAAAGCCTGAGGGAGCTGTATTTGGTCGGTAATCTGAATTCTGAAAACAACAAGATGATCGGATTAGAATCACTCAGAGACCTGAGGCATCTGAAAGTGTTGCATCTGAAAAGTAACTTGACAAAGGTTCCGACCAACATCACAGACCTGTCTCCGCACTTGATCAAGCTGGTGATACATAACGACGGTACTAAACTCCTGGTGCTGAACAGTTTAAAGAAAATGATGAACCTCGCTGAACTGGAGCTTCACAACTGCGAACTGGAAAGGATTCCTCACGCTATTTTCAGTTTGACGAACCTGCAGGAGCTGGACCTGAAATCCAACAACATTCGTACCATCGAGGAGGTCATCAGCTTTCAGCACCTCAATAGACTGATTTGCCTGAAACTGTGGCACAATAAGATCATCACCATTCCATTATCAATAAGCCATGTTAAAAATCTAGAGTCCCTCTACCTTTCGCACAACAAACTTGAATCTCTGCCCGTACCTTTGTTTAGCCTGCTCAAGCTGAGGTATTTGGATGTCAGCCAAAACTCCATAGTGGCAATCCCGCTTGAGATTGGCTTCATGCAGAACCTTCAACACTTTGCCATTACGGGCAACAAAGTGGAGGTGGTACCCAAGCAGCTGTTCAAGTGCACCAAACTAAAGTCACTGTGTCTGGGTCACAACTGTATATCTGTCCTCCCTGAGAAGATTGGCAATCTGGTGCAGCTGACAAACTTGGAGCTGAAGGGAAACTGTCTTGACCGCCTTCCAGCCCAGCTGGGTCAGTGTCGCCTCCTCCGGAGGAACTGCCTGGTAGTGGAGGACCACCTTTTTGACTCACTCCCTCTTGACGTCAAGGAGAGTATCAATCAGGAAGCCAACGTTCCCTTTGCTAACGGAGTCTGAGTCCCTTTTCCCATTCAATAATGAGATATGAAAAAGTGTGAAGAATTGCTCAACGGGCTAAGTCGTCTTCATAACACAGACGATGTTTTGGAAGTTTAGAGTTTAGCACTATGCTCTCTAGTTTGGAGATTTTCGTACTCTGGAAAATGCCAGAAGGGTAGACGGGTTTACGTGTTATAGGTCAGTTTTGGAGTGATGAGCAGGTTCCAGAATTAGGGACCGGTCCTAGGGTGGATTAGTTATTGAATGACTGGAATAGATGCCATGGAGAGGTCAATGGAATACAGAGCAGGGATAGAAGAAGAACGCTGTTATTAGACAAGATGGAAATTCATTAAATTCTTGTTTTTATTGTTACAGGCTCTGTGTTTTTACTTTGGGTCTTTGGGTTTTTACTTTTGCGTTTGGGTCGAGTTCCATTAAACTCTTTACCACGTTAATGTCTGTGTTAATCCAATACATTAATTGTGACGATGGTGAGGTTATATTCATATATGCCAGTAATGCAATTTCCTCAACACTGGATCAAGATGAGCAAAAAATACAGCATGACATGTGTGAATGAAAAACGATATCAAGCATTAATGTGATTTGGTTTTATTGAAACAATTTGTCAAGAAAAGTAAATTTTGTTTTAAACGAAAAACAAACATAAACATTTGTTGCTGTACAAAATGATTGGCGCCCATTAAAAATGCGTACAAAATACAACAACAAAAATAATATCTGTAAAATGTATATTATTTTTAGGTTTAAAATCACAGAAATATCCATAGTGGCAATATTGTAGTTACAAATTCACTTGCAGAAGGTCATTCAAAAATGTGTAACTAGTACTGCTATTGCAAATCACATCGCTCTACAGATTATCTAATCATTTGTAATTACAGGTTTGAAACTCAAACTGTAACCCATGCAAATCATTTTATTGACTTAAATGCACCAGAATGGTATTAGAATGTTGGAAACTTCAAAGAAGTAATAAAGTAATAATTATGCGTAGAAAAAGACATGCATTGTTTTGTATTACGATATTATCTCAGACCCCTTTAATGTTTCTCATTCAGTAAGATGGGCAAACCAAATACGTACAGATGAAAAGTTTTTTCTGTTACATTTTTATAGCATTTTTTGTTAAATTATTTCTTATATTCATCACGATCAAAACAAAAAAGGCTTGAAATGTTTCACTTTATGTGTAATGTATTTAGAATATTTGAAGGTGTAACTTTTTAAAATTAAATTACTGAAAAAATTAACTTTTCAATGATATTCATTTTTTTTCAACGCACCTGCATATGTGTTCCTGATAGACCCTTGGTCTGTTTGTGCTAACCACTTAATAGAAAACAGTGGTGGTTACTCCAGTTGTATAAACGAAATGTTACCAATGTATTTGAAATCAGTGGACTGAATAAAGCGAAATATGCGTCATACTGTCAGGCATTGCTCCACAAACCCAGGAGTAAACGTCGAGGTCACATATACCATAGCTTTCAGACAATTCAAGCAACCTGGTGTATAATTCATTATTACGTGTCGACCCAAGAGCAAGCAAATGTATGCATGTGGAACCCAGTGTGTGTTACTGTGCACTGACAAGTTGTCTGTACCCGAGACAAAATTGAACAAATGAATCACAGAAATGACTGGCACAATTTTGACTAAACTTGGGTATATGATGTGTCTTGTCATAATAATCTGGCGTTTATTAAATGATGAATTGGCACGTTTGCGTTTGTAACCATTTACTCACAAACTCCATAGCGTTGCATCATTCTAAATGTGCTTCTTACTCTTGGAATATCGGTGCTCAGTACACCGATATAATCTCAGGACCAAATGATATACGCTAGCTGTAGCTGTAGGATGTGGAGGTTGACTGTCTTGGAATGCCATCATGTGGGCACATAGAATTATTCCAGCCTATTTCCTCATAGATAAGCCAGCCAGGCAGAGAGTACAAGGAGACAGCCCGATTGAAGAGTGTATGTATATACATTATATACAGTCGTGCTCATAAGTTTGCACACACTCAATTTTTTTGGGAGAAATAAAATAAATGTGTTCTGCCTGCTCAGTCATGTTTTTTTTTAAATATGGTTCATATATGACCAATTCTGCAATTGTGTGCCCACTTGAGTCCAACTGTAGCTTCCTGTGCCCCGTTTTAGTGTGCTGCATCGATCGCCATATCGCCTCTGCTTTACTCAGAATTGTTAAAGGGATAATCAATCCAATACACATTTCTACGATATACTGTACATTGTTAAATGATGCATGACAACAATGTAGGTTCTGACATTGGTCTAGATTTTGTGGCTATTATAAGTACATCCCATATGTGACATTCGTTTGAGAAACCATTCAGAACCATTCGTGTCGACAACAAAACCCAAAACGTAAATTTTTGTACAAAACGTTAATGTACAATAATTCTCGTCTCTTTTGTCCACAAATTCGTATACGTCGTTTGTTGTTGTTCTGGGATTTATTTGCACTTTTCACACCCAAGTACACTCATCTTTGGGAGCCAGAACGCCTCTCCTTCGCCTCTTGTTCCTGAGCGCAGTGACAGCTCCGTGCCGTCATGGTGTTTATATGTGCGTACGATGGTTTACATAGATGAAGGTGGTGGTACCTTCAGTCATATGGAAATAGCTCCCCTGAGGAAAAACCGGACTTGTGGGTGCTGACTATTCTTCACTGAGCTCTTGGCTGTTTTTATGTCATTAGTCAAATGCAGTATGTTATCTTTATTGTTTGGAATTGAGATAGACGAATACGCGTTACGTTTAGGAGATTAACATTTTTTATTTCGTATTGCGTTTTAAAACCTCAATAATGTCCCGGGTCAATTTGACCGGAAATTATAATTAAGGGTCAAAAAAGTCAACATCAACCGAGGGTTAAGAAGTCCCTCATAACGTGGGAGCATGAATCTGAGTCGATGGGTCGATGACTCTGACCTGAACTGACAGTGTGTTTATGACTCCGCTCCTCGCAGATGGGCCAGGGAAAGGGAATCGCATCGCCTGGAGTCAAACAGATTATTCCCTTTGAATCAAATAATAGGAACCGCCGCGGCCCCGGTCACAAGCGTTCAACGTATGTATGAGACTCCTGCCTTGTTGTCCATTTGTGAGGTGGTTGTCGACTGCACAGATGGGCTCCCACTTGTCTCCGGTAGCCTGGGGACAGAGACGGCGTGCCCAGTGTTCCTGGGCACTATGAGGTTTGCTGACAGCCCACGCTTTGGCCCTCTACCAATGTTGACATGGCCGACGTGAAAGTAAAGTTATTGTCTTAACAACTCGGTCTGGATGGAGAATTCCCACTGTGGTTATGATGTGAATGTGACAGAGTCACCGAGTGTGTGGGATAGGCACAGATCTGAGGTCAGGCATCTTGGGCCCCCGGACAATATAGATATATACCTGGACAATATAGATATATACCTGGACAATATAGATATATACCTGGACAATATAGATATATACCTGGACAATATAGATATATACCTGGGCCCCTGGACAATATAGAAATATACCTGGGGCCCCCGTCTTCCAAGTACAGAAAACACTCACTCAAAGGGTAAAAAAACAGATATTGCCAGTACGTACTATAGCTCACTATTGACAGGGATTTGGAATCGTTGTGTATTATCAGAGAACCAAACAGCTTGTGAAAATCCTTTGATTTAGAAACAAATGTGAAAGCCTAAAAAAGTCTAGGCTACAATATGGCTTTGGCACTCGCTTTGTAAGATCAGATATCATCAAAGGAATGTTCTATCAAATTTCTCTCGCACTTTCCACTGAACCTCCTGGGCAACAAACGAGTAGATCCACTTACTGGAATATTCACTCTGCAATGCACACCAGCTTCTGATAAGTTTGAAGACATTTCAATTAATTTTCAATAAAGGAGTTCAATTAGTGATAAAAGCATGTTGAAATATAGATCCAAAGCAGAACTTTTTATACATCAGTTATAAAAGTCTCAAATAGGAAAGCGCTTCACCACATTGATCATTTAAAAACAAAAATTGTGCCTTTTAAAAATGCTTTCTAACTTATGTTTTCATAGGAAATAGCATTAGCTGCCAATATAGTTTAATCATCTCTTTTCATATCAAGTTAACACCTAATAAGAATTGTCAGAGCGTTTGAATAAACGTTTTTTTATATTAGCTTCGTACAAAATACAGATGAATCATCTCGGAATATTGCAAATGGTCACACGGGTTTCAATGAATCGCGAGCTGGATAAGGAGGCTTCGGGACAACAGCTTACTACAACCCGAGTTGTCGGGGTGTCACTTGGGACTTGGGGACTTGAATGTGAGTGTGTGGGTTTTTACCCTGTCACGCCCAGAGGTACAGGGTCAGAAGATCTCCAGCGATGCCACTTTGTTAGCAGCTGCGCTATTGATGAGCTGGAATTATATTTTCAGGATTTCCGTAGGCCATCTACGTCCCTCTCCACCTCGGCCCCAAACACCCACAAATCAAGATGTATTTATGAAAACATTTGGTGAGTGTATCCAAAAAGACGCCCTATTGTCTTTAAATGTGTCTCCCCACAGCCAGAACACTGTGAGTCCTGGTGGAAATTATTGCACACGCGGAAGAGGGCACCTATTCCAATACCACTTCGATGCTCAACTAATTACTGCGGAATAAACCTCGCGTGATCACCCCGGGTTGCTGATTTCCCTGACGGCTTTGATGTCTCCACTCTGCCTCCCGCCTGACCACAGCCGCCAGATAGTTTAGAGCCACAGATCGCCCCGATTGGCTGTAATTGGGACAAGTTGTTTTGGAAAAAGGGCCGCGGATGACTTTGACGACCGTGCCGCCCTGTCAATGCCCCCGGTCACTACTGACCTCCCACCCCCCCTCCGTCTTCCCATCTTGTGCCCAGGGGTATCACGGGCAGCCTTGTCACTTATTAAGACGACCGTGCCTGAGAGATGACCGATGTTCTGATGTGATCTGGCTGGCTCTTTGGCTTCCGTCTGTCCTGTTAGTGCACATGGCTCCGGTGGGTGAGGGGACTCGTGGTTAAACGGGTTGCCCACTGGACAACGTACATTTCTAGGATATACAGGACATTAGTAACTGATAGAAAATATGTTAAAACATAATGCGGTGCTTGCTGGATGGTGTGGTTTAGGATGGTGTGGGGACTTGTGGTTTAGGATGGTGCGGGAACTCGTGGTTTTAGAGGGTGTGGGGACCTCTGGTTTAGAAGCGTTTGGAGACTAGTAGTTTAGGAAGGTCCATGAACTTGTGGTTTAGAAGAGCGTACTGTTGTTTAGGGAAGTAATATTGACCACAGGCTACTGGTAAGTCAGTTCATATAGACAACAGGTTGCTTTTGAATACTGACTCGACTAGATATGAAGATATATCACCCTTGTTTTTCCTGTGACGTGAGTCCTGACGTTCGGAGCTTCACAACTGAAGAAACAATTCCAAATCCAAACCCTACATTGTGGTGTCTACCTGACAAAGGATGGATTATAGTTTGGGTCTTGGGGATCTCCCCCCCACCTCTCCTCACACACTCCCCCATCCTCACCTTACTTCCTCACCCATCAGATCCTCACCCAGAGACAGACCCTTTTAGCTTCTTCCACGGATAAAAATGCCAAGGATTTCGAGAGTCACGGGTTCCCCGCGAGGTAAAATCCTATTCTTTTTCAGCTACACAGACCTTGAAAATTGTCCTGTTTAACGTAAACTTACGCCTGGTTCTTAGCAGAAGGCCAAACCTGCCCGGATTGACTTGTACATGAGTTGTAACAGTCGGAGAAACAGACAGAGCAAAACAGGCAAGCGATTTGTTTCTACAAATTGTTTTTGCGCGCTAACTCTGCTGGATGAAATACCTACTTGTTCTAAATATATCCTGGTGTGAAAATCTAGTTTGTGGACTGTATGTCTACACAGGAAGTTTTCGTTTTGATAAAATTCTGTCTTTTGCTGTGGTATATATAAAAGAAAGTTAGCAGTCAAGGAAAGCACATAAACTTTCACAGTAGGCCTACTTGTGAACAAGCATTCATGTCATGTTTTAAATCAACTGCTAGAGGGCGCTAAATCCCTAACAATAGCCTGAGAGCACTTATATAAACTTAACAATGAACTATCTACACACAGCCTTGTGTCAATTTGAGCTTTATCTGATTATGTAATGTATGCCGCTTAAGAAATAAAAAAGTATGTGATTTGAAATCACATAATCTGGACATTAAATTAGATTCAAATAATTCAGTCGTATTTCTAACATTATGTCAGACATTGATTCGACTGCAATACAAGAATTTAAGTAATATTCATCACAATATTATTGTTGTTATTCAAATGGGTTTTGTTGATATTGTCAGCAAAACAATAATAATAATTATTATTAATAATAATAATTCATTACATTTATATGTAACAATCGGACTTTGCTGTCCTCCTTTTTGCCAGAGTTTGGCCCGTCCCCCTGCCAGCCGAGAGGCGCAATCAATGACATTTGCGACACCTGCGCGTAATGCGCACCTGTTTCGGGTTGGGACTCATTTAGTTCAGTCCCTGTCGATCTGTAGTGGTTGGAGCATTGTTGAATGATATGTTATGAGTGCAGATACGTTATTGTTTCCCGTGTTTAAAGTATGGTGTGTTCCCGATACACTACTTTAATTCAGTGCCTGACGTCTATCAGTTGGTCTTAAAATAAAGACAGTCTTGTTAAATAGACACCTCTGCGCTTGTGTCCGATTCCTGCTACCTGCAGAGAGCTCTGACGTTACATTATATTGCGCTTTTTTTCTGGGAACTCAACGCGCTTATAATAATACATATTTTAACCTGATAACCTTCTTTGTTAGCTCAAATCTTTGCTGTTTTTGGTGTCAATTTCTGAACAAGAAATTCCGCAGATAGGGTTCATTATCACTTTATAGATGTATCCTCTACTGACTTTATTAAATTATTCATAGATCAACCCCTCTGAGAGACACTGTTTGCTCGGCCTCAATCTGTGTTTGGTATCGTAACAGAGTATCGTACAGACAACCAACACAGCAATATAATCGTAGTTAATCGTCTCATTTAATGCACATAGTGTTGTGTTCTTTAATATTCTAAATAAATGCGTGAGGACGAAACATAACTGGGGCCGCCTCTCCCGTTTATCATTGGGTGGACACGTACGGCCCGATTGTAATTCCTTCCAATCAGTGTTCTTCGGGAGCTAATGTGACGTGACAGTTGAATTGTGGGTCTGACAGACGGGACCGAACTTGTGGAGTTTTTGTCTAAACACTTCTCAATAGCGATGAGTTAAACAGCCCCAGGAGTCTCCGTAGAGGTTCCCTTTGAACGAGCACCTGAGGGAGACGAGACTGGGACTCAACCGGCACCTAGAGGTCTTAACAACCAGCGCTGGGACCGCTACACCTACTAGACAGATGTGTCACAAATGCCCCCGTTCACTATCTGCCGCACTACTTCTGACTGGAGCCTTACGACTCTGCCTTACGGAGGGAATAGGGTTCCGTTTGGGAAACGGACAGGACCTTATCAAGCAGGCCTGCTCGGGTTTATCAATCAGTAAAATTAGTAATTTCTTATACCGCTGCGGCGAGAGAAAAGAAAGGGAACACAAAGACAGAGAGACGGGAGTATGTTTATAGTGAATCTTTATCTGAGCTTAATTTCCCATGCTCTAGCAGAGTGGAGGATTTCTCCCCCCATACAGATCTCTTTGTCAGATCCTACCTACCCAGGATAGACCCAGGGGCACTCAGAGAACATACGCATCACCTAGATTTGCCTTCCAGCTCTCTTCACTTCTCTCCAGCGATTGCTCCCTCCTTTTCTCTCGCTTTCGCTCTCTCTCTCCTCTCTCCACCTCTCCCTTTCTTCCCCCTGGCTTCTTTGTGTAGAAAGAGACGAGTGAGCATTTTGGAAATCAAATCTCAGTTTGTCGGAGTAAAACTGGAGCAGACTTCAATTTGAATAGATTTACAGCAGCGTAATTGTTCTGAGCACATATACACACACACACACACACACACGCAAACCCCCGCCGCTCCCTAGCTAGCAAACCAGGCGTCACAGTCAGTAAATGAATCACTGTGTGAATTATCGTAACGTCGCTCGCAATACGCGTCCCGCATATCAGAACAACACATGAATCTCTGCAGCACGGGGAGACGATTTAATCGGTTACAGAAAAGCACATGTTCGTAGGGACAACCGGCACGTTCGTAGCTTCTCTCTGATCAGAGCCAACCCGACTACGTTTTACTCTCACTCTGGATCGTACCCGAAACCGCCGCGACGGCCATGCTCCGCTGAGACATCACTCCGCTGAGACATCACTTGCGCCATCAGCTGTGCTGTTCGCCACTAGATTGCCACAATGTGATTGGCTGATGCTTTAAACGACCTATGTAGGCGTGTCAGGATCCGGGCTGAGCAAGGCAACACCTGGCGAGAGGAACCGTGCCGACGGTGGACCTGTGTCGACGCTCTCTGATGACCCGCTAATCATGCGCGTTATCGTCACACTTCCATGACCAGGTAATCACCACGCACACTGTGGCTGTGTGTTAGCATCTGTGCTAAGTCCGGTCTCCGATAACCTTGTGCCGTGGTCCTTCGCGGACCGGGCCGTACCACGGTAAACCGGAGAGGGTCAGGGCGGGCTAGTGACTAGTTGTCCCCTGGGACTCTCCAGTACTGTTGGGACACGCAGTAAGATGGTGTTATAACCCGGGTGGAGGGGTGGAAGCGGGGGGGAAGGTGCTGGATGCTTAGTTGGAGAACTGTACAATGTGTGTGTGTGTCGATGTTTTGTGCCTGCTTACGTGTGCATGTGTACGTGTGTGTGTTGGGGTGAGGCAGGGGTGTATTGGAGGTTTCGAGGAGTCCCCCAGCTCCCCTCCTGTGATGACCGGAGTGTCCATCAGCGCGGTCTCACGGGTGCCACGCAAACAGCAACGCTGGCAGAAATAAAAAACACACACCCTGGGAAAGTGCTTTTTCTCCCTCCAGACGCAGAGTGATGGATCGGCCATAGCACACAATGCATTTGTGAAGAGGGGGGTTTGGGGTTGGGGGTGTGTACACGGTCTGGCAGAAAAACACTTCCACTTTACTCCTAGTTGGCTCTAAAATATTAAACAGTTCGATATTTATTTTATTATTCCAGACGCATGAGTCGGAGATCAAGAACACAACAAAAGCACACAGGGGTGCCACATTTATGTTTATTCATATACAGCATGTACACTGATGAGCCAAACAATTAGGGCTAATATTGCTGTTGGTCCTCCGCGTGCCGCCAAAACATCGTCGACCCACGAGGCTTGGACTCCACAAGACCCCTGAAGGTGTCCTATGGTATCTGGCACCAAGACATAAGCAGCAGATCCCTGAAAGTGTCCTGTGGTATCTGGCACCAAGATATCAATCTCTCTGATACCAATCTATCTGTCCATAATGGAGTGGCCAGCTCAGCCACGGGTCCTCAACCCTATTGGGCTGTAAGATATGCCTATTAACCCCAACCTACTTGTGGGAGGGGCTTTAGGGAGCACAAGGGGAAATCTCTTCAGATTAATTTAACATATTGACAACTGTCTACTCATGCGGCAACAGTATTTTACTGTAATTTGCATTGCATCACGGGGAGATTAAAATATCTGAGGGCAGAGCGCCTTTGTGATTTGAATCGTTGTAAGATGCTAATTAATTATTGCGGTGGCTGTACTATTATAATTTTAACACTTTTTTACAGCAACCTAAATCCCATGTATCTTACTTAGGCTTCACTATATGGATAAATGTTTGCAGATTGTTTTGACGACATTAGCAGGCATGTTTCTCTCGAGTGGTGGTGTGTCCAACTAACAAGCTAACTAACTTTAGAGGGGGCAACACAAGTATTAAGAAAGCCAGAAATGGTATTATGTCGTTGACTTTTTAACTTGACTGGTTGGCGTTTTTTATTTGAATGCAGCTGATTCTAATTCGACGTAATTATTGCGACATCTCGCGGAACGTCCACGAAAAGATTGCGCCATTTTTTCGACCACTGATTCCGTCTCAACGTTTGGTAAGTCACGCAGATAAATTGGATATTTTCCTGACAGCTAATGCTTGTTGGTTTCACTGTACTCGTGTGCGGTTTTATATAATGCTTGTTGGTTTCACTGTACTCGTGTGCCGGTTTTATATAATGCTTGTTGGTTTCACTGTACTCGTGTGCCGGTTTTATATAATGCTTGTTGGTTTCACTGTACTCGTGTGCCGGTTTTATATAATGCTTGTTGGTTTCACTGTACTCGTGTGCCGGTTTTATATAATGCTTGTTGGTTTCACTGTACTCGTGTGCCGGTTTTATATAATGCTTGTTGGTTTCACTGTACTCGTGTGCCGGTTTTATATAATGCTTGTTGGTTTCACTGTACTCGTGTGCCGGTTTTATATAATGCTTGTTGGTTTCACTGTACTCGTGTGCCGGTTTTATATAATGCTTGTTGGTTTCACTGTACTCGTGTGCCGGTTTTATATAATGCTTGTTGGTTTCACTGTACTCGTGTGCCGGTTTTATATAATGCTTGTTGGTTTCACTGTACTCGTGTGCCGGTTTTAAATAGTTTGTTTTCTTTTATTCAACAGTATGTTAAAAACAGAAACATATTGATGCTGGAACCTGAGCCTCAAACTAACAAGTGAGTTATCCACGCGCGTCACTGCATGTCCTGTGGTAAAAATTGTAAGGACTTTAACTCACTTACTCTGTGCATTTATATTCACAATGTACCCTGTCAACTACATATTCATACACCAGGCACATGCGAATCCACAGAAACATTCCAAGTTGCACTTACACCAAATGTGCAGCTTTTAAAACGCACCAATTAAGACACCATGTAGAATAAATCCCTGTTGTTGATCCTAGATTGCGTCGTGCTGATCTAAGTTTAGTATGCCATGTGGATTTCTGCAGTGTTTGGTGTAATGATATGAAGAGTTTGTTCTTTCATTTGAAAATCCATATTACTGAAGACACAGCAGTTACTTGTCCATTCAGGCAATGCAACAAAAGAGATACTATTTTATCTTTCAAGCAGATGTAAGTTAGACCAATACATTTTTCCAATGAAACATACTTCCACCATTAATTTTACATTTAGGCTTCGGTATATATAGCAGGGGTCCTTTGGTGATATCCTGTGCGTTTCTGTACTCCCATGTCTGCTTAATGCTCAAGTCTGAAATGATGTCTTTGTGCCTTTCTTTGATCTATTTAAATATTGTTTGGTTTCAGGTGAAGCTGAGCAGTGGATGGTCAGAATAGAATAACAGGTGGCTGGTAAACATCATTCACCACTGTCTTTGCAAGTTACTTCAACATCGAATATGAAGAGGCTGCGTGTACACTTGAGTTCATCCAAAGGTAAGAGGGGCAAATGTCTGCTGTGTCTTTGGCTATTGTGATTGCTGTGATCAGTAGCTCTTTAGGTTGGTCCACAAAAACATCCTCATCTATTGGTGGGCTGGGTGCACTGCTATAGCTGATTGGTACTTGTTTCTTTGTGTCTTTCAGGCAATTCATTGACATAAATCCTGAGCAAATGCTGTAAAAACGCTGTAATTGCTAAATGGAAGATCATTTGACGAAAGTAAAGTTTGTAGGACGCAATTATAATTTCACTTAATGTTTTCATGCAACACAAGGACATTTGTAAGTGACCCGAAACATTTTGAACAGTATTTCTGGATATTATTATGTATGTACAACCTTCCATTTGTACAATATTTAACAGTAATCTGAATGGACATGCTACTACTACTATCAATTCCATTGAATCACCACACATGACCATGTACTCAGCCAGTCACTATCTATGTGTGTGTGTGTGTTTCCTCAGTTTCCCTCTGCTCGGAGCACGGGCAGCCTCGGATCGCACTGATTGATGGAAGCTTTATTTTCTGGAGGCGTCCTGTGAGAAATAGAGACAGAAAGAGCGAGAGAGTGAGATACCTGCGTGTCTTCAGAGAGTTGCAGGCAAAATCAGTCGAGGGAGAAAAAAACCCACTGCTTCCTCTAATAATTGTTCTTGTTGCCTTTGAAGGAAATAATCATTCTTAACATTCAACATACAACATATATTCAACGCAACGTTTATTTAGGGATTTCTACTCTTTCCATCAACAAGTGTTTGAATTTCCGCATGCCTTTCTTAAATAGCCCTCCAAGGAGCTATAACTAAAATTATTGTATTTATAGACGTAATGGGTTGGAAGAAATGCTAAACTGAAATAATTATGCAGTCCAACATTTTGCTTTGAGTGTAAACTGCAGGAGAAACCCAATGAAATATGAATGTGTGTTGGGCGCAGATATATTTAAATATTAACCAGGCAGTGTTGGTCCACAACCCCGGTAAAGATGCTAGTCAACTGCTATAATTGCTTTGCTGCCAAACATTGCACTTCATTTATTGGTTGGCAGTTTTGCAGTGTACGCAGAAGGTTTGGCCAATGTTTTATCAAATCGACATCTTTTTAATTATTGAATTATTCCATATTCAGTTAACATACGTCAGGTATGTAAACTGAATAAACATACCAGAGTATTGATGTGAGGGAACAGAACACTTCTTTCTTGCCTGTAAAGAACAGTAGAAAACTCCTTGGGGACTGATCTTGGATCAGGTGATGTCATTTTTTTCAACGCTAAATAAGCTATTTAAACCCACTAAAGCCTGAAATATTTAATACACTGTATATTTTTCAATTCCTTGATTTAGCTTTCTCTAACTCTCTCCCTCCCCCTCTCTCCCCCTCTCTCCCCCTCTCTCTCCCCCTCTCTCCCCCCTCTCTCCCCCTCTCTCTCCCCCTCTCTCTCCCCCCTCTCTCCCCCCTCTCTCCCTCCCTCCCCTCTCTCCCTCCCTCTCCCTCTCCCCCTCTCCCCCTCTCTCTGTGTAGAGGGGTTATAGGCTACCTAAGCCTGGATTGTTTCTGTTTCTTACTCACCCACTCGCTTCGTTGGCTAAATCGTCTTTTTACTCTCTAAGCTTTTACCGGCTCCCGAAAGAGTTATTTTTGTTGATGAAAAGGATACGCTGCTATTCACAAGCCCCCCATCCCCCCATCCAGTTTGGCTTATAAATGTATCATGAGTAAAGTATACCAGAGGTCTCATGCCGTAGTGCGTGTTTAGAGATAAGTCTTATCGTTGAGTAACGAGATAGAGGGAGGGGGGGAGGCGGGTTCGGCGAGACACAGGGAAAAAGTGAAAGCAGATAAGGGAGGTCGAAAGAGACTCGTAGTGAGAGAAGTCAAAAGAATATAAAGGGCAAGAGAGTGGGCCGCTGTGCAATGCTCGAGCCGGTCCAGCTGGCGGTGGAGAAAAGGAGGAAGTGGAGAAGAGGTGTTTGTTCAACGTTTAGGGAGATTGACAATCCCGCGGCGGCTTCATCGATGCATCGCTTGATTCGCAGACGCAGTACAGAGGACCCACTTGTTAAACACGCTGTATCTTAACGACTCGTATTAGAAGTGATCAATCCGCGCTGGACATCGGCGCTCCCGACGTCTTTGAAGTGAACGCATCGATCGCCCAGAATATACAGGAATTAAACAATTGTTCTGCCGGGTGTCGTGGGTCTGGTGCTGCGCGGGGGGAAGTTGATCTGTTTCTTGCGGCGAGACGCTTTTCGCAACAAAAAAGAATCCAAGCGAATTAACCTAGAAATGATCACCGAAATCAGGGCAGGACATCCTGGAAAAACAACTTCGCGAGGTGCGTCGCCGAGATAAAAAGCGCTGATTAAAGAGTCGTCGTTTCAGCCTAGTTTATCTTCAGGTGAACAGGAGATCCTCTACGTGAACACACATCTCACCCGGGGAATAATTCCATTTAAGCGGGTCATATGATGTCCTACTTATTGTTTAGAATTTAATTATGACGAACTAAGTGCTAATTAACATGTCACGCCTCCAGGGAGTCGGCGTTGGTGGTGGAAGTCGGACACCCTGCAATTAACTCACAGGTTGATCGCAATTAGCGAGAGGATCTGGGCTTCTCTCATGTGGAGGATTCACAAGCAGCGCATTCAAATGTAACACCAGTTGATAGACCAGGAAACCCAATTTGTAGGTAACTGTTACTTGTTTACAGGTGGCTGTTGAAGACATTTGTAGTCTTGAATGGATTGTAAGTTGAAAATGCATATTGTCCATGACGATTGTCTTCTCCCAGACGTTTTCTCTTTAATTCAGTAGATTTGCTTCTTTCTGCATGTGATGTGGAAGGGAGGGAGGAAGGAGTATTTTCAGATAGCGAATAAGACCGAATATAAATGAACAGGACATCAGAATATTGACTGATTCGTTTTAATCACCTGCCGCCCTCAAAACCATACTCGTTCCACATGATATTGATCGCATACACATTGCAGCAGGTGATTTCTAAATATGCATTGGCACTGACATCTTAATACTAATAATAAGGTCTACTTTAACCAATAGCATGGTGTCCCTTGTCTAGCTAGGTCCGCTAGGCTTTAGCCCAGGTTAGCCTGTACTTTAGCACAGCCCTTCTCACATGTCACCCATTCGCTAACCAAATAGCTTCACTCCCTTTCTCTCCACTTGCCTCGCCTGCAATGACACAGCGGCCAATCGTATGTCCCAAACGGCACCCCATCCGCCACAGTGGACTACTTTAATCAGAGCCGGTATGGAGAAACACTTCGTTCGCGATGCCGACAAAGCGTTGGGTAATTTAAGCGATAACACGGAGGACGACGTGGTCGATGTCGTTGATACATGCCGGTAGCGAGGCGCCTGTTTCTGGTGTGCTCAGCCTAGGCACTACCCGTCCCCTGTATCCCTCCGCCGTGCTTTCATCTTCCCCACTCGCTCAGGCATGAAAAATTCATCCAAGACCTCCAGAAATATGTATCGCGAAATCTTAGCAGGGAGACGCGGTGGCACTGAAAAATTCATGCTCTTCGCTGGCCTCGAACAGCCGCGGAACCCCTTAATTAATTTGATCGCTCGCATTATGCAGTAAATTCATTGATACAATATTTATCTGTCCTTTTTCTCTTCCTCTCTTTACCAGGACTGATCAAATAGACACCCGAGAGAAGAGGCCAGCCGGTTCTTTTCATTTTATTATTTTCTTTTTCCCTATCATTGTCTGCCTGATCATTTTGAACTGAAGCAGATACCATCCTCTCCTGGGGGAAAATTGCTATTGGTCCGGAGGCGTCCTTTAATCACGCAGTTCATTTCTCACGCGAAACTAGCAATGAGGTCTACACAGCGCTGCAGTATTTCCGTCCTTTACATTAGGTGATGCACGAGTGGGACACGTCACCCACTTAAGCATTGTCATTCTCTGTACTGATGGCGTACTTAGTATTTTGTGGTTTTGGCGTTCGATTTTTTTTGACTGCGTACTGCATGTTGCTGTTGTCTATTGTCCCGTGTTTCGATCAACACGTCTTAGGTCAGGTGTGAACAAGTCCAGCTTTTGCGCAACCTTCTTCACGGAGGTAACTTAAGAGCTTTCCATAATAAAGGATAAATTCACGTCGTCCACCACAAATGCGTTGCTCACGCCGGTGATCGCTGCAGATTCATTTAGGAACGAAAGCCTGATTGATGGTCGATTGGTCCTGGTTGGAAGTTTAGAACGGGACGTTTGGGTTTATACCCGTACCCTAAGGTCAACTTCCACTAGGTTTCCGGTGACATGAAAATCAGGACGCATGTTTAATGTCCGACCCGGGAATTGCACCCTCGGCAGAATTAGGTCCTCTTCCATGAAACATTTAGATTTGATCCTAAGACCAGCGGGATGAGTGTAACCTACTGGTCTTCCACCTTCCAGTAGTATCTGGTTTCCCAACCAGGTGATGCCCTGGACCAGTTTGGCTCAGTTGCAGAGACAGTGCAGCAGTGTAATGTAGATTTTAGGATTATTTTCAAACTGATGCATATTGTAATTGCCGATACAGAACAACAAATGACAAGACCATTAAGATCCAAATGAAACATTTGGCGCCCACTGGCTCCTGAGGGTAGAGGGGTATTTTCTACTCTATCTACCTATCTTGCCCAGGGCCCATAGCACACAGTCCCCTCAAGGTTGGCTCTGACAGAAAGAGGAGCCTAGCAGTGTCTCTGACAGAACGAGGAGCCTAGCAGTGTCTCTGACAGAACGAGGAGCCTAGCAGTGTCTCTGACAGAACGAGGAGCCTAGCAGTGTCTCTGACAGAACGAGGAGCCTAGCAGTGTCTCTGACAGAACGAGGAGCCTAGCAGCGTCTCTGACAGAACGAGGAGCCTAGCAGCGTCTCTGACAGAACGAGGAGCCTAGCAGTGTCTCTGACAGAACGAGGAGCCTAGCAGCGTCTCTGACAGAACGAGGAGCCTAGCAGTGTCTCTGACAGAACGAGGAGCCTAGCAGTGTCTCTGACAGAAAGAGGAGCCTAGCAGTGTCTCTGACAGAACGAGGAGCCTAGCAGTGTCTCTGACAGAACGAGGAGCCTAGCAGTGTCTCTGACAGAACGCGTAGCCTAGCAGTGTCTCTGACAGAAAGAGGAGCCTAGCAGTGTCTCTGACAGAAAGAGGAGCCTAGCAGTGTCTCTGACAGAACAAGGAGCCTAGCAGTGTCTCTGACAGAGAGACACTGCTAGGCTCCTCGCAGTGTCTCTGACAGAGAGAGGAGCCTAGCAGTGTCTCTGACAGAACGAGGAGCCTAGCAGTGTCTCTGACAGAAAGAGGAGCCTAGCAGTGTCTCTGACAGAACGCGTAGCCTAGCAGTGTCTCTGACAGAACGAGGAGCCTAGCAGTGTCTCTGACAGAACGAGGAGCCTAGCAGTGTCTCTGACAGAAAGAGGAGCCTAGCAGTGTCTCTGACAGAAAGAGGAGCCTAGCAGTGTCTCTGACAGAAAGAGGAGCCTAGCAGTGTCTCTGACAGAAAGAGGAGCCTAGCAGTGTCTCTGACAGAACGAGGAGCCTAGCAGTGTCTCTGACAGAAAGAGGAGCCTAGCAGTGTCTCTGACCGAACGAGGAGCCTAGCAGTGTCTCTGACAGAGAGAGGAGCCTAGCAGTGTCTCTGACTGAGATCACCACACGTCTTATCCTCTCCTCCCACAGAAAAAAAAACGTTAACCAAAAAAAAGACAATGGCTTAAGTGGGAGGTATTATTAGATCTGAAGCCTAAGAAGAAAGAGTATTCACACGAGCACCACAGTGCCTACTTTACCTACGCCGGACCGAGATTCTCCAGAACACAGATTTGACCTTCTACAGTAGCTGTGTCAGCCCATTGTACTTCAAACAACGTGTAGGCTGGTTGCTTAGGACTCCAACCACCTCACGCTACATACTATTCAGAGAGATAAGCTGTACAAGTCACCTGACAGAGGTAATACCAGGGCTGCCAATGGGACTATTTTAGGTGGGCTTTAGCACCCCCCCCCAAAAAAAAATGATACATATATTGTGAAACTAATTATACATAAAAAGTATATGTAAAAATTAATCATTATGAATACTGTAGTTTATTGTTTAAATGACATTGGATTAACGTGATCAGTGATTTCCTCTATGAAATATAGAACAGGCTGTTGCTGCTGGTCTATGATTTGTCTTAAACACAGACAGGCTGCCAATTTGACTTTGAGTTGCAAACGTTTTCCCCCCTACGGAAGATGCAAACTCTCTTTAGTTCTGTAGCCTACGAAAACCTACATTTTTGGATGTTTATTTCGCAGTCATTTTTTACACCACTACTATCTGAGAAATTAAAATGTGTTCGTTGATGTTGTGTTGAGAAGATACTGTACTGTATTCATGCCAAAAATGGCAAAAAATGTATCGTCGCCATACGTAATTATTGCGTTAAGTAGTTGTGCTATGATCAACTGGCCCTTTAAAGATTGCACTTGGTATCAATTAATCCCAGTCCAGACTTTTCACGTATTTTATGAAATCTCTTAACCTGATATGACGAAAGTAAATTCATAAAACTTCATAATAGTCAGAATTCTTTGAACATTTTACATGCGCTTTGGGAAATGAAAAACAGCAATTTAACTGAGAAAGACTCAATAGGTATTAGACACACACACACCTAGCGTTAGCGGTTCCGTGTTACGGCTAGGCCGATCATAACGAGAGGCAACGCATGTATTTTACACCTACAATAACGTTTACTTTTGCATTCCTGTCACCGTTGGTGTCAAATTGGCTTAGATGTGAGGGTGCTGATATTCTAATTTAACATTGAGCTTCCACCAGTCCTGCTATCTGCCCCAGAATAATCAAAAGCGACGGAAATACAGGCACATGGGAGGGACGCGAGACGACGAGGCGAAAGCAAACACGCGTGTGTCTGTTCGGTCGGGTGTGGGAGGGGTCTGAATTAGAGCTCGGCTGTGTGTCTTCCCCTCCCCTCCTTACCTGTCGTTATCAGGCTTTAGCTCCCTTATTAATGAGAGCCCCTCTGTTCTCGTTCACATCGCATTTGTTTTATACCAGTCCCTTTGAACAAGTGAGAGTTATCGAGCCCCCCTTTGATCACGAAATCCGTCTGAGTTCCAAATAAGAAATGAGCCTCCCCTCCCCTCGGCCCTCGGAAATGTCTCCGCCGGGTTGTCTCGCGGTTTTCCGGGCGACGATTTTTGTCGTTTACCGCACGGCGACCGTTTGCCATGAAGAAGCAGGCGGAGTGAAACGGAGAATTGAAAAAGCGAGACGAGGAAAGAGAAGATGAGAGCTATGGGAGTGACCATATGGCTCTCATCTTCTACTGGAGGAAAGTACGTGTAATGTGTACATTTTCTTCATTAATGTTTATACCTTTGACAAACCGTGCGGAGAGGGATATTATTCTTAAAAAGAAACTATGCCACAGGACACAATGGCCGCACGCCTCCTGTTTTGCTTCTTCACTTCATCTTTTTTTTAAGACGGCATGCGTTTTCTAATGATGACCCTTGGCACGCTGGGACACCTGGGACTTTTCTCCAGCTGCTACAGACCAGGGAGGCTGATCAAAATTAGCCCATTCTCATTTCAAACAGAATTCGGGCCGGCCCCTGATCACAGCGAAGCACACTGAGAGTCGTGGCCCTGGGCCCCTAGTGGTTCGGCAGCTGGAGCGGCGATACGCGCAACAGCCAGCGAGGCGAGAGATCTCCGAACGTCGACGGGAGATGATGGAGATGCTGGCGCTGCGTCCGAGGGAGCGGAGGGGGGAGAGCGGGGGGAGAGAGCGGGGGGAGAGAGCAGAGGGTTGGAGGTACAGTGACACGGCTCTGGGACACCAGGCTCTGGATGTTCTTTGGTTGTTATTCCCTGTTAAAAGATTTAAACCATTGGGGTATGATGTCCCTTTGATGTTTGCTGAGCACAGAGCCAGGGTACGAGAGCGATAGAAAGAAAGGGAGGGAGGTGGAGAAGGAGGTGAGGCGGCGAAGGGGGAGGCGAGGGGTCGTTACCAGGAGGCAATCATCTTTCTTGGAGCCACAACCAGGGGTGAGGAGGGGTGAGGGAAGGAGTACGGGGCGGCGGGAGGAGGGTGGATGAACTCCTGTTTTAGTGCAGCCACTCCAACAAAGGAAAGATAAAAGCGGCTAGGTTGAGGCCGGGGCCAAGGCTGACTGAGGCGGAGAACGAGGGAGAGAGAGAGAGAGAGATTACTGGAGAAGAGAAGTTTCTGGTGCTTCCAGACACTCCTGGAACTTTTGCCTCCCTAACCCCACTTTGACTTTCACTTTATAAAGGTAGAAAGGGTTTGGTGGTTACGGCTACTGTCATCAGCATCAATTGTTATTTGGTCTGCAGAGGTGGAGAGGTGGGATGGAGGGAGGGGCTGGGGGTGAGACAGAGGAGCCTGACACACCTTCTGGGAAACTCACCTCCTGCCTGGTTCTCCTGCTACAGGCTCATTAGCTTCCCATGGTAAACTCTTCACCTAGACAGGCTCGAGGCACTGGGTAGTTATGTAATCAATTAGTCGGTCAGCAACAGCATGGCCGCAACAGGCGTGCGCTCTCATAGCCGTGTACAGAACACACAAGTAAATGCTACTTGTGTGCTTCCACGTCGTTGAGTTCATCTAAGTGTTTTCAATCCGATCCCATATTGTGTGTGTGTGTGTGTGTACGTGTGTGTGTTTGTGTGTAAGTGATTAGTTGTAGATACACACTTAAGGTGTAAAAAACTAAACTTAGAGCCCGCAAAGTTTTATGTTCGTTCCTACAAGGAGAATGGTTGTTTCGGGTGGAGACCAGTAAACTTAAAAGCTGTGAACCCAATTGAAGTGATCAGGCAATTACACTGAAAACCCCCCCCAGCTCAGTTAAGAGTTATATTGATCACAAATGATCTCTACAAAGAAGAGCAACAGAAATGTAAGCTATCACACACAGCTAAGCATTCGCTAAATTCGAGAAGAAAATACAGTTTCCTGCCAGGACAGAAGACACAGAGGGCTTGTCATTATAAACAGACTGACACATAACAGCCTAATGACATAAGAACGCGGCAGGGGTGAATTAACAACCGTTCAGAAATTAATATAAAAGCGCGTACATGAATGTATTACGTATTTTGTGTTTAGGAGAATCATTTGTTGCTCCCCTACAGGCCATTCCTGGTACTGCACTACGTGTGTGTCTCACTGTATGTGTTTGTGTGGGCCATATCCCACTCCTGGTTGCAATGTTTTGGAGACAGATGGAAGCCAGTCTCAGCCGAGGGAATAGAAAAGATCTGAAAGCCGTTTTAGCAACAATTAAAATCTTTGATTGTTTCATTTGTTCACATCAAAAGCAACAACCCCACTGTTTGATTTTCTGTAGGTGACGCGGAGTATAAAAGCCAATCTGTCAATTGTCAGCGAACGCAGAGCTTGGCGAAGTGAAAGAAAAAGCCAAAAAGGATGTAGGTAAAGCTCTTCTAAAAAGGACTGGGAAAGCAGTTGGGTTTCCATGGAAAGCTTATTGGTACGCCCTGTGCCTTGATGACAGTTTTGCACAGCCTTGGCATTCTCTCAACCCGCTTCACAGGGTAGGCACCTGGAACTTTCACTTAAGCAGAGCGTTTACTTTGCTCTGGGCTCCAAATCATCCCGAACCATCTCGCTGTGGTGAAGGTCGGGCACGTCTAAGACTCTGTTGTGTCCAAACGTTTGATCGGTACGAGGTAAGTATACGTACGTATACGCTTCAATACAGTTCAAAGGTTTTGAGGTCACATTGAAATGTCTTGTTATATGCGCTTCAATACAGTTCAAAGGTTTTGAGGTCACATTGAAATGTTTCTGCTCGTTTCTGATACTTGATGATCAGTCCTCTTGAAGACAGAAACATCGAGTCTGTCCGTTTACTCGACTCCGACTTTCCCCGGTCTCTCTCTTTCCACCCCCTCTCCACGGGGAGACAAATTAATTTACACAACTTCCCTTGTAATTCAAACTTCAGTAACATCAGCAAGGCCAGAAGCATCCTCCAATCCATGCATTTTCCATCCCTGAATGTGTGACCGGTTCTATCCCTTGCCAGTTCTATCTGTATAATTAACTCAGGGGTTTCAGAGTTTGACAGTACTTTCCACCGCATAATTTGAACTTTAAAGGCTACCAGAGAAATAAAGTGTTTTCACAGCACAGGGGCTTTGGAGAGATTATGCATCATTTTTTTATATAATACACAACTAGCATAATTGACACTTCCTTCGCGGAATCGTAGTCGCAAAATCGCATTGCGGCGTACTCGGAGTTCGACGAGCCGGCGCTCTGGAGATTTGCGCTTGTTTTCGGTTCCGCTCGGTATGTTTACATTTGTCTAAAAGCAGTGTAAATTGTATTCTCCTGTATGTTCGCGACAGTGACTGCTGGTGTGAAGTGTCGTGTACTGACTACATGGCCCACCTCGGGGACACAAACCCTCCCTTTTGTTTCATCAAGCCTCCAAACCGAGCCAGGCGGAGATGGAGGAGGAGAGAAAATAATCAATAAATCACATGCCGTCCATCCAACAAGCAGGGAAGCCCTGTACGGACCTAAATTAATTTGACAACAGGGATGAAGACGGGGAGAAGGCTCATCTGGAAATCCGTTTGTGCGTCTTTGTTCCTCGCACGTTGGAGGAGCAATGACCAAATGGGGAGTAATTGAATGCAAAGTGCTCGTTTTCTCCTCCGTCTCCTGCCTCTGACGGGACCCCGCGCCCCCGAGGCCCCTGGGGTGAGACCAGCGCCGACTGCGTCAGATCAGTAGGTGACATATCAAAAACGGTGTCACAAAATCACAAGAAAGGCAATAATGGCTGCCAGAGGCGTGGCAGCAGGCAGAAGATCTGGGTGTTTCTAGTCTACTGGGCTCTTTTCTATCGCCCCACGCCCCCCCCACGCCTATTGGGGCTGCGGGGGAATCAGAGGGAAGGCTTACTCGGCTTCGCTCTCAGGCCTCGGCACCGAACGAACGTGGCATCGGCGGGATTTGATGTTGACGGCTTTAGTGACAGTCGGGATGAAAGGTGGTGGTTAGTGTCGAACACGAGACTCAGGGCTGATCAATGGGCCCGCGCAGACAGACAGGCCCCGCGTGCCGCCGACCTGACAAGTCATAGCGCGATGCCTCCGTGCTCTTCAGAAAGACCCCCCCCGCTCTCCCCTTTCTCACCCCTCTCCCCTTTCCCGTACCCCACGACTCCCCCGTCTCTCCCTCTAACCACTCCTTTCTCTTTCACTTTTTATTCCACCTCCGACGGCATTGGATGACAAATCCACGCCCCCCTTCGGTACGGTGAGATATCGGCCCGACCGCCTGTCTGGTTCGTCTCCCAGGGCACCGCACGAGTAGGCTTCGTTTTCTGGTAGACGCGCTGCCAAGCTAACATCAGGACCAAAGAAAAGTCGAAACGATGAGAGGACGAACAGCGGAAGGCCTTTCATTCACAGGAACATTCTCCTATCTGGGGAAGCGACGTGCGATACGGTTGGAGAGGTCTGTTTCACCTCAACTCGTGGTAATTGCTTCGATAAACTGACATTTTTGTCGCGCCGAGTACCTCTTCGACCCGCGTAGGAACGTAACGAACTTTGAAAGGTAGTTGGGTTAGTTTTCTATTGTCGACGTCATCGTCCTCTGTCATGGCAGGTGATATTCTCCGCAAAGGTCCTTAGAAATCCGACTCCTGTGTCTGTCAAAAGGCTCTTCTTCAAAGTGTTACGGTAAAGGCCAGGGATGAGTGTTGGTGAGACCGAACCTTTCCAGCGTGGCCGTCGCACCATGATGGCAGGTCCCTGGGGGTCCCGGAAGGTATCACGACGCGCGGACAAAGAAGAAGAGGCGCGTTATGGATCAAATGCCAGTGGCCACACGAAATCAAAGAGGAAGAGATGAGGCGAGCCAGGCCGCTTCTCCCATTTAGAGTTCCGTCGCGGAGGAAGAGGAGGTTTTGTTATGGATGTGACCGAGGTGACCCAGATCATAAAGCAATCACAGCTCTGACACCTAACAGAGACCTAGCCCAGCGGAAAGCTGCTGTCAGATGTACAGTGGATGTACTTCTATCTAGACCTCCTGTGAAAAATAGGGGCCAAAGGGACTGTGGCAGGCCATCGTTCCATCGAAGACAATAGTAAAACACCCGTAAGGTGTGTGTTTCCCCAAAAGCAGAGAAATAGGCCCTATCAACGCGTAATACTCTGGTGGTACATGTTAGTCTGTAACAGGTTAAAAAAAGAATAGGAAACGACAATGCACATGCATACAGATGAGAAGCGTTTGATGAGAGAAATGTCTAATATTCATGGCAGTGGGTCTGGAGTAGTAGTATCTGTAGTAGTATCTGTAGTAGTAGTATCTGTAGTAGTAGTATCTGTAGTAGTAGTATCTGTAGTAGTAGTATCTGTAGTAGTAGTATCTGTAGTAATAGTATCTGTAGTAGTAGTATCTGTAGTAGTAGTATCTGTAGTAGTAGTATCTGTAGTAATAGTATCTGTAGTAGTAGTATCTGTAGTAGTAGTATCTGTAGTAGTAGTATCTGTAGTAATAGTATCTGTAGTAGTATCTGTAGTAGTATCTGTAGTAGTAGTATCTGTAGTATCTGTAGTAGTAGTATCTGTAGTAGTAGTATCTGTAGTAGTATCTGTAGTAGTAGTATCTGTAGTAGTATCTGTAGTAGTAGTAACTGTAGTAGTAACTGTAGTAGTATCTGTAGTAATAGTATCTGTAGTAGTAGTATCTGTATTAGTATCTGGAGTAGTATCTGTAGTAGTAGTATCTGTAGTTGTATCTGTAGTAGTAGTATATTTAGTAGTATATGTAGTTGTATCTGTAGTAGTATCTGCAGTAGTAGTATCTGTAGTAGTATTTAGTAGTATTTGTAGTATCTGTGTGGAACTGTGGAACGTTTCTGAGAGACCTCAGACATCTATAAAGCTGTCAGTCAGTAAAACTTACAGCACAGAGACACAACAGGCAGTAAAACACACAGCACAGAGACACAACAGGCAGTAAAACACACAGCACAAAGACAGGCCAGGCAGTAAAACCAGACAGAGCCAGTGCAGGTCCCCACCATTCTGCAGCTGCCATCCCTGTAGAGGAAACCCTTAATTAACCCGGGCTAATTAAGTGTAGGACGGAGACTAATATCCCCTCCTGACCTCTCCCACTGACGACAACCAGGACCTGGCAGTGCTCTGGCAGGGTGACATACTGTAGAGGCTAGACTTCAACAGTGCTGAACATGGATCGTCTGTGCAGCCATTAACCCTGACCCGGAGCGTGGCTTGGCCATGGACAGAACTCCCCTAAGGCTCACATCTGGTCAGGGCTGGACCAGTACCAAGTCTCAGTGGGTACCGCTCTAATTGTATGCAGGAGGCTGGGCTGAAACACGCGCTACAGGCAGCGAGCCATGGGTCTGAAGTTTCTATGAGTTTGAAAAGAATAATCATAATTTTTCTATATATGTTTATTTTTACAAATAAAAGCGTACTACTCTAATAAATGGCTTGCTTGGCATTTGCACATTTATGTCCTCTGCTGTGCTGTCCTCAAGTCTATTCAACCACGATTTCATACAACCACCGTTTGGTCTGTGCCATGGTATCAAATGATGGGTCTAGCATCGCGGCTTACAGACAATCTCTGATGGATTGGCAGCATGTACAGTAAATGGTTGTTATGTCTTGATATTTGTCCTGTTCAGAAGATCTAGACCACGGTACAGACCAAATGGTTGGTATGGCTTGATATTTGTCCTGTTCAGAAGATCTAGACCACGGTACAGACCAAATGGTTGGTATGGCTTGATATTTGTCCTGTTCAGAAGATCTAGACCACGGTACAGACCAAATGGTTGGTATGGCTTGATATTTGTCCTGTTCAGAAGATCTAGACCACGGTACAGACCAAATGGTTGGTATGGCTTGATATTTGAATTGCAAACTGTAGGCAACCAAGTTTACAGAATATGACGATGCTCCCATTCTAAACGTGGAACGCGGCAATGACAATGTCTTTCAAAACAAACAATCCATTTCAAATGTAATTCTATACTTTTTATTTTAATTATTTTAGCAGAAAAAAAACATTGGCGATAATTGTTTTTGTCCAAAAGCAACAGCAATTTTTATGAAAACAACATATGTGGTGCTTTGCAGCATTGTATGCTGTACATATCAGAAATATTGAATGTTTTTGTGTTCCTCAGAGAAGCCTTTTATTTTTGTTTCTATAACTTGGTTCTCGTCTTGACCTACAGTGAGCGCTGAGCAACACCTCTCCAGTCATAGCCAGGCCAGATCAGTAGTCTCCCAGTGCTCAGAGGAGTCATAAAATATTCAGTCTCCGTGTTTCCCTCAGACTAGGCTGGTGGCGGTGGCTTTGTAAGCCCGGCTGCTCTCTCAACTCTCTGCTGCGTTGCGCTACGGGAAGGCTAGCTAGCTGTTGCAGCTTGGTAATGATCCGCGTTTCGAGGTGGTATTGGTAAAGAGAACGCATTGGGTGGACGCCATGAAGCTAGCTAGCGCCCTGTAGCAAGTCAAAGCTAGGCTAGCTGCGTACTGGTTACCGTGCCGGCCATATACAGTACTTCTTACAACCAATCACTGATTACTGACAAACGGCGCCCTGGTGCTTACCACCGTATAACCCACAACACCGTACACGCCAACCTTTCTTTTTCGCTGCAGGCAGACGGCTGTGTGGTGCAGTCCAGACTAAGCCTATTGCCCTCTTTACCACCTCAAACTACTGATTTTTGTGGTGTAGCGTTAGCACATTAGCAACAGCACACTGTATGCTATCTAGACATTGACAAACCCATATGGTCATCTGGAACTAGATCCTAGACATTGCTCCTTTTGCACAATTGTTCACATATCTAGACATTGCTCTTCGGAACTATTCAGATACATATAATACATTTTATATTTTGCCATTACATACTGTATGCCAACTATGCACGGTCTCCCTTGTCGAACTTTTTGTGTTTTTTCTCGGTTTGCTCAGTTTCGTATACGTTCTAAAATGTGTGTGTTAAATGTCGGAGCCAGGGGTCAGGACAAATGTGTTGCGCGTGTAAACAGACTTGCCGGAAAAAACCCGATTCTGATACACGCGCACACTTAATCTCTGGTTATTCTCGAATGCTTTCATTTGATTGGATGTCTATTATCCGTTAGCTCAATAGGCTGTTGTTCTGTGTTCTTCTGTCCACCTCACCGGACAAACGAGGTGGGATATTGTTGCTCCGTATGTGGACTTTGTCAATTTATAACCAATGGCGAGGTCCTGAATTATACAATAAGCTAGTCGACCAGGAGAAACGGGCCAGGCTTGTTTTATTCACAACCTTGTGAATTCAAACAGATTGCAGCGGCTGGGGGATTGAAGCAGAATGCTATCATGCGGGGCCCAGGACATTGCAAGAGAACAGGTAAGAATAAAGTATGTATTAAAGCGCAGGTAAGCTTCAGCCTCGGGGCAAAGCTACAATGTTACACCTACCGAAAGCCACAATCAATTCTAGGTTTTACCGCGTTGTAATGTTTTTTCCTTCGTCGCTCTCCAATGAAATATATTTAGAGAGATTACGCTGGCCTAACTCTGAGTGGTTTTATTGCAAAACTCTGTCTGATAGCTGCTACTAACAACCTGCCCAGTAAAACATATCTGGCCGTGTCACCACCAGGAGATACAATTGTCATAAAACACATGCTGGCATTGTCTCAAAGTACAGCTGATTCCCCATAAGGTGACTTCTGAGCACAAGGTTCTGGTCAGGAATTAGTGCACGACGTGAAGAACAGGGACACACGCCGACAGACACAAACACACAACCGGCACGTTGTTTAAATTCACAACCCGCCGACGATTCCGACACCTCATCCAGGATCTGTAATCCCTGCATTATTTTGCTAGCGCCTCCTCATTTCTGGAATCCCCTAACACAGTCCCATGACTATAAAGGAGGAGACGGAGGAGGAGGCGAGGGTGTGTGTGTGCGCGCGCGTCTGGTTGACAGAGGTGGTGTTGTGTTCTATAAACCTCTCGTGTCCCCTCCATCCTGACACGCAGCTAATCCAGCCTGACGTGGTGCTGAGCTCCATCAGTTAGCATTGGTTTCGCTAGCTGCACAGGCCCAAATTCCCCACCCGCCACCACACCCTCCCCCCGGCTGCCCCATCGTTCCACCCTCCACACGGACCTAAATCCCCCCCAACCATAACTTCTTACTAGCTCAATAAGTATTACATTAACCCCAGACATATCTGTCAGAGGAGTGACGTGCGTGTGTGTGTGTGTTATGAGGTATTCCGATAGTCCCCCACCTCATCGGTACGAATGGGGATTCGGGCGGTAAACAAGGCATGAGCTCCCTGTCAACGCGCCGGATGGCTGCTTGTCTCGCCTCCCGGTCGATATCCTGAGCCCCTTCTACACGGGCAAGCTTGTCTCCCGACGTAAGCAAACAGACAGCAACCCCCCCGCCACGTTCAGACAAAGGGCCGAATTTAACCAACAGCGATTATAGGTGTGTAACTTTTAAAGACAATTGTCCTGAAGGTCAGATTTAGGTCAAACGCGTCTGACGGCGGCTCAATATATCCCAGCCGGTTAAAGACGAGGTGCTTAAATAACCAGTTTATGGTTGAAGCCAGGCCACAGTATCGTCATTAGGATGGTCACATCTAATTGGTTCTCAAACATTTAACTAAACAACCGACCAATCGTATGGTCGGCCGATGCTTGTTTCTGTGGTTGTCTTTATATCTTTCCCATCGTCTCGATGTGTATTGACAAAACACAGGGTGCTCAAATTTTGTAAAATACGTTTGCTGCATTCGGCGACAACACATCGAGCAAAGGCGTACGCCTTCAAATAACACAGATAGAATAGAGGATAACGACTTGTATAGCACAATCGCACCTACGCTTTAAGCTTTCAATACGATATTGGAAGCTGACTAACCCCATTTGTGTCAATCACTAAGCTGCTGAAATTGCTTTTTGATTAGCGACAGGCATATATGTTGTTCCTTCCTTAGATCTGTGCGTTCTTAGAGCTACAGTGGTTCTGTATTCGATGTATTTCCCACAGGAGCCACCTGCCTGCGGTACAGCCACTCACTCAGCTGAACTGATTTATTTAGGAAAATACCCGCACCACGCAGCAGGGGGCAGTAAAGGACTTAAAACGTATTGCCGCGTATTACAGCCGACATGAAAGTCCTAAGCACCGTTCTAGGTATTAAGAAGGAGACCAGACGCACTCAATGTTCTCTCCGCGGTGAAAGCATTGCTTACATCAATTCCTGAATAAGTCAAGTAGGTTTTAGTTTCCTTGCATGTTCGGCCTCCGACTAAAACATCAGAAAATATGCCAGGCGCATTTTAGAGTATATGTTGGACTGACGAGGTTGAACATAGCGTTCCACCCAACACAAAATCCTGACACAAAGTGCACAAGGCTTTTGCGTAGGTGATTTGGACCTTTCCGGTGTTTCAATGTCTTTCTTTACGAGGGTAAATATTGTACATTTGCAACATTTTAAATGTTCCACGTTTGAACCTGAAACTGACGCGGTTGAATGGTAAATGTCCAGACTTGGTTTCTCGTTCCTGGAAAATATATATTTGGAACAGAAAAGCTTCGGTGCTATACATTATATAGCCGGCAACAGTGCCAACTGGGACATCAGAAACGGAAAAGACAGAACATTGCGTTGTGAAATGAAACCTCTCAAAGTCTGAGAGAGCCTTGCTGGCCATGTCGGCCAACGTTTTGACGTGCTCAGACTGACTGAAAACACGACACATCCCCAAAGCGCTAAAACCCATTTCCCTCATTTTAAATGCGTACGGGGCGCGACCACGGCTCTGACACATGGTCTATGAACCGAGTCAATTAAGTGAGGCTGTAGTTGTTATTTGTAAATTAAATAGCGAGGCTACCTTGCCCGCCGAGGCACAGAAGCTGACACCTCTCGATGCAACAATAACAGCTGCTGGGTCCCGTTCCAGAGGGAGAAAGAAAGAGACGGAGAGGCAGAGAGTGAGAGAGACGGATAAAAGAGAGAGAAAGAGAGAGTGAGGTCTGTTCATGTAGCAGTGATATCTCTCCTGGGTTCGTCCACCTGCCTTCATCACGTTTACATTAATAATGCATGGCGGAGTACGGTAATACAACCATTACGTTCGCTCTGACTCTCCTCTCTGTCTCCTCTCTCTCTCTCGAGCGGCTCCGTACCGCTGCACAGGGGCCCAAATGGAATCGTTCCCCTTTATCTAGAGTCTACTCTTGTATATTACCACCCGACGGACACGTCTCTGGTGACACAGGCGCGCATGTGCACACATGCAAGAACGAACAAATGAAGAATAACAGACACACAGACACACACACACGCGGACACCAAAATGGGTTTACTCTTTTCTTTTTCGGTTCACTACACCCGGAAAACAATGCTGCAGCCGTGGTTTCCTCCGGATGAAAGTTGTCAATTCAGAGTCAGTGATTCTGAAGAATGTCCATCCCGCTGCAATTTCTGCAACGGTTCAGAGAAGACCACAGAAGAAGAGGATCGTCGTCGCGATAAATTTGAAAGAAAGAGATACGAAAGATAGAGACTTACAGACGCAAGGTGAGGGAAGTCAGGAGACTGTAGGAAGAGAAGTTGAGGAAGAGGAACCAGGAAAGTAAACCTTTCCAGACACAGACATGCATTTTAATATGGTTAAAAATCTCCAAGTGACCACCACACATTTTAAGGTTAGCCGATTTCTTTGGTTCGGGCAAGATTGCCTTAAATCTATTCTTAACGGGTAGATCTTGTGATTTAAGGGGATTTACATATATTTAAAATACCTGCAATGAAACCAAAATGTAGCACCAGGCTGTCTAGCACCAGGCTGTCTCAAAGATGCCCAGAAAAATACAGAGATATCACATCCTTGTATTTTTTTTACGGGGCACACACAAACAGACAATGAGCAAAAAAAGAAAAGACCGAGCAAGTCGCCTTTAGTATTCAGAGGCAGTGGACGCTTTCCAGTTAAATAGTACACATTCGGTTTTAATGTAACGGTCGTAAGCCGGGGCTCAGATTTCCATTTGGAGGCGAACGTGCCGGGGAGATTGAGGGGTTCACGGGAACGTCCCCGGTAATTAATGTGAGGCTTCACGGTCAGGCGGCCTGGACGTTAGCATGTTAACAGTGTGCGAGGGAGGGAACTACGTGAGGGGGACTACAGAGTGAGGGCTTTATTACCCGGGGCCCGGACAGGGAGCGACACCCCTCCTAATTGGAGGACATCACAGTTCCCGCTTCCGCTCCTTACGCTCCGTTCAGATCTCCTCTCTCCCTCTCTTTTTAATTTATTCCCCCCTTTAATTTCTCTCACTCTCGCTCAGACTTTTCCTGCGCGATCACTTGCTCCGCTCTCTCTCTCTCTCGTTCCGCCTCTTTCTGTCAGTCTTTCTGTATCCTTATCTTCTCTCTTTCTCTCCCAGTCTACCACCCCTTTTACAACCCACCCCCCCCCAACCCCCGACTATCCCTACTGATCACGGGGATCTATTCTCATTAGCAGTCGGATGCATGCATTCCCCACTTAGCATTTCAGGAGCAGCAGCCCGGCATCACCATCAAGGAAAGAGCGAGAGAGGGAAGGAGGCAGATAGATAGATAAAGAGAGAGAGGCAGATAGAAAGACAAAGACAGAGAGAGAGGGAAAGAGGCAGATAGAAAGAGATAAAAAGAGAGAGAGAGCGAGAAAGAGACGGGGAGAGGCAGAGAGAGAGAGGGAAAGCGACAGATAGAAAGAGAGAGAGACGAGAAAGAGGCAGATAGAAAGATAAAGAGAGAGAGAGTCGACACAGATAGGAGCGTGGAAAGGAGCAGGGAGGGAGAAAAGAGAAACGTATGAGTAGTGTGTGTGCATATCCTCAGCAGGCGATGCTCCATCACAGTGAGTCGGGCAGACACAGTCTGGGGCTAGGCCTTTTCCCACATGCTCCACTGTGTCATTAACAGGATTAATCTAGGCCCTAATTTGGTAATGATGGTTTTTAATGTATGTAATGATGGCTGATTTAATGTTTGCGAACGAGCGCGGTCTCTTGACTCATTACAAACAATTTGCCCGAGACACACATAATCAGGCTCTCTCTCTCTCTCTCTCTCTCACACACAAGCCACACACATTTATTTTTGCCTTATTTTTTATGTTACGTGTGTGTTTGGACTGAGAAAACACACTTTCGTTTTAAGCGGCCTCCCTCTCCTAATGTATGCATTACAAGTGCTGGTTGATCAGCATGGACGTGAGAACAGGCTTTTAGAAATGCTATGCTAAATTAACGTGTTGCTGGATGTATAGTTGCTAGTGGCAAATTGACAGGAATATATAGTTTGGAGGCAAACTCAACATCACATCTCATATGGGTCAAACTACAATGCATGTCGGTCAGGCGGTTTAAAAAATTTGTGTGGCAGCAATTGTGTGTTTCCCCTGAAACTCGATAATCTGTTATTTTCACTTGTTTGCGATAAGTGGCAGTACTAATGTTGTGCTTTGCTCACAACACTGTGACATGATCTTGATGATCTTGCTGAATCTGCTGAAAGAAGTATGCCACATAATTCTTGGTAAAATGCATATATGTATATTTACTCATTTGGGGCACAAAGGGTTAATTTAAATATTTTATATATTTCAAATTGTCTCTTTCATTATCGACTGCTAATGTTTATCTTTGACTGCACCTCAGGCAGCAGAAACTGCTTATTTCACAAAATATTTATATAGGGGTATACACCAAGTATGTCCTTTATCACCATATCCATTTAACAAAAAAGTAACTAAATAGTAACCTACTTAATCGAACAGACACTCTGCCCACGGCAGAAATGGTTTGACATCTGGACAATACATCTAATTGACCCGTGACTTAAAACGCACTAACTCCCACCCCAGCTGATCACTTGTTACTGTGACTGTGTGGATCTCTGTATCTGTCCTGAACATATATTGCACGCAATACGGCACATAATAGTAAAATGACAACGGGTCTAAATGGCAAATAAGAACGAGTTACCTCCCCGTCTAACACACTAGTACGAGCTGTGAACAGAGGTAGACACAAACCCATCATCCACCCGAACCATTCCACCTTCCCATCCACACTGATGCCTACACAGCGCTCTGCACTTTTATAATTATTTTAATGGGTGAGATCTGATTTCATATGTGACAAGATATTAATTAGTCTTCTAAATGCCAGATTGTTAATTGGTTTGCACCTGCATGCAATCCACCAGCTGATTTGATGAATAACACACACACACACACAGGCCACCAAACACACACACACACACACACGTGTCCTCTGTGTAGAACTTCTTGGTACAAGAAGAGCACTGGGTAAATATTGAATCTAAACTCGCGGCGTACAGAAAGGAGAGAGACCGTTGGAGAGCTACGGAGGGACGACGAGCGAGAAGAGAGACGGACGGATGTGTGAGGGTTAGGAAGCGCTTCCTAATTAAGTAGCTTCTAATCAGGCGCTGGGGTGGGGGGGCGGCCAGGTCGTTCCCGTGGTGTCATCTGTAATATTAAAGCACGCGGCTCCTCTGTCCTCGTACTCTCTGTTTGTTGTGGCTTGCACGGCTAAAAGTGATCCCTTTAATAACGCCGGCAAATATGCAAATGGCTGTTTCAATATCCCAAACCTTCTGCGCTCTATCCTCTCTTAATTCAAACAAAAGGCAGGAGCGAGACCCCGTCACTCAAACCTCCGAGCACGCACGCACCCAGGCCAACACGCACACGCACACACACACACACACAAACACACACTTACCTCCATCCAAACCCAGCTGTTCACCCATTACAGCACATAGACCAACTAATTAACGAAAGTTTGTATAGAGATGGATTTACAAATTCTCCAGAGGCTGAAGGACTAAGCTTCCTCCGCGGTCAAGTTTGTTTTTCTCCATGGTCACCGGGGTGCGTTCAGTTGAATGTTTGCGGCATCATTTAACGGTTATTACTGAAACGCATCCGTAATACGTCATTGTGTGCTATTGAACGTACTCAGAGCTCAGTTCTAATGAGCGTGGCGGAGTACTGTTTGAAGAAATGAGTGACATCATTAAAAAGGTACACAGAGTGCTGACAACAGCCTTCAAACCACAATCCAACCCTCCTTTTCAACTGCTGCACAGCACTGTTTAATTTAACTGAACAGTGAAGTTAATTGGTCATTAATTACACTTTAGTTTGAAACGCAGCCCTGAGTAAACATCTGCCTGATCAGGGAACAGATTAAGCAAGGTCATTTGTTGTTTTTGTGGATGTGCTATGCATACCAAGCAAGTATTGTTGGTACTCCGGTAAACCTACTGCATAGAGCTGACTGCGGTGATATCCCATTAGCTGTATTGCAGGCTAACATGGTTTAAACAGACCATATGGTATTGAACAACTAGCATAAGTACAAGCACAAATGACAAGATACACATCTGCAGTTCATTTTAAATTGATATTTCAGACTGCCTAAGACAATACCCACTTCTTGCCAGTTGGCCAATCAGTTCGTATTGACGCGTTGTCTCCTCACTAATCACTAATTAACAGTCTCGGAGTACAATCACCAACAAAACGTACAACACCATTCACTAGCTGATACTCCTCCAGTCTCGTTTCGGTAGACAAGTTGTGTTATTGTCGAAATCCAGACTTTACAACATTTGAGGCAGGATGTTACACAATGTCCCCTTTAATTATTAACAGATCCCAGAGTTCTGTATACTGATTTACACTGATGAGCGAACAGAGCATATGACGTGGTTCATCTCAAGGGCACAGTCTGGGTAGATGTGACGGTAAGCGAACAATCAGTTCTCGTAGTCAACGTGATGGGTGTCGAAGAAATGGGCGGGACTAAAGACCAGAGCGACGATACCAAGGGCCACATTTTTATGGCCAGACGCCTGGGTCAGAGCATCTCGGGTGCTTCCGGTCAGCAGAGGTGAGTACCTAAAAACCAAAAACCGGTCTAAGGTGCAAACCACTAAATATACTAACTAGAGTCAATTTGGACAGAAATGGCTGCTACTCGAACTGAGTCGGTCTTCAATGATATAATTCTCAAGAGTAAATATCATATTGTCAGCTAAAGTATGTCACCCTGGCAAACACTCAGTTCTTATTACACACTGGACTTCATAGAGACAATGACTCCCAACAAAAGGCTATAGCAGCAACTACGAAGTAGTGCGTTTGCTGAAAACGAAACGTAAGGTCAAAAGACATCAAACCAAACAACGACCACAGATTGCTTCAGAAGAGGCCTGGCTGAACATCACCAGTAAAGATACACAGCGTACGAACAGATTGCAGCAAAGTACAAAACGTAATTGCTTAATATCGAGACATAATAAATACAATAATGACCAGTGCCCCAACACTTACAGAGGGTGCAGTATGGTATTCTACGATTATACAGAAACAATTCCCATACGAGTTCGAGCCACTGCACACAGTGCAGCACTAACCCCCTTGAGCTAGCGAAGTAGGACACTATTTAGGAAATAGGATATACTGTTTGGACGCCCACCAAAGAGCAGCAGAGCTGTAGCTAAGTAGGCTGAGGTCCGTTCTGTCAGAGAGAGTGCTCAGCATAAATAGGGCTAACAGTAGCAGGAGCTGTTAGCATGGCCTGTAGGGAGTACCGTATAGCACGGCGGAAGAGAAATAGCCGCTCTCAGCTGCTTAACCCAGGCAACTAAAAGCATTTGATAAATCCGGGCAGTTGTTGTTGCCTTGAGATCCAGTTAAACCAAGGTTGTGAGTATTACTCAGCACGCCGTTAAATCCGCGCACTGTTTCGTGTGTCGTGGTAAACACAAGGGCACGACGCGTCCTGGTGCGAGAAAGCAATCGGCTGGACTTAGAACTTCGAGGTGGATGTCCGATGCGTTCCGAAGGCGTCTTGACGACGCTTGAGAACGATCATCCGGGTGGGAATCATTAGGCCTTGAACGCGAACATTGAAATCAGCAGGAAGAACCGACGTCCGCGTCTGCCGTCAACGTGATCTGTAAGGAGGCAGTCATATTCGTCAGCTGCTGTTTGTCAGCGCTACGTCGCTACATGCCTGCGCTTGTCAGCCATCAATAGGGTTATGACCCGATGTTAATGGCAGGCAGATACATCACTACGTGTGAATGAGATGAGAATGAGGTAGAACACAAGCAAACTAAGAAACCATCCGAGACCATCCATTTACAGCAGAGAGTGTGCGTGTGTGTGTGTGTGTTAACGTGATTTGGCGCACGGCAATTGGAACTTTAGCCCCTGAAAATCGCGTAGATGGGCCACATCTGAGTGTAGCCCGGCGGTAACCACGGCAGCTCTCTGTAACGGCTCAGACAGCTCCGGATAAAAGCCTCCGCCGTGGTTAATTATTAATTGACAGTCAGACACATGTGGCTTCATTAAGATCATTGTTATGTCTGAAGGCAACTCACCGGAGCTGGCCGGGGTTCTGCAGTCGGAGCACTTAGGTGCACAGATGCCCCCGCCCCATCCCCCCGCCAGCTCGATAAGCTCCACCCCCAACGCAGGCATCGCGGGCAGGACGCTGAGACCGGGTGTCGGCGTGCCGTTAACCACAGCGCCGGAGTGCCTTTGCTAAGGATCTGTGTATCTGCTCCGGGGGAGCTCGCAGCAACAGCCGCAGACAAGCTCCGCGAGGAGGGCTCTGCAAATGACATGTCTCACTCTGATTTAAAGGGAGCCGGGTGAAACCTGGAAATATCTTAATGTAGATTGAGCCGAGGCGTTCGCCTATCGAGGGTAAGCCGAACAGGCTACACTCCGCAGCGTATCCCAAACGGCAGCCTGGTTCCTATACGCGCCCGGAAATCAGGTTCACTGCGGCAGCGCCGCTTAAAGGGCACTTTGAGCTCTCTGACGGCTCTTTGCAGTTCACGGAATTGTTCATTCCACTTTTAGTGCTAATTAAAACGTAGGCACCTCGTTAGACTGTTTTACGACGAGGTTCACCCTTTCTCTCTCTCTCTCTCTCTCTCTGTACGAGCGATTGTACGAAACCCAACGCACCCTAGGGAAAAGTGTGACATTTGGGACAAACTCAAGTTAGATGGTGATGAAATCAAAGGGATGTCAGGCTCGTTCCGACTTTAAATGTCTTGCTGTTTCACCTTTAATGTGGCTTCACTGAACATCATGGATGGGTATTTCGCCAGACAGCTGCTATGAAATTGTCCTCCAACCGCATGTTTGTGAATAGCAAAGGACGACGGGTTTAAAAAAGACAGGTAAACATGTTAGAAGATGTTTTGTCTTTAAGATGTAGAATATAAATAAAAGAACGGGGAAAAGCTAAAATTACAGCCATCGCAATCTAGGTCAGTTGAACTAATTGCATAAAGGTCTCTGAATTATTTACCATAATATGGATACCTTCACGAAACGTTGGAATCAAATAATTGTGGATTCTTATTAATAAGTAAATATGCAAATTCTCTGTGCTCACACCTCCGAAAGATCCGAGTGGAGCAGGAAGGAAGGAGTGGCGTTTGCTGCCAATATGGTCGTGGCCAATTCACTCCAGCGCAACGAAGCACAACCTGGCAATGACATGACAATGTATGCAGGCCCACAGCAACAGCATGTAAACAGAATGACGCAGATTAGCCTTACGCTGCAGACACACACACACACACACACACACGTGACTGATGTCCGTATTGAGTGTTTCTTTATTCTTTTGCTCAAACTGCTGTCAAATCAGTTATTGAAAGAAATATCGCACCAGCCTGTACCTGAATGGTATATGTTGGTCAGATTTTTGTAATTTATTTTTTCTCTTATCTTAATTGTAATTTTGGGTCGAGGTCGGGGGAAGAAGAGGAAGAGGAGGAAGGGTAGTCATCTCTTCATCCCTGGAGGAGAAACAGGTTCATTTGAGTTGAAATTGAGTTTTTTTGCATCTTCCCATAACTGGTCTAATAACAGCTTGCAGTATGTTGGTATGATCTGTTAATAGAGTGAGAGCACAGGAGATTACGCTGTTAGCTGGGGGGGAAAGACTGAGAGACACGCACGCAGGAGGAGAGAAAACGCTGTTAATTTTACAGAACGAGAGAGAAAGGAGAATATGAAAGAGCGATAAAGGGAAGACAGAATAAACTGTTAGGCGCAAAGAGTGAGAGAGAGGGGGAAGGAGAGAAACGCGGAGAGAGAAACACGGAGAGACTACGGTGTTAGTTTTTGAAGGGGCGGAGCAGGTGGAAACTAGACAGGTCCTCGACATGATCAGGCACGAAGTTAATTAGAGAGAAGAGAGGGAAGTGTAGAGAGAAAAGGGGCTAGGAGGAGGACGAGAGAACGGGCGAGAGAGAGAGACGCAGAGTGTAAACTCGTGTGTGAGAGATAGAGGAAGACAGAGACCGATAGAGAGACAACATTTTTAAAAGATGTCAGAAATGTAAAGCAATTAGAAAATGTACTTTCCCCGAGTTTCTGAGAATTTCCAAAAGCTAAGGAGCCTTTGTCAAGATGGACGCACAGAGTTGAACGAACAGAGTGAAAGAGACCAACACACATGTCTCATGCTATTGTTATTTATTATTATTGTATTGTGGTTCTCTTGGTTACTGTTCTACTAATTGCCCAGCTGACAACTTTCATTATTAATAATTTAACGATGCTCAATAAAGAATGCATAATTATTCCAGAGTACACGTCAGCAATGTGCAAAGCAATTTCAATTAAAATCACCCAGTCAGACAACATGCGTGTTGTCTTTAGAGTTAAATCCCCGTAAAAAAAAGATCTCCGCTCACTTCCAAGTCTAAGAAAAGTCTATTTAAATCTAATCTTTCAGGATGCGAGTGTGCCTGTCCAATTACCCCCTTCAGCATTCCAAATATTCGGTTAAGCTAATTGTTAAAGCAGTGACCTGTTCACCGTGTAGGGGGTTGATGAGGGGTGATCTCCCCCCCCCTACCTCTCATCCCATTTCCCTCCTCTCCGACCCTGGCTATTAAGCCCTTGTGTCCTCTGTGCAGTGCCATCTCCCCGTGTTACACTGTAGCTTGTTAATAATACATTAATGAAGAGCGGAGAGGAGCGAGCTTCTCCAAATTAGGTGGCCAACCTCTGTGATAATGGGGCTCTGGAACAAGGCCAGACAACCACCGCACTGGTGTTATCTAACCTCAGGTTAAATACGCTTCTGGTGGCTGGTGGGCGGGTTGGGGGGTGATGTTGGGGGGGCGTTTAGAGAGAGGGAGTCGGAGGGAGAGACAAAAAGAGTGAGACATAGTGCCCTGCCCAAGGATATATATATGACTGTTTTGTTGCAGACAGACATGGATAAATGTAATTGAGGAGTGGGTGGAAGCCTGCCCGCGTTTCCAGAGACTAGATAATTGCTTCGTGCAAACACTATTACCAGATGCTTAGGAGATGACAGGCCGATGCCGGGTACGTTCTCGTTGTGTGTGTGTGTGTGTCGTCTGCCTGTGAAGAATAATGCAAACACAATGATATGATACGCGGGTGTGGATGTTCCGCTGTCTCATTCCGCATGGCTGGGACGTTCCTCGCGTCTCACTTCCTCTCGTTCCCCGAGAGTGACGTCCACGGTTTCACACCCGGCGTGTTGCTCTCACACACACACACACATACACGGGGGAGAGAATCGGGTCGCCGAGTGTTTGGCAGCATCGGCTTGCCTGCGAATGCATAATGACGCAACTCTGCCAGCGAATGTAATAACCGAAAAATAAACATCGCGGGGAAACAACGCCAAACGGCTCGGTTTAAATATTTTAAGCCCTGTTCCTCTATTCTTTTGGACGGTTGCGTCTTCCAGCCCAGGTAAAACGAGCGTACCTGTCTCGTCTGTCTGGCTCTGGTTTGGTACGGCTTCCGTCTGGCTCTTGATCGAAATATTGACAGAACTTTCTGAAAGATATTTTAATCACAAGGGTGTTTTGCTACATTTACCCATTTAAGGTACAAAGAGAGAGGGAGTTCCTGGCCGATTCTGCAACCGTTGTCGTATCCAGGCCCTGTCACAGAGGGAGAAATGTGCCAAAAGACACATCGTCTCTTATGCAGGCTGTGTACTCTGTGTGTGTTCCAAATGGAAACCTGTTCCCCATCTAGTGCACTATATTATCAGTATTTAGGGGAAAAGGAGAGAGTTGGGATGGTTTTGCAGCACTGTATTGACAACACGATGCGAACTTAACAGCCAAACACAGAAAACAAGCGATAGTAAAATAAAACGCTAATAAACATTTTCTTGTGTATCAAAAAACGACTGTGCCAATAGGTCTGGAACAGAAAGCTTAGGAGAATGTGTAATTTGGTCATCATTGGCGTATAGCAACCTCTTCTCCATCTATTATTTTTTTCCATTTCACCGCTTATTTGTTTTTTGATTGTTCCAAAGTGAGTTTTGATTGGAAAACTCCAGAAGCATTAAGGCTATAAGCTATAATGAAAACAGAGCTGCACACCCAACCTCCATCTAGATCTTAACCTCCATCTGGATCCCAACCTCCATCTGGATCCCAACCTCCATCTAGATCTTAACCTCCACCTGGATCCCAACCTCCATCTGGATCCCAACCTCCATCTGGATCCCAACCTCCATCTGGATCCCAACCTCCATCTGGATCCCAACCTCCATCTGGATCCCAACCTCCATCTGGATCCCAACCTCCATCTGGATCCCAACCTCCATCTGGATCCCAACCTCCACCTGGATCCCAACCTCCATCTAGATCCCAACCTCCACCTGGATCCCAACCTCCATCTAGATCCCAACCTCCACCTGGATCCCAACCTCCATCTAGATCCCAACCTCGATCTAGATCCCAACCTCCATCTGGATCCCAACCTCCATCAGGATCCCAACCTCCATCTAGATCCCAACCTACATCTAGATCCCAACCTACATCTAGATCCCAACCTCCATCTAGATCCCAACCTCCATCTAGATCCCAAACGCACAATGGTACTTCTCTGTAATGTACAGTAACCACAATTCATTTCCTGTTTGTCTAATGCTGCCATTTGAATGTTGCAACATGGAAGAAAAAAGCAACCAGATGGAATTAGAGAAAAACTCTGGCACTTTGATCTGCAATAGATAAATAACTGCACAAATACTACTTCTCATAGCGGATTTAAAAAGAAAGGGACTGTTGGAAAGAAGGTCAGTGGTGTTCAATTAGGCCCTATTAATTGTGCCTGACTTTCTACAGAGTAGAGGGTAATTTAAACTCCCTGATGTGTTCAGATATCCCATATCTACTCGTCTCCACATAAAAGTACCAGTTCACAAATAGTTGTCCCAAAGTAAGTTCTTAAAAAGACCCCCAATCATTAAGTGTGAGTGTTCAAAGAGCCACAGATTTAAGGCCAACGGGAGAAAAGTCCTTGGACTTTTATCTTGGACAGTTAAAGAAAGTGATACGGATTTTGAGCTCTGGCTCTCTCAGATAAGTGAATATGTTTAATTTTTGAAAGAATCACAGAGCGCGCGGCGTCTTTGGTCCTCCGCGTCCACTGGGACTCGAAAGCGCGAAGCAGTCTTCGCTATCTGCGGCCCGGGCCTGCTGGTCGGTTTATGAAGAGGAACGAAGATACCCTGAAACCTCAGCAGGCATCTGGTTGATTTATTTATCAGGTTGCTGTCTTACTCCCATGTGGCCCCGAGCCCAGCAGAGCCGCGTGTAATGGAATCCCAGAGGCGGGTCTACATGGCTGAAGCCCCACCCCCCAAACACCCCCGTTCCCCCACTTCCTCGTGCCTCGTTGTGGCATCAGAGCTTCTGCCCAAAGTTCATCATTCATCTTTGACTCTACTTAGACCCTGCACCGAGGAAAGTTGAGAGTATGGGGAAAGTGGGGTAGGAAAAGGAGACTTTTTCCTCCGTTTTTACATTCGACATCGTTCTGACAAACATACCGAAGTATTCCTTCCATGGAGAACATCTCCCGGAAGCAGTTCATCCATGGCGATATTCAGAATTCGTGTGATTATTCCCGTTTTGGAAATTCAAGTTCTCTTGGCTTTACGCACACATATAATGAGCATGGAGACAGGAAAAGTTTAAGATTGCAAATAAATAAAAAATGCTGTACTAATGGACATTTTACAACCATATAAAACATTTAAATAATTTCTATATTTATTTCCCAATTCATCACCTTCAATTTATAATCTTGAAATAATTCTAAGCATATTTTATTTTACACAGGCTAAAAACCGAGGTGTTATAGTTTTTCAAAACGTTGGTTCTTTAGGGATCATGCCTTCGATTACTGCGGGAAGAAAATGCTCAAATTGAATTGACTTGGATTTTACTTAACCGTTGACCAGTGGGTCAAGATGAGCACATCATGAAACAATTACCAAATATTACCTACTTTTTATACTTTTTCTCTGTGGATCTATCCCAGACTACATGAAATCAAGTCCATATCCCGACAATCCTATGGCATTTGTAAATGTCCTGATTTGTTTTCTAACGCCAGCACAATCAGACTGAGCATTAAGAGTGGCAAGGGGACTCCATTTAACAGACCCAGAGTGATGTATAAGACTGTATGACATGCATATGTGATCATTTAAAGATATAACTACAAAGACGGCACTGGCAGCAGTCCTGGTATGAAACAAGGCTGGCTCAGCTAACCTATTCACCTAACACACCCATCTCTACCTGACTGTCTGACTGAGACTGACCAGGAAGGCCCTTGAAACCGACAGCGTTTCACTCTACTCCCTTCCCTACGTTTCTCTGGCTCCTGGTGAGACATGGTGTGACAGGCTGAAACGCGGCACGCCACGCCGGTGCCTGCTATCCATATGTCACGGCACAGAGGAAGATATGACAACGGGAGGAAGACGGTGGTGGAGGGCTAGATGAAGAGGTTTCAGAGAGACGGCGGGGGCGGGGGCGGGAGCAGACCTGGAAATAGCTGCCTTTTGCGCGTTTGTTTTAGAGCCAAGTAATACAACAGAACTGCGAAGCACCAATTTTGGGACTCGTGCCGTTAATAAACTCAATCAGTCCCTTTGTTGTTCGTTCCAAAAATTGTTATTATTGACGAGCGAATGACAGAAAGCGTTTGCGTTGTTGTTGGTTTTTTTCCGCCAGCATCTCGTTCCGGCATGTTCACCACAAAGGGCCCCACTGATAAAAAGAACATCTGGCTTTTATGCATAGCTGAAAGACTGAGCATGTATAATACATGATGATCTGTAAGTCAGCCAAAACACAGATGCCGCAACAGCCAAATTCCACTACAGTTTCGAGACACACTGACATTGGTACGTTCATATTCCTCTACCCACAAAAATGCACACGAACAAATTGTACTATTACTTTGAGACCTATTGCCTGGAAAGTTTGGTACGATTGCCAAATGTTATTTTAGCAATATAAATAATACGTGTTATGGATGCATAGGTTCATGTTATATTTTGAACGGGCAGTACGTATTAAAATATTTACTTTTTTTTTATTTTTAAGCAAGAAAATTTGGTACATACAATGTGAACACTTCTTCCAAAATGGTCAGCAGATGGCAGCACAATCAAAACATGTTCTAATCATATATAAGTTGTACGTTATAAATTAGCAATGGCCTGGGAAAATTGGAAAAAAACAAAAATATTGTCAAACTTGTATAGAGTGACAATCAAATTACAGACAAAATATTTCACCATCAAGTCTTCACCATTTTTTGGAACATTTTGAAAGGTTGTTGATTCATGTAATACTAATTAAAGATTACTAATTAATAAGCAAAATGACCATGTTAACAGTTAATCTAAAAAAAAAATTGGTTACTGATACAGTCTTAGTTCGCAGACGCTGTAGTTTGTAGCTAGCTAGGCCTCCGAATAAATGTCTTTAAAAAAGACTGAGGAAAAGTTGATTGTGTGAAGCCGCGATTACGATTCTTCCGTCCCCTTTATCTGACTTAGCTGGACACTGCCTTTAGCAAATGAGTTAGCAGTGCAATAATTTATTAATCGTTCAATATAATTGCCTTTTATTCAACATTTGGTAAAGGCACATTTGTTGAACAACAATTGTTTTAACTCTTTTCAAACAAGCTTCACCAGTTTCCTGGCACTGATGCAGAGAAACATCCCCATTGCATGATGCTGCCACCACCATGGCAGTGATGGTGTTCTCAAGAACCATTGTCCAGATTCGCTTTGAATAAATTTTTCGTTATGACATAGTTTCGTACTGAATTGTATAAATCAACTTTAGGACGCCCCAGAAATAGGTGTATTTTACCTGAAATAATTAATTGTACACAAGCGGACTCTGTCTACTGCAACGACATGAATCCTAAAGATAATTGATTTCACCACAAATAATTGTGTTTCTGTTCTTGGAACAATGTAACTTCTAACAACCATCACACCGTTGTGGGTAACTGTCATGGTTCCCTCCCTCTGTCCCTCTCTATGCGGGAGTTGGCACTCCCCCGACCAGCAGAGAGAGGGAGTAATCACAGACATTCTAGACACCTGAGTTTTTCCCACACCTGCGTTCAGGTTTTCATTAGTGTCCCTATATAGTTCTGTGCTTGTCAGTTGTTTAGTGTCGGGACATTAATTCAAGGTATGTGGTATTTAGGATTTTAGTTGTGCTGTTATGATTTAATGCAGGAGTGTTGCTTTGTTGTTTAGACCAAGTTAGAGTTGGTAATGTGAACATTCAGTTTTGTTGTTGTTGGGTTGGGTTTTATGTATACCGGGTTATTTGCACGTTCTGGTTTATGTTCCTTGTGTATGAGTTTCCTCTGTCTGATTTTGTGTTTTGTTTATTCAAGTTCCCAGTTCTTGTGCCTGTCTTGCCTGTCCTGGATGAATAAAACCCATTGTAAGAAACAAGTTCTCTGCGCTTGTGTCCTCTGTCGGCTTGAGAGCCGAACCCTGACAGGTAACAGTTCTTCCAGAAGGGAAACATTTTTGAAAGCTACATAAAAACCCAGACGTATTAAATTAGATATTCTGTTTTTGTCGGAAGCCAAATAAATATGAGTATACTAGCCCTAATTTGACAAGTGCGCTAATTATGGCTTCCCAGCATGTACGGCGCGACACCTGTAAGACAACTCATGTCAATGAGGACGGCCTTCTCCATTAACAAACAAATACAACTCGACTCTTAGTGCATCGGTCCAACAATGACACCGAGTTCCCATGTCTTTCTCAGCTCCAGACGACACTTATTATCTCACCTAAAATAGTTCTAATGTTGTATTAATGTTGCCATTGAAACGTATCGACGTCACACGACGACACTGAAATGCTTATCCGGCGTGGCTATTTTTGGGGTTCGTCAATTAGGAGGCTTATTATGCGTGATAACAGATGGATTACACATGAGGGAGATGCACAACACCTGGACGCTGTTGGGAAGGGAAATGCATAGGGAAATAAGGAAATATAGTGTGTGTGTGTGTGTCACTAATAATGATTATCCAAAGTTCCACAGCTGAGTTTAATTCTCATAGTTGTTTGTTATTATACGGTGATTATTGTCCAATTAACATGTTAATGCTTTTAGCAACGCGAAAGATGTTTTCTCGTCGCTCCTCAACTTCCTCATGCTGACGTGCGGCGCTCAGCTGTTAGCGCTGGGATAATTAATTTGCCATCATTTCAAACGTACGAATGGATAGAATTCTACGTATTTTCAAAAGAAGGGGAAATGGGATACGGTTCTACACAGAAGGAAAACATTGATGTATTGATGAAGTCAGAAACACTGTTTGGTTTAACTTGTATGTTCTTACAAGCTTATATTACGGTGAGTGGAAATTAAAGAAAGGAGCGCCTGACCAATGTCACGAGTGTCACAGATGAAACAACTTTAAGCTCCACAGCCATATTAACGCAAACACTGGCCTCTGTCAAACTCACGTCACTATACTCTGACACTTGTTTGTTTGCTCTGACCCTCTTCCCCCCTCATTCTTTCCCCCCCTATTTAGTCGGCTTCATGGCCGGCGCTCTCTCCCACTGAGACGGATCAGGCGTGTCGGCTGAATCATCTCGACGCCACCGGCGTACTGTGCAGGGACCAGAGTTACCATCTGCTTAGTCTGTGGCCATGCCTTGTAAACAATCACCGCTAACACTCGAAACAAACAAATGACACCTTATTTTCTATGTGGCGCCGGGTTCTGGTCCGAGCCCGTATATTCTTATGTCAAAGGTCGTGAGCCATTTGCCATCGGACTGTTAGTGTGAAGCAAAACCTTCCTGATGGTGATGTCACCCATTAGATACAATTGTGATGCTGGCTGACATTGGCTTTGAACACACCCTATTTTGTGCAGTACTTCCGAAAAAGACCAGTATGTAGTGCACTACGGGGCATAGACTGCCATTCGGGACACTGACAGCACAGTGCCCTTAGGAAAGCCAATTCAAGAAGAGAACTCCTCTTTTTCTTCTTTGTCGCTTCTAGACAGAAACATGTTGTCTTCAACGCCAAACTGAGAGGTAGTGTCGGAGAATGTTCTCAGAACTTCATACACTGCTCAGGAGAAACAACCCCGGAAAAGCTCTTATATTTCTTTTTCAGTTTATAGTACATAATGTTACTGTTTTTGTTGTAGTTTGTGTTTTCATGTTATGGACCTTGTGCTCTAACAGTTGTTCGCCGATATGCCTAAAGGAGCTGTTGGGGTGCCGCGCTGACCCACCTGTGGTACCCTCAGCATGCCCCGGTGATATACCTGAAGTCCCTTTTAGCGTCAGTCCATTACCAGTAGACGCACATCCGTCAGTGGGGGTTTACAGCTGCGTGCACATGGTTTGTCCACACTGGAGACGTATGGCGCTACACAGACGGACGCGTGCTATTCCCCCCCCCACCGGCGCTCAGCCATCATCAGCACACCCTAAAACATATTCCCATGGCTACGCCGGGAGGGCATTTTATGGTAAAGAAAAAGACAATCATCTTTAATTTCACACCCACCGGGAAGGTGAGTCTGCCCAGTCCTGGGCGTCTGGGGGTGGAGGCTCTGGGGAGTGCCGGTTCTGGCTGCCTCAGCACTCTTCCCTCTTTTTTCCTCTCTTTTCTCCTTTCACTCTCGACCTGTGGCTCTGGGACAGGGATACGCAACGAGGGTAGTGACACCGCCCGCAAGCACTCTCGCTCCGACCGTTCGCCGGCTTGTGTTTCTCCTCGGGGGCTCTTTCACTGCGGCCCTGATGAGGCCGAGTGGATACAGGTGTGCCCATAAAATCAATCAAGCGGATGTATTTTATGGAACCCTCATTACAATAGCAGTTGTCACAAAGCGCTTTTATAGACACTTAGCCTCGAAACCCCGAAGAGCAGGCAACGATAAGATGTTGATGCAGAGCAAGAGGCTGACTTCAACGGCCTTGCGTTTCAATAGCTCTGAGTTTGCAGGTCCTCACGGGGGCGTTGGGGGGTGGTGATTTGATACCGGGAACCAAGGTGTAATGTTTTGATATTATCACTGCTTTATATTACGTTGGCAGTTATGTGTTTTTATATTCATGTGCCTGTTGTGATGTCATACAGTGTGCTGTGACCCGGGTCAACGAGGAAGTAATTAACAGAGCATACGAGTGGGTCTCTGTTGATCTGCTGACCGGAAAATGACCCGGTATCTGTTCTTTGGTCATTGTGTACGTAATATGGGTAAAGGGAGTGGCCAGTGAAGAATGTAAAAGACCTTGACTGCTTCTGATTCAATACAAATATTAAAACCAAAATTAACACAATAAATAACTGTTTAATGTGTGTAGCACACTGAATAAGAAATATAATCTATATAATCAAATTGCTAAAATCTTTCAGTTCGGGATTAAAGTGCACACCAATGGAAATAAATAACGCTACAAACTTGGAGAACGCGAACTGTGGAGCCTTGGGAAGAATCCGGAACATTCTAGAGGTGGCTGTGACGGCGTGCCCCACCCAACCAAACCTGCCTATATAACAGAGAGCACAGAGGCCTCCCAGGGGTGAGGAGCATGTAAAAGGGACCAACGGCTTGTCTTTATTCTTCCTATCACAGATGCAACTGACCCTTTCGGGGGGAACAAGGGCGAACTGTGCTGATCCGCAAAGGAATCACAAGGTTGTTTTTTCCGTTTTGTGTTTCTGTTGTTTTTTCGCTTAATATATAAAATGACAAATGCAACTCGGCGACCCTCTTACTGGCCCTGCTCGTGTGTCTGCGCAGACAAGATCGGGGTCAAGATCGGGACAAGAACGGATGATGGACGGATGATGGACTCACGGTTAGAGGCAGGTGTTAATGTGTCTTCTGTCACTGTGTTTCTGTCAGTGAGACATATCGGATACATAGCTGGGCTGTACAGTGGCTACACTTGGCGAAAACATATTGTCCTTCTCTCCCAGCGTATAGGCACTGAATGGTTGCACGAAACCAACGTAACTCCTAAGGACTCCTTTAACTGGGCTTACCCCAGAAACCATACTCTCCCCCTGTTGTCTGGACGACTTGTGCTCTACCACACATATTGTACTGCTGGAAAGGGTTAGGGAATGTGACAAGGACCCAGGAGGTCAGAATAGACCCCGATAATCTCTTTCACTAAGTACTTCCACCAATTGCTGACATGCACCAGTCAGAAGCTGTGGATGCATTCATCGGCAGTGACATCCTCCTACCCAACTACAGTTGAATAAAAGAAACAAGATTTCAATTAATGAACGGTTGTGAGTTCAATGCGACGATTGACTGGAATTAGGACATATTTGCAGTTCATTTGAAAAAATGAAGGGGCAATTTTCCCAAAACTTTAGGAAACAACCAAAATACAGGGTAAATGCTTTTTCAGAAGTTGTTTTAAACGATAACCACATCGCAGCTCAGAGAAATCTTTACTCTTTATCATGGACGCTCGTCTATCTGGATAGCATAACTGTTATATTGTCATACTGCTTCTGCCATTTCTAATGATCTGTTCATTCCTGTATACATGGGTTTAAAAATGTAACAATTATTTCTTATAATTGGCTCTGAACAGCACTTCCCAACTACGCACTCATTTAAGACAAATTCTCCATTTTGCTATTTTCTCCATTTAAGCACACTACTATGAGTGAAACATTTTAGGAGGACAATTTGAATATGGTTGGGTAATGAAAGTGCTGCTCTCTGTAATGCTTTTCCATTTCTAATAGCTAAAATAAGGGTTTTCCAGAGCAAAAAAATGTACTTGTAGGAGCTCATGAAAATACAACGATAGCATGTTATATATATCTCAAACTACTCGAATGTAAATTCCAATCTAGTTTGTGTCATGAAAATCTCAAGTATAAATTCTCTCTTTAATCTCCTAAAGGGGTCTTTAAGAGAAACAACCCGGAAATAAGTGATCACTAAATGACACAGCTTCTGCATCTCCCATATATCTTCAGAGATGGAGAAAAGACCACTGTGTGCGGGAGATTGTACCTCTGGGCGCCTGTCCCTGTAAAGCTGCAAAGCTTCAGTACATGACTGGGAACATGGCCAAAGCCTTCAGTCAATAAAACGAGAGAAAGATGAAATGTGAGCGATGGAGAGGGCGAGACAGCTGTACAAACGCAATGACTTCCAAAATGGGCCTAACAGCTCTCCACTCTGACATTTCAATACTCTTTAATGAAATACCATCAACAGTTATGTTGAATAAGGGAGACAAAATTGCTTTGCCAAGCCACAGTTTTGCATCTTTGCTGGATATATCAATTTTCATTTACATCTACAGCCACATATCGGGTGTTTAGAAATAGCTGTGAGTAGGAAGTTCAACTAATGTCCTTAATGTCCTAAATGAAAACATGAGTGAATTAATTTTGAAAAAAATTGTTTGGAGTTTGGGTTAAACATTTGTACTAGGACCTAGGGTTATGTTTAGGTTTAGACATTTCAGAGATTGTGTTAAAATTAACGTTTGGGCTAGGTCACGTTTCTGAGGATAGAGAAAATAAGATGTATTTGTTACTCCCAAAAGCGGTTGAAGGGGGTGTCCAAAGAGCCCAGCGAAGCCATTTCAAGTCCATAACAGAAAAGACTCAGTCCACCATAAAGAGATCAACACGATATCATGAGATTTCGTGAAATAGACACGATTTTTGTACCCGAGATTTGTGACATCTACACGTAAAAGGTATTTTCCTATTGTCCTGGACACGATTTCCCTGAGCTGTCGAAAGCAAGTGTCGTGATAGGTTGACTCAACTTGCATTTCAACCAGGAAGTGGGCATAGCTTGAATTGTAAACGCGACGGATTTAACTTTCTGGAATTTAACTCTTTTTATTACTCTAAATATTAAACGAAAGCCTGACTCTTACTTTTGCCCTAACCTTAACCAATACCGAACATTTCGATTTACTTATTTGTTTAACGTGTCGTTGACCAAAAACGTTTGGTGTGCTGTTTTGTGTGTGTGTGACGAGTCCTAAATATTACGTGTTCTGTACACAAAAAAGTAATCGTGTCCAGGACACGAAAAAACGAACTTTTACGTGTGCATGTCACAAATTTGGGGTACAAAAATCGTGTCTATTTCACGAAAACCTGTGATATCGTGTTGAAGGGATAGCTGCCAGTCTCTATTTGACCACAAACAAACGACATCTGAGTAAAATAAAAAAACAGGTGAACTTGACATGGCTCACTTCCAATAGCAGGTCTGTCTTCATCTCTCTCTGTTTCACTCTCTAGTTCTGTCTGTCTCGTTGTGCGTTAGCTTTGAAGCAGCAGGCGGCACGGATGTCCACTAAGGGACAGGTACGAGGAAGAGGAGAGAGGGAGAAGGGGACCGGTGTTAAACGTCCATTGAACACCGTTTGAGGCTTTAACCTCACGTTCGCTGGCGACTCGCAGCTCAAAGAGCCGATTCCCAGGGAGTCACTGGCGCTTCAATCCACCGCCACCCGCCAACTCGCTTCAATCCACCGCCACCCGCCAACTCGCTTCCACCGGGTCGTTAAACGTGATTTCCTCGATTTTAACGAGGCCCTCTCCACACCATGCTCTACAGACCCCCTGTGATGCTCTAGTGAAGATCCAGGAGACGCGGGCCGCTTTTCAAATGGCACCCAGTTTTTTTTTTTGCCCGGTCTATCTTTCGTCCTTGTCATTCGACCGAGGACATGTGTAGTGTAGTAGTGCTGTGAACAGAGTGTCATTAGTAAAGCCTCCGTAACGTTATCGGAGGGCGGTGTGAGACTGTCAAACGCAAGTCATCCCTGACTTCCGGATGTTTCTCCCGGGCCATTTCAAATAGTTCAGAGGTTCACACGCTTCATAGAGACCTCTGTGGTTTGCCAGTCAGTCATCTAGTGTTAGAGCTTTAAGTTAGTTGGTCTCACTACAGATATATTCAGGACATTTTGAGATGTCACATAATATCTGTAAACGCCCCGGATTCAATTATAAAGTTTTATTTAAAAAAATTTACATATATAGTGGTTTAGCAGAGCTATTGTAGGTATATCACTAACAGGATGTAGTTTTAAAATGTCATGTTTTTGTCACGATGAGGTGAAGGTCTCACGACTTCACCCCGTGTTTCCCCGGTTTCCTTTACTCCATGAACGCATCCCCGGACTCTTTTGTTGTCATGTCTCGTCTGACCGTTCACACCGGGTCGTTTACAAGCGTCTTTCCCCTGCTTCGCCCGTCTCGTGGTTCATTGGTCCGTGTTACGTTCTACTAGGTTGCCGTGTGTCTTACGTGTGTAGCTGTTTTATGCTCAATCGTCGCAACTTTAAACGCGATTTGATTTAAAACAAGTCTATGTGCATTTGATCAAACCGTGACCGGGATTACGTTGCCTGCATTCAGTTCCTGCCACACTACAACCAAGAGCCGGGCCAGTTTTATTAGTAGTTGTAGTTGTGCTGTAATAAAAGTGTTTGTTTGTATTGGCGTTAACCAGGCTGTGCGTCGGCCAAATGAAAGATATTCACTAGTGATTAATGCAAAGCCTTATGGAAGTTTAACATTCATAGCATCAATACAGCGGCCAGCTTTTCTCTTCCTGTTCCTGTGTATGTGGGAGTAACACCTGCTGGAGTAAACCCAGGGTTTGACATGAGCTTCTGTTGACTCTGTGACAATTCCCTGCCTGTACAGTGAACACACACACACACACGCAAACATCCGCAGACACACACAGACATTGTCACGACGGTGCCGTGCATCTAGTATATCTCACGGAGGCATGAGAGAAGATGGCACAGTCAGAGGTGACAGTAGCGCCCCTGACACAGGAAAGTAGAGGATAAGACATGGGGGTGTTTACCCCGGGAAGAGGGGAGAAGATGGCGGGGAGGGGATTACACGCTCTCCTGGAAAGGAGCACAGGAGGAGCACACAGAGCCACCATGGGTTCCAACAGCCTACAACACCCAGCCGGCAAAAATCGTACTTCGTCATTCTGTACTTGACTCTTCACTTTTGGTACTCTCCACAAAAAACAACGCGAAGATATTGCGGAAATATACAAATGCACGTTCTGACTTGGCTTGCAGAGCGGCTGCATGTAAACTTACGTTCGCATATGTTTCTGCCTAATGAGTTCACTAACGTTTATTATTAGTTCATGATTAGTTTGTTTATAACATGTTTTCGGTCTCTAATTAATATATAATACCCATGAGACATTTCCACTGGGAATAGTCACTGCCATCTGCTGACGATTGCCTATAACACACACGCGTGTGCCAGGTTATCTGAGATGAGATCGGCTGCAAATGTTGCCTTCTCTTATTATTTCTTTGTTGCTATTTTCGTTTTATTAATGTTTTTTCAATGTTCACACGTGCGGGACTGCTGTGTTCTTTAACTACCCAGGGAACATTCCGGAAAAAAGGTCAAATGTGCTGATATTGTGCTCGATCGAATTCAAGTAATGGCTACCTACAAAGTATTGTGAGAGATCATTCTAGGAAAATAAGTCGAAAAACACAGAGAATCTACTCTCACCGATCAAGTTCGAAGGCCATTTTGAACCATTGTGTCACGAATGGGTATAGACGGACACATGTGCAGGGCGAACGAATGACATTTATTCAATATAACTGAAAAACACAAGACAAGCAAACGTGACGTTGGTGAAAAACCACACAAAGACCGACGACACACACTGGGAGAGGAGGAACTTAAATAAGATGATGATTAGGAAGACAGGTGAGGGCAATGAAACAATTAAACAAGTGTCCGTGCGCTAAACAAGGGAGAGAGGGCGTTGGATTTCACGGGCACGGCCATCCTGCCGTGCCAAGGCGTGACACATGGTCCCTAAGTCAGTGCACTAGGTAAAGAATAGGTTGCCATTTGGGACATGTCACTCGTGGACGCAGTGGTCTCAAAGCTGCTGACTAGCGACGGACCGAAGGCGGCGTGAAGGGGAATGAGATTAGGACGCACCGCTTTATATTCTGCTCCATCCCGGCACGGACGCTCGATTTATTCTGCGAGGGCTGAGCGAGAAGTGCCAGTGTCGACCACAAACCCCTCGACCACAAACCCCTCGTAGCAATTAGGTTTGAAGACGACGCGCTGAACGAAAGACAGAGAGAGACAGAGATATAGTGTGGGTGAAGGCGAGAGGGAGGGCATCTGGTTGTAGCAAGCATTAGGAAAATCCGGAGCGTGTTCCCACTAATGCATACCATCATGATTCGTGGACATGTTCAACTCGAAGACCCCTCCCCCCCAGAGTCATTCTAACGCTGGTGGGTAATGTAAAGCGCCGGGCCACATTAGCATCCTCACGTTTATTCCAGGGGGGGGGTCTGGCCCGAGAATGTTCTCGCGTCACGCAGCCGTGTAGACACGCACGTTTGCTCAGAGGAACGTGTGGAGCACACATGACTTGCACACCCATATGTACGCACACACACACACACACAGGGCAGTCTATTTGTGAAACATTTGTTCCAGCCACGGCGTCTCTTCGAGAATCGGACCCACAAGTGGATCCAGACAAGATATCATCCTTTTCCTAAGTGAGTGGTACGTGTGTGTGTGTGTGTGTCTGTGTCTGAAAAAGCAGCGGGTGATGGTTAGGCTTGGAGAACGCTCACACACCTACCTGTACACAACGTAAAAAAATTATTATCACAAAAATACACTCATTCCAATTTAATCCACTTGGCTTCAATTCTCCTTTGCATTTGTGCTTATAATTTTAACTGGCAAAGGCGATGCGCGTGTTTCTTGTTTATGACTTGTCACCCTGTCATTGCTGGCCATTCAGACCAGCAATCCAGTTTCCGTTCTGCCTTCCTCTCTCCAAATGGACCGTCTTCTGGAACAACAACAAGAGGACGAGGAAGAAGAGAGATTTTCTCTAAGCCGCCACGTCTCTGTCTGTTGCACTCGGTCTCAGGAGAGGGAAGTGACATTTAGGAAGAGCTAAAACAATGGAGCTGCAGTGCTTTAATGTCTCATAAGACGTCCCCCTAAACATGGCTTTTCCATCTGAGAGCGTCTCCAGGCTGAGTCAAGTGCACTAACTGTGCATGAAAGAGTCTGGTCCCCCTCAGGATGGCCAAGCTTGATACCCACAAGAATAAACTGGCCTTTAACTCCACAGAGCTCCGCAGAGCAGAAAATACATTAGGCCTTTTTTAAAGCTCCATTCGCCGAGGGGAGCGAGCAATACCAAACTGTGGCTCTGTATATCCGGAAGGTTTAGTCGGAGGGGATCCTTCACCGGTGACAGCTGTGTCGTGAGGCATGAAGTGTAACGCTAAAATATTTCATTCAAATCCGCCATGGCAATGTCTATAAAGTGTGTGCGTACAATATTCATCCTGCGTGCGCGTACACTTCTAATCCTGAAAGCATCTTCGTGAGGCGGGTCACCGTGTTTATAGTTGGAGGACTAGATAAAGAAGGGAATTATACTTTAGTAATTTTGCTGAAACTCTTAGCACGTGGGGTTAAGTGTCTTGCTCAAGGACAGAATGAAAACGTTTTGACTCCACCGTTTAGACTAACTCCTCAGTTATCGTCTTTGCATTTGAGTACACAAAGTGACGTGTGAAATTTGATTCTAAAACCCAGAATGTGCTGCCGCTGAGCGTCTAGGTGAAATTATGCCTAAAGTAGTGTATCTACATGTTTTGATTCTTTCATTACCAAGTCAAAACCCATGTTCATCTAGCCAAAAGAGGATATACAATTACTCTGTTGTGGAAGGCCGTCCGACAAAAAAGATACAAAACGGTTTGTGACCTATTGAGTATTATGTTATGTAAGATTTACAAACATGACTTGAACTCGGTTCAAGGTTACATACAGCACGTCCAATATCCAGTAGCAAAAATACCTTTGAATAATAAACGACCGACATGCTAAAGATGCGATACCTTCTCAGGATAGTTGTCTATATTTCTACTAACTCTTTTCAGGAAATGCTTTTTTTTTTCCTCTCGCTCGGGGCCCTCTGACCAATGGGCAGCCAGATAGATAACAACTCACGGTGACTGCCGGCAGCACGGTTCTCCGGGACAAAACAAATATTTTTCACCAAGCGGCTGTGGTTGTGAAGCACATCCGTCCCGCAGCTCTGATTTTACATCCTGTCACATTAATGATTCATTTGCACTCAATATAAATATTAAAACTAATAGCTTCGCCATTCGCCACCGTTCATTACTCTGTCATTCCCCGAAATCATCATAAAACATTCAGAGCCTTTTAGAAAATGTACACACTTGAATTTGATGGCAGGAGAGAGAGAGAGAGAGAGACTGTCAGCGTGCCAGGCCCTGGAAGATTAAATAATAGCGGAAAGCTGTTTATGGAGCCTCCTTTATTTATTCATCGTATCCCTCCAAGTAACAGATTCAATCTATTCAATCTCGATGGTGGGAGGGGCCAGATCGAGAAAAGCACGATGGACCGCGTGAACGGACGAACGAATGAGACAAACGAAACATAAGAGCAACACGGGTTGAGACGGGAGTAAGGGGAAAATCGAAGCCACGGCATCAAGGGAGAAATGCGAAAACCTAACTCTTCCCACACTATACGGTAGGGAAAGAAACCGCTGACTCTATAAGACTCTCGTTGCAAGGTCAATCAATGCGACTCTAGACTGCGGGTCAGGGAGCGCCTCGCCTAATGGGTTGTGAAGACACACTGCAGGTTTATGAATTTTTAACAGCGCGCGCAACGGTTCTACATCACCAGACTGCTGCGAATCAACCGCGACTTATCGGCCGGACGATCAATTATGCAAACTTTAAAACATTTAATGACAGATAATGAAAAGGTAGCATTACCTTGACAGACCCACTGGTATTCTGTATCCACCACCCAGTAAACAACGGACGCCGAACCTGAGTGAAACCTAAAAAATATAACCTGAATGTCAGAACAGTTTTCTTGTCGGGCTTTTTGCAAAGCAATAATTACCATTAACCTCGTTCTATCACCGTGAAAACATTGATGTTGTCGCGACACACCAATAATATTTGAAATGCCTTCGCAGGGGGGGCTGTTTATATATTCTTAAGTGAACGTGTAAGTAGGAAAACGCATTTCATCTGCAACTCCTTTTTCCAAAGCTCATTACAGAAGTGCCCTGAGGCCTTCCCCAGTGGCACACCTCTCATGGCATTGAACTGTAAACCCGGTCCGTGTTCCAAATGTCGCCCTGAAGTGGCGCACTATATCAATAACAGGGGTGAATTTGGGAGGTGAACAATGTTTAAGCGGCGGAGGGTACCACATAAAACCCAACCTTGAAACCTGTCCCACTGTCCATTCTGCACCCCTCTGACCACGTCACCCAGCGCTTTAAGGCAGTTCGTGTCCGCTCGACAATTCATGTTTAATGTATCATCGTCTATTCAGCTTGCGTGTCTAACCGACAACACAGAATATCTAAACCCATACGAAGGACCTCACATATGACCATGGAGTATATATTCTGTAAATAAAAACAATTAGAGAATATACGTGAGGCATAATATATGTGAACACTTTCCCCATTCATGCCGATGTCTAAATGCGCAAACCCGCAATGACGAGCAACACTATCACAGCGTCTTCACAATTGCCGACTGTGTCTAAACAACTACAAATTGCAAATTAGATGTGGACTTTAAACAGGTGCTTGGGATGAAGAGGATTAACCTAGATGACATGCTCCGTCTGGTGAGGATCTTACAGTGATATTTGCTGTTATTTCTGTAGCTACGTACGCCTAGCTTATTAGACTAGCAGAATGACACAAACCAAAGAGAGTTATAACGGGGCCATGTTTTGGTGTCTAAGAGTCAGCGTATGTTCATACAATAGCCGGATGGTGAATGCATTTTTCAACACTCTATTAACCACGTCATTCCCCATTGGGTGTTCCTGACAGATGTCTGCGTTGGTCCCTGGCCTCCCTGTAGAGGAAAGAGGGCTGAGGAGAGGACTTAAATCTGATCCCGCATCTGTCCTGAATTACTGCCTACCTGCCTGACGCCATTCTATCTGGTTGCCACAACGGTTTCTTTATCATTCAACGGACAACAATAGCTCTAAGGTGCAGCATGTGCGCGGAAGGCACTCCGGTGATTCTTTACGCAAGTTGTGTTTCTCCAACTGGCACTTATCTCCTGAGGTCTCCGATATCCTCGCTCATCCATTTCTAATGTTTGAAAGAGGTTCTTCTCTAATGGCGGGTGAATTTCTACGGGTAAACCGTCGGTGCCTTTGAAATATATTCAGTCCTCCTTTTTCTGAAATGCCCCATAATGGCAAATGAAAAAAAAAACATTTGCGTAAGTATTCCGAAACTTTGCCACGACACTCAGAATTGATCTCGGATGCATCCTGTTTCCATTGACTGTCCTTGAGAGAGGTAAACTTGTGGTGAATTCATTTAATTGGACCACATTTGGAAAGGCACACACCTGTATGCGAAGAGGTCCTGCAGTTGTCAAAGCAAAAACCGAGCTGTGAGGTTGAACTGGGCAGGACTGAGGCAGGATTGTGTCAAGGCACACATTTTGGGACGAGTACCGAAAGTACCAAAAATTCCCCCCAAAATACTAGGGCACATTTGGAAGCGCCAACACTGTTCCAAGAGCCGGTTGCTTGGCTGTAATGAGTGGTTGAGAATGGACTTGTTTAGACAGGAGTCAGTGAGTGTCACAGACAGAGCCCGGATCTGAACCCTGACTGAACATCTCTTGAGCGACGTGGAAATGGCCGCCCAGCCAACCTGACAGAGCTTGAGAGGGTCTGACGAGAAGAGTGGGAGAAACTCTGCAAATACACGCGTGTCAAGCTTGTGGCGTCATACCCAAGAAGTCTCAGGGCTGTAATCGCTGCCAAAGGTGCTTCCTCAAAGTAATGAGTGAACAAGTCTGAATATTGATGTCGTTCTCATTTCCTCTTTTTCTGTAACTTTAGAATTAGGCTATAAAGTCACAAGTAACTAAAGGGTCCTGAAGACTTTCTAACTTAGATTTGATTAGATTCAACTTTATTGTCATTGAACCGTACAAGAACAGTACAACGAAATGCAGTTTGCATCCACCAAAAAGTTTAAAAGGAGCCGTGCAAAAATTGGATGCACGGCAGTGCGTCAATGTGCCAATGCATGAGCCAAATGAGATGGAGTACAATGTAAGGATGTGCATTGACATAGATTGCGGAAAAATTTAGAAATTTGCAGATATGCAGAATGTGTATGGAAGGTTACCGAAGGGTTTCAGAGTTCAGCATGTTAACAGCAGCTGGGAAGAAACTGTTCCTGAGCCTGCTGGTGCGGGTGAGTAGAGATCTGTACCGCTCGCCTGAAAACGTCAGAGTATTCGTGACTTGACGCGTGTTACAATATACAGTGTATGGCATATTGCCACGCATTTGAGAATTCTGCAAAGAATTTTGCACCAAAAGTGATAAAGATCCTGTTTGATCACGGTTTGCTTGCGCACATATCAGTACCAGACTGATTAGCAAGGAGAAGGTGTGGACAAAAAATACATTTACAAAATTCCACAACAGAGTAAAGCACAACATCCCAACAATAAACAGGGCAGGGAGGTAAGGAGAAACGGAGTGTGTGGGCAGGTACACATTCTCGTCTTCACGCTTGACTGCGTCCGGGCTCAGACAGCAGAGATGACCCAGAGTCGGGCCAAAATGTTTACTGACAGATGTGTTTTAAAGGAGTCCTCCTTAACTGGTCATGGCAGCGTGAAACACCCTGCTGTTCTCTGCATCTGCAACACACTGCCTCTCTACGAATCCCAACCTCCAAAATCACCCTGACCTTTTAAAGGGAAACGGGTGACGGATGAACGGCTCGTCCTTCTCTTTTTTCCCTCTCATTCCCCCGCTTTATTCTCTTGTTCTTTCTCACTTGCTCCAGTGCCGTTGAAGATTGAAGCTCGATCTACGTTAGCCTCTGAGGCAAACTCCGCCTCCTCTATTTGCTCCCTTTTTTAAAACGCTTTTAGGTCCGGCGCTGGGATACAGCGCCGCTCTGTCCAGAGCCCTATGGCGGTGGCTCGTGTGCACCGGTTCGCTTCAGGGACCGCGATTTGCGATTCGCAGATGACATGAGCGTTGCCGCGGCTGGCCGGCTGCCTGGTGGCTGTGGAGGTGATTCTGCAAAGCTGAGTTGGTAATGTGTGATACGATGTGACTGGTGCCCACCATCACCGCGACCACTAAACTCCTTTTCCAGGGTGAAAATACAACCACTGTTTAACGATCGCTGTGATGGACAGATGTTGCGGTGTGGCATTTGGTGAAACAGGGACGGGGGCTTTGTGCTGTGGCTATCTATCGGATTGTGGATAATAATAATAATATCTCTATGACTGAAACTATGATCACACCACTGTCCTTTTACACTTTACGTAAAAATCCTGAGGAAACGTAGGAATGACAAAATTTTAAAGGTTTTTTTTTTTTTTTTAAATTTTTACAAACTCAATTGAAGATTTACAAAACCATGCCTGGCAGAGCAGATTATGAAAATGTTTTTTATGACGTGTCACTGAAATTCACAAATGCCTAGAGAATTTTTACTTTCCAGTCTCGGATACAATGGATTAAAGTTACGTCGAGCAACCTGTCAAATAATAAATAATGCTTCTTTGCTGTCTCGGAAATCATTCCTTTCTGCCGTCAAAATTCTAATGTAGCTTGAAAAATAACTGCATCTTAGTTATTTTTACTAATGGATCTCTATTCTCCCTATGCTTGTGTCTCCTACAAACATTGTTACACGACTGTTAGACGCATCTCTAGAAGTCAGCAGTGTGAGAGGCAAATGTCCCTTGATTTAATTAATTGTATCCTCGTAAGGGCCACTCCTACGACACCTTTCTTCAAACAACGATATTGTGGCACTCTTTTTCCGTTAGAAGGTAACACAATAACATCAGTATCAACCATTTGACATGTATTCTCAATAAATCCAACTGCAAAAACAACACGTGTTTCCTCAGTGAATGTAATACTTTATATGGACAAAAACATTCATTATTTACTCTTTAAAATAAATTAGTTATTTTTGTCATTTAAAATTGTCATTGGTGTGAAAGCCAATGGCCAGCAATTACCACCGCAATCAGGGATGACCATTTGACATGATTTAATAGGTCAGTAAGAAATAGGACCTGATTTGTTGTGTGGACCGGTAAATCTGTGTAACTACTTATCATCTGTGTGCTATTATACCTCCACTTCAGCCAAGATCTCTCTGGAGGTTACAATATGCCCAAGGCATTGTTTAGTAAAGAAAATCCCAACAAGAGATTACCAACAGGACCCAAGAAGGAATTGACAGCACACTTTAAGAAGATATCTCCACCCCTTCATAGCCCGTAAGACAACCTCACTACGCCAGAAGAGAGCAGCTAGCCACACAAGTCACAAGCAGATAGTGTTTCTCTCCCAGGTGACACTGCCCTGCGATCACATACGGGCCACGGTGGGACGTGTTCGCCAGAGGTAACAACTGATGCAATCAATTATTGATGGGGGATATATTTTTCTGGTGGTCCTTGTTACCTTTTGTATGTGCCATATTTAAAACAGGAAAACAAATACGAAAACCCATAGTCGTCATGAGAACCGTAGTCGTGAACTCGAAGATCTCTATGGCAAAGAATCTTTATTACATCTAACTTTCACAAAGGACCACGTTGTGCAATCTGCCATACCCACCAAGGTATGTTCTCTAGATAGTCCAGATCACTATTATAATATAAAGCACTTCACAATCTGAATCTGATGAAATCCTTTGAACAGATAATGTACAAAACAGTCCGATCCCTTCCTCCTTCCATCCCCCCGTCTCCAACCCTTCTTATCTCCATCCATCTCCATCCATCTTCATCCCTCCGTGCCTTCTAAGTGGTCTAGACTGTGCTGTGGCAACCCGTTTTTTGAAGTGCAAATGTGCTCCGTTGGTCGCCGCTGACGGCCGCGCCAGTGACACATGTGCCCCGGGGCTAGGTCAACAACACTGGAGAGCTCCATCCTAATGCCGGGTCTACAGGGAGTTGGTTCTGGTGCCTCTGGTTCAGCGGCTCCACCCCTGCTCATCCTGGGCTTGTGCCTCGTATTTCCCCGTATAGATCCAGTAGCAATGGTGCTCTGGTCGAAGAACGTGAGCACTGTGCGGGCATTGGGCTGTAGTCTCACTTCGGGAAGGCTTGCAGAGGCAGAAGGCCCCCAACTCCTCGCTGATGAGATGTCAACATTCTCGAGCTTTTGTCCGTTGACCTCGTGGAACACCGAAAGTCTTTGGCTCTGGCTGTCAGAGGGTGTGAGTGATATTGACTTAAATAGTTTGAGCTGGCTTCTCCCGCGTGACTCACCTCTGCCCCCCACCCCCTCCCCCCCGGCCACCTGATCCCACGTTCACTTCTAGGTTCGTTTAGAGCGGAGTTGGAAGCCTGGAAGGCGGCCCGTTTCGCCAATAGGGTCACCCCCTACTACAAATAAATTTAACTGCGGGAATTGAAGGCGATGAGAGCTGGAGAATAGAAGAGACACAGGCCTTGACAGTTACTGTTTAATTAGCCAACTGGGCTTCAGAGGCCTTGAGACAGTGCAGGTTGGATCTCACTAATCCCTCTTCCTGCCAGAAACATGTCCCACACCACCACCACCACTACCCAACCCCCCTCCTGCCTCCCCCTAAAAACACACACACACAAGCCACTGACCTGGTGGGGTAGCTGAGGAGCCAGGAGGAGTGGGAGCCAGGACAGTGGGTGGAGCATGGCTTACAGCTCCGCAGCTGACTTGGGGAGGCAGATAATGAGAGGATGGTTTGTGTGGTGGGGTAACGTAGCACATGTGAGCGGAGAAGAAACTAAAGCCACTGTTGGTCAATTTCACCACATAGTCTTTGGAGAATAGATAAGCCATATTTGATGCTTTTTCATTGATTAGATGCATGCTTTCATTGATTTTCCTTTTTGGTCATTCTCCTCATGTACAGACAGTTTTCTTTTCAGATGCAAAACATAGGTGATACACATTGCAGTAAATTGCTGCCCCCTCCTTCCCCTCCCACAAAAGTTGAAGGATTTTTGTAATAATAATTGATTTCAACTGCCAATGTTTTGGAATAAAATACCATTTCTAATTCAGCAATAAATAGTAAACGGAATTAGTGAGGTGTCACGAACCCTGCAGGTGTAGTGACGTTAAAAGCCAGGCAGAGTATATAATCACGTGTGTGGTGTTTATTTAAACACAAAGAAAACAAACACATACACAGACGGAAAAAAACTAGAATAAAAATAGATTACGCTAGACAAGCGACATAATACAAAACATTCCAACCGATAAGACTTCATATACACTCACCAGAATATAGCAACGTGACGTAAAAACAATGACAAGCAAAGTGTAAACCCACTAAACATGAAGTGCACCCCACTAAACTCCACGTGTGGAACAAAACTCACCACACTCGTGACATGAGGATTTTGAATGAACTAGCAAGACACAGTATTTCATTGTTTTCTGATTTTGATGTCTAAAGCGGAAAGTGTCCCTTTTAATATTACTTGTGTCTATAGAAAGAAATGCAGTCTTCTAAAGTAATTTTTTATGTCTTTCATTAGGTTGCACAGAATACAGATGTGCCTTCTTACATTCAACAGTTATTAGGTATCATTTGGCAGCTTATGTTAGGTTTTTCTCGGGCCATTGAGAAAGCATAACACGGGTTGGGCAGCTTGGTCCACAAAAAGTGAGTATCTCTTAACTTACCCCAAAGCTCTTCGTCCCCTCTGCCCGGCTGCCCTGACCATCTGTCTTTGAGGCAGGTGATGAGGGGTAGAGTGTTTCTGAGGTAAATCATTCCTGCTGCCTCTCAAAAAAGCTCCATGACCTCATTGTTTTCCCCTGTTGCGCTCTTTCCTATTCTGTCATGTTTTGCGCATATTCCAGTTGCCCGCTGTCCAGGGTCCTGAACCTCCATTGCCGGGGAGTCCTCACTTGGCAGATTGGTAGATGCAGATAAGACCTGCATGCCAGACTCAACACAATAGTGTGTAGACCTGCACACCGCAACACACAATACCCCATAAGGACAAAGTGAAAAAAATTATAAATAAAAATATATATTTCATGTTTCTACCATCTTTGATCCTACCCTCACCTATGGTCATGAAAGCTGGGTCATGACCGAAAGAACGAGATCGCGGGTACAAGCGGCCGAAATGGGTTTTCTCAGAAAGGTGGCTGGCCTCTCCCTTAGGGATAGGGTGAGAAGCTCAGTCATCCGAGAGGAACTCGGAGTAGAGCCGCTGCTCCTTTGCATAGAAAGGAGCCAGTTGAGGTGGTTCGGGCATCTTGTACGAATGCCACCTGGGCGCCTCCCTAGAGAGGTGTTCCAGGCACGTCCAGCTGGGAGGAGACCTCGGGGAAGACCCAGGACTAGGTGGAGAGATTATATCTCCACACTGGCCTGGGAACGCCTCGGGATTCCCCAGTCAGAGCTGGCTAATGTTGCCCGGGAAAGGGAAGTTTGGGGTCCCCTGCTAGAGCTGCTACCCCCGCGACCCGACCCCGGATAAGCGGTTGAAGATGAGATGAGATGTTTCTACCATTTACGTAGAGCATAATAGTGTAGACAATCTGTACATTACTGCGCCTGACTATCCATGTTTTGCTGTTCTGTGATGAACCTAACTCTATGGTTTTGGACATGTGCTGAAGGTTTGTATGGAATTTAATACATTCATTTGTTAACTCCCAACGTACACGTATTCTGTAGAATTAGCAACATAGTGTACTACTTTGGCCCGAGCCCAAGATACTGTTGAGTAAGGCACCGTGCACACGTGGGAGCTTTCACTGGCGTTGGGACATCGTTCTGCCCATACGTGTCTACCACGAAAAACATCCTCCTTCACAACCCATCCTCACACTCTCCAGTACAATGCTGTATCCTGTCAAACCACATTTGCCATTGCATGATATTAATGCAGGAAGCATGTCTTCCTGGTCAGGTGAAACACCCAAAATAGTGCGGCTACACATTCGTAATGTAATGACACATGAATCACTAAGTTGTGTGACTCCCTCCAAGAAACACACAGCAGGAAGACATCCTGACAGGATAAATTGGACACGCGAAGTGATGTAAACGCTGATGTATTTTCGAAGACGGCTCACATATGTAAAATCAGTCGTCTTTAAAGCCGACTACAATATCAGAGGGGAAACGAACGTATAAACAGTATTTGCAATTCTAGTACGTGTGTGTGTTCCTTCCACTTATATACAAGATCTATCATACAGAGGAGAGAATTGTCTTGCCTTTGTGCTCCAGTTGTAGTCTGAGCTGTACGCCGGATACCAACATTGAAAAATAGCGGTTCCTTTTTTATTCCTGACCCATTTGTGAGCATGCATGTGGGGACAAGCCAGGAATCTCGGGCTTTGGGGTCCAATAATTGTATCCTTGATGTGCCAAAACACGGTGGACCTACAGACGGTGGGATGGACTCTCCCGCTGTCACCTACTGTACACGGAGAAAAGCTCGAATCTGGGATCCGTCCGAGCTTGCGATTTGGCCCTGGGTCTTGTTGAACCATGAGCTAATTGTGTCTATTATTGCACATTTCGGGTCTCTGTTCATGCCACAGCAGAGAAACAAGCAGGACGCCTATCAAAACCATTATTCCCAGGTGTGAAAAGCTGTCACCTTCAGATGTGTCACTTTCCTCTCCTCCTCTTTCCGTCTCCTTCCCTCTGCCTCATTTCACTTCCTGGACCACTTTGGCTGAGAAGGTGAAAAATGTTATGTCTGTCATTTGGCCATGGGGGATGGATGATGGAATGAATGAAGAGAGCGTAGTGTTTGGAAAAGGTGATGAAGAACGACACAGTCTTTACATCACTCTGAATGAGAAAGGCCAATGAACAATAGTAAATAGTATTTTCTAGCACTGGCCACAAATAAGGAGCCACGTTTATGTCCTACCAGAAGCGTGTGTTTCTTATGCTTGCCTCACCACCATCCGGTTCCTACCGGAGTCCAGAATGAAATGTGCGCACTCGCATGACACCGCTCATAAATATCAACTTGTGAAATAGAACAGAATTGTTTATTCGGTATATTTATTTATTTTCGTAATACACGCATTGCTATGGTACATATACACCTGTATTCATTTTCGTGAATCTCCGATTATAACTTTTTCTCTTTTCTTTGAACCAATTCAACATGCAATTTTTTTTTTATCAAATCTGTACCAAACTGGTATTTAATAAAGATATCGCTATAGTTAGCCTTCACTCTCTCTAGCCAATAAAGATATCGCTATGGTTAGCCCTCTCTCTCTGTAGCCAATAAAGATATCACTATAGTTAGCCCTCTCTCTCTCTAGCCAATAAAGATATCACTATGGTTAGCCCTCTCTCTCTGTAGCCAATACAGATATCACTATGGTTAGCCCTCTCTCTCTGTAGCCAATAAAGATATCACTATGGTTAGCCCTCTCTCTCTCTAGCCAATAAAGATATCACTATGGTTAGCCCTCTCTCTCTAGCCAATAAAGATATCGCTATGGTTAGCCCTCACTCACTAGCCACTAAAGACATCTCTCTCTATAAGTGAAGATTAATCCCATTATATGCTACATCGCATGATGGATTGGAGTGGGAACCAAAGACCATGCCGGGGCACGAGTCTCAGAGATACCATTAAATTAGGAGTGAGACTAATGTGTGCCAACGTCTCACATCTCTCTCACATCTCTCACACCTGCGCTACCCATTTAGCATTTAGTAACATCACTAACATCACTGTAGTTAGCGCAGACTCCGATTATCTTCTGCAGAACTCTCGCCTGGGCCTTCCTTCACCCGTGAACTTTTAGAAAAGAAAACATATGAAGTACTTTGTCTTATGTTTATTGCTACTTAATGTCATTTTAGTTAATTGGCTATTTGCATCAGGTGTTCATGGAAACAGAAGATGAATTAGCGGTTAAGAGAATCTGTTGATTAATCATGTGGCCCGATGCTCGATTCCTTCGTTCCGCTCCAGAACACCGTTAGCGGAAAAAAGCTTTTTTCATGGTTTATTTAACAGTGAGTCATTCTGATTATGTGAAGAGATACTTTAAATGGCCCAATGACTAGATTAGATCTGTCAGGAGCTCCTGCATTCGGAACCATAATTCGGGACGATATTGACACGACAGGCAGAGGGTGGGTGAAATTAAAGGGGGCTTATTTTTGTGCGTTTCTTGAGTCTTTCTTGTGAGAGGTACACTGTCCTGCCCAGTTGAGTTGTCTTGTGCCTCAATCAGATCACATGTATATCCAATGTAAATGTAGTTCCATTTCTAATGATTAGCCGGGATAAGGAACATTTACTGTCCTACGGTTACACAGATTTTGTTTAGGGATTTAATACATTTTAATGGGAAGAAGGTATATATCCATTTTTGTTTCTTGGATCAGAAAAGCGTATCAAATGGCCACTGCTAAATTCAAATCTCTAGATTCTCTCACCCTTTTTTCAGTCAATCTCTCCCATTCCACACTTTGTGTAAAATAATATACACAGATTGACACCTTTCCCAATATTTATTGTCCTTTTAATCAATTAATCCTATAGTCACATGGTCAAGGCTGAGATGTTTAGAGGGTTTGTTCAGTCAGACGAGACTTGACTGGTGACCATCGACCCGCACAGGTCCCAGACAGCAAGTCAATAAGGCCTTTTCCATGTCTGCTACTGTCGCTGGAAGAATTGTCTTAATTGATCAAGACCCGGGTGACGGCAAAGAAGCGAGCAGGTGGTTCTGTCTTTTACAATGTGCCACAAAAATCTGACAAAAAACAATGGTTACAACGCTGGGAGAAAATGTTAAGACAGGCAGTTCAAGGCTCTATGCATCCAAAATAGGTCCAAAATGGCCGCCTGTTCCAGCTCTAGTGCGCTGCTAACGACTGGAGCCGTATCCACTTTGTGAGGATTGCGGTGCTATCTTGGACATGGCCTTGCTGTCAGTCACAGGCAACTGCTTGAGTCGACAAATCATCACTGACCTGCTGGCAAACACGCCTCACCCATCCAAACACTCTCCTCACTCATCCTCCCGGGCCAACTGCAAATGCAGTACTTAACACACTTTAACGGCTTTCTGGCCATCAACGCGGAGTTATTCTGAGAAATAAGCCATTGGTCTGTGGTATTTAGGGACAATTGAAAGGTTAACAACGCTCCACTCTACCGTGGCGCGAAGAGGATACTGTAGGAGAATGTTTAGGCGTCTTCATGGCAACCAATTTCGTCTAAATATATAGGAAACGGGGTGGCGTAGGTGATGCACTCTTAGTGATGAAAAGTGTATAAAAAAACAGGTCAGTGTAGTGGTCTCACCCAAAAGGCTGTCGGAACAGTCAGCGTCGTACGAGTCAGGCAGCCATTGGGGCTTGACTGACTGTGAGTCAGTTTTGGTTTGTTGGTGCTTGGAGCGACGGGAGAAATTGGAATTACTTTTCAACATCGAAGAACTAATGAAACATTCATGTCACACAGAAACAAGCTCCGAGAGCTGTGTCTCATATTTGTTTTCCAACCAATCTACATTTTGAATATTTATAAGACGAAAAAAGCTTTGCATTGTAAGCACAGAGTGCAGCTCTAATTTAGTAAGCAGTTTACAAGCCTGTTACATTCGGCTTGGGCGGATTCGCTGAAGCATTAAAAGATGCACTGGACACGTTTATTCAATACTCAGCATGCTAATGACATTTAAATAGGACAGGATGTTTAAACATTCATATAAAGCAAATATCATGCTTAATGTAATTATTGGACCAAAATGGTTCAGAAGATGTCCACTTACTGCTGAATATTCCTTTAAGATTACTCATTGCTTTACTATTATAATATAAACAGAGATTGGGACTGGCTATTATCGTTTCACCCGAACCAGTCAGACTTCGAGGCAGGTTACTCAACCAAAAGTGCAATCTTCTGTGTCTGGCTCTCTGCAACATTGAGTCTGACTCGTTCTGTCTCGGTTGTCGTTTGTCCCAGAGCCATTTGTTGCCTTTGACACTGAATTATCAGATCCTGTTCTCAACCCATTTGGGCCCTGGTGTCTTAGGCTATGCAAACTTTCTGGAAGCGTTATCGAATCATTAAATTGTTTTGTTATATACTCTCACCCTTATTCTGAAACATATCCTCAGCCACGTTGAAGTATCTGCAGCACAGGACTCGCAATACATAAAACGTATGTATGCCCAAGCGACAGAACACATAATTTGCGGTCTAGCCTGGCAAATAAGCAAACATGTTCTTGTGCATCATAGGATTACTTGTGTTTGACCAACCCACTGTAGGAAGCTATGTGTCAGGGTTTGGAACTCTAGCCACAGAGGGCTTTAGAGCATGACAGCCCTCTAAATATTGTGTTTCTTGTTTGCCCCTCAATTGGTAGAAACTGCTTTGTTGCCCTAATTGGGGAGCCTATTTTAGTTTAGTGTTTGTAAGCCACTGTCGTGGTTCATTGTTTCTGTTCTGTATGGTTGCTGACGTTTTTTTGGGTTGTTTTTATAGTTTCAAAGACAATCTCTGCTCTGGTGTCCTCCTTTCACCAGTGCCAACACAGTCGTGACATTGTGGTTGGTTAGGTACTTTACTATTTCACCCTGACACAATAATATTTTATTACTTTGCAATTAAAAAAAAAACGGTTTATTGCCCCTTTATAATAGCAGATAACAGAACATATGTGTATATGTTATTAATTCAAGTCACAGTACCCAAAATGCACTAAATTCAAAAAATTATCATTATTTAGCTGCATTTTCTTGAAGATATGTTATTCATGTCAGGATTCTTCATCCATTTAACATCTTTATCATCACACCCGCCCCCGTCTCACTTAATTTTCACATATGACACTTCTAAATGACATTGTTGGCGCCTTCAATATTTCTCCTCCTTTCAATGCCTCGTGGACTTCATCAAGGGTCATATTATTGTCAATCTAATTTGAACAATCACTATATTGCCAAGTCAGAGGTTTGAGCTGTGAATAAATTAAGACAAGGATTAAGCCAACATAACACAAAAAAAACTTTATTGAATACGGAATGTTAAGCGACGTGATTAGGTTTTTGATTTATCCCGAACATTTTCAATAATGCTAACTAGAGCGATTATACTATATATTTCATATTGAAAGTAATTCAATGAATACCTGCTAGACATTCACATCATGTCAATACATAGTTTTTTTTTTTTACAGCACATTTGACCACACATTGATGACATAAATAGGTATCCATATATAATACATATATTAAAAATGTTTACCATTGTCGTAGCCTTGATTCTAGGGGATTCTAGGCCATTATTATTATCTCTAAAGGTCTTCTTGGAGTTGATCTGTTATAACCGTTGAGCGCTGCTTTGTAAATGCAATGAAAAGCTCTAGAGCGCAGCCCCATGGTCTGGACTAGCAATCCCTTTTGGTGATATTTCACTGTTTATTTCTCTGTTTATCTGGTGGTGGTGCATTCATCCTACATCATGCAGACCCTCAAGTTACTAGAAGTTACTACTTCCTTCTACTGCATTTGGGTAAAACTGAAATGCCCACTCCTAATCATCACCGTACACAATAAAGCAATTTTTAAATTGAGCATGTCAATTTTCCTATGAAGATGATTGATTTTTCCCTTCTGTACGAATCCGGGGTTCGTTTGAAGTCTTTGTCTCTGTCTACTTGTCTCATTAAACTTAAATAAAACAGCGAGGTATCTCCGTTCAAATGAACTGTTTACCCTTTTACTTTAAAATGTGTAATTTACCTCAGCTCTTTTGAGACAACTCGCATTTACAGTGGGCTGGCTCTTCCTTATCCGTTTAGTGTTCTTTTCTATAACAAACCAAACAGTTAATCAGCCCTACGGATCAAAGAGTGACACTGCAGAACACTTTTTAAATATTTTAATCCTCGACTATTCAAATCTTGTAGCACATCAAAGCATTTCACTTTAATTTCGCAACTCATTTTCCCCGGTAGATACAGGAGGCACACACACACACACACACACACACACACACACTCTAATTAAATACCCACGCCTCTCATTTTGTGCAATTGAACTACGGGAAGAGGAGTGACAGTTTGAAAAGAGTAATTGATTAATGGGATTGTTTATTTGAAGTTCCTTGGAGATGACAAGCAACTTAAAAGTGTGTCTCATTCATTACGGGTAGTATGCCTCTCTGTGTGTGCATTAGATGAAAGTCACATGCAATAGACACCATATATAATAACTGCCTTCTGACAACTAAAAAGTAAAATAATTCACGACTTTGATTTGGAGACAATCATCTTTCGTACGGAATATATTACAAGCCTACGCCGTCTCCGCCGAAGGATTATTTAAAAGTATGAATTACGATCGCACGCGCAAACTACCCCGAGTGATTATTTCACGTAATATGCAGTCGAAGGGCTCCCGGATTGGTCGACACAGATAAATTAGCTAGAGTGTTATTTTCTTCGGATCATGCAGCACTGGGTTGGCATGTGGCCTCAGGCCCTGACCATCTGACTCTGTTCATTACTGGGGTGGAAAACACCTCCACATACACCTTGGAACTGAGCTCCGCTCGAGTAAATTACTTTTTCTACTTAAAAGGTGAGGGCAAGGCACACTCTAATTGGTCCTATTCAAATGTATAATCTTAGCCAATTAGTAGCTGACACTGTGCTCCCGGCAAAGTAATTGGCTTTATCTCTCCGCGTTAAGTTGTCAAGTGTCTCGTCGCGGCGGCGCTGGATGAGGAGCTGCAGTGGGTTGGGTTAATTTCATTTCCATTGACTGTAAATTGGACATGCTTCTACCAATCAGAGAGATCTACTACTGAGAGGGTTCAACTTCACAGTGGGCGGCTGATGAGATCTGGGATACATCTGTCGGTCGGCAGCTGTGTCCCAAACGACCCCCGTGTCCCATTCGGCGCACTCGTCGTCAGACAATTAAAAAAGCGGCACACTTTTTCGGTTTGGAGATCGGGTCGCCTCGTCGGAGGCTGATTACGACATGTTGCCGCGCGGACAAATCGGAAGGAGCGATCCTCGAAAGGTATTATTCGTCTGGAAAACACAAAGAGGAAACGGCGTCTCGGGTAAAAAGCTTTGACTCCTCTATGTGAACAGATGGATATGCGCCGCGGAGAGCAGTCAATTGTAGCGGGCTAATGCTACGTCTTTGACTGCGCTCCCGGTTGATGTAATCGGTTTGTATTGTGTATCGCACTTCCCCGGATCAGAGAACGAGAAAAGCTATTTCCCTGTGGAACGGAAGGGTTTTCAAGAGGCAGGCAGATAGAGAAAATGCTGTTGACATTAAACTGTTCCTCTTTTAAGGAATTGTTGTGACAAGGTGGAGCTCCCATCACTCGCGATAGCAGCTGGGTAGCGACTGTTCACAAAGAGGCCTAAAGCAATGTTTGTTTCCTTCAAAATGGAGGCAACTTTTTCTTATCTCTCTGTCTTTGTAACAAAGATGCTTCTGGAATTAGATTTTTCCTTCATGTCTGTTGTCATTAGAATAATATCTTAACGCTAAATACAACAATATACTGTAGCAGTCGAATACTATTAACAGTAATATACAACCACGGTATCGTAACAGTTTTATTTAGACTACGGTGTGAGCTTCTGTACTGTGCGGAACAATGTGATAATACTTCTATTAGAATTTATTACGATTAAAATCATAACATGCGGTAACAATAATTAATACATAGCATTAATAATAATTATACAATGTTCAATATTAATTATAATTTGTTCATAAAAATATTTTTTTTGTGAATGTTCAATATTAATTATGATTAGTTCATACAATAGCTACTATTTTTTGGGATGGTTGGGATATGCTGTGGACGTGGTCCTGTAAAGCAAGTGAAAACACAACCTGAGGTAAAGTGATCGAGCCCCAGGGAAGCACCAGCCAGGTCTGTGAAAACTGTCAATGTGAGCTGGTCTCCGATGGGAAGTCAAATCAATGAGCTGGTCTAGGCTCATAATTACTGCTCCGAACGCCGGAGTAAGGAGAAATCAATAAAGTCAAGTATACAAAGCAAGAGACGGCAGAGTGTTTGACACAAAGCAGACTCACTAAATAATACACACACACACTCACTCAGCAGTCACAGCACAGTTACAAGGCCCCTTTTCTCTCACTTAAACACCCACACACACACGCACCGATGAACCAAAACAGTATGACTACTCACAGGTGAAGCCAATAATGTCTATCTCTTGACATGGGCAAATGTCAACTGGGGTTGCAGTGGTGTGTACCTAACGACACAGGTCAGAGGTCAGCAGTGGTGTGTACCTATCGACGCAGGTCAGAGGTCAGCAGTGGTGTGTACCTATCGACGCAGGTCAGAGGTCAGCAGTGGTGTGTACCTATCGACGCAGGTCAGAGGTCAGCAGTGGTGTGTACCTATCGACGCAGGTCAGAGGTCAGCAGTGGTGTGTACCTATCGACGCAGGTCAGAGGTCAGCAGTGGTGTGTACCTATCGACGCAGGTCAGAGGTCAGCAGTGGTGTGTACCTATCGACGCAGGTCAGAGGTCAGCACTGGTGTGTACCTATCGACGCAGGTCAGAGGTCAGCAGTGGTGTGTACCAGAGCTGTGCTCGAGTCCACCTAAAGCGAGACCGAGTCGAGACCGAGACCGAAGGGGGCCGAGACCGAGACGAGACCGAGACCGAAGGGGGCCGAGACCGAGACGAGACCGAGACCGAAGGGGGCCGAGACCGAGACGAGACCGAGACCGAAGGGGGCCGAGACCGAGACCAAAGGGGGCCGAGACCGAGACGAGTCCTATAACCACTAAATAATAGTACATGTTTTTGGTCCAGTCACCAATGTAAAAAAAAACTTGACCCAAGATGTAGTGCGCTCTAATTGCAAAACAAAATTCACTAGAGAGACAAATACCCAGTACATTTACAGAGATTCACTATAGGAAAGATATAATGGCTTCCACAATGTTAATCCGTAAATGCACAAAATGAAACATAACCCCTCATAAGTTAAAGAAATGACTGCTTGAAGGTTTAGTGATCAAATCCAAAGCCATAATTTATTTGAATTGACACAAAGGGATATGAAACAATAATGTCATACTATTAATGAACAGTAAAACCTGAGAAAAAATATTACATGTGATTTCAAACACATTCAAAATGCTAAATTGATTAAAAAAAAATCGGAGGCCCTTGTAGCAACTAAACTGATATTTTTAATGAACTATTATCAATTTTACACCATTTGGATATAGTGAAGGGTTCCCTCATACTTTTACTGTATCTTGTAATTCTTATATTTTATGTATAAAGACGGTAGCTTGAGTAAAGTGAACGTTGGATAGTTGCCAGAGATCAACTGCAAAAGGCCATGGTTGCATTTAAGAAATATAAGTGCAGTGAGCATTTTATGACCTAAAGAAGCACGGTGGGGTCTCAAGATTGAGATCAACTACAAAAGGCCATGGTTGCATTTAAGAAATATAAGTGCAGTGAGCATTTTATGACCTAAAGAAGCACGGTGGGGTCTCAAGATAAGCCCCCCTCTACTAAAAACCCTCTCTACCGGTGCAGAGGAGGCAGGGATTGACAAGACCTGAGTTGCCAAGGTGTGTAACTGTGGAAATCTCTCTTTGTTTTTAGCCCAAAAATGAGTGCAGAATCTGTTTCAGAATCCTGAATGACATCAAAGTATTTGCTTATCTGACTTGAGATGCTTGCATTGAGGGCTGACTGGTGATGGTTTCGGTGGGCTTGATAACGAGCAAAGATCCGAGGACATTTGGAAGCGGGGGGGAGTCCTTGGGTGAATCTGTTCCTGCTGTTCCTGCTGCCAAATTCTGTAACGTCTCTGCATCCACCATGGTCTCAACTTCAGCAAGCAAAGTGTCTGAAACACAAACAACAAAACAGTGGTTGTGTAAAAATAGATTTTGCGTTGCCTAGTCATGCTCTATCAACTGCTTTAGCAGTTCTGACACTGGAAAGCTCAACAAGGACTGTTGGCTGGAGGTCGACAAATATACATTTAGAGTAAATAATTATTTACCTCTGAGTGTTCTCTTCAGATCTTCTCGAAACTGATTCTGCAATGTGGCATTTTCAATGTTGGAGTTGGAAACATCTAGATCAACCCAGCTGAGGCCAAATTGTGGATCCAGCATGGCTGCAATGAAGTACACATCATGGCCAAAAGGCTCCTCTCTCTCACTCTTCTTGGCCATTTTTGTTTTGACAAAGATTCCTGAGAATCTTTTAAGTAAGGACTGTCGTAGCGCCTTGGCTATTGGTCGGCACTGACCTCTTGACTCCTCCATATCGATCAGGTGAGTGTTCAGATCCAAGACTGTAGGAACCACCATACTAATAGTGACAGACTTCTCTCCTTCTGTGAGTTCAGTTGCCTCAGAGAATGGTGAAAGAACAGCACACAAATCTTTCAGTTGGTTCCATTCACGGGAGGTAAAAACCACATTTTCAAAGTCCACAATGCACATTTCTGTGAGATCCTTGTGGTCAAGAACTGAGAGGGCCTGGATTTGTTTGAATGTGCTATTCCAACGAGTGGCATTTGCTGCGGGAACAGACTTTCCTGTACCAAACACAGCCTCAAACTTTTCTTTAAATGGGGTGCTGCTATGTAGCAGTCTAGTGAACCTTGATGTCTTGGCGATGGTTAGTGAAATGGCCTTGACTTCTTTCATTCCATCATGTATCACTAGCTGTAAAGAGTGAGCAAAACAGGAGAGTCTCTGTCTGGATTTCAGGAAGTATGTGTTCTCCTCATCATCCCAAGAAACATCCTCCCACAGGTCTTCATTGTCCAGGTTCATGTCTTCAAAATCCTCACTGTCATTGCTGTGTTCATCCTGCTGTGGCAGCTTAACCTTGAATGCACATTTCATATTTGCTGCATTATCAGTTATGATATAGGCTACTTTCTTTGTGATGGAATATTCATCTGTTATTTCGTCAAAAGCAATAGCTATGTTTTCGGCACTATGCCGTCCAGTGAACCGCCTGCAGTCTAGCAGGAAAGACTCAAGCTCATTTCTTTGCGGATTATAAATGTGAGCAGTAACTCCTAAGAAGGAGCGCAAAGTGCGGTCAGACCATATGTCGGCTGTAACCGACACCGATGGTTGCCCCTGGAGTTTCTCTGTGATAGTGTTCTTCACCGTTCTAACCAACACTGGTATGTGTTTCTCTGTTATGGACCTTCTTCCAATAGGGGTGTATTTGCTGTCCATCACTGTGAGAAAATGCTTGAAGTGGTCGTTTTCCACTAATGACAATGGCAGGGTGCAACCAATTATCAAATCTTTTATGATGGAGAGGTGGATTTCCTGTTGTCTTGAAGAATTTGGATTGTACAAATTGATTTTTTGAGCAAATGCTGCTACACTTGGCTGTGCAGGATGAGGTGCCTGTTGTCCTGCCTTGTAATCCTTATATCTGAAAAACAAAAAAGTATTATTAACATCTTATCTGTTAAATTTATTACAACAATAATTTGCTAAGTAATACTATTTACTTGGTAAGCAAACTATAGCAGGACATTCAGCCAGGCACTGATAGCTGCTGTGCTGATGAGACAGTTAACCCCTTAAGAAAAAACTCGAAAAATGTTGTTCTCTGATGACCTTACATCTTGCTACAACTTAATTGTCTGTACTAACAGATCTTAATGGCTAAAACTAATTAGGCATAGCAGCACTATATATGCGTCTATACTGTACCGGCTACTGCAGACTCCATCATACTATCCACTAGCCACATGTTACACGCGTTAGCTTAAGTTACCACAAACCATAGATATATACATATATGACCACAAACTAGCAGAGTACAATAGCAAGCTAGCTAGCTTCTGAATTTACCGATCTCTGTGTTTCCTCTCAACATGTCTGGAAAAATTGGAAGTGGTCCCAGCCGTCTCCGTAATTGAGGCGTTGCAATATTTACACACTGCCTTGTGCTTTTTTTTTTTTTTTTCGGGAAAATTATATCTTTGTGGTGAATGTAGGCGAAACGTATAATGGCTGATTGTGCAGACATGATCTCGAGCATATGTTTAAGATTGAAGTACTTACGTGAATGGGTGCACGCTCTAGCGACGCTGGGGGTGGGCTTTTCTTCAAAAGTAGATAGCCATTGGTCGGATAAGCCACATCAGAAAAAATATCTAACTCTGGACGAAATACAGCCAATGGAAATACAGCCTCTACATGTCATACTTAAATATTTTGAAACGATTGTGGGCGATCATTTCTGCGCTGGTCTCGACTGGTCTCGGGAAGAATTTACGAGTCCTTACTGTCCGAGACCGAGTCGAGACCGAGTCCAAATGTAACCGAGACCGAGACGAGACCGAGACCTTAAAAAAGTGGTCTCGAGACCGGTCTCGAGACCGAGACCAGTCTCGAGTACTACAGCTCTGGTGTGTACCTATCGCCGCAGGTCAGAGGTCAGCAGTGGTGTGTACCTATTGACACAGGTCAGAGGACAAACCGCACACCGGTGACAGGATGTTGGGTGTCCGAGGCTCAGCGATGCGTGAGGGAAACTTGGGCTCATCACGTCCAAACCGCAGGGGCATAAGTCTCCCAAAACTGTTTTAAGTTCATGAGAAAAGAACGTGTATGTCTCACGCTGGATTCAAATGTTCTTCATAAAGAAGTGCCACTACTGATTTGTTTTGTAGTTGTATTGTTTTTCTCTGAGATTTCTTCCCGTATTTGTGGTTCTACGCAACACTTTGTTATAGATTACCCTGTGACTGACGGGCTTCCGTGCTTCCGTGCTCACTAGGAACAGATAGAAGAATTGGGTTTTAAGTCAGAGCTGGATTTGTCAGAATACCCGGCCAGCTTTTATTTCAACCTATATCTTAAATCAACTTCACCTGTGAAAATAAACCAAAGAACCCCGAACATGAAGTCGTCACACCGAGTGTATATTGACAGTACAGCTATATTACATACCATCACCTTGTGACGGGTCGTCTCAAGGACCCATTGACTGGGTGTTAATATGCCGCGTCAGGTACTAATTGTCACCCGGAGACTACTAGTTACGTGCGAGTAACACAGCTCTGCTCGTTCCATTAGTGTAACGAGACGGGGTCAGTCTCCCTAATTCAGCGCTAATGACACCGATGCATTGTTAATTAGAAATTATTGTTTTAAACGTTATGCACGCTGACAGAACATCTGTCGTAAGCGTCAGCGCTCATGCCGGCTAGCATGTTCCTTTCGTGCCACTGTTCTCCGGGTTGAGGCGCGTCATTAACACGCCTACAACCAGGGTTCGAATAACAACGCAATTGACGTTTTAAAAAAAACGCACCGACGATTTCGAGGAATTTCGTGACGTTTTCCGCAAAATGTACATTGTCCACAGAGCAGCGCGCGCGTGTCGACAATGTAACTTTGATTGAATAACGGGGCAAAAGGTGGTCTGAATATGAAAATATGGACGTGTGTGTGTGTGTGTGTTTCATTGTTTCCCATTTTGTATTATGAGATTTCAAATTACGAAGAGCAATACATATGGCGGTGACACACTGGGCTGTATGATGCCTGTCCCTGTAAACCACCAATCTTACAAGGCACATTCCCTCCTCAATGTTCTAACAGTGATACGCTGCCTGGCTGTGCCGAGGGGATTTCAAATGAAAAAGCCGTCCGCAAGTACTTCTCAAAGTACCCGCGCCTCTCAATCTATCATACGGCTATAGATTGAACGCCACCACCAACTGACAGAGAAATAGTGTTTTGTCGGCTCTAGCGCACAAATGCTCTGTCCCCTGTCTGTGCACAGGGACGGAGATATGCTGTATGAGGATGAGAACGGGACAGGCTTGTAATGAGTTGTGTCTCGGTGGTCGACCGCGGTAACGCGACAGGTCGACCTCCTTGAGAGGACGGCATGGGCAGATGCATACATGAACGAGAGAGGGCAGGCGAAATGCGCCTTCTCGGCTTCCTGCTTTGCTAGTGCGGTCCTGATGATTTAAAGGGAGATAGTGTTCCAAGCGGCTCAATAGTGTGCGCTAGTTTAAAGCAGAGTCTTATGACGGGAATTGAATGCCATTTGGAACACGGGTCACACGGGTCACGGTAAGCTGAAAACCTCATGTCTTCAACTCTCCTAAACCCTGTTTCACTTTGCGACCTTGAACGTATCCCCGGATTAATTCACCACTGTCTGGTGGTGTTAATTATCATGCACACCAGGTCCCTATCGCTATTTACTAAGTGTTTATACGTTGGCCTTTTGCTTCCTTGTCTTCTGCTTTGTCGTTAAATGCTTCGTGTCGTGTACATTCATGGTTCGGAGTGTTCGCTTAGAGCTGTGTTTTTTCTAACTTTAGTAGTCGCTAGTCAAGGCGCATCTTTTTCCATAATTCTGTCAGTTGAAATCAATTAGAACTAACATTGATAAAGCTCTTCGGCACATTAGATAGTATGTGAATAATACGCGCATGCAGTCATTGTGTTGGATGCAGGAGACATGGGCACGAGTGAAGACCCAACCGACTTTGTTAGGGTCAGACGACTGGGTCAGAGCATCTCAGAAACTGCAGGGCTTGTGGGGTGCTCCCAGTCAGCAGTGGTGAGTACCAAACCGACGGTGGTCCGAGGAAAGACACACCCGCACACTAGTGACGGATTGCAAATGATCGGCCCATATTTAACATCGATAATAACTGTGTGTGGATATCCCTCGTCGGTCAGCAACTGCCGCGCTGATTATTTCAAATCCGCAAAAATAAAAACCATTCACGCGTGACGCGGACACGTCCATCGAACGCCCTCAGTTTCACCCCCACTGGACGTGAGTCCCGCTCGACGCCGGCGCTGTTGTTCGTTAATGCCGGCTTCTTTATTCCTTTCATTCGTCTTTGTGAGGCGATTAATCACTGACTTGTGAACCAACTGCAATTAGTAAACACATGGACACTGTCGTCCTCACCATTGGTCCAATTCGCCAATTCGCCAATTCGTGGAAAAACAAAGATAAAATATTTCCCTTGGAAACCCTTTCTTTCTATGTGACAGCCCGTCTTAAGGCCCCAGAGCGACAGGGAGGCCCTTGAATCCTTTTCGTCACGCCCAGCGCCCCATGGCCCCGACGCGCCCCGCTCATTGACTTTCCCCCAACGCCGAAGGTCAGGGCCAAAATAATTTGTATCTGTTCAATAAAACATGTCGGACGATCACGCCACGTCCGGCGCTCTTTCCTCTCCGCCTCCCCCTCTCCCCCCCCGTCGACCATCCTTCACCCTCCAAGGTCTTGTTAATGTTTCAAAACTGCGCGTAAGATAGACTGGCCGACGATTAATTTCAAAGATCCCCACAGGGCACCTCCAGGATCTTTCCCCGGCTCCGCTCGTCTTCTGCCGGTGTTAAGACCGAGCTCTGCTCCCTCGATTTCGCTCTTCAAAAAGCAGAACCGGGGGTTGGAGGTTACCGGGGCAGGTGAGGAGAGAGTGGAGGGGTAAGGCGTACAAAGTATACCCTGCAGTTATAAAGAGAGAGCTCTTTTCAAAAGCAGCCTTTTGATGTGTTCAATATGTTGAAGCAAAATGGGTTAAATGCTATTAATGCGACGGTTTTTACTCGTGCGGTTCGGGAGAGAGTCTGAAATCCACCCTAAGTGATAAATCACTTCGACATTGTGCTAATCAGACCTGTTTTGGGCCTTTTTGTTATCTCTAATGAGATTTGAAGAATACCACGTTTTATTACATGAATGATGCTTTCTTATTTCTCCAAATTGAGATTTGTGTATACGCTGTGCGTTGTATATAGCTTCTGGGTAGGTCGCGTTTTATTAAAAAGAATCACTTCCGGCTCAAAGGTTCATCAATATGATGTGCTCTCACCTTAAGTGCTTAAATACTTGGCTGCTAAGAAATTCGTTTGACTCCAAAAGGGGCGGAGTGTTCAAATTGGCAAGACGTAAAACGAATGCTTGAACTGGTCATGTTGTCTTGATATGATGTGTTTGCCGACTCATGCAAAAAGGCATCTTGACGAGTCATTTCAGGATGCACAGACTTAACGAAGTGAAGACGGAAAATGATTTTCGTATGCATTAAACGCCTCTCCAAGGCAGTCAATATCCATAAAAAGAATAATGATTTTTTAACTGGGCTTGAATGAACCGTAAAAAGCACCCTTTCAGTTATTGACATTTACACATCTATGAGCACAATAACAGTTTATCATCTGGAAATGGCTGACTGGTGGTTGTTTACTACATACTTTTAAAATTGATAGAAGTTCCTTAAATAGTGATGGGCTATTAAAATCCAGTGGTCGGCGCGGTCAATTTAGATAAACACTATTTATGCCTGGTGAGTAAGTTGTATATCGTTCGCATTAATAATTAGATGCAAATATCCCAAAGCAGTTTTGTCCTTATTCCATTTCTCTAAGTATGTCAGAAGAGCTTCTATGATTTTCAAATGTCACACCATGTATCTGTTTTACACATGGATACTGGTATTTCTACTTTATTTTACAGGGCTGTTTTTAATATTTCATATTTTATCTGTTTCTCAGAGGGAACAAGATTATATGAAAGAAATATCAGAAACTGCAATTCACAGTCCTTAGCATACTGGAAGGATATAAACAATTTAACAGTAACTAGAACTCTACATACACTTACGCCTACTTTATCCCAGCAGCGTAAGAAAATAGGGCCAGGCAGTAAACGATACCATCTGTGACATCTATACCATTTCTGAGGTACAAGTCAAGTATAGTTTAGACAGATCAGAAGACTGCAGGGCTGCAGAAACCTGTGGATCTACCTTCAGCGTTTGCCGATCATTGTCAATTGCTTTGGTCAAGCGTTCCCTCGGGAAAATGCTAAGTATGCCAAAATTTACCTATATACTAACAACACGTATGGCAAATTATTTTAACTTTTATGTTTACTTGAAACTCGTATCTCACTGCACTGTGTAAATCATGGACACAAATATCAATTCAGGGGCGGTTCTTTATTGATAATGGTTCTTCTGTGAACAACTGCTCGGGAACTATTGTAGTGGTTACGGAGTGCTGGATCGTGCGAGGCACCGGAAAAGAAAGTAAAGATGGACGGACAGACATCTTACACACGTTATTGGGTTATTGAAGGCATCTTAATGCGTTAGCTATGCTCAGTTGCCTGACGAGAAATCAAACATCCCAATGTTCTCCGTTGCCCCTCAGTCTGACGTGTGGCCGGGTTCAGGTCACAGCGAGAGGTGAAGTGTGATGGTACTGATCGCTCCGTCCACCTGATGTAGTCCAATTGGTCGACCACTGGTTCGTGGAGAAGACATAAACGTCATTCCTTTCACAACGTTTTCACCCCAAACCTAAACAGGGCATCCTCAAGCCTGTATCCCAAATGGCACACTGGTCCCTATAGTGTATTACATTTGCATGCCTTTGGGGAGACAGGTTTTTCGTGAGGTGAGTTCTCAAATTTAATTTTGGTGTTTTTTGGCGTGTGTATATGTGTTCCGTTGGTCTCTCAGGGATGCTTTTCATGCTGGAGTCGGTTTATTCGCTTCTCATCACCAAATGGAAATAGCCGTTTGAGCATTCAAACAGTAAACAAAATGTTAAGCGTCTGAAGCGTTGGGCACCGCAACTGGTTGGTGAAATATAAAGTGTGAATTGAAGGAAATTCATTATACCTGTAAAATACATTGTTATGGCAGGATGTAACCAACACCTCTTTATTTTTGACCAGTTCGCTGTTTGTTTGTAGTCATATCAACTCATTTCTTGTTGCATTTAAGAGAATAGGTGAGAAGACCTTGACGGCGCGACCTCAATGGAAGTGCGAAGGAGACGCGAGCCGGAAGAATAAAAGGGAGAGAGACAGGGAGCGAGGGACTGGGTTAAAGACAGAAGGGAAAGGTGGATACAGAACGGTAGGTGAAAGAGAGTGAGAAAAACGGAGCGGGAGGCAGGGGTGCCCGGCGGTTGGCTCTGTTAACAGGGTCGTTGTCTTGGCCTGCCCCGGACGTCTGCTCCTGGCTCCATCTCGCCACGTCAAACTGCCACACCACGCCAAGTAAGGACGTGCCCACTGGACCAGGGTCTGATGCCCTCCTGTTGTTTATTTGGGTAGGACATGGAGGGAGACGGAAGGAGACAGGAGGAGATGGGGAACAGCGCCGACGAGAGGGAGGAGGCGCTGTTGGGGTTCTGACAAATTTTCCCAAACGGCGTTGTATTCCCCACATGACCTATGACCCCTACGGTGGTACACGACAACTAAGGATGCCACCCAGGTCTCTTCTCTCCTTCCCTCAGTAAGTAACAATATCCCGTCCCCTGTCTAGTCCCGTCCCCTGTCTGGTCCCGTCCCTTGCCTGGTCCCGACCCCTGCCTGGTCCCGTCCCCTGCCTGGTCCTGTCCCCTTGGCGTTCTAGCAAGGGTGCAGAAACCACTCCCATCATGCACAGCTCTGATTATTTAAGACAGAGACAATTGTGTGTTCAGGGCTGTGGCACTTTGGGAAAACACTAGACAGGCCCGAGAAATCTCAAAGGCCTGCTCAGTTATTATGTGAGAGATTGGGGTGGAGAGTGAAAGAGGGGAGAAGGGGTGACTGGCCTATTGTAACTACGAATGTGGGGGGGGTGGGTATTCCGCTGGCCAGACAAGAGGGGAGTAGAGAGGATGGCTAGGGAGGAACAGATGCACCGGGGACTTCTGGTGTCTACAGTCTTACACCATCTCACCTGCTGCCATCGTTACTATCTGGGATACACTTCCTGTTCCCATCGTCTCCGGCCACCTTCTGCCTGTCACAGACACAGTGGAGCTGAGGCAGGCAGAAATGCAGGAAAAGAGTTTAGTATTTTGGTAGCGCAATGACTATATTTGTGTTGATAGTAATGGCTGACATATGTTTACCTAATCTGTTCTCGTGGGTGTCAATTAAAGAAGGGTACAGAAGTCAAATACTTACATTTTCAAACATTGCTTAACCAAGGGTAGAGACATATTGATTGAATATCGGTCGTTACTGGTCTCATAACATCATCAACCGGAGGAATTTACCGTATAGTTTTTAACTACTACCTCACTAATGGTCAAGTAATCTTCAGTACCTGAAAAACAATATGTTATGGCGAAATGGGGAACTGGTGAATAAGCAGCTACGTTGAAGTATTTATCACGTTGACGGTTCATTTTACGATGGAACACCTGAGGATGACCGAATTCCTAATCCCACTCTGACGATGGACATGTAAGAAAGTCATGCTACTGGCCTCCTTGCTACTGAATATACTTCCATAATACCACCTCACTTGGACGGAAATTCAGTGTCCATTTGATCTTGAATCGCTCTATGTATATTATTATATTATAAAAACTCACACAGACTGACAAACAACAAGCCCTTACAAGTTAATAAGCTCCACCGCTTGTGGCAGAGCTTGTTTGTGTCAGGGCTCTCTACACAGCTAACCATGGCCGACCACTCCACATGTCTAGCAGAACAGCAGACCTCTCCTGTTCTCGTGGGTGTTAGGCAACGGCTGCCTACATGGAACAATGCGGTAAAGCCATCTTAAATAAGCAGATCCTTTAGCCCGGGCCCTCTGTGCAGCCCTGGATCATTATTTTGTAGAAGAAAAACCCAGTTTGACAGATAAACCAAGGCCACAGAGAGGCCCGGCGCCGCGACGCCACATAACAAGCTCTCAGAAGAGATACAACACGGACTCATTACCATGGCAACTGCATCAAAATACACTTCCAGGGAGGATTTCTTTGTTTTGCTACAGGAAGGGTGATGATTCTATTTGATGGGAGCCTGAGCCGCACGCTAGCTAGCGAGACAACACCAGGTTTAAGGGTATTACAGCCGAGCAGCACCGGGTCTCTGTGATTAGTTAAATAGTCCGAGGCAAATAAGCCCGCCTGCCCAAACTGGGAATATCACAGGCGCAGCAGGATCAGTGGAGGAGTCTGAGAAACGTAATGGGGGTGTTATATTGTTGTGCTGATTTTACTTCAGGTACGAGGAGTAGGAAGGGGGCCGTGCCGTGGAGGAAGAGTGGTGGAAGGTGTGAAGAACTTCAAACCGGCCGACCAAATCAGTCAAATGTATTTAATAAACTCCAGTCGTCGCAAAGTGCATTTACAAAACTGAAATCTGAAACTCCAATGGGTTGCTGCACAGTGGCATGTAAAAACTCCTTAAAAGGTTTGAAACATAGGAGGAAACCTAGAGAAGAACAAGGCTCTGTGGGATGGCCAGAACATTTGGGTGAACATTTTGAAAAGTACAAATTATAATAATTAATAATTACAAGTGGGCTGTGTGAGAGTTTATAAAACATAATCAAGGTGGCAGCCAAAATCATCAGGTATCATCACATTCACTCAGAACTCTAACTAGACAGTTGCACATTACAAATTCTTAGTAATTTGTTGCAGTCACTGTTCATATTTGTTTATTGCTTGTGTTGATTGTTGCGCTTGTGGGCCAGAACAAATTCCTTGTATGTTGTAAACTTACTTGCCTACGAAACTCTAGGGTTTGATTCCCACTTAAGACTCGAAAACTGTCCTCACAGGTTTTCATAAATTGCCCTCAAAATATTAAATTGTCAACGTTCTTATTTTTTGCCTTTAACAGTAGCACTGCATGTCCTGTGTGTCTGTAATTTAACGTTTATTCAGTCAACTCAAAGACAATATCAAAACCTCACCAAAGACCTGTGTGCCGTTTGTTCACTGGAGGTACCATATTTTCTGTAGCGTAGCTCCCAACCACAGCATTAATCATTTACAATCAACCCAGTAATGAAATCAGCTGCTGCCTCTTTGATTTCAGTCAGCAGGTACACCAAAAAACCTTCGGAATCAATCACTCCGTTCCACTTTCAAAGCACATTTTTTAAAGCACACTATTTGGCACCTGACGCTGAGGGATCGGGGTACATCAAAGGGTATACATAATGAGTTTTAATTAGCCGCGTGTGGGAGAGGTGTGATGGCTGTCTTTATAGTTGTGTTCCTCTCATCCTCTCAGTCTCTCTTCCTGACTTTGTCTTCTCCTCACATCAGCGGTTGAGAGTTGAAACGGTTGAACATCTACATGGGGGTCACTAAGATAGAATGAGCGGAGTTCAACTTTTTTTGGGGGGCTGATATCAAGCTAATTGAAACACACAGAGAACAAAGACTGAGAGCAAACACTATGGAGGGGGTCCATTTGCAGTTGAATCACTGGGCTGCATGGAGATGTTTAATGCACCTGTCCATTGATTACCCCCCAGTGCATTATGGGGGGTGAGTCATAATTAATAATTAATCTCCTGGCAGAGAATGCTACACACAAATACACACAGCGTCACTCAGAGCCACTATTGCACAGAAAGTCCAGAATAAACGGACGCAAGGGTTAAGGATCCAGGAGACTGCGCACCTGGAAAATGCTAGAAGGTTCCGGAATGGGGGGAAAGGTGTGCCAGAACAGACAGCTGGGAGGGCCAGCTCCACCCCTTCACACCTGCCTTTCAGGAAAGCAGATCGGTGTGGTTATAAAGTGAGGACGCAGGAGCTCAGTTTCCACCTGTGTTATGTTTTTCTACAGACTGTGAGGCCGACTAGTAGGGACTCCGACGACAGCCGAAAGATGCTTTGCTGGATAAAATGTTTCATCTCGGTTTGGTTGTTCAGTTATATATGTTTTGATAATTTTTCTCTTCTCTCATCTTTCTCTTCTCTCCTATTTTCTTGTGTTCCTTTAGATCACCTCAACAAATTGACATTTTGAATGCCAGAGAATGCCACAATTGTCATTTAAATTTAAATGCATTATTTCTAATCTTGTCGATAATTGTTTGTTCTATTCATTTTGCTGTGTTTCGTATTCAAACAGATTTTGTGTGGAAAACAAAGACATTTCTAGAGTTTGTTTTGTCACGGACGCGTCGCAGGGCCTTGACACCACGAAAGGTTTTCAAACAAATAATTGTTTTCACAAACCCACTTTTTCACGCAATCCGAGCATTGAAAAATGACGCGACGGCATGCCCGCGACATACGATCACGTAGGCCACGGCTATCGTCCGATCGCCGATCGATATAACGTACTGGCGCGCGCTCTGAAAAACCGGCAACATCGACACGACCGGAAACACGGTGACGGACGACTCGCCTTCCGTTTTATTTCAGTGTGCTGCATCATCGTGGATTATCTAACGAGCGCCGGGCGACACCAAGTCAACGGATGAGGCTGAGAGCCGCCGGGGTAAATTAGTTCCCTGCCTCACGTCCGCACCGACAACGGGTACAGAAGAACACACATTGCATGCTGTTCATCTCGTTTACAGCAGCCGGGAGCAAACGGCATCACTCGCTTCTTTTTAATGAGAAGCCGCATTATTTGTTTTATCTACCCGCCCCCCCGCTCCGCCCCCACAAGCATGTTTTCACAAATTCATCGCGCCAGAGTGGATAATTTATCTTACGTCTGAAAAAAAATCTGATTACGCCCAACACTTCGGCCCCGTTTCGGCGTGATGAATAGCGCAGGTCGCGTGTGGGGATTTTGATTTATCTCCCTGACCTTTCGTATGCAAAGGAGAGACATTCTGTACCGTCGTAACGTGACGTGTCAGGAAAAGAGGTCAGGGCTATGAGAAAACACACACAAGCACATCCCCTCCCCCCCCCGGCACTCCTCGCGTACCCCATTCTCAGCGATCGCCGTTGTTTGGCCGTGCCCGCTGTCCGTTTACGTGCTCGTCGTGTTTATTCGCTTTCGTTGATTCGACGGAGCATGACTCACTTTAGAGAAAAAACAACAGGGAAAACAACTCGAGTTAACCAGGTATCAGATCTTCGGTGGAATTTGAGGAATTAATTCATCAGATTGTGTTTAGTGATTTTTCAGACCCCTACATAAATACTCTTTGCTAGTTCAGTTCCTCCCTTTGACTAGTTTTTATACTGAGTGTTGTTATTGTTTCAGTAGCATTTATGCTGCTTTCTGCGCTCGCAGTGAGTGAAGCTTCACGTGCAACACAGTAACAGCCAAGGGCACATGACGCCGCGTAAAGAAACTAGCAAGGGATCTGGGGCTTGTCCTTCAGATATGTTGGAATTTGAAACGTTTTCCTGGCACTCCTACGTTGATTCTACATTTACATGACACTTGTCGATGCCGTGCTTCTGAGTAGATTGCCGATTTACCACATACCATGGAAGTCCTACCAGCGTCGTCTGATGTACAGACCCGAAACCCTCACAAACCGATACTTACAAACATCTCGTCCACCGATAATCGCACCCAGAATGATTGATTGACAGACCAAACCATTAAAAGCAGTGCTTGACTCGAACGGACAGAGGTTCCAGAGCAGGCGAAGCAGCACCGTTTCTATTCCGGTGCAGGGACTCCAGAACACGTTCAGAAACTATTATATCAGAGGGGCAGACGTTCAATTAGGTGCCAGCACTCAGGTTACAGTGAGCTCCTGCCAAAGACAAAGACATGTTAAGATGTTGTGTTATTTGAACGTTCCTGTTCTGTTCCATAATATGCTTAATGTGGTGCTGCCTACTACGGGATTCAAATAGAAGCGGACTTACTTTCTGAACCATTGTAGATTCCGTCTCTGCCTCTGGCCACGCAAAATCTCACAGGGTTCTTTCCTGCCCTTCTCGTGAATAACCAGTCCCCTGCCTTGATCGAATTAGCTGCTCAATACTTAGTAGAAATGTGTGCATTTATTTGACACTTACAAGAGCTCGTTGTAGCACTCTGAATAATCTCTACTTCCCTTCCATGAAAGCTCTAACACGCTACTCTATTTGAGCTCCCGCTTTATATATATATCGAAACATCTGAGATGAAACGGCTGAGATTTAAACCCTGCGGCTAAATGAGCAAACGTTTCAGCACTTACTTTCAGCCAAATCTATGGCGATGATTAGACAATTTTCTCTACATTAGTGCTATTTATGGTTCAAGCATATTCCATTGCGTGCAATGAACACACAGGCCGCATATCTAACAGATAGCAGAAAAAAGTAAAGCAAATACAACATGCTTGTGTTGGTCAACTAAGAAGTGCCCTTGGTGGTTTAAGAGACAAATGAACATTTAGAGTTTCTGTGTAATGTACAACGAACAAGCACAGTGTCTATCTCTGGTTGCAGAAACTTTGTGTCTGTAAAGGGGTGGAACTTCTTTTCGATCACGCCGGGAATTTAATCTGGATGAATCGCAGTCAAGCAGTGTGTTCACTATGTCAGAAACACAGGCTACGGCACTCTACTCTATTTTACCAAGCCTCCTCTTCATGTGTCGGTGTAAAAAGCACGCTGTCAAACTTTGAACACAATAAAAACGTCCTAAAGGTTTTTTGGAGGGACTGCGGATGTGCGTTTTTCTCTCTGGGTGTGTAACATAAGATAGTATCTCAGACTTCATTGATTTTAACAGAACTGTAGTGAATTATGTCTTGCCGGAGAGATCCAGCATTTACACATTTATGACAGATTCACCAGATGGTGGCACTATCACGGTCTGTAATGTCCACAGTTCCGGATTTCCCACGTTCTTCATTTTTACATTGGAAGATGGCAAAAACACTTCTGTGACGCCAAATGATCGATCGGAAAAAGTAAAAGTGCGGCAAGCGTATCTCAAAGCAGTATTTTTGAGACTGTACATGTATGCATCTACATCAGCCAAGGGTAATTGTGTTGTCATTTACATGGGCGCCTCTTTTATACAATTTCACAGGTTCCCTTGCCAAAAAAAACGGTGTACTTTTTGTTACGTTTTATTATAATCTACTTTATTACTCCAAATAGTGCAACAACACTACTATTCAATACCATTAAAATTGTAATAGCTCGACTTCAGTGTGATACAACTGACCCGCTTATTTCATTCTTTAGCACGTTTATAACAAATGATTAGAAATAATATTATTATTATTATTCCATTTCAAATATACTGTAAATGCATTTTTAAACATAATCTGTTTGCACTGAATACCATACGAGCCCTGTATGAGCAGAAAGAAAGGATGTCTGTGTGTATTTGTGTGTGTGTGTGTCGTTTTAAATATTAATATATATATTTTTCCCCGTGATACTTCAAAAAAAAGTGGGGGTTTTAGGATGAGCCCCCGTTTCTCCTGAGAAGCCTGCGAGTGTGTGTGTGTGTGTGTGTGTGTGTATGCGTGTGTGTGTCATGGCCTAATTAAACATGCATGGGTGTTTTTTCACCATGTTTTTTTCCACTTGTCTAGGTTTTGACAGGACTCAACAACAAGCCCAGGTGGATCCAGGCGTGCAAACACGCTTGTGAGTACAGCCACGAAACACACACATTAGCACCTAAACTAAATAAATATGCACACACACCACTGGGAGCAGGGCCAGGACACTACCAGTTGGCCAGCTACCAAACCACGCGATGAAAAAGAAGTCTGTAAACCAGTTGTGTTTTATAGAGAAATGCATGCCTGGTTATGGATATTGCCCTGAAAATATTGGTATTTTTATTGCACATCCAACACGCTAAAGACACTTAACCCTGAACGTCAACACTTCAATCTAGACGTCTTGGCAGCTGGTACTGTACATACAGAAAGCTTTGATTTTATTCCCGCGAAGTTAAACGTAGCTTTCAAATGGTTGGAGGCTATTATATGTCATTGTGATGTCCTCTCACTGCTGTCGGTCGCTTCGGATGAGCAGGTCAGCTAGATGTAAATCAATCGTTGATCGAAAATGTAAATCAATAGTTGCCAACTGAGTTCAGCCTAATCACAGCGCTACCAGTTTGTGGGTGAGAAAATAATTGCGACCTAATAAAGAAAATGAAACAAAAATCTAGACATTTGCTTAGCACGTAATAAAATCAATTACGATAACAATATTGTTTATCTATTTTAGACTGGGGTACCGATCAAAAGTTAGCTTGTTTTCATATAGGGTTATTACTGTGAAATCTTCCTTCAAAATGTGTGTGTTCCTGATGCCAGACGACATTAGGCCATCAAAGGCATCCAAGCCTGCTTTTCGTTCCACACTGCGTCTGTGTCGTGCCGCTTCTACCATCACTTTCCGCTGTTTGTTTTTTGGCTTGGCTCCATGCTTGTGCCCATGCTTGTGCCGTCCTCACCTGTCTACGTTTGTACAATTTCTGTCAACAACTGCGGCCATTTTCTCTCGAGATGCAGTTCGCGGTTTCGCGAAAGTTACCTGCGAAGACCAGGTGCCGCCCGCAGCGTGACATTCACATTCTGCCAGGGTCAGCCTATTGTTTTATGTTCGGTCGCTACTCGACACTCACTCTCGTAGAACCTTAGATGAGTCATTAGAAGCGAGTGAGAACCGGGGTAAACCGTTGCTAAGCAATCACAACCCAGAGCTCGCCAGTCAATATAGAGCTCTACAGTCAATGTGCCTCGAGGATTGATTTACAACCACGGGTGTTGAGGAATGTGCCAATTTATCACCGGCACAGGAGACTGGTATGATTCCCGTTGCACCTGTTGGTACACGGTAGAGGGCGAGCACCAATGAGAAGCGGAGGGCTTAGCGTGTCGTCTAATTGACCAACCGGTGGTGGCAGAGCCACGAAAACAAGCGGTAGTTCTCTCTCACGTTAAATCTCCAACTCCCTCATAGTGCATTTTGTTCTTGGGTCGGGAACTGGACCGGGCATGTGGTTCGCATACGCGTACCGGTCGCAGAATTTGCGGTTTAACCTCATGCTAACTCCGTCTGCTGTCGTTCCCTTAGGGCTGCTATGGGAGAGATTGGTTCAGCGCTGGATGTGTTCCTTGCGCCCGAATGCGTCTCACCTAGTTAACCGGAGGCCTCAAGTATCCCCGTCCCGCCTCGGGGCGCCGGTCCCTTGGAGGGTACCATTGGCGTTATGTCGTGTGCGGTGGAGACTTGGTGTGGCCCCACGTAAAGTGCTACATAGACATCACCCAGAGCTTCTAGCATGTTCCTGTCGCTATGTCGTTTTTATCTGACAGGCTCAAATTAGAATGTGCTAGTTTGCACTGACCACAGGAACGACGCATGTCTCCTGTCCTCACGGTGTTCACTCCTTGGAGCTATCGGCACCTTTGGTCGCTGCTTGCGATTAGTCCCGCGCGAGGATCTACTTTCCCTCAAAGATTCCTGTTCTTCAGAGTTTAGGCTTTATTTTTTTGTAATTTTGTGGATTTTCGAAAGGTTTCGAGAGACGTGTATAAATAAAACATGCATTGTCGGGTGGGCTTCACTTGGAATCCAGGTCGTAATGCACATCTCTGGTGGAAGGACTTGGCACTTGAGAGTGATTCATGTGAGTCAGGAAGAATATACAACAACTAGACCAAGGGCACGAATTAAGTCCCTGGAGTAGATAACAGATCATAATTAAGTTGGTTAATTTCTACCAATTTCATAAGCTTTGTTGGAGGATATGGTGGATCACTTGAAACATTTAGCCACATATGTGAAGGTATATTTAGTAGCCTTAAGTTTCAATTTCATGCTTCTTACAATACATTTCTTTTTGTATAGCATTTGTACAATATACATGTATGTATTGGGAGAGAGAGAGAGGGGGAGATATGATGCCAGTTTCAGTGAAAAGCAAATGAACAATCAAGGCAACTTTGTAAGAGCTGACCAGATTTCTCTTAAGTCAAACCTGCCCATTAGCCACTGTGTCTATGTTTTACTTTGCCGAAATAGAACATGTTTTCAGTAATTGGGACTAGAAGGTTATTTCTGCTCAAATCATAGCTCTGACTTAACGGGCATAAAGGATTTCATAAACCACGTCTCAGAACAGTTTTGAAGTGTATTCTTCTTTCATGACCCCAAATGGTCTTCATCTTAAGGCTACATGAAGTGCGGAGTTTTGAAATCCTGATGCAATAATAAACAGTTCTTACAGGAGGTGCAATCGCCGAGAGAAAAGTAGGGATATGAAATGGGAATCTGATTTGAGCGATAACGGCGCTGCGCCCATTTCGGGTTGCATTTATTTGAAATCCATTCAAGGTGCGGAGGATTATGGTAATTTAGCTTTCTGTTTAAAACGAGTAATCTCAAGTTTAATGTGATTTCGCTTTATTTACGTGAGATTAGTCACTCAAAGCCTTTGTGACGAATTGTCCAAAGAACCTTTTGCTTAACGGCGTTTTTTCACTTGGATATCACTGTATTGGCACTGATGTCAGGAATTTGCATTGGGTCATGACCCTTTCGCAAACGACCCTGGGAACAAATCTCTCACGGTCGTTATCGGCAACAGCTAGATGAATCATGAAGAGAGCTGATGAGCTGATGATGTCAGCAAAAACGTTTTTCACTTTCACTTAAATGTGAAGCTAGGAAGACCTGTTCTCCGACTACATAGCTTCACTTCTGCAATTAAGGCCAACGAGGCCGAAACGTAAGCCAGCATACATGCTGCTGACAGTTCATAAAAAGAAATGCTGCCAAATTTTGCAAAACAAACAATAAAAACCAAATGCATCTTGGGAGGAGAAATATGGATGACGGGTAGACCAGAGAGCGGAGATAGGCGGGAAAACAGAGGATACATGGATGTGATGGGAAAGGTAGGGAGGGGAGAGAGCGAATGAATTCGGAAAAAAGACAAAATCGAAAGAGAACGGGGCAGAGTGAGACGTGGACAGACAGACGAGGGCTAGCGGCGTGTAGTAAGGGGGTCCCACCAGAGGGGGTGTAAAGTAGAGCTGATTGAGTGGTAGAGGTGAGCGATCAGCCGTCCAGGAGCGTCTCAGAGGCCCGTTCCTGACTGGACACGAGAAGGCTGGCGAGGGGAGGGTGAGCTTGTCTAGGGACCCGGCTCCAGCTCCGCCCGACAGAAGGGCCTCTCCGAAGATGAACGTCACCTTCACTGTAGCTTAGAAGTTCGAACAATTGATCCCATTGCAAATCTCCCTCTTTGTCTTTCCCTCAACTTTTTCAGTGAGAGCATGTCAGTCATTTCAGTCATAGTAAGTATTTGTTTCGTCAATCAAGTAGTTATCAGCAAAGTCAATGATAGTTCTCCTCCGCTCGTCCTTATCCCTCTCTCCTGGCCATAGACCATCTCACCAACAAAAACCCGTCCTACGGCAGCATTTACACTCCTTTACTCCTCCACTTGGTGGGACATGGACCGCTCCGGCACCGAGGCAGACCTTTTTCACACTTGACTTTTCCCTTTAAAGCCTTTCTGAAAATAAAGCCCTGTTACTCACACATGGACTTGTGGGTAAATTATGGATACGACGTCGAGGTCGTGGGACATTTTAACGACACCCGACACGTCTCCGGGCTGTCGTCCCCGGCCGCCCATGAATTAACTAGCGCTCATAATTAAACTGCGCGGAGAGAGAAAAGAACGACTCCGGTTGTTAAATAAAATATCGCCGGTGGCGCCGATTTACTTACGCAATTACGCTTACTGATTGTGTCAGGTTTTCACTCACACACTCCTCTGCTGGGTAAAGCTGCTACCGCGGCTTCAGATTCCGTATCGCCATCCTCTTAAACGCTAGTCAGGATGTCATCGATCAAGTCTGTATTTGTGCCGAACTTCTGTAGATACACGGCTATACATTTGTTACAATATGTGTAGATATTACCTACGTAGATGTTGCTTGCCATGTCACAAGAATTTCATTGTTCAGTATGATGCATGTAATTTGGTACATGACAATAAAAATACTTTGACGTAAAGAGTTTATACACCTGTGGAAATTTACATTTGCGTTTTCGGCTTTTCATATCGAACGAACAGGAGTCAGATTCGACTCCTGCTGTCGATTGCCGCACGCTCCAATAAGGCTGTAGGTAAATGATTCCCGTTTAGATGTTGAGCTGCTCCATTTCCCTTATGTGAACGCGATTCCGCCTGCTAGATGACGCTGGCGTGGCTTGACGTGATCGGCGCTCTACTGCGCTCGACCCAACACAGGATGTTTCTCAGCTCGGCGTTCTCCCTAAGCTTTTTGGGGCCTCATCAATTTTTATTCGTACGGAGGATGTGGCACACGCCGGAGGAAACATTGCAGCAGATCTCTCAATCCACATCCATTTATCCACATTAAACGAATGCTTTTGGGGCTTCCTTCGGAGAGATCGGGAGTCTAATGGCGCCGTCCTAAATAAGTTTACTTCGGCGTAGCGGCGGAGCGGTGTAAACTTCAGCAGCACATCCAACATTCATGGCCCTTTTTGATGCTTTTATCACCTAGAATGTGGACGCCCAGCCAAGCATGATGCCAGTGTTTCGTGTCCACACATTGAGGCAGATTTCCCAGCCGCCCTGGTGCACCAAATATCCAGCTCCATCAGTTAAACAACCAAATGCACATAATACTTGATCAAATCCCAGATTAGCAGCAACTAAGTGTGTGCTTACGCGAACTATAATTATTAAATAAAAATACTTTATAAAATGTATAATTGACAGGAAAAGAATCCCCAGCCAGTCGTATGTAATTGAACGAGTGAACGAGAGCAGACTTCCGGGAGGGTCGGAGGACATTGTGGGAATTGAAGCGCGAACCGTGTGAGTCGCCCACCTGCAGTACGGTTAGCCGCACAATAGTGCTAATGTCTGCTTGTCTTGAGGGAGCGAAAGGTACATGTGCTAACTGCAATCAGGGGTTGTTCATGCCATGTAGAGGAGCAGCCACAACCCCTATCTCCCTGCTGGACACACTGCGGCTACATTAGTGGATAATGTTCTCCAGTGCGCGACACAGTTTTTCTTACTCTCGGCATGCAAAAGCAGAGGAACCTGTCACTGCGAATTAGCCACCAGGCTCACAGCCGAGCAAACACGGGCTATCGCCTGTAATTGGAGTCGGGGAAAAAAGAGCCGGTAAAAAGAAGAGGACCCAGAAAGACGTTTAAAAAAAGAATCTGAAGGTTGGTCTCGCAGACGTTCGTTCGGCTGCATTGTTGAGAAGGCGGTGTGTCCGAGACATAACGAAGCTTTTAGCGACTGTCAAACGCGGACAGGGCCCGAACACGGTAACTGTCCCCTCTAAAGCTTGTTTTATTTAGTCTCCCTGAGTGGTTCCGAAGCTAGTCCTGGAAGAGAGAGGCCTGTCTGGGCGATCGCTTGCCTCACCATGTTCTGAGTGCTTCAGCTGCCCGCTACGGTCTCGGAGAAGTGACAAGTTTACCTGATGATATCGACAGCTCTGCTGTAAAAACTCTTGACATAAGAGGTCAAAACGAACTGTGTTTTCCCCCTACCCTCTTGGGGCTGGCTACCCATCTAAAGGAAAGCAAATCTCAGAGCGGAATCACTTTTCTGACAATAATTTATAAATTATGCACGGCCTGTGTTTGAATTGAGAAAGGCTTTCATATCTCTTCCATTAACTCAGATTAAGATTTCACAGCGATGCTTGGGAGATGCTAGCAATATCCCTGGCTTATTTGAATGAAATGTTTATCGGTGCTTCTCCTGGAGCAGTGCACTCCTATTGGAATGCCGGTAAATCTGAAGCTTGGCTTTGGACGTGAACTCCCCTCATCCTGACAGTATTCGTGCACAACTTCTGACCGCCGACCATCGGGCTCTGGTTGAAATGAGTGCACTTCATGGGGGGTATGTTGGCATTTGGGACACACTCCCCCCGACTGCCAGTGGCTCCCAACGTTTCAATATTTGATGGGCTCTTGCTAACTCAGCCGTGAGATTCCAGCTGCAGAGATTTAACTCTAATGTAAAAATTGTGAACGGATAAAAACCGGGGATGTCATAAGTAATACATCTATTCCAAGTGGGGGCAAAGCTACCGTTCTCGGGCAGACATTAAAAGGAGAAATATGAACGGCGTAAAGGAGTAAAAAGGTTACGACGACGGAACAACTCTTTCTCTCCTTTATGTTCTCCCCCAAAAAAACGAAACGAATTGAAGCTACGCGGCTGACACACCACCCGACCACCGCCTGACCCCGGCGGCATTCTGGGTCTTCAATTGTCTGTTAATTGTGCCCACTCTGTACTCCATTTTGTAAAGGGTCCCTTAATGTCATTCAGCTGAAGAAATGGGCATCACACCACTTACAGTTTATAGGCCAAATCCATTTCTTCGAGGCTCTCGCCCTTTTCCCCACTTTCTTTTTTTCCCAGCCTCCGAACGGATTTCCAAACATTCGACGAATCTGTTTATGCAACGCTGCCGGTCGCGATGCGAACATCCTTGGGAACCGACAGAGGTCATACAAGACCGGTATCATGGACTTTATCTTGTTCTCCCTCTCCTTGGCTGATTCCCAAACGGCACCCTAATCACTACGTAGCGCACCGTGGCTACGCTATTCGAATCGGATAATCCTGTTGTTGGAGGGATTTCCGTGCACAGCTGGAAATGGAAATGTACAAATAGTACAATCGCTTGCCGTGTATTCGAGGTCCACAAAGGCTTATTACGGTAGTAATTTTCTCCTCAAGTCGCTGCGGGATAATATTTCTCCTGTTGCGAAGTCGCTCAGATTAAGATTTAACGTCTGTAGCTTTAACCAGTATATGTTGGGCAAAACTAGGGCGCCGTTGAAGGGGTTTGATGCATTTCGGAGTCATATGTTGTCCGGCGAGCGTGGAGCAGACTCCGTAATGGCCCTGCGAACAATGCACTCTTTGTGCAAGATAAGCGAAGGAGAAGAATGGGGGCTGCCGGGGGCCAAGAGGCTTGAGAAACAATTTCAGTGCATAACAGAATATATACGGTTGTGTTTTCGTTCCATTATACAAGTGGGCTCCGCTGAAAATATTGGTCCGGACAGTAGTTTAGCATCGCTGCCGCTTTCACTCCGCTTCGTCCCGTTAAAAGATTCAACAGCTCTGATTGTGATGAGCCAAGCTGCTCTCGTCCTTTGCGCGGTCGTTTCTTTATGGTCACAGTGGCCCTTTTTAGCCGACACTTTGGTCTCCCGTGGTCTGTCGCAGAACTTTGAAGGGTGTTCCCGTGTGTTTCTCAGCTGGGGTGCACAATCAGACGAACCTGTGTTCTACAGTGGCGCGTGCTGCTTTCCTCTCGGTGCATTAATGGGTTTTTATCACCAATAATAACATTGGTCCTTTGAGAACCGGAGGCTAAGTACGCCCCGTAGCACTCGAGCCCTTTCACACAGGAAGAAAGACTACCCTAGCTAACATAATACAAGCCTCAGTAGTCAGGCGTGTCCCAAACACCACCCTATTGTCTATGAAGTACACTATGCCTGGCTGGGGGTCCGTTGGACTCTGCTGGTAATGGTGTTGCCTTTTTGAGACGACGTCTCTCTCTCTGACTTTTATGGTCTGGCGGATATCTTTTCCTGCTGATGAATGGCGAACATTTTGAATGAACATGATCATGAGAAGGTTCGGGTTTTTATAAACGCTTGGATTGGACATTTCAGCGATATACTGTACATTCCACAAATCGCCGTGGATACTAAGTATTTACTACAGCATTGAAACTGCGATCTATATAACAACACTGACTATAAATCTCATGCTTATTTTGTGTCGGAAATGATTTTGTCTTTTGTACACTGTAACATCTTTTATCTGGTTCAAAACCATGCATATATAGGCCTATCCATATAACAGAATAAATGGGCATCTAACTCAATGGGTTGATAATAGTCCTTTTCTAGTATTGCTGAAAAGAGCTTAAAAGTGCTTTATATTGCTCTCTCTCTCTCTCTCTCTCTCTCTATATATATATATATTGCTCTCACTATATATATTGCTCTCTCTCTCTCTATATATATTGCTCTCTCTCTCTCTCTCTCTCTATATATATTGCTCTCTCTCTATATATATATATTGCTCTCTCTCTCTCTCTCTCTCTCTCTCTCTCTCTCTCTCTCTATCTATATATATATATATATATTTCTCTCTCTCTCTATCTATATATATATATATATATTGCTCTCTCTCTATCTATATATATATATATATATTGCTCTCTCTCTCTATATATATATTCTCTCTCTCTATATATATATATATTGCTCTCTCTCTCTCTCTATATATATATATATTGCTCTCTCTCTCTCTCTATATATATTGCTCTCTCTCTCTCTCTCTATATATATATATATATATATATATATTGCTCTCACTATATATATTGCTCTCTCTCTCTCTCTATATATATTGCTCTCCCTCTCTATATATATATATATTGCTCTCTCTCTCTCTCTCTCTCTCTCTCTATCTATATATATATATATATTGCTCTCTCTCTCTCTCTCTATCTATATATATATATATATTGCTCTCTCTCTATATATATATATATTGCTCTCACTATATATATTGCTCTCTCTATCTATATGAATATATTGCTCTCTCTATATATATATTGCTCTGTCTATTTTCCCCTCTCTCAGCTGTTTTTTCATTACACCAGAGGACTACTTCGCAGAACCATTTTAGTATTTTTCTATTATTACCAATCACACGCTTAACAAGACTCTCCGTGACTCAAACCGCATTGCCTTTCTTCATCTGAGACATCGTACATATTTCTCGTCCCCGTCTAAACAGCGCGTTCGAACCCAGTGTACTCGGCCGTGCGTGTGCGAGTGGGCCGACAATTAATTAGTCCACCTGGTCATCTAAAAGGCGGCGGAGAGAGAGGCCATGAGAGCGAAAGTCCAATTGGGCGTCGGCGTCTGCCCGCGTGTGAACTCTCCCTCCCTCTCAGTTTTTTCCCTGACACCCTTGTTATTTAAAAGTCATTTCCCTCATTAACGGAGAAGGACAGTCGTCTCCTCTGGGAGCCGAGCCAGCCCGACCATGGACCTCCAGGGGTTAACGGGACAGGCTCACGCAGTTCAGCTATCAATAACTTCAGCTAATTGTGTGCTTTGTAATTAGAAGCATAATCAATTACCAAATCGTTTGTGCTCTGTCCTGTCGCCGTCGACCTACAAGGGGAAATTAGGAGGAGATTAAGACCGGGGACGGAAAATGTAAAACGGATTGCGGGCGTGCAAATAATTAGTTGGGGCGTTAGTAGAAATAAATACATCGTTTGGGGTAATTCATCGCCTATGAGTTTGAATTCTTAGCACTAAATTCACACAGCGGTCTTAATATCACGAAGACGGAGCGGAACTTGATGGTTTGACCTCAACATTGTTGAACTGCAAACGACGCGCTTAACCCCTCGCAGACTATCGACGGCCGAGGCGACGGTTAGACTTTGTAATTAGTATTGCAATTCAGACCGGATAATCCAGGGGAGCGTCCCAATCACTCCAGAGGAAATAGAAAGCTGTCATGAGATAATTGCGAAACGATCACTACGGGGAAGAGAAATCCATGCATACATCACACACTCTGCCGAGCAAGGAAACAAATGACAAAAGAGTAATTTAAGAAGGCAAAAATTGGCACAGTCTTTTGAACGCTTCAGAGCCGGGCTTATTTAATTGATTGCCGCTATCAATGGCAAGCCAATCTGTTAGGCTGCCTTCGCCTATATAACTTGACCTGATTCTTCAGCTGTCACAATCGCTGAACAAATCTGCCCATCCGTGCTCCGTTTATCCAACCGGGCCGGGGCGTTTACACGTCTTTGTGTTTCCACGTTGATAGGGCAATTAATAAAATATATGTTAATAGGATCTTAATTGTTTTACAACACAGAGGGTTGACAGGGCTGTGGGAGAGTGGAGGCTTGTGGGTTAGTCGGTGATATAAAATGTGTGTATTGCCAGACAGCCAGTCATTCAGTCAGTCAGTCAGTCAGCCAGACAGCCAGTCATTCAGTCAGGCTGTAAAGAGCAAGAATAAGTAACATCGCCCAGAGCCAAGCATATGGTCCCCTTTCCAGGCTTAAACTGTATCACATGATGCTACTAGAGCCTGCTGTTGATTTTTTAATTATTAGTGATGTCACCAAATCCTTTGTCTCTTTCCAAGACAATGGCCGCCGTCTTGCGTTGTTTTTGGCCAGAAGATAATCCACAGATTTTGACATTTCTTTGTGCCGGTGCAAACGTGGGAGACAAACAGGCACGTCTGCCGGGCGAAACGTCACGCCGCGTCAGCGAATTTAGGAACGCATCACGTCAATGTAACTGCCAGTCATTCTGACAGCGAAAATGTGGTTAATTTGTTCTTGCAAATCAGCCATTTAAAGTTCATTGGAATTGGCTCAATCTTTACATCAAACACGAAAACACCGATATAGCACTGTTTTTTTGGTTTATTTAAGTTATAGTACATCCTCCTGATCAAACTCCCGGTTCAGACGGATTATTCACCGGTAAGATTACCAGCAAGGGAAAGAAAAAAACAAAAAACAGATTAAAAACAAATTTGATCTACATGAATGGCACGATTTGATTTCCCCACAGCAATTATTAATCAGGAGACCTCATTTCTCTGACGGGATCAAACTGACTGGTTGAGCGGATCGTCAGCTGCATTAACCAGACACAGGCCGTGTGGATTGTTTTATTTCAAACTTTTTATGAATTTAGCAGCTAGCACAAAGCTGGCCGTGCGGAGGTGGGGGTGTGAGTGTGTGTGTGTGTTGCCCAATCAACGGCCTGAGGGAGGCAGCAGCGAGCAAATATAGGCTCAGCGGCTACCGTCTCACTCCGTCTCTGAGTTTTAATGTGGCCATTTACATAGAGAAATCTAATTACCCCAATGATAGAAGGAAGTATTTTATCTCCACTGGTTCCCCAATGGAACCCTCTACCCTCTGTATTGCACTAATTTTGACCACAGCCCTCTGAAAAAAATAAGTGCACTATATAGAGAATGGAGGTTCAATTTGGGAATTTTTTTGTAGTCTTAAAAAGAGCCGAACATATTATGAAAAAAATGCTTCTATGAAGTCTTAGACGACGGTTGCTGAACAGAGGATCCAAGCAATTGAACAATGTAGTCTTTCTCTCTCTTTCTCTCTCTCTCTCTTTTTTAATTATTTCTTCCGACCACGGACAGAAAGAAAGGAAGAGAGATTTGTTTTGTTTGTGTCGTGGGAGATCAGGTGTGGTCTTTAGATGGAGAATAAAAACCAAAGAGGGGACTCTTGGACCATTGTGAAGGAACAAAGTCACTCCATCACTTTCTCTCTTTCTTCCGCTAAAGAGGAACTAAAGAGATTGGACAGCCTTGCGTATTCCTACAGCTTTTCTGTGTGCATACAAAATGTCACTCTATTCCCTCCATTAGCTATGGGCACTTGTCAAAGCTAGGGCACTTTATAGGGGATAGTGTATACTTGCATTCCTGTGACTCCTGCACAGTTCAGACGAACTCCAGGCTAACTGGGTATAAGTTGATTACCTCATAGTGAACCAGATCTTTATTTTTTTCCCATCAGTATGAGAACAATAATTAAGCCTAATAGTGTCATCAGATTGGCTTGTCATCAAGATAGCTTCACACAAACAATTGGCTAAAAAAAATATGAAATAAGATAAGGCATCTGTGTCTTTTGGAAGAATGTGTTTTTCAAAATTATTATATATATATTTATATTTCTAAATACACATAGGAAAATATATTTGTATCATCATAATTATGTTATAATAACCTGAGCACATAAAAGAGAAATGTCAAATTATAACTTGTGTACATACTGGATGCTTTATAGTATTTTTTTGGATCAGTTTGTTTACGTGTGTTAATGACATAATGTGATGGGAATTAATGTATCTGGATCTTTCTTGAAAGTAGTTATTCTGTTGTGAATGCTGTCTCTTGACGTCAGTGCCATGTGTAAATTCTTCTGATGAAAAAGAACAACCAAGACAAATAATGTGTTTCAAATTTTTTTGTTACTGTTAGTCAATAAGAAAACATATGTAAATTCTTAATACTGCAAAACATCAATCTGTGTATTGTATAAACAACTATGGGAAAGCAAATTGACTTGTCCCACTGGGGAAATGTGTGTGTAATATAGAGCTATTTTTATCTCTTTTTATGCGAACCAAAGTATTTAATTGATTGTATATTAATAAAAATGGTGTGATCTATGCTCATATTATGTAAATATCCCTCAATAAAAACACATAGGGACCCAACCCACTGCTATTGTTGGGTGGGGGGGCATTATATGAAAAACAATTATTACCAATCACACTGCTTAACATTTTCATGAATCATTTTCTTTAATTGGTGTTTCAAAATATCCCTTGAAGTTTCTAAAAATCAAGCTGCATGGGATATACAATTGTAGCTTTCTGGCCTCGATTTAAGAAAATCCAAATTTGCTTTAAAGTCTCACGGTGATGTGAACATAATTGATGAATCTAGTTGGCGTCACTAAGTTATCGGCGCAATGGACATTCTTAAGAATCTTGCCGCCCGCGTTAGCTGATTTAGGGCGGTACATTCTCACAACATACATTTATAAAAAAAGCTTAAAAATTAAATAAAATGAATTGCCCAAAAGCCACTGTAATTCCGGAAGGACCCGTCTCGTACGTGAAAGACAGTCTTTTGTGCATTTGTAGCCTCAGCTATACAGACAGAACCGTGTGTGTGAGACGTTTCTCTGTGTGTGTGTGTGTGTGTGTGTGTGTGTGTGTGTGTGTTCCTCGGTGTGTGTGCGTGTGTGTGTTTGCCTGTTTCAGGGATGTATGCATCGGTACCCTTTGTAACATTATAGCAATTTTCAATACCACACCAATTTCAGCCTCAATAATCTACGGGATGTTTTTTTCATTACATTAATGACCATCAAGTGTTTCCAACTTGCCCTTATTTCACATGACAAGATTGGGGCTTTCTGAAAATAACTGCCGGAAAGGTCTACGCTCTGTGCAGCTTTTTGTTCCCTCTCTGCCTGAAATGATAGGTAATTTTAGTTACTCCATGAAGATATTTTAGCCCTGACCTTTCCTGTGCAATAATATATAAATTGATGGAGAGCAGATTGTCTGGCGGAACCCAGAACTCTCTCGTCTTCATCACAATCTCAGAGGAAGATAGGCAGACTGTTCTCGCAGGCCGGGGCGTTTTTGATATTGTTGTTTTGCCGTGCGGCGTGACGTTTCTTCACTGGCAATTAGACCTCAATCAGTTGAGGAGATTAGGACAATTTTCTTACTGAGTGCACTACTTTTACCATAGGTCGGTAATCAAAGCTAGTGCACTTCATCAGTGAATAGGGTTCTGTTTGTGACCAAGAATTGCGGCCGTGAAACTAGGATTTGACGCGCGGAAAAGGACTCTTGCTCCGGCTTCGAAATTGATGCAAAATTGACGAAACTCCAGAGGAAAAAAAAAGTATTCTTTGATCTTCAAGGTCTTGAAATAACATCGCCAAAAGCTCCCAATTGTGCAAAGTTCCCCCAACACATAAAGGGCCATGCTCACTCGCCAATTTTCGAAACGGCTGCCGAGAACGGACAGAGTGCTGCCCCTCGCTAAATTGGCGACGGCGAAGCACAATGCAGCTGCAGTGGGCGACTCTCAAGATAACCGTTCCCCCAAAACACAAAGAACAAAGACAAAAAGGTACTTTAACTCCAACTATTGTCCCCTTGTCCTTTCAGTGTATCCCGATTCTGGACTAAAAGTGCCGTTGTCCTCGCGTGTACCGTGGACTGTTTCTTTAATGCTTTAGAAAGGACACGTTCTTAGGCGAATGTAGTGCTGCTGCGTACGGAAAATGCAATGCATTCTGAGCTACGCGATCCATACTGCTGTCAGCAGTGTCCTGTGGATTGTGTCATTGGACCCCTGAACAGACGTTGTGTCGCTGGCCTTTTGAATGGTGTATTGCGAAAGCAGCATGTGTGTATCGTCTCTGGGCGTAACATCTTCATAAGGCTATACCGTGGTGACTCCACACCTATCCACACACACACACACATATTCACAGAGAAGCACGACCACACAAACACACACACTCTCCACAGCTAACAACTTGTCCGCCTATAACCAGCGAGGGACCTGTGTAAAAAGTGCAGGCTCGCTCGACACCGCTGGGCCGCGCGACTCAAAGCCTCGGCAGGGAGGAAAGACTCCCAGAATCCATCCATTGACACGCCGCGTGGTAGATTGTTAGATTGCTCATTTCCATCTCCTGCTTTGGATTCCTGTGAACCTTCTCTCTTTCTCTAGCAAGCTCAAATTTCAGTTAGGCCCTACACTGCCCTCGAAATACTCCAGACTTGACATGTAAGGTGTATCTGTCCACAGGACCAGCAACAATAATAAAACGAGAATGAAACACATTACACTAGCTGACTGCAATCTTCTTACAGGCAGACTGAAACATACAGCACACTAGCTGCTATCTTCTCACAGACAGACTGAAACATAGACTGAAACATACAGCACACTAGCTGACTGCTATCTTCTCACAGAAAGACTGAAACATACAGCACACTAGCTGCTATCTTCTCACAGACAGACTGAAACATACAGCCCACTAGCTGACTGCAATTTTCTCACAGACAGACTGAAACATACAGCCCACTAGCTGCTGCTATCTTCTCACAGACAGACTGAAACATACAGCACACTAGCAGCTATTTTCTCACAGACAGACTGAAACACACATTACACTAGCTGACTGCTATCTTCTCACAGGCAGACTGAAACATACAGCACACTAGCTGACTGTTATCTTTTCACAGACAGACTGAAACATACAGCCCACTAGCTGCTATCTTCTCACAGACAGACTGAAACACACATTACACTAGCTGACTGCTATCTTCTCACAGGCAGACTGAAACATAGACTGAAACATACAGCACACTAGCTGCCTGCTATCTTCTCACAGACAGACTGAAACATACAGCACACTAGCTGCTATCTTCTCACAGACAGACTGAAACACACATTACACTAGCTGACTGCTATCTTCTCACAGACAGACTGAAACCTCCAGTACACCATCTGATTTCTTCTCACAGGCAGACTGAAACATACAGCCCACTAGTCTAGCAACTACCTTCTCAAACTGCACATACAAAAACAATTAAATCACAAGTCTGAGGGACAACGTGACTGTAGATCCCTGTTAGCGTCTTCCTACTCCCTCCTAAGGTCTCCCACCTTCTATTCCTGACGGGGGGGTGTATTTGGAAGCTTTGAGTCCCTGTAATGAGGTATTTGAAACACACTTACACAAAATTACTGAGCTTTCACAGGGGACAATTCTAAACTCCGGGTCCGAAAGCCGATCATATATGTTAATCATTTTATAACTTGCGACCTAGGCCTCCGTCCAGACCTCCGAACCAGGAGCTTAAACAGGTCCCTCTCTCTCTCTCTCTCTGCTAGGACATTGGTTGTTACGTTTTTCTGACCAAGCAGCAGAAAATCCAATTATTAGCCACAACCCAATTACTTTCCCCGTTCGACTCAGTGGCTCAAATCCAAGGTCGGATTTGTGGATTAGCTTTGCGAGGTTTACCAGGATAGCCTCCCAAAAAAGAAAAGCAACAATGTGGAATTCCCCCGTCGACCGCTTGCCTCCGCTCTTCCGGCACTCGGAGTCAGAGGGCAACATAATCATTAAGAACGGGGGTGATGAGGGGTGGAGAGAAAGAGAGAGGGAAAGGGAAGACAAGAGAGAAGGGTATTTCCGCGGACAGCAGATCAGTGTAAGCTGGGGTCAGGGGGCCAAGTAGAGTCTGTCAGGGGAGCCCGGCACCACTAATAAAGTCATATTGACTTGGCGGCCATATTTAACGCTGGGAATCACTTTGAGGCCAGACGACTCTCCATTTGTAAGCCAATTAGAGAGAGGCTGTGAAGAGTGTGTGTACGCACGCTGGTGCGTCGCTCTCACCTCCGGAGGGCAGCGTTGGACGTCGACCTCCGACCGACGCTCACCCTCTCTGACCCCTGACCTCTATTCTGACAGACTTGGTTCAGAGGTGATCTTTCATTTGAGCATCAAGGTCTCACAATGGTACGGGGCTGTCAATGAATAGCGACGCTGTTGACGTATTTACGTTACCCGGGTGAATGTACACAGGTGCTTTTCGTTACCGGGATACGGCCGTACCTCAGAGAATAAATAAAGACGCGTCTCCGCCACATGTATTATGCGGCTAGAGCATCGAAATGTCCCCTTTTACGATTATAAAAGTACTCTTTTCATGATATTTGTTTTAAAACAATCCGCGTGAGGATACATCATTATGCCTAGCCGTCATTCTTTTATTATCAGATGCGTTAAGGCGACGCTAACGCGGGCCGCAAACCATCCGAGGATGAACCCGGGCAACATCTCATTAAAGGAAAGACTTCAATCTAACCGTTAATGAGATCGTGTCGTCGCGGCGACGCCCGACGGACAGATGATACGCGCCTGCTGCTCCTATCTCAGATATTCGCCCGGTCTGAAAGCTTTAAGCCTCGTCAGGCTAACGTGAGCGGACAGCCACCGAACACTGTCTGTTCCCGATTCTGCATTATGTCGATGTGCTGCAGCAGGTGAAGTCTTTTGGCAATAATCGCCCTGGAATGGAAGGTGCGCCCATCTCTGTTAACGAGCGGGGATTACATTTGACACCCCGCTTTATATTCCGCGCGCCTGAAAGCCTCATTGCGCTAAAGCCCGCGGTAACCTGAGGTATCTGTTTCGTTATTGCCTAATTAACCCCCTAATAGCCACGTTCCCACTGCCGCAGTGTGCGCACGTCCTCGCGCTGCCGTCCGTTTAAATTACCCGGCTCCGTGTCTGCCTGGAGATTACCTCCGTCCTTGCAATCTTCTAATGGGCCGACCACTGGAATCACACCCGGATTATAGCGACGCGTTAGCGTAGCGCACACGGCGTGTTCGTTACAGCTGCCGGGATTTATTGTCACTTGCCAAAAACCGTTGCGTTAGTTTATTATTCTGACCTGCTTGACCGTATAGACGGTATTTGCGCTGTTTAGGTTTTGAGTTGTGCGTGGCATCTCAAGACAATGTCCGGGCTGGTTTGTTCCACGGGCCGAGCCTGACTTCTCCGTGGATGACGGAGAGTGAAGGGGAGATGGACAGGAGAAACTGACAGCCGGAGTGAGAGAGCGACAAAGAGAAACACTGTCATCGTTATCAGACTTTACTAGTCAGTGTTTGTCTCTGACTCATAAACACCTGACAGACCCAACGCCTCCGGTTAGCCATTTCTACTCTACCGTCTCCACCGTTACCCTGCTTACCCAGATGTTTGCCCGTTAGACCAGACAAACCAAATCATGAATGTTTCAGGCAAGCCAAAGGTGTAAAAAGGCAAAAAGCGTGGGAACGTAACTAGTTTTCCACCGCAGTGATTTGACACCGGCCAAGTCCGGTCTCATCACGGTGCCTGTCACAGAAAGAAACCACGATTGCAGCGGCCCCTTAGATAACAGGGCGGAGAGAGACGACCCTGCCAACTAAAACCAGGCGGTGGTTACCGAAGCGGTTTCCTCCCGTCTCCCTCCAGACACACAACCACTGGAGCATTTAAGTCGCCAGACGCGAAGCCGCGACTCAGACAAGTGAATTTACGTGTTAAGTTGCAAACGCGCCGGCCCACCCCAGATCGCCCCCCCGCGCCGCCCTCGCCCGCTTCCCGTGACGTCTCAGAAGACCCGCCACCACCGATGATAGTGAGCTCCATTAGGAGTTTCGAGTTGAATTAAGGCGCTTGGGGAGCACACATTAACACGCGCGCACATGGGCTCTCGAGTCAAACGTCGGAACGGGAAGGAGGCCCGTGTTTCCGCGACTTTATATTCCATTAGCCCGCGCGCCTTCCCGTCGCCCCCGCCGACGGACTAAATAAAACATTCGGACAGACCAGCAAAACACGACTCATCTATTCACAATAATAGAAAATTAATGGCCCCAGCAAGGGTAAGTAAATTACACCAGGAGGAGTTCCTAGGGAGACACGGTGCTGGGACAGCGGCGACAAAGGGTACATTATAGGAGAAAGGCAAATGGAAGGATGCGGTCGTCCAGAAAATGCTGAAATCTGAATAAAAGGCTGCGGGCTGCTTTGTGTGGGCAGGGCTTTCTCAAATCACCTTGTATAAAACTCTAATTCAGTTGGCCGGTTATTAATTCATGAGCCATTAGTAAGATATTTCCCGTACGAAGGCCCACGACGGAAAAGGAAAAGAAGGCGGTGTGTTTTTCAAGCAGGCACGTCGAATTAACATTTTAACGTAGTCGATTAAAAGGCGTTTTTCTTTTAAGACAATGGTTGCGAGCGAGTTCTCGAGAGATGCAAACGGCAAAATCCTTTTAAGGGACATTAGCAAGCAGGTTCAACTGGATACGAAGTAGTTTTATCCTATCCGGAGAACGCTAGCTTACACGTCACTCTAAATCACGTACACAGTATGTATCCATCGTGATAAATTGTGACACGCTGTTAATGCTTTTATTTATTCCCCGCAAAATGAATAACATCTGGCTGCAGTCCAAACGAACTAAACGATATCAGCACTTTTCGGGATGTTCTTCGGATTGTTTGCGAAGTGGGACTCCACTTAGTATAATACGGGAGAAGGACTAATATAGCTGTTATCGCTGTACTGAAATCAGGTGCTGTCCTTTCCGTCCGGCCAGTGACATGACTTGTGCGCATTAAGCCGACGGACAGTATACAATTATCCCATTTGTAAATATTGCACTTAAGCTCATGTCACTTAATTGTGTTTTCACATGACATCACTCTCAAATCTGGCGAATATAATCTGGTCACTTTAATCCGTAAATGAGCTTTGACCAACAACCCGGAGTGACCCAGGCCCGGGCGGGCTGTGGTTGGGGGTGTGTGGGGGGACGTCCCTAGTAGAGCAGCTCCAGCAGGTGTTGATGGCATCTCGTATTCCCACACAAACATATTCCCCTCTCTCACCGCACGTCAATTATCACCGAGAGTCGAGAGTTTACGCAAAGAAATAGGGGAAGTTGATTCACTACAAGAAGCAGCCGAGTCTGCCCGTGAACCTACGTAGGATGTGCTGTTTGGAGACAACGGGGGAGGCAAGGGGGGAGGCAAGGGGGGGATAAAAAAGAAGAGACAGAGAAAAGAGGTGGAGAGACATAGGGATTAAACAGGGAGAGGGAGGTGAAGACGGAGACGCGGTCGAGGAGGGCATGAGACAGAGAGGAAGAGCCAAGCGGGAGGACGAGGTGTCGGGGAACGAGGGGGGCAACAGGCTGAGGGGGGTGAGGACAGGGAGCACCAGGGGAGAGTCATAAATAAGTCACACAGCCTCTGGACCTTCCTCTGATGGTGCCCAGACTGAGATCTGACTCTTTTATCCGGTAGCCCTGCAATGTCCTAGAGAGAGTTGGTGAATCCAGATCCAGCTACAGTATTACATGGTGTGTGTGTGTGTGTGTGTGTGTGTGTGTGTGTGTGTGTGTGTGTGTGTGTGTGTGTGTGTGTGTGTGTGTGTGTGTGTGTGTGTGTGTGTGTGTGTGTGTGTGTGTGTGTGTGTGTGTGTGTGTGTGTGTGTGTGTGTGTGTGTGTGTGTGTGTGTGCGCGTGCGTGCGTGTGTGTGTGTGTTGACCGTGTATAGGTGTGTATGTAAAATAACTTCGCCTGGTCCCCGAGACGTCAACCGTTGCTGAGCTAAACGTGAGGGTACAGGCCCGAACACAGGGGTCACGTTCAGATACGTCAGCAATGAATCAAGGGACAGAAGAGAGCAGCTGATTACGTTATGAGTTGATGTAATGATGTAATGATCGATTCAATTAACCGCTGTTTGTACGGATTAGCTAAGAGGCCGTGGCTATTCACAGGGATGACCAGTCGAAAAATATCCACAATATTCGTCGCATGTTACTGAATGTCTTCTAATAGAACAGAGTTGTTAAAAGGTCTTTGGTATTGTTTTAACCGTTACGGATCGGTGAGACGATCTTATTGTCTTGGCCTTTTTCTAAATCAGAGCAGCAAGACATTGGAAGGTCGAGGATGAGATATTTAGCATGTATCAGGTAGGAAGAAAAAGTCCAAACTATGTACCCTCACATTCAGAAATAACATGCGTTTTTTAAACTATTGACTGCACCGAAGCTGCAGACATCAAAAGATCTCGCTGACCCGTTTGCCGAGAAGCCTCAAACCACGTTTTTTCCCTCCACCTCTCCTTCTCCACATCTCCTTCTCCACATCTCCTTCTCCTCCTCTCTCTGCCCAGTGCTACACGTTTCATTATTAATATGTTTTTTTTCTCAAGTTTCTTTTTGACCCGGGACATTAAATAAAACATTGTGTGGTTCATGAAAGATTATGAAAGAGCAGAGCGTGAGCTGCGGGAGGTGTAAACTCAGCACAATTCATTCTGCTATATAATGTCAATGCCAGCAACCCCACCTCCACAGCCTGCGGGCATATTGGCGGAACTACCAATGGATGCTAAGCTTTTTCCGACAAAGCTCCGAAGATAAAGTGTCTCCCTTTTATCCCTTCTGCAAATCAATTCTGGGCCTTACAGCGAAATCCCATAAAATAACTTCAAACACCACTACTTACTCCGAAAATTTGTATTATGGCTATATCTCTTTCAACCTTTACCGCCGATGTTATGGGGGGAAAATGATTTAAGCGTTATCTGCTAAGACGTTGGCGTGTCAGCACTTCACCTCAGGTTTTCTTGACATGTCAACCCGCTACCTTATGCCTGTCTCCCTTCAATCTCTCCCCTCTCTTAGTGTTTGGAGTTTGATTGCTGCTAACCACCCGGCTCTGCTGATAAATACAAACGCTGCTTGGTAACTTAATGGCTGCGGTAAGTGAGAGTTAGCTGTTAGCGATTAGCTGTTTGCTGATAGCAGGTACGAGAGTTCTTCTGATGCTAAAGCTCCAGCACCACTTCTGAAATATTAATCTCCTCTCACTTCTCCGCTCGCATCTCGACAGATCAAATGGTGGCTGGGCTTATACGGACGGTTACAGGGAACAAATCGGGCATGTGATTTCAATGACAAGTTATGCAATTGATCGAAACGCTTTAAGTGACGTGTTTGTAGAGCTGGAACGACGGACCGAAAAACACTCGCCAGCAACTGATATGGAAAGGTAAAGCTGTATTTGACTCCATTAAAAGACTCAGTTTTAATCAATTGTAAGACCTTAAGTTAAGACGCGGCCATTTGTTAATGTGTGTATAATCACCTAAGCAGAAGCATTATTCCTACTGTAATCCGGTCATAGCAGCAGGCCCAAACTAATCCCGATTTACACAACTATCAGTCTAATTATGAAGGTCTGGTAATCCCGGGCTATTTGGCTGTACGGGCGTCTTGGATCTGAAGGCTCTTACTTTGTTGTGAGTGGCGTGATGCGGGTTATACTGATCTCCTGTTCTCTCGTGACTAGGCCCCCCTGCCGCCTCTTATCCCAGGGGCTAAAGGTTGGTTCAGTAATCTGGAGATGATAGGAAGATTCCAGCCCTAGGTAGGACAACTTCACTTGTGTGAACAACTGCACAGATCGGGGTCCTTGACAACGAATACCCCCTCATCAGCATGACAGAGCCGCGGAAGCTAAGAAGCTCTGCCCAATCTCGCCAGGAGTCATCGTTCTTGACGAACCGTGACCCATCTTAACTCTCGTTTTCTCTCCCACAGTCAAACCTTCCCACTGATCCGAAAGGTCGTTAGGAGGTGAATGACGTGCACGCAGCGACACTGGCGACCTGGCGGACGATATTGCCCCGGGTGACATCTCAACCGGTGCATTCTGGGAGATCTCTTGAAACAAACATTAGAGCAGTCGCCGTTATAAACAATGCGGCCGGCGTGCAAAACTATTTCGTCTGGGACTTTTCAATTATGCGCTACTTTTTTTTACCACCAAATCCCAGGGGAGGCCAGGCAGTCTGTGCATTATACTCTGATCAAGGAGGTCTGCAGTAGACAGCAGAAGACTAGACCTGAAGACGGACGGCTATCTGAGACGACAGACTATTCTCTGAAATATGACAGAAGTACAGAAGCAATAAATGCCCGCTCAACTGTGTAGCCATTCAAATGCTACGAGGAGAGGGACGGGGACAGGGGGGACAGGGGGGGTGGAGGTGGGGAGTTAAGATGGAGAGGGGAGGGAGGTGGAGGGGAGGGGGGATAGGGCTACGACTGTCATTGTTTTGTTTCCAACGTCACAGAGATCCAACTAACAAAACACCCCATCTGGTGACAGTGGACTTAGGGTGCGTCCCAAACAGCACCCTAGTGCACTACAGTCGACCAAGTCCTAAAGAATTCTAGTTAAATGTGGCGTTCCCTATAGGGAATAGTGTGCCTTACTGACCAAAGACACAAACTGCCGCCCACCCCCCCCCCTCGACACCCCTGACTCACACCAAGCTTATTGTCTTTTGTTGAAGTCTAATTCAACTCTGTCTTTTTGTTTGTGCTCACACAAAGCCACGCTGCCTTAGAAGGGTTGTACTAATGCCATATAAACATCAAGGGAGATTCAACAGCTGGGGACCCGGGAGACACAGGTTCCATTTAGTGAGCCCGGGATTACAAGTCAATTGGCTAATGAATAAGCCGGACTTACAGTAAGAACAGCGGTTAAACTCGAGCGCGCGCGCGTTACGAAACTGCATTTGCCCCGAGTGCGTCGTGCAGAACGACCGCGCGTCGACTTGGAAACGACAATCAAACGACGGCAGAAAACACAAATAGAAAACAGACAGCGGTGCGTTTCTTAAGGTTCTAAATGTTATATTGAATTCTAAAGCAGACAGCGCGTATGTATTGAACACACTTGCACACACACACACAAACAAACACAGACAGACACACACACACACAAGGCGGAGAACAAAGAAGTAGCAGAGCACTCAGCGAACATTCTCAACGTCAACGCTCAACACCTTCGGACAGCAATTCCCAGGGTGCCTCCTGATACAAATTAAATCAATTCACTACACTCTGTCACGGAATCAAGCACTACACCATTTGAACTTCAGCTAGGACACAGAAAACGAGACACCCGTCGGCTCTAAAATGCTTTGTCACCGAAATGAAATGTGATGTACGGCCATTTTCCAATGCGTTCGCCTCTCAATTATGGATACGAAGCTTAATTAATTCAGACGGATCCCGAAGACTGAACTTCTGTTCACTCCTCTTGCTGTTCGGGAATGATGAAAAATATATTAGGACTGTGTGTGTGTGTGTATGAATGTGTATATGTGTGTGTCTCTCGGCGTGCACACGTGTTTATTCATACACTGAAACTGTCTCCTCAATCGAGACCAAAAAAATACTACCACCTCCCGTCGCCACTTAACAGTTCCCTATTTAACATTGTGGCATTCAGCAATGTTTTAAATTCAAATCTGTGTTCAATCAGTAACAATGAGATTAAACGAATGTAATCTCCAGAGCTGGTTGTATTGTTTGTACCACAGCATTTAGTATTTTGTTTGTCATCTTGAATGACCTTGACTATTTTTCTGCTAGCATCTAGATGTTTTATCATACTTTTTAATGGTTCCTACTAGTGGGCACTGCTCCCATTTCGCCTACGGTAAAATGTTCTGGCTCACTACGTCCTAAACCCTTCACGAAGTGTGCTGAGGAGTGAGTTCTTGGGTTTAGCAGTATCTCCGGGACACGGCTCGGGGGTGCTGTAGGATTGCACTCTGACACACCTCTAAGTGCTGTTTGTTGTCAGAGAAATCCACTACTCAGATGAAAAATTCATCAAGTTTTGAGACCTTTTTGTTTTCATCACTCACTTCTAAATCCTGTCAGATGAACACGCGGGGTTCAATTAGAGATGCAGATTGACTGGAACGGAGATACCAGACCGGATAAACACTGACTATATAGCTTCTTCCTCGCTAACGTTAGCTTTCATCATTCAAAAGGCGTATACAAGCTATGTATGAAGGTAAAACAGCGACATAAGTTTTTTTCATGTAATTCGTTTTTTTCTTTTGAATCTAGTTTTGTACATAGGTTTTCTTTCTTGTAATACGTTTTTTTTCTTTTGAAACTAGTTTTGTACATAGGTTTTCTTTCTTGAAATTCGTTTTTTTCTTTTGTAACTAGTTTTGTACAAAAGTTTTTCTTTCTTGTAATAGGTTTTGTACAAAAAACCAACGCGCAGAGTTTTGTCACTAAAATTCCAATAGCAACATGACAAAAGTTTTTCTTTCTTGTATATCAGTCTGTGCCCAAACGTTTCACTGCGTTTCCAAACAGAAACCCCAAACGTATTCTGACCAATGAACGGATAGCTATAGCGTGGCGCTTTAAACTTCAACCGGGGACGTTGTGGTACAGCGGGGTGTAACATGAAGGATAAAGAGAAGAGTCCTGGCTGTGTAAACACACCTACAGGCAGCATTACAGGAGGGCGTACCTCTGAAACCTCTAAGGCCTCGGACGCACACGGAGACTGTCGAAGGCGTGGTGAAACAGCCTCACGGAACTGCCGTCGAGGTCTTGTCTCCTGAAGAAAGAACGTATGCGGTCCGATCATGCGAAAGAATTACAGCCACTGTAATTTAATGTGACGAATAGGTGTTGTATGGTGGTTGAAATATGTTTCAGTGTGATTCACCTTTCAGGTTTTATCTAAAGCAACATACATTGATGGGCGGTCCCGGGATTTGGACGGTTTATTCTGGTGTTGCTCTGTCAACCGTGCCACAAACCTTCCTTTAACTGAACAGGGGCAAGAGAAAAAGATTCAATTTGTGCCTTCTCTCTGTCAGTGGGGGGATATATGGAAATGTGAAACCGAATAACTGTTCTGTCTTTTACATCTGTTGGAAAGTCACCTAAATGCTCTAAACGTCAGATTTTACTAAAACCAGCAAGTTCTCTGTCACTTTCAGGAAAACCGTAGCAGGAGGGAGATGTAGATAACGAGAAAGCAGGAAAAGAGACAGAGAACCAAAGCAGCCGGTGACGGATCGAGAGAGAGAGGGAACAATTCCTTTGAGAGAAGAACAGAGCAGCAGAGACAAATGGCGAGAGAACAAGAAAGAGAACATGAGCGCTTAGAGTGAAACGAGAGCAGAAAAGTGCGAGCGAGAGCTTGAGCGAGGGAGAGGCCTAGGAGAGAGGCCTGTGGATCAGACCGAGGGAGTAGGAGGCCTGTGAAAACGTGAAAAGCTAAGCAGTTTATGGCTGGTTCATCTCAAACATGGAAGGAACCAACACGCCGTACTGTCTCTAACGCCGTGTGGTTCGGGCTTCTCAGAAGAAACGGTGTGAAGTGGCGAGTAATGATTGCCGGTCTACTCTCCAACACTCCGTCGTTGGCGCCGCGAGACCGCTTTCCCGGTGTCGCCTGTCAATCCCTTAATTGAAACAATTTCCTCCGCTGTCGAGGCGTTCCGCAGCCCGCCGACGCCCCGTCTCCGACGAAACCCACGAGGTGCCGCTCAGAGGCTCCGAGGCAGGCAGACGGCGGGGCTGAAACGATCAGACTTCAGGAAGAGTGATCCGCGGATGGCAGGAGAGACGGGAAGAAAAGGCAGCGGCGTTTACACATGACGCCGCCGAACCATCTGTTTTCCTGCCTGTGTGGCTGGCTTGGGCCCAGGCTTCCTTCCTTCCTGTGACTGAGAACACTGAGAGGCTGAGAAACAGAGGGAGCCCCAGTGCGACACGATCACCTCCGCCGCCGCCGCTAGCTGTGATGTCCCCGTTTTAGAAAAGTTCAGTCGAGCGCCGCACGATCCCTCGCGCCACTTAGAGAGGAAACAGACCGCTCGAGAGCGAAGCTTTGATACGTAGAAATATTAAAGGTGTCACATTTATACCCCCAGCCCCCACACACACACACACACCCCTTAGACACAGATGGACGGATGAAAGTGGAAGAGGAGGGCGACGAAGGAGGAGAGGGAAGGAGCGGGTTGATCAGGGCCTGGGATCAGCGATGACATAACGCGCACGGAGGGGGCGTGTCAGCGCCGTGCCACGTCGTCTCGCCCGCCGCTGTCCGATTGGCCCAAACAGCGGCGGCCCCGCCGTCCACCGACACGATCACGGAAAGGCGGGAACGGACACCGACGTCAGACTTAAGCTACAAAACTCCCACAGTGTCCTCTCCTCCAACGCCCGGGCGAGAAACGGAGCGCGCGAGGAGGGAGAAAATCAGAGGGCCAGGAGGAGAAAGAGAGAGAAGGAGAAAGCGGGCGAGAAGGAGAGACTCACACACGGACGGCTTACGGGTGGGTGGGTGTGTGGGGGGGTGCACAAACTAAAAGATTATGTTAATCTTCCCGCCTTTATCCCCCGCAAAATGTGTTCATACTACGCCCTTTTTTGTGTGGAGGAAGGGATGTGAACCTCTTCAGCCAGTGACAGTGGACACTTTCTGTGTGGCTTCTGGGTAATTAGCAGCAGTAGCAGGCCCATTCTGTTTCTCTGCTCAAGCTTATGGTCTTCTTAAGGGATTTCTCCCACCACCCCGCCCCACCCACCCACCCCAGCCCCCTTCAAACCCCTCTGTCTGTCTTCTGATTCCCATCCTCGGGCCCGGTTCCCCCGGCCACATAGATCCAGGGCGGGGCCGCGTACGACCATCTGTCGGCTCTAGGAGGATCAGAACCCGCATCAGAGTCACGGCGACGGCGGCGGCGATCGAATGGGCGGCTTAGGTTCAGACAGGTGACTGCGGTAATTAAACCGCCCGCGAGTGAAAAGCCCCACGGAGACGGGACCCGGTACATCTGTCCGCAGATTCCTCTGGTGTTCATGTCCAGGCCAAACCGTGCGCACGTACTCGTGTCGTTCAGAGCTACCGGAGGGGTGGTGAGGGGTAGACGTTAATGGACATTTTAAAAATGATTTTTTATGATGCGGGTCAGATCGAAAAATACATTTTTGTTGTAGTTTATTGAAATTGAAGACACACTTTAAAAACTTCCGATCTATAACACATCCACACATCCGATCTATAAACTCAAGCACACAAGAAATGATTGACAAAAACACATGTACAAAACACAATACAAGCATTTACTTAAGCACAACCAAGCATGCACAGAAGCACAAACACAGCCAACGCTGCTGTCCTCTTGCACAGTCAAAATGCTCTGTTATCTCATGTTACATGAATATACAGCCCCAAGACACTCTTCCCTTTAACCAAATTACTATATATTTCACAACATAAGCATATTTGACATTCATATTGTACTTTTATTGAACCATGTATACTATATTATATTTTGTGTTCCAACTGTATTTCTCTTTTTCTAGCTTATTTTTACTTTGCATTATTGGTGATCGTACGCAGATTGTGAACGTGGATCATTTCGAGTCAACAGTCCAGAAGCAGGTTGGTTCTGTGTCTGTTCGACGGAGAACTGACTCCTAATTACTTTTCCCATGGAGACCGGCAGAAGGCAGAAGGCAGTGGCAGGCTCAGGTCTGACCAACAACACGTCTCTCTAAACCCCGCATTTGGGGGCTGGATAGCAGCAATCCCACATCTAAAGACCACCGGCGGCTTACGATCATCGTATCTCCCGGGCCCTTTCAACCGGAGGTCAGAGGTGCTTCTCAGATAAATTGGTGTACAAGGAGATCAGAGGGGCGGAGCCTCTTCAGGGGACGACGGCTGCGTCGAAAAAGCACCGCTGAAATGGAAACCGATACATTTTTTGTTCCCGGGAGAAGAAGAGGTGTTAAGTCGCGTCGTGGCTGTTTTGTTCTGTTTACTTCTTTCTTCTTTGATGTTTTTCTTGGGCTTCGGTGGGGTGGGGGGTTGAGGGGGGTGCACGGGTTTAACTTAATAATGTTTTTTCAACGAGCGACACCTCTTCTCTCTACACTCCAATAGATGAATCCCCTCTTGGGTTGTTGTGGTTTGGAGCTGCTGTTTCTCATTGTCCTTGTCACGGGTGCTTTGTCTTACACACAGGACCCATCACACACCACTGCACACACACACCACACAGCACCCAGCGCACCCCACCGCACACACACACACACACACACACACACACACACACAGGGGTGAGGGGAGGGTGGGGCTTCAAAGCCAGGGAGAGATGAACTCAACAGCACTGGATTAGGGTCTTCTGCATGATAAAGTGACTACCTAGGGGTGGAATTAACTTAATATCTGAAAGAATGTTATTGAGAGGGTATAAAGTGCCAAAAGGCTCCGTCATTCTCTTCGTAATGTCCTAATCCTGGCCGGGACACTGAGGAGCTGTGGGGCTGGCTGGAGCTGTGGGGCTGGCTGGTGCTGTGGGCTAATCACGGAGATGCCTTCTCCTCTGTATCCCCTTCGTCCTTTAAAGCCTTTTAAACTTCTCCCCGAACTCAATTATTGTCCCAGAGAGACCAAGATGGCACGTTAAGTTACGTGAAAGGAAAGGTCCGTAGCAGCGAGCAAACTTAAATCTCTCCAAAGAGGTGCGGACCGACGAATGCCTCCAATTTGAGTCGAGCTAAACAGATTAAGACAGGGATGTATAGGCGGGCAAAACAACGTGACAATGAGCTAAAGGGACGAGGCATCTCACTTTCAAAGCGTCCTCTAAACTGTTAAGCAATCTAATCATGGCTAGATCTGAGGGACTGTGCCCTGGCATATATTTCTCTATTTACACCTCACGCCGTGCCAAGACCACCGGCCGCTGAAGACCTCAGACGCCACGAATCAGGACGAACGTACAGGCAAGTCTTGATCCCTTGAGCAATCTGACTCTGCGTAGTTCTCCCATTTAGAGGCTAATGTGCTGTCTTCCGTTTAAATTGTTTCAGACGCGTTCCCTGTTGTAGCAGATCACTTCTCTGGACCACGCAGCTCAAGATCACCGCTGGTTTATTTATTTTTTCAGATTGACATCCTACACGAACAGTAATATATACAGAAGAGTTTGGCATGAATTCTGTTAAAAATGTATCTCAAAGAGATCGCTGTGTTGGAATGAATATTCAATTGACTACCACACATAATGCATCTAAATGCAATAAACCATGCAGACCAAAGGCCATTAGATTAAAACATGTATCTCTTAATCAGGCCGCGGTGAGACTTTGACTTTACTTATGGGTCAGTCCGGGAACACAACATATATATATGTATTTGTTTTAATGTTTTGTTTACCAGAGCCACCTTGGTCCTTCTTAACCTGATTGTGTGACGTGAATCGTTTGTTAATGCATTTACATACAGAGCACTGATTGGCTGATAGGCTGCTTCATAGGCGACCCATTACCCAACACAATAACAGGAAGTTAGTGATGAACAGAAACTTTTTTCACATTACCTTGGATAGAATGGATGAAACAACAGGTAGTGAACAAAACTGAGGTCGAAATGACCTTGGGTAGAATGGATGAAGGAACTTTTGCAGAGTTAATGTTTCCAAGTAATGTACAAAACTGAGGTCGAAATTACCTGTTGTCGTTAATATGTACATGTTGAGTCCATTAATTTAGTCCTTTTTATGTCAGACTCCATCCAATCATATGTTTGATTAGTTCTGAAAGGTATGCTATGACAATAGAACGAATCGAACTAACACCTGAGTTTGCCAAAACATGCTAAGATGTAGTCTCTTATAAAACCAGCATTTGTAAACAGACTTAAAAAAAAGCCATGTCACAGACTGGAGAAAAAAAATATTCCTATGAAACACATTTACAATGTCTACATTGATTGACTGCCTTGTCCTTATTCACTGTATGAAAAACAGGAACTTTCAATGTGACCCGGTCGTGTATGCTCATAAATAATAAGGGCATGGCAGTTAATCTCTTTTAAATAATTTCAGTAATGAGCTGAGGGGTTTGAACATTTTAACAGAGAAGCCTTTAAATGACCAGAAAGTGTTAGGAAAGTGTGCGGTGGCCAGTCGTGCCGGGGGGAGGCCAAAGTTTTCTGCCCATTGGATGATTCACATCTCCTCCAATGAAATGATTGCGTGCGCACGTACAGAACCGCACTCGTGCACATCATCCAACAGGCAGAAAACAACAGCATATCTTTCACGGTACCACGGAGAAATCGCGTGCGACAATTTCACATCCAGTAAAGCGCATGAGCGACAATTGTCATCGCAACGGTTCCATATGTAGACGAGATGTGCGTTCGTGTCCGACCGCGCGTGGTCAGTCGAAGTGTCGAGCGGCCGAATCGAAACGGCCGATGCCTGCGTGGCACACGGGCATACCAAATCTACTTAGGGAAAAGATGAGCGCTTGCTGTCGCACAAACAAGACAAGCGTCTGAATGATCGAATCAATAAACGGGCGCGGTTTGCGTAGAGAACCCTAAGAATGACAGAACCACTCGTCCGAAATGTCCTAAACGTGTTCGGGACTAAAAGGCAGTCGTTACTCCCAATAATCGGGAAGGGAAATGGACCTCCAGGTTATAGAAAGCCGTCGCGCTGAAGTGTTAGAATGCTGCGATGATGTCTAACAAACGGAACAAATTGGAAAAAACGGTAACCTTTTAACTTGTTCTGAATTAAACGATGTCTCTGTGAATGTTCTTCAACCGTGCGATGATAATGTGTAGCTACAATGGTCTGGTCCTGTCAGTGACCCTGAGACAGGCTCCTCTCAGACAGAAAAGACAAGCAAATAAGGAGTCCAGTTCTATGGACTTTGAAATCTATTCACATACCGTTATTATCTTCTTATTCCGCATTCTCTGTCCTATGGGCATCAACTATTTAACGTGTTTGTGCAAGTACTAGCGCATTAGTTCTTAAGAAAAATTCCTCACTGAACAAAGTTAAGGTATTTTTCTCTTTTGATGCGCGATCGTGTCGAGGCCAGTCCGAGTGTGGCGCACGTCTACAAGAAAGGCCTCTGCTGCTGTCATGCTGTACAAAGATATTAACCTTTGTGTGTGCGTGCACGCGCGCGTGTGGGTATATGTGTGTGACATGATACACGAGGGCATTAACCTGGTCAACCAAACCACCGCCATTGTTCCCAAGAAGAAAAAAGGCGGACGCGTATTGTCACAACGAATTTGTCCTGTCTGGCTCTCGTGTCTGCTGCCCGAGAGGAGGTCTTTAATCGGGCCACTGGTCACCCAACACCGGCCTCACTGGTAATCACAGCACCAAGCCAACGTGGCACTGTTTACCTTTATAGGGCCCTACTTTGAACTGAGTCCCATTGGGAGTGCACTATGTAGATGTAGGGTTCCACTTGGGACATATTGCACCAGTGGCAATCTGAGGACGGCGGAAAAATCTATTTAGGCTGTTCTCTTAGTGTTATTCTGACATTTACATTCACCGCATTTGGGAACCTGGTTGCACTCTGTCTGTGTTTGACGACCTTGTGTGAACCCAGAAGTGGTTCAGTTGACCTTGTAACATGGGATGTTGGTTTACTACCACTGTGGATAAACGTCAGAACATATACTGTATGTACACTGATCCTATCTGGAGAAACCTTAAAGGGGTGTTATACATATTTTTAACTGTTTTTATATGATTTCTAGTCATATGCTACATGATTCCTCACACAGAAAGTTGTTTTAGGGCGCAGAGTTTAGTTTAGAAGAAGTTATTGTATGCTATTATACACTTTTTAATTATTTATTTTATTAAAAACAATATATAGGTGAAACATGTTTTAGTAAAACATTTTCACTGTACTCATTACTTCTGTACATGCGAATTGTAAAACAACATTTTAGTTTTTTTGTAACATTTTCCAAAATCAAAAAAATCTCCAAAATGCTGGACGGATGTGCGAGTTAAGGGAGATCAATTTGTGTGAATGCGATGCCATTGGGTCCAAAGGGAACGATTGACTTTCAAATGTAGACAATTTGGCTAAAATGTGTCATCGCATTCACAAACCGCAATCATGTATTCGACATCGGCATTTAGACTGGGCAGTTGGAATGTAAAAACAAATCGGTGTGTGTCTTTCATACGGTTTGTATCTACCCGGGCAGCGAAGGAATTTCACCTCTGTGCTCTATCCCGTGTATGACGAATCATATAATAGGATTAGAACTTCTGAACTGATCTTCATGATGACAACACACAGCGATCATTTGATGCATTTATCCAAATGGCCTTTCATCAATCTATCTAGACTCGCCACACAAAATAAAAACGATTCCCGCCTAGCGTCATCTGAGCACCCTCGAGGGCAGTCAGTTTGGAAATGCATTCTTGAATATGGAACTGTCCTTTGCCCTCCGGTCCAGGAAGAAGGCATGGGCATTCTGTTTGTCGAAGGCAGAACGACTTAGTCGGCTGACTGTTCTGATTTCAATACAGGATGAACGTACGCGAGCTTTTACAATATTTCTCATCACAAAGAAGGCCTTTTACGCGCTAAGAAATAATGGCGTGGGGCGGACACAAAAGGAAGTTAAGAGAATAAAAGACATGACCCGAGGACGCCGTAGTCTAAATGGGGAGAGGGAAATACAAATTTTCTAACTGACCACTCAAGCTCCATCAGAATCATATTTTTTCCACTTCATGCTTGGATTCCCAATAAACCTTTTCCCCTTCTGTAAACAAAACACATATTTGCACGGGAAATTACAAATAAAAGGAGAAGTGAGCTTTACACTCACTGCTTTGCACATCGGAGATTCTTACGTCCAAACGGCAACGGCGAAACAAGGGCCTTAACATCTAGTTACGGACAAAGTGCACTTCAGCATGGCTAAGTGGTTTTGGGGGGGGGGGGGCTGGAACGGAGGAGGAGTCCAGATCCGTCTTGACATTTCTAGTGCCACAATTTCGTAGGACGGGGAACTCAAAGACAGATGTGAATACCTCCAGAGACAAGCTTTAAAGAGCATTAAACAAATACATTTTCGTATTCAGACCCAAAGGGTGTCACGGTTGCGTTTGTCTGAACACAGACGCTACAGAAGGCCTCCTTGAAAGGCGCTTCTTAATTTTTATTGGCTACGATGCAGCCTTGTTGTAGAAAATTTGGGAAACATTGCTGAACCACATGGAATTAAAATTGGAATAGAATCCCATCTGACGCGTCCATATCCCAGCTAAAAATAGCTAAATAAATGTTCCGCTCACTCCGGCTCCATCATGCTGTTGATCGGGAGTATAAAGGGTAGAGACGTGTACTCTCCATCTCCTATGAACGCAGAAGAAAGGAAGACCGTGAAAAAGATCTGGATTTGAAATTGTCCCAAAAACCGATTGAACCACACGGGAAGTCTGCCAATTCGGATCTCTAAACCCACACGGCCAAAACAATCGACAAAACGTACGCGCCCTTCGCTTGCTTCACATCGGCAATTTTTTGCCTTTGACAAACGGACCGTTGACACTGAGAAATGTACCCGGGGTCTCTCTCAGGACTTCTGCGAAGCCTTTTTAGGTGCCTTGTTCTCGTCAGCAGTCACAGAGAAAAGGTCATTCAGCTTATTACTGCTCATTCTGCTAAAGGTGAATTCGCGCCTCTCACGCCTGCGATTCTTTCCTTTCTCGTTTCCGAGCAAAAACAACACTCGCGGCGAAACTTCGCTCTCGTTATCTCTGAAGCGTACATGCAGCACGTTGTGCCGGCGCACCGTAACATCTAAACCAAGCAGCGGTTTTGGTTCTTGGTACACACGCACAGGCTAGCAGTGGTTGTACACGCTAGCAGCAGTTTTGGTTCTTGGTACACACACACATGCTAAACGCGACAGCCACTACGACATACCGACATGCAGGTGACCATGAGCACTGAAACAATGGCGTTTACCTTATAAACGACCTCGTAGCTTAATCTTTGACATGGCCAATGAATCAAACCGCTGTGTATGAGATTTGGAAATGGATGTAAGGCCTTATACTAGATCTGTGTTTTGAAGACAATGGAACCCCAGTTGTCCTTCCCGGTCATATACGAAAGCCGTGTTTACACGACAGTTGTCTGGCTTTCTAGGCGTTCGCGGAATCCACGTCGGCTGTGTTGCTCCAATATCGTCTGACACGCCAGGGATAAATCATGGCCACGAACACCGGAGAAGAAACACCTCAGGATATGGGAAATAAAGGTCAACACATTGATACTGTTAGATAGCCCTTGAGCTAGTTGACAACCTGCCGAAATCCGATATAATACACTTATATAGTGTGATTTTACACAGAACTCTAATAACGTTCGAAGGACAACTAAGGCATTCCGGCCGATCGATTATCGTATCATCCAAAGCGAGACATTATCACGCGCGTACATGTGCGAATTTGATGTAATTCAATGTACGCGAATGTATAACGTAGCTCCGGCGTGAATTAAATTACATTTTAATTTGTAAACATTTTCGGATGAATTAAATTCAAATTTGTCATCTGATAAGTGCAACAATGCCAAATGTTAAATTGTCCCACGCCACCGAGCCCGTGTCGCTGCTGAGAGTGTAGCCCGTGTTCATATAAACGAGAGCTAATTGTGATGTTAACACTGCTGCTGTGGTGCCGTGGGTCTGAAGCATAACAGCACAGCCGGGTTTGTTCCGTTCCATCATGGCTGTCTTATTCTAATGAATACTGAGCCGCTCCACTGGCCAGGAGAGGGGAGAGAAGGAGGGCGTGTGTGTGTGTCTGTGTCTGTGTGTGTGTGTGTGTTTGAGTGCTTGTTTCTGCATGCGTGCGCTGTGTTAGCGATTTGAGAGCACAGCAGATCTGTCCACAACGCTAATGATCATCGTAATTGAATCCCGCTAATTAGCCACCGTGTTCGCCCTCCTGATGGATCCTCCGCTGGTTCCAGATCTGCCACTGGAAACACTGAGCTGGTAGCTTTCCGAGCGCGAGTTCCATGTCGCGCCCTATTCCCTGCCTAGTGCGTCGCATTTCACCCGGGCCAGGAGCGTCGCTCAGAAGTAGGGCACTCGGCGGGGAATAGGGGTCCATTTGGAACGCCGTCAGAGCCTTCTTCCCTGGCTGGCTGAGACATCTTGAAGTGCAAAAACATTTCCCCCCACAGGCTCCTCTGGCCATGTCGACGTCCCGATATAGGTTAAGAGAAGAAGCCTCTCATGAGAGAGAGGAGGCCCGGTGTAATTTAAATTCTGATGACATTTACTGTCAGAGAGTATTAGAGCCGGGGCATCGTTCCGCCGCTCGGCCTTACTCAGCACCAACGGGCCCGGGGCTCGGAGGAAACGAGGAAGACGCTCGGCCTGGATCTTCCCTCACTGTAGCTACTCTTCCCGAGACGCCCGAGTCCACGGCGGGTCCAGGGGCCCATGCCCTCACCTATCTCCACCACTGACCCCCCTCACCGTCGCCCCTTCGCCCGAAGCCCGGAGGTTGCCGTGCCAACGTGGGGAAGATAGCCCGGTGGAATGTCATGTATACAGGTTGGGCACTTCCCAAATGGTGGCCTGCTCCCTCGGTAGTGCACTGCTTTTGACAAAGGCTTTGATGAACTACGAAAGGGAATGAGGTGCCGCTTGGGACGCGTGCCGCTGTGCCCTCTAAGCCACGTTAGACACCTTCAGACTGCATCTCCACCTTTCAAACCTGGCTTGCCAGAACACGGACCCCACACTAACTTCGCCCGCCATTTATAAATGGTGTCCGTGGGTAACAGACCGGGCTGTCAACGCAAGATGCCGTAAAATATTTCCCTGGGTTTCTGGCAGAACTCTTCAGTTCAGCGTTAATTGCATTGCGGACAATACCACTGCTACTTAAGCAAGTTGTGGTCACAGTATCGGCGGAAAGAAATAAGCAACAGTGGAAGAAATCAGTCTGACCCGAGCCTGTGAAGACGGAGACATTGTCTGTTTGTATCTTTCTCTCATTCCGTGTTTGTTTGTGTGTGTGTGCTCAATCCGCTATTTAATATGTGTGCACGTGCATTTAACTGTTGAGCTAAAGTGTGTCGGACAAGCTCTGAACTCAGCGAGGCTCCAAGCAATGACGCGACCTTGAATGACTAACACAACCCCAATCATCAGCCATCATACGGAACCGGAGGCACGGCGACCCGGGGGACTCTCAGAAGCTGCGTAACTCGTTCACAGCAAACAGGCTACCTAATTGTCGATGACTAACGCGCAGAGACTATAGTCGTATTAAAGGGAGACATCTCTTGTGTGTTTTTGCTGCAATCCCCGAAATGATTTAAACACAGGCAACAGAGCAAAATCCTAAAACATTCTAATCTCTTAGCGACCTAAACACAGGCGGTACATTCGTAATATTTCATCTGTGCCATACAACACGGACAAACGAATAACACCTTTTACATTCGGACTGCACAGTGAACCAAGATTCGACGCTAACTCATTTAAATCACCATATATATATCGCAGGTATGGCACGCGACAACAGCTGACTGTTTACTGTTTTGCACCCGGTCTTAAACTGAGGATTAAACTGAACAGAGCCTAACAGAGGGTAGCAGACTGGGCCGAAGCTGTGACAGGGCCCTGAAAACATACACAGACTGCTTGCAACGCCTGTCATATATGATAGCTTCAATGTGCGCTAACCCTACCTGCAAGCAACAAATGTGCACTTGTATTCTGCTCTTGCCCTTTTCTGTGTTTTAGCGTTTTAGTGTATTTATCTAACTCGTCCCAGGCGTGGAATTTCATATATATTTTTTTATATAGTTTAATAATTCAAAAATCTTACAAATAAATACCGCATTTCCTGTCTGACCAGTCGGGAGCACGGTAAACATCTGAACCTAGATGGTACCAAAACCAATCATTTAAATAGGATTCTCAAAACACGGCACCGAAACAATTGTGTTAATACGGTTTGCTACAAAAATTTAAATACACATACATGAGTACTGCGACAATTCAAAAACATATAAAATAGACATCAAGCACCTATTAAACACTCTCTGCACCGTATGGTTTTGCACACACACACACACACACACATACACACACACACGCACACAACGGGGCTGAGGATGGATTAACCCAATCATCATGGCCGGATCTGCCTTGGAGAACTGCTCAAGTGGATCCATCCCTTTCGCTCGGTTCTTGGTCCACCGGGTGTTGGTCTAAGGTGGTGCCGTAAACAATAAAGGTAATGGGGGGACATTATGGATGGATCTCTCACCTCACCTCCACAGGGTGCCGGGGCAAGACAATTGGACAGCATTCCGGGGAGCTAAACATTTTGTTGGGACCATTATTTTAGCAGGAGAGAGAGAGAGAGGGGGAGAGAGAGAGAGAGAGGGAGAGAGAGAGGGGATGGAGAGAGAGAGGGAGAGAGGGGATGGAGAGAGAGAGGGGAGAGGGAGGGGGGGAGAGAGAAAAAGGGGGGAGAGGGGAGGGAGAGAGAGAAATAGGGAGAGAGAGTGAGAGAAAAAGGGGGAGAGGGGAGGGAGAGAGAGAAATAGGGAGAGAGAGGGGAGGGAGAAAGAGAGAGAGAAAGAGGAAGGGAGGGAGAGAGGGAGGGGAGCCGTAGGTGGGGGAACAGCTATTGTGGCTGGATACCGAAGCAGCCTTAATACGCTAACGCGGCGAAGCTAATTCCCACAATGCAACGTCATGTTTGTTTCCGAACATACTTTTTTTGGGGGGGGGGCGCCAAACATAATGAGAAGAGGGGCATGGGAGATGTTTTTATTCAAATGGGCATTTCTAGGAAATGCATGTAACGAAGTGAAGCCCTCATTAGTGATGTGTGCGAAATTAATTTTAATTGCGCTCTTGAAACGAACAAATAAACTCGGCACAGCTGCCCAATGTTGTGCTTTTCTAAATTAAAGAGCTGCAAAATGTTCAATTTCAGAATACTTGAAAACTTTAAATCCCATAACACAGGCTGTTATAGATCTTCAACTTTTTTAAATATAAATGATCGCAAGGATGTTTCTCCAAGAGTGGGTTGAAAAGTGAAAATTACTGGAGGGAGAGAATGCAGACGATTGAGAATGAAACTGTGGTTTAATATTAAATATTGACTATTTACAATTATAATACTTTTACTTTATGAAAAGATGCCTTTACAAGGATGAAAAATGAAAACTTGACGTACCCCTCCATATAGAGACTCCGCCCACTGTTTGAAAACCCACGCCATAACCCACGCTTATCCATTGGTGCACATTGCAAAAACAGAGAAAATATCGACCTACTTCAAATATCTATAGTTGATATATACATTATATTTATCAGAAAATATACAGAAAGCATTTGTCTAGTCTTCAGGCATCCCAGCCTCACTAAACTCTTTTTCAGGGAGTTGGTTTCACCGGCTAAAGCTCGTGAAAATGCACACACACACACACACACACGCACGCACACACACACACACACACACACACGCACACGCACACACACAACATATTATTATGACAGAACACGACAAATGTTTCATGTCAGATTTCGGTTTTCTGCTTATAAAAACTGTGAAATATTTGAGCTTCTCTGTGCGAAGCTAATATATGGTGGTCCCAAATAGAAATAAAAACACAAGTTATTTCCTTATTATATTGTCTTATGTAACAGGTTACATAGATACTTTCTTTTTGTTATTTCACCTAATCTAAGTCTGGTATATGCAGAAAATGTGACATTACATTATGTACTACCATTGTTTCGTATTATACTATATTATATCACTGTATCATTTAACTCATGGAATTACTTTATTCAATAACTACTCACTATTACACATGTCTGGCCTCATCACCTAGACATCAATGCAGTAGCTTTTTGTAGCAGCTAGTTAAAATAACATTAGCTATGCTAACAGATGAACTGATGGTTGACGGGAAAGCCCACCTACCGAAAAAAGTGCTAGGTTAGTTAGCACAAAAAAAAGCTGTCACTCTCTCACCACGTCTGTCACTCGCTCCCTCGGTTTCTCCACAGCCCGTCTATCATTCGAAATGACCATTGAACTCTCGGTCGGGAAAAAAAAACCGATTTCTGGGATATTGTGTGTAACTGTGCCATTTGCATGCGTCAGGGAGACGTTATTAAAATGCGGGAGACTCCCGGACACTCCGGGAGTGTTGGGAGGTTTGAGTCTTATCCTGCTGAGAGATATTGATATTAAAAAAATATTGTGGGGCTTCCCTGGTGCTGCGAATGCCTTTCAACCTGATGAAGAATTTGTATAAAAACGTTATTCTTACCTTATTGAATCATTATGTAATGTATCATTAATAATTGTTCATTCAAACAGGGCAAACACAGGAAATATGTGACACAATTTTCAGGCAACTATAGGTAACTCTTAGTTCGCACTCTAGCTGCCCAATGTTTTTAAAGAGAGTATGGACTAGAGGCACGGCATTCTCTTATAAGAATCTGTTTCCTAATTCAATTGTACAAAAAGTACAAAAGTTCCACTAAACATTTTACCCCCAAAATGGTGGTCTGTCAAACAAACTGGACCGCTTCACCCGATTGATGGGCATGGCATTTCATGTTCTACTGGCACGATTCTTACTATTTGCACGATGTTGAAGCCAAGATCTAATACGCCATTATCCATTACATCCACCACGTTTATCGATGTAAGTCATACATCCATTGCCTTCCAAGGTCCTCTAAAAAACATACATAGATCGATAGATTTTATTTAATTAAAAATAATTAAAGAGATTTTACCATAAAACTTAAGCGACATTGGGCTGGGGCACGAAGGCTAAACTAGATTTTGAATTATACCTACGTTTCGCTATCCATGTTCAGCTGCTCTACGGCTAGCGACTACGCAGGAAATCAAGAGCAGAGGACAGAGGAGCGGAGATGCTAGGACTGGCTGGTCAGATAAATAGCCAGATCTCAGCACTGACCACCCTATTTGAGTCATTGAGTCATGCTGTCATTACTCCCAACTCTCATTAAAACACAGAAGGTGAAACGTTCCACGGGGTGTCTGGCCCGGGTCGGGAACCCCCGCTGCTCTGTCAGCGGCAAATTGACAACACGGAGTTATTCAAATCTCTAATTGAAGTTCCGTTATCTGCAGTTACGCCGGCTAATGATGGAGGAGAAACTTGAAGGCTGCCCTCCTAGCTATATAGTTTTAATGAGACCCCCTATATATTTAAAGACCACAAAATGCCACCAATTTAAGTTCTGCCAATTTCCTCCACTTCAACTTGCGAGTCGCCCGGGGAGAGGATGACATCACGGCGGCGGCCAGTTGTGGCTCCAGACTGCAGACTCAGGCGGCTGCAGCTGAAGGGGACCCCAGCATGGGGCATCCTCCTCCCTCTGTGAAGGAAGAAAACGCTAGATTAAAATGATTCGGGGGAATAACGGCGCTCTGTCATGTGCTCATCTCATTACGGAGTCGCCGAAACTTTTAATTAAAAGCAGAAATTGTAACTTTGTAAAGCTAGTATAACTCGAGCTTTACAAAGAGGAGACGAGATCATCGTCCCAAGATGCATCTTGGTGCATGGTATTAGACGCTGTGTTCTGGTGAAATGGTGAGCGTTATACAGGAATTGGGTTGCGAATCAAACTAGGAATGTGAGAGAAAAAAGGAACTAATGGTCCTTAACAAACGCATCACAGTTGACTAATTCTTTCAGACAAAATATAAATACTTATCGACCAGCACCATATTCCTTCACTTAAATGTGTCACTGGTGAAAATGGGACTTTTGTATGTATCGCCCTGACATTTCTTCATATACAAATCTACATTTTGACTATAGACATACAGTACAACCACACCATTGTGGATGTTTTAATTTAAAATAATTTAAAGGTGGCATTAATATTTATATTTAAGTTCATACAGATGATGCCCAGCCCACGACAACCACCAACACTCTTGATTGAAAAGACACTTTGATGAATCATCAGTCAGAAATTAAGGCTCTAAAATGAAGGCAAAAAAGAAGTATTAAGAAGTTGGAGGGAACTACTACAAATTCAGAAATAACAGAAATGGAATTAAATATACATAATAAACAAAAAGGCGGTCCCTCAAAACTCTTGTGAAAGAAGCCAACAATCACTATGCAGGAACTACAGTTTGTTGCTAAGAGTGGAGTAATTGAATTCGCTAGAGCGGGATGAGGGAAGATAATTGTATTCAATTATTAACTTCCTAAAAACCTCTGGGCTGCAAATCGTAAAGCAGGAATCAAATCATGATCTTGCAATGACTCAGCTAACTGCCAGGCAGGGATTTTACCACTGCACCATTTAGTACCATTTTTATATTTTGCCCATGTGTTTCCCCTGTGAGTCATTATAGCGGCGTGTATTTAGGCAAATGTAATGCCCATAATGCTGACCATTTGGGACTATTCTAGTCACGGTTATTCTACGATGTAGTGCCGGGAAGCCAAAGTAAGTCTCACGTAAGTCTCACGTTTGTGGTATTTATTTGTAACAGGAAAATAAACCCTAGAACAACAAACGTAAAAAAAAACTAAAGATGAACTTACAATGTCTCATAAAACGTAATGACAAACACTAACCAAATACGTAACATAAATCAATGATAAGCAAAGTGTGACCCCCCCCAGGGAACTTAAAGGCCCGGAGTGGAAACAAAATGTTCATCGCTCGTGACAATCCTAATAAATTGTTACAGAAATAAATATACGTTATTGACTACTTTGACTACCACGATATTGACAAAAAGCTATAAAATATAGAATAATTTATAGTTTTTATAAAAATTAAAATGTAATTTTTTTTAACTGAAGGATCCTCAAAATAACAACGTTCATATTCAAGTTGCACTTTAACGTGCCAAATCGTACAGAGCTTTATTATCTGTAAACAACCTTACTGTTATAAATCTGGCGTGCGGTCGAGTAGGAATTAATATCTGAGGAAACGACTCGGGTAGGAATCCTACTAAAATCGCCATCCTCCAGAAGATCAAAAAGAAAAGATTTTAACCACACGCCGCCGTAGCTATGGCCCGAGGGTTTAAGAAAATTAGCGACGCTCAACTGGATCGGAAGTGCCTCGTCGAGACCGCCACAGAGGAGGGCTCTCTAATCATATGTAACATCTACCTTTGGAACGTAGCAGAGGGAGTTTACAATAAGCTTAACCCGTACTTTTATATTGCGCCCAGCAGGCTTTCGCCTCCATGTTGAGCACTTTGAACACTATTTTGTTATTCTGACTTCACTTGGTTTCATAATCTGACCGGAGCTTTCCCCCTGGCTTTTCTTTGATACTTTGTGAAGTACATGAAACGGCCACCTTTTTCCGTGCTTTTCGTCGTGGTTTCGGTTGATATAGTCAACGGGAGTGTGTTCATAAAGGCCGCTTTGTCTTTTGCATGCAATCAGTTTCCATTCAGTTGTGTAATACATCCATTCTCCCCTCTGAAAAATAAAGAAAAAACATGTCATAATCATTCTGTTTAATGTTGGTTACGTACGATTCACATCGTTGACGCCGGAGTTGGATGCCATTCGAACAGTTAAACAAAAACCGATAAGACCCATTTAATATCCCCGCGCAGATTGTAACGTCTAGATCGGTTAAATATGGCGGACTCCGTGGTGTTGTCCATTTAGCCGGAGCTGAACCTTCCCAAGTCCCGTTGCGCTGCACTGTGGAAACGTGGGAAGGGAGTTTCGTAGGCAGGGCGTGAATTAATTTAACTCTGTACATAATTCTGCCTCAATAGCCTCCTCTGTCCCGGGCGCAAGGGCTCGAAAGGAGGAGACACAGAGTTCGATTGCTCAATATTCATCTACATTTTTCCCCTGGATAGACACAATATGGTGGCCTTAATTAACTTCTCTCAAAGGTGAAGCAGTGCGCACCATCTGCTGGGAGACAATCACATTACTATGGTCCTCCTTTTAATCCCCTAACTCTATTAAAGCACAGGGCTTTGCAGGCGCAGAGAGACGAAATCAGGGGCGGAAAAAGAAAGAGAGAGACACAGACAGAGATTTTCAATACATCATATTCCAATCCAAGAAAGCCAACTGTAGGAACGTGGCCAGATGTGGGGTTTTTTCATCCCCGGAAATACTGCAAATGTTGCTAGAAAAATTCTTATTAAGCCAAACTCAAAAGCTAAAAACATGTCTTGAGCGCTCTGTTATTTTGATTGCACCGGTCAAAAGTCCAGAACTGTGATCTAACCCGAACAAATTACGATAGTTTACCAACGCTATAATTTCAGCGTACCATTTCTGAGACGACCAACACTTAATTCTTAATAAATCTCAATGACCACACATTGCAATCAAGGGCCTGGTGAACTTGCCCCGAAGCCGGGTCATTATTTGATCTTTGTGGTTCTTAATCTGATTATGTCATTGTGTAGGTAAACTTCAGACCCAATCTTGTTAGCAGCTGGCCGCGATGGATTACGAAAGCTAGTCAGGTGGAAAATGAACTGAGCAGTTCAGCTTTGGCCTTGCTCCGCTTTCAAGATCTTCACAACCACTACTTCAGCTCCTTCTGCTTTTATTTCCACTGGCCCTTCAAACAAGATATTATCCTCAGGCTCACGCACTGCCCCCCCCCCGTCTTTCTTTCCCTACGACGCCTTAACTAAGCCAAGACAAAGACTCAAATCTGAAAAATCCTGACCCCTTTCTTCCTTAAACAGGGAGAGTGAACAAAATGTATTTCTATTTCACCGCCAGCCCGTGCATTTCTCACATCCGTTCAGTCGTCACGATGTCAAGATATATCTCAGGCATTTTTTGTAAGCTGATGTCTCATACTGACAAGAAACATTCCCGCGGCAAAACCGGGAACTACCGTTTAAAAAAATCTTAAATCTCCAAGAAGAGTTTGGCCGAACGGTTGCGTGAGTTCGACGGTCCAAGGCGTGGTTAACCCTAGAGGTCGAGGGAGATACGCAGCGTTCCGTCAATTCTTCAAATCGTAAATGAGAAGGGTTGGTTTGTTGCTCTTTCTTTTTTTCTCCTTAAATTATGCAAATGCCTCAGATGTGTGGTCTCGCTTAAGACACTCGCAGTTTTGCTTGTGGTCTTATTGCGGCATTGAGTGCCTTTACAGTGAATGCACACCACAGTCCAGAGCACAAAAAGTCCGGCTAAAGGCTGAATGGAGTTCAAAGCATTCAAAAGACAAAAAGGACTAAGCTGAGATTTTTTTATGTACACTGAAAAGAAGAATAAAATATAAGTTCCCTATTGGTGTCTGTTATGGCAATGGGAACGATATCAAAGCATTATGTTACTATATAATAGGTCTCTGAATTTTTTCCCGGGGACCATATGCAAAAAATAAATTAGAATAATTTAGACAGGCGGCGATTTCGTTACACGAAACCCTGAATGCTCTTTTTGACGCACCATTGAGGGAACAAGGAATTCAAAAGGGGTTATATTCCATCAGGTTTTCTGCCTCAATAGGTTATAATCACTGCTAAAGTATTGAGCACTACACAGAGCAGAGAGCTTCTAAGGGGGCTAATCAGCAGGTTTTCTCCCTATTATCGCCTCCCGTCCGAGAGAAACAGCGCGCCGAAGTGCCCCTTTCTATTGATTATCTGGACGGGAATTTAAATATTAATACACTCCGTGGCCCAGCTTGGCACTCCACGTTGAGCCCCGCTCCATCGTCAAGCACTCACTCCGCAGATTAAAAAAAATGTTTTTTTCTTCAGCACGATCCTGCTCTCCCTTTTCAGCGTGGGGAAGAAAAAAAGGAAACTTCAAGGGGTAAGTCGAGAGGAGTTGAGAAGGAGGAGAAAGGGAGCCGGGGTCTCTTGGTCCCGGCTCGTCTGCATCTTACCAGTGGAATTCAAAGGCGACGTTTTTTCCTTCAGGCCGGAGTCTAGTCTGGTCTGCTAACGACTCAGGAATCACACAGCGGTCATTTAACTGCCGCTGTCCGGTACTGAGACCGGGAGCATAAAGACAATAGAGGGACGGACAGAGGGACGGGCAGAGGGACGGGCAGAGGGACGGCGTGGACATTAGGTCTTAGAAGACACGCCTTTAGTCAATAAATCCCTGAAAAACAATTCAATGTTATTTTCATATTTTCAATGAAAATAATATTTACAATTCACATTAAAACAAATGTCGAGTTTTATCAATATCCCTGTATCTACGCAATATGATGGTTACTTGAAAGGTAGTTTTACGTAGTATACGTGACAGACAAATCATCGGCATTCGAGCGGCGCACAACGAAAACAACGGGGGAAAAGCAGACGTAGATGCGTGTGGTCTTTTCTACTGAAACAATCGTTTAAATCATGTGCACATCGATGCGAGCAGAGAGCCTTGGCATTGAACCCTCCGAACGTGAGGGCACATCGGGCACAGCTGCCCCGAGGGCCTGGTGGTTCCACATAGGGACACACACACACACACAGTACAGAACACAGGAGTCGTGTTGACATCAACATTGCTATCCACGGTCAAACGGTTCATATAAGTTGTGGCCCCACTTGACCAGGCTGAAAACAAACGCTGCCTAGACAATATAGCTTTTCTTTCTTAAAAGTATACACGTAGTAAGTTTAGATAATGTTGAAAAATGTAATAATAAAAACTGATATATTATCGTATTTGCATATTCAATTTATTTTGCTACTTGTTAGTTATGAGAATACTGAGCCGTGCTTAGGGACCGAACCAAATCATTTTAAAACTAGCGCCCTATTCCTCGACCAGTACACTACCCGGCCGCCCCCCAAAACGCAGTATGAGTATGCAATATGTATTTTAACACATTTCTGAGTAATGCTGGACTTTAAGTTTAGACAGAGAAGTGCAGCGCAGTGAAGTCAAAAAGAAAGAGTGGATACACCAAATGATTAGAAGCTGAATATCTCAAAGTCCGTTCCACCATCCTGCTGCTCCGTTGACACTTAATATGGCACGACATTCGGCTTCACCAAATTATGAGTCAGACAGATCTATTTCCCTCGATCCGATCGTAATCCTCCTAGAGCTGCATAATGATGAGATCAGCTCGGAGCAGAAGACAAACAATTTAGCAGGATGTAAATCCCAGTATCACAGTGCGAGAGAGTTGCCCATTAATATATCTGACTAGATTTGCATTTTCTCTGGCAGGGGTCCATTGGAAGAACAGGCGATGAACAGCGACGATCCAAAGGCACAATCAACTTCACTAACGTAAAAAAGGCTCCTAACCTAAGCTATCATACGGAAGGCTTTGCATCTCTGCAGGCGAGATATTGGGTCTTTAAATGAGATGGACTTAGAATTAATAACCATCTTTTTGATAAGCGGTGCTGATGGCGTTTTCTTTCAGAACTTATTCCTATCCATACCAAACTAGACATTTGTTCAAGGATTTAAGTTCTAGTGACAAACTAAACACGGTTCTGGTACCCATTGCGTGAGTTAAAAAAAGTTACTCTGATTTTGTAACTTGTCAAAAACTTGGTCACAGAAAAACAAAAGTAACGTAATTCGTTCTCATTTGGGTGTAGATAAATAAAGGGTTGCACTGGTCGCTGGGCAACCACAAATGTCTTTCTCTCCGCAAGCCAACGGGCATTGGTTTCGTATCGCCAAGGATTGTGGATCGCCTAAGTCCTTACCAGGGCCATAGAAATTACAAGTGGTTCAAGCTGTCACCGTGAGGGAAAGCCCACGTTCACCCCGTGTTTGCCGGTTTACATTCATCCATGAACGCATCCCCGGACTCATTATTGTCTTGTCCTGTCTAATCGTTCACACCGGGTCCCCATTATCTAATTAGTATGTTCTTGTTTGCCCTTCTGTCCCCTGTTTTGTGCTTCATTGTTGAATGTCACGTCCTACGTATGATAGTGTTTTGTCTGTGGTCTAGAGCTGTTTGGACTTAGTAGTTCCTTAGTTAAGTGCCCTTTTTCCCCCATTCGGTGTCTAAATTTGCCGTTCGCTGTCCTTTTTATTTGATAAAAAATCCACAAACAAGTGAATTTTGATTCCTCCACACTGCACCCCGATACAGTGAAAGAAACAACAGTTGTAAAATATGCATTGTGTGTGTTCATCATCGGATTGTTTGTGGGACATTGTCTTAAAGATAACAAAATATAATTTGTTCCAATGTGCCAGTGCCTTCCAGTTAAAATCCGAGGTGGTAATGTGCTCGTTTGTTAATGGATGGTGTGGATGGTTTCATAGTTGTCATGGTTTGGGTTTAACATACAAAGTGGGTTTTGAAATGAAAAACGTTGAAAGTTGTTCTTCCAAATGATACTAAAACAACATTTTGCACAGAGATGTTTCTTTTAGAAACCTGTACATGTACCTGTATACATTGAGCAGTGCTCACCATGACAACATTTGCCTTGGCTTAGTTTTTACTCTCACATGAACTCTAAAGTGTGGAACCTTTTAGACACGTTTGTGTCTAAAATCATGTCCAATCAATTGAATTTGCCACAGGTGGAATCCAATTCAGTATTTGAGACATCTAAGCTCAACTTGGAGTGTCATTGCGTGAAGGCCGAAAACGTATTTTAGATTTTTAATTGTTGTCGCTCAGTCATTATGAGGTAACGTTTGTAGATTTGTGGAAAACATTTGTATTTAATAAGACAATTTAGTCTATAGCATGACGAAATGTCGCTAAAAACTTTCTGGAGGCACTTTTTACATACAGTAAATATATCTAGACCTGGATTAGCTGCCACTTTCCAGGCATTTCAAGTGCCACACTCAACCAACTGAGCTGAACCGCATCACTAGATGGGGGATCGGGGGCAATTATGACAGACAGGTGGAGAACTCTTGCTGCCTGTGTATCCCGGAGCCCATTAATGCCAAAGCACAGAGGTCATTAGCATCTCTCCATGAAGCAGCGTAAAGCAATCACCAACCGGGATCTGTCTCCTGTGATGGCCGGACTATCTGTCCCACCCCCCGCGGCTGTTCCTCACACACGGAAGGTCAGCGACCGATGCTGGACAAAGATGTCCTGACCGCGGGAGTTCTCCGCCGCTCTGGTTATAACCCGAGTCCCGACGACAACTCACAGTCGGAGGCGAGGCAACGTTTTTGAGATTTCGCCGGGGTCAGAACCGCTCAACCTGTGGTCTAATTGTAAGATACAGATACATTGAGGCTTTTTTTATAATCGTCGCTGACGGTGGGAAGAGAATGTTGACGATCGTTGGACGTAAAGTGTAACGGCATGGGAGACTGCATATTATACTAGTGCGCGCATTGTATATTACTCAATCATTGGTAAATCTTTATTTTCACAATTTAGTTTGAGCGTTGGGATTCTAAAAACGCCAAAGACCCCACTAGATATGGAACTAAGCTGCTGCTCATTTACGTATCTGGTTGGGAAACATTGAAGCAACCGAAAAGCCGACGTTAGATAGTTTTGACTCAAGAAATTAAGCTCATTAAACGACCTGCAGCATTTTGTTTTATGTTCACTGTCACTTTGAAAAGACATTGACGGTTGATGGCCCCTAATAATGTAGACAGTGACACAGGGCTATACAGCTATTAAATATGATGCCTTCTTCTCACGGCTCGTCACGTTTAACTCTCCCCGTCGTTCAACAAATGTTTTAAGGGACCACATTTAACATTTTCTGCTCTCACAAAAATTGTATTCAGTTTTTCAAGCTTGCTGCACTGCCGCGACCCCAGAATATTGATAATATTTGTGTTACTGTTTAACTGTCATTCAGGAAGGCTTCTCATTTAAAATGCATTTGTAATTGGTGGCAATATTTAAACTTGGCTGATTTTATAAATAACCTGTCGTTTATGAATGCAGTTGTACTTCATCTTGGCTATCTTTCTAGACTACTGGGCTATCTTTCTAGGCTACTGGGGTATCTTATCGTAAAGCGCAAACACAAAGGCCTTGTTTTAGAAATATACCAAACCGGAGTGTTAACATTATCACTTCTGAGGCGTATGGACCTCGTCGATAACGATTGAAACCATTTCGGAGCTTTACAGAACGGAGGGCGAACATGTCTTCAGTTCTTCTGCTTCCTGCTTTTAAGCAGAGTATTGCATCTCTGGATCTGCTTGCTAGCGAGCAGCAAGTGAAATTGATGATTCATATTTCTACAATGCCTCCGAGTTAATCGCCAAAAAACCTGATTTTGTAGAGAGTACAAAAACATAACATCTAGAATTACATTTTGAGTGACAGCTTGCTGAAATGACAAACAATGGCACAAACGGGTACAAACAGGAAGCGGTTCCCACCGGTTTTGCAAATTGCTCGTGAATGTTTGTGAATATTGAACATACACAGCCCTCCTGTCCAGACCGGAGAGTTAAATCTCCTAGTTGTGTAGTGGGGAGCATTAGCCAGGAGCGTGAACTTCTTAAACTTTATACGGCTAAATCACCTTCAGGTGACATCTAACCATGTACATTTATTTGTAAATATGCTCACGCGTCTAACGTCTTGAATGTTATTTTTATTGCAATGGCTAAAGTTAATTAGCATTTGTAATGGCTGTTATAGTCAACTGTTTCGCAACAAGACATTGCAATCTATGAAATATCTCTGTGACCATTCATGCTACAGAATTGCATTTGTCTTTGTTTTCCTATCGGTTTCTTCTCAATCCGCGGGGTAAGACAATTTGCATATAAAGTAGCATGGGGCCCTTTAAAATGTTGTTTTTTAAGATAAGCCCGTTCTCAAGATTGGTTGGCCGTTCCAGATTTCCAGCTCAAGATTTCTTAACTCTTAAAATCCCAGGTCACCACTGAGTTGGGAAAATTCACTTTTAATTTTAAAGCACCAGTCTGCTGGAATAAAGCACACAATCATTATTTACTTCATTATTTACTGACTTTCTAAAAAGTGCTTCAGCAACGTATTTCCTAAAACAAAAAAGGATACCAAATACTAAATAAACCACAGCAGATAATCCTAAAGTCACCTTAAGGGCCAAGTGATCTAAGAGATCTAGATGCCACCACTGAAGTTTTTTTTTACCAATAATGACAAAATAAATTGTACTTCACATAGATCTTAAAAAGTTTGCCAGCAATAATATACTTAAGTCACTTTGGAAAAGTGTCAGCAATATAATAGCATCAGCTAAATTAATGTGAGTCCATTTTAAATTGACTTCATATGTTTGTTTAACATGAGTAGTTGTAACAAATTTCTAAAATATCTGCATCACAATATTACCCCTTAAAAAAAAAATGCTTTCAGTGTATACAACAGAATGCTGTGTCATAGACCTAAAGTTGTTTTGTCTCCAATGTACACACAATACCCAAAGAATGACAAAACAGAAACATTATTTTAGAAACGGGTGACATTGTGGGTGTTTATACAGTATGTAAATAGTTAACTATATGTATTAGTCACAGTTGTCTCTTTCCTTGATCAGAGTTTCTGCAACCACACAGATCAAACCAACTTCAGACAACAATCGATAACAACCACGACAGACAACAATGAAGGCAGCATCTACAAACGCATCGTAAGTATTGCTGAAGTCTCCCTCGCAGAAAAGGAATCCTAGTCACTTTTCTTCGCGATGTATAAGCGTGAATGATACTTGCCACCGTCTATCATTCACAGGAGAATAGGAGGAGATAATGGAGAGAAGGTTGTGGAAAAGTGGAGGTGTGGACCGGACACTCACCCCGGGGAGCTCATTACACAACCCCATTAATATGTGGTTTGACCACTGTGAGAGAAACTCCCCAAAGAGGACCCTAGCAAAAACAAAAACAAACACTCAATGTTGTTATTCAAGGAACAAATTGTACGTTCAAGTGAATAGGATATATACCGTGTGTATATAGGAGTTTGAAAAGGTAGGAGATCAGGTGTTATACAGGTACAAGTCAGAAGTGACAAACACTTACATTGAAGTCAAGTAATTTGATGTTAACAAACTATATTTTTGGGCAAGTCACGACATGTTATCCGTGCAACTTCCAACAAGTGTTTACAGTCAGATTATTTCACATATAATTCACTATAGCACAGTCCGAGAAGGTCAAAAGTTTACAAACACATAAGTTTAGTGAGCTGGACAGCTTGGGAAATTCTCGATAATTGGAGGATGCGTGAAAGCCGAAGAATATCATTCCAAACATGAAATGAATGTGATGGAAGAAATTAAAGCTGAAATAAATCATGCTCTGTTAGTATTATTCTGACATTTCACATTCTTAGAATAAATTGGTGATAATTACTGATTTAAGACAGGCGGTAATTACTAGGATTAAATGTCAGGAATTGCTAAAAACAGTTAAAATGTATTTGGCTAATGTGTATGTAAACTTCTGACTTCCATTGTAAATACACTTTATCTGGTTAGGTCCCACAGTTCATTAGCACAATTCCTAAGAAACTGTGCTGGGAGATATGGTGCATACTGTAACTGTGCTGGGAGATATGGTGCATACTGTAACTGTGCTGGGAGATATGGTGCATACTGTAACTGTGCTGGGAGATATGGTGCATACTGTAACTGTGCTGGGAGATATGGTGCATACTGTAACTGGGAGATATGGTGCATACTGTAACTGTGCTGGGAGATATGGTGCATACTCTAACTGTGCTGGGAGATATGGTGCATACTCTAACTGTGCTGGGAGATATGGTGCATACTTTAACTGTGCTGGGAGATATGGTGCATACTGTAACTGTGCTGGGAGATATGGTGCATACTGTAACTGTGCTGGGAGATATGGTGCATACTGTAACTGGGAGATATGGTGCATACTGTAACTGTGCTGGGAGATATGGTGCATACTCTAACTGTGCTGGGAGATATGGTGCATACTCTAACTGTGCTGGGAGATATGGTGCATACTTTAACTGTGCTGGGAGATAGCATACTGTAACTGTGCTATGGTAACTGTATCTCCCAGCACAGTTACAGTATGCACCATACTTTAACTGTGCTGGGAGATATGGTGCATGCATACTGTAACTGTGCTGGGAGATATGGTGCATACTGTAACTGTGCTGGGAGAAATGGTGCATACTGCAACTGTGCTGGGAGATATGGTGAATACTGTAGCTGTGATGGGAGATATGGTGCATACTGTAACTGGGAGATATGGTGCATACTGTAACTGTGCTGGGAGAAATGGTGCATACTGTAACTGGGAGATATGGTGCATACTGTAACTGTGCTGGGAGATATGGTGCATACTGTAACTGGGAGATATGGTGCATACTGTAACTGTGCTGGGAGATATGGTGCATACTGTAACTGTGCTGGGAGATATGGTGCATACTGTAACTGTGCTGGGAGATATGGTGAATACTGTAGCTGTGATGGGAGATATGGTGCATACTGTAACTGTGTTTGCCCAGTTTGCCAGACAAAGTGGAAGACGTTTCTACGGTCTCAACGGAAGGCAGTATGTTTGGTGCCAACCCATCACCACATGTCATTTACAATGATGGCATGTGTTGGTGGCTGGATTATTCTGTGAGGATGCTTCTGTGTCATAGCCTAGAAAGCATGTGAGGTTAGAGGGCCAAATAGACTCAAGGCAATACTTTCTGCTAATGGAGCATCTATCAAGTATTGATTAAACAGGCTAATAAACTCATGCCATCAATTGTTTTCAGATTCATAATAGTTTGTATTTATTCATTTTCATTTTAAGGACTTTTGTTTGTGGATTAGTAGCAAAACATATCCATTTGGTTTTCTGTATGAGTTTACTAATCTGTGGAGTGAACCCCAAAGCAAAAACGTGACCATATATATCTGGGAGATTTAAAACAAACTAAGGTATCACGTTGTTGGTACAGTATTGACCAGGGATTGGGTCTATAGTATATGACACAAATGAAGGAGATTGGCCAGTGGTCATACAGGTTACCAAGGGACAATGCTGGGAATGAGAATATTTCAAACACTTAACTTAATCTGGCCTGCATTGGTAAGTTTAAGAGAAAGAATAACTAAGAAGTAATAAGAAATTATTAGAGGTAATTATAAAATAAGTAAAGATCTTTTTTTCTCTTTTCGTCTATTTCTTTTTGTCAGTCTTTGATTCGATTCATTTGATTCGAATTGCTGTAAAAATGCTGAATTAATGATGAAGACGTTTGAAGAAAAACGTCTTTACATTGTAGTAGTATATAATGTCAAAGACTAGTGATGTAGAATGGAGTAGAACTGAAAACATCACACATTATCGTGGTATAAAAAAAACCTGGCCCGTTTTTCTGGATGATGATGCCCGGCGAGTTCTGCTTGGCTTGCTTGGGCTCTGCTCAGTAGTGTGAATTGGGTTTATTATGTTACTGGAGACGGTAAGGGGGCTGGCTCTGTGTGGCGTCTTCCACGTTCCTTTAGGGGTTAAGCGTGTCCCTGTCATGTCTCCGTTCAGTCAGGTGCAGACCTCAGCACTTTGCTAAGTCAAAAACAATGTCTTGCCCCGGGAGCAGTGTCTCCGTCGGTCCACTCCGATGGCAGCTAACTCCGCTCAATTAAATTTGCCTGTCTAATTTACAACGGATACAGACGGGCAGAAATACCATTAGCACTCAAAGACTCAATGTTTATGTCAGAGACGCGTTTTGTCGAGTCAAACAGCACAGTGGTTTTATCGTGTGGTGTCTGCAGCTACAGTAGCAGGAATATGTGAACACCATGTGGCTTGCGGTGGAAGAGGTTTTGTAAATTCCTGAATTCTTCATCGCCACGGCGTTTTGCTCCCGACTGAGGTTTTTGAGGACGCTGAATGAAACGTATTTTCCTTCACAAACGATCCTGACACTGGCCTAGATAGATATAAACAGCTTACCAGACGTGGTGCACTGCATTTCGCCACACCACTACACACTTATAAGCACAACGATGCATGATCTGACTCGAAGTGTCTGTACGGGAAAAAAAGCAACGAATTGAAACGTTAATGGAGGGCATGTCATCACATCTCAACGAGTTCACCTTAAAACGCGTTACATTTTAACAATACATCAAATGAGCAAAAAAGAGAACTGTGCATATAAAATCATTGATTTGTGCAAATGATCACCTTGCAGAGCCATCCAGCAAAAATGCTGTATTTCGGTGTTGAACCGTATTCTAAAGTTTGTCGTTTTCACTTTTGCATTTCGCAAATGATATTCTGTTACAAACAGCATCAACTTTATAAAAGTGCCCATGTTTATGTCACTGTAAGAGTTATTTTCTTCGGACTCAGGTAGGATCCGGCATCTGTAGTGGCCACAGCGAAGCCTATACGTGTCAGGTACAAAACTTTGATGCATCTCCTGAACGTCCGAAGGTCAGACATTGCTACTGGCCTTTGCTGTCCCTCCTCCTGGCAGTAGATATCAGGTTAGCAGGATGATGACACCGTGTGAATGGACTCGCCAGTTCAAACCGGCTCCCTCAGAAAAACTTCAAGGTTCGATTTTTTTCCACCCCTCAGAGGGCTGGAATGAAAGGGACAGTGATACATATTTCAGGCACAACGCTTCCACAAAGGGACTGCGGAATACAGAGGTATAAACCTTTGAACTAAACAAAGGTCCGTCACCCATGCTTCATATCAGACGGACTGTGTAGCGCCTTTTACAGAGATATGGAGGAATACAGGGTATAGGGGACCAGTATGGCCCGGCCTGGAAGACAGGTTGTCTGATTGTTGTCTGACTCCGTGTCCAATGACCCAAACCCGGTTCTCCCCATCCCGGCCGTCCCTTTATCCCTCTCCATGCCCTAACTCCTACCAACCCTTGGCCAGAGAAAAGGCTCTTGTGCCGCGGAAAACATCCGCCGAGTGCCGTCATTGCCGTCCATTTGTGGCCCCCTTTGAATCTAACCTGGGGCCTCTTGAGCCGCCACCACGGCCAGCATCGGTTGCATTACGCTGATTAAAGTGCGCCGGCTCGGCGAAACACCGGCACTTGTGTAGCTCTTACTGTGATGCTAGATGAAAGACCAGGCAGTGTGACTGAAGACCCCGTCCCGGTTCTTAGAGTCGTCCCCTCCCGTATCTCTTCAGGGACGGGGGTCACAAAAGACAAAAGGCTCTAGAGTAAGAGCAATGAAAAGCTTCTTTGCCAAATTATCTCTAATTGTTCCTTTCTTCTTTGTCAGGAGACTCGTATGATTTCAGCGGCGATAGGAGGGTGACTTACTTAGCCGGCCGCAATTTCTAGCTCTGAAAGCCACTAGCCTTGCAAGTGGATGGATTGAAAGAAGCGACCTATTTCCTTAACTACACTTGTGCGTCCACAAACCCTGATTGTCCCATTGCGTTATTATTATCAAAGGCAGTCGGTAATTGACGTGATATATTTTGAAAAGGCCGAATCAAATTGTGAGTCGGCAATAGATCGGGGGTCGACGATATGAGAGTCACGGAAAAACTTTGGATGTTGATTTTGAAACATCTATCGACGCGCACAAAGAAACGTGTGGACAATCTTCCACACAACTCCCGTTAGACAAAATTGAACACTGTTCGAAGGTGCTGTATACATTTAACCTATATTCACTGATATATATAGCTTTTGTTTATATCCATATATTTTTTATACACATTGTAGCTGTTCGTCAGTATTACAAAAACTGAGGAATTACCGATCGTGAAAGTTCTTTTTGATGAAGTATCGGTTTCTCGCCCTTTGTTGGTAATGAGTCTTGAGGCGTGTTTGTCCTGCGAGGCAAGCTCTCCATTCCATTCCAAACACGCCATATTCGACTCCTGCAAATTAAGTAAGGCAGAAAAAACTGACAAAGTGTTATTTCTGCCTCAGCGTTAGAAAAACAACAACAAAATAAACAAAGTATTTGGGATTAAAGAGCTGTTTCCGGAGATGATAACAGAAGGCAAGAAAGGCGAGCTGATCAACGCTGGCGTGGATTTTGATAACTAAGTCACTTCTTCGCGCTTTCGTCTAAGACAAATGATGGAATATCTTAAGCAAACAGGGTCTGCAATATGCCAAATTTGCTCCAAATTACCCTTCAAGAATAACTCCTCAGCGTCTATGCCGACGCCTCTGGAGTGAGTAAATAAAATAAAGGGGCAGCGCAAATTACCTGGTGGATGTCATTTGTGATACGAAGCACAACCTGTTTTCTTTTTGTCATCATGTCACCTCTTCGTCTCGCCGCGAGTTGGCGGATGACGTGATATGAAAGTACTCTCTCTATCTCCAGAACCACCGGCAGTAGTCACAGCACTTTCTGACACTTGAAAACGTTGCGGATTCGTGAAACCGCAGCTGGGCCCGCACTGATTGGCCCTTTTGCCAGACTGCCGGTAAACTTTCTAGTGCTCGAGGAGCTGCCTGTGTCGGGACAGGTGGTGTTTATGCAGATGAATGAACACATTACTGTGTGCTCTTCCTTTTGGTTTAAACATTAGCGTTTCAAATGTGACAAATCAGATGTTCGTCTTCCTTCCGCGTATTCCCGCTCAACTGACACCATTGTGGTCTGTTGCCGTGAGGATTCATGTGTGTGTGTGTGTTCAGTAGTTTTGAGTGAGCATGTGCGTGTTCTGTCTTCATATATCCGCCGCTGAGTATCCTCGTGTCGACAGGTGAAAGTGCTTCTTCATTGTAATTCCGTGACCAATTGTGACCACCTAGAAATTTTTGAAATATTTGTATTTTTTATGATAAAATAAGCATCTGTGTTTAACTGTAATAACCAATGACGAAAGAACCACATAGAGGGGTAACATATAAGCTGTAGTGCACTTAATGACCTGCCAGACACTCGATACGATGTTCACTACACATCCAGCCAAAGGCGCTTTGTCTTCGCAGCACTTTTGTGTCTTGGCTTGGTAGCCACCACATTGAGCCGAAGAGCGTCCTATTAGGCACCCTACACAGTGCGTGACACCCAGCTCTTGTCACAAGTGGCGCACTGTAGGAAAGGGGGCTCCATTTTAGACACGCCCTAGTTATGCAGTCTTGGGTGGGTGAGACACTAAAGTCTCTATTGTCTGAGTCAACTTGACCTGACCTGGCTGGTTAAGCTGACGCATTGTGAACAGCAAATCGCTTCAACTGAGGGGGATCGCTTTGTGTGTGTGTGTGTGGCTGTGTGTTTGTGTGTGTGGCTGTGTGTGGCTACGGAGAAGATAATAAACCATGTAATTAAAAGAGCATCCCCGTAGTTTACGAAGGGCCGGAACAAGTTTTGTTTCCAGACTAGTCCGTTTGGAGGCCAGTCCGTTGTCCCACTGGCTGGGAGTGATGCTGTGGCGTTTACTGGCATATTGAGCCATAATAAGGATCAAGTAGGCCGCCGTACCTTGAATAATGACGCAGGAGCCTCTCAAGAGCTCGGGCTCCACAAAACCTTGGCAGCCCGGACGCCATGGTCCTCTGCTGGGTGTACAATAATTTTATTCTGCATCCGAGCGGAGGAATTTATGCTTAGTTGCGCGCTTGCAGGGAACCTCTAAACACGTGTGCGGCTTAATTGTTTTTTTTTATGTTTAACAACCCGTTTAATAAAAGATTGTAAAGAATATGCGTTTTCCATATTATAATATCTGTTTATAAACACTTAGGAAACAGACATCAAGGACATCGGAATATGTTATAGATTATTGTACTGGCTATTTTGAGTGAAGTTTGATATGAGTTCTGAAAAGAATCCCAAGTCTGAGGGTTTAAAAGTCCAAGTGTGTCATCAGAAGATGGAATTCAATTGGTTGAAAGTGACAAATCGTTGCTGACATCGCCTCCCTGTTGACGCTGGTCAATTTGCATCAGTCATTTGACCTCCCAGTGTCTAGTCGGTTAGCAGCAAAGTCAGTGTTTGGGCGAATAAGACTACTGTGCCACCTGCAGCATTTAAACTGATATTCTAATATATTTTCTCTTAGTTCCTTGACAAAATCGGTTTCAGAATGTGCTAAATCCCAGTGACCTAACAGTCTATCCAATAACAGTGACCCTGTCATACAGAGTATTCCTTTCCCATGACATGTCAGAATTGTACTTTAATACAACAATTTAAATGTCTTCAGACGTTTATTCCATCGCCATCTGTTTACAGTTGATCCCACCGGGCATTGATCCGGCGCAAGGTTAGAAACAATTTGCTGAAACGTTGAAAATTCCCAGGAGAACAGTAGAAGTTTGGAACCACCAGGATTCTTCTTAGAGCTGGTTGTCTGACCAAACACAATGGCCACTCTAACAGCGCATGTGGGTCTCACTGTGTCCTCTAACGGTCACCCACCAAACCAAAGCCCTTCTTGCCCGGTTACTTAGTTTGGCCAAACGCCCAAAGGTTTTTGCACTGACCTGCACTGTGTAGGATGTTATATAAGCCTTTCTAAATAATGTCCATTGGTTTTGAAGACCAACCCAGGATAAAGGAACACTGGATGCATCTATAATCACATTTGGAGTATCACGTCAAAGATTCTCAACTTATACATGAGAGAGTTCCTTATTTTAGATAAACTAGCATTCATTCATTGTTTAAAAAATATATTGATCCTTTGAACTGATTGTTTGATCAACAATATAAATCTTCGATCAACAATATCAATTCTTCACATCGATCACGCTAAGATATTCGTATTTGCAATGCGTTTCAATATAAATAAAGGTTAGGGTTTATAAACGGCACAATATTCAAGTCATGTATTAGAAGATTTCCGGACTAAATGTGTAAAACAACAACCGTCTCTCTGCTTGTCTTTACAGGCATTGGTTGTTGAATGTCACAAAAGAGCTGCTAGCTGGCAGAACGGCAGTAATCAACTTGTTTTCTGGCCTAATATTCACTGCTGCGGCAGGAGCAGGAAGACTGCCTGGACGGTTACGATTCAGCCCCAGCTAGCTGTTAATCACATTTCACCAGACGGCAGGCCCAGGCTTGTATACCTCACAGGTATCTGCTGACGTCCCATTGCCTAATCTCTTCACACCCTCGCTGCACTTAAAAAGCCTGGCTTTGTCACTTTGTCCTCAGCAGAAGTCGATGTTGACTGGATGAGCGGGAAGTCGATTGTAATTAAAAAATGGAATTAACTCATACATAACACAGGTTCGCAAAGAGCCTCTCGGATCTATGGTTCCAGCCTGAAAACAATTAACGGAGAGATGGAAATCAGACGAGGCAATAGTAAACACGTCGCCCCCGACAAATGATGCACACCCATTCGACCAAACAGTGTGAATTTGAAAGTACCGGATCTCTATGACAAGATGCATAATTCAACCAACGTTAGTCAAAATTCAACTTGAGCTTGACCTTGCAAAGTGAGCATATTCAATCATTTTGTTAAACCACCGGCATCTTGGTCATCAGTTATATGTGAAAAACCCACATGGGGAATTCCTTTGCCACATTGTGCACCGGGGCCTCCCACTCTTTTTATTCTCGTTAGAACCAGTTTGCGCTGTTCTGTGAAGGGAGTAGTACATATTGTTGTATGAGGTTTTTAGTCACACAGCAATTTCTTGCGTGAAATACCTTTCATATTTTCGAACAAGAATAGACTGACACGTTTTTGAATTTTAAAGAAGTCCTTTGTTTTTGTCCCGTTTGAGTCTGATCAAACCAGCAAACGCTGATGCTCCAGACACTGAACTTGTCTAAAAAAGACTAGTTTTATTGCTTCTTTAATCAGCTGTGCTAACATAATCACAAAAGGGTTTTCAAATGATCAATTAGCCTTTTATAAATGACCAACTTGGATTCGCAAACACAATGTGCCATTGAAACACAGGAGTGATGGTTGCTGATACAGGCATATGTATGCCTATATAAATATTCCTATAAATATCATCCGTTTCTGGCTACAATATTCAATTACAATTTATTCAAAGTGGCCGAGACCCAAGAAAATCTTATCATTGTCTACACTGAATTTGTGATCTATTTGGTGCCATAATAGACAAAAATGTGCTTTTCTTTTGGAAACAAGGACATTCCTTATTCCTTTTTTAAACAAATATACACTGCAATCCCAAATATATGTTTACATTTGGGTTTGGATCAGTTTTAAGATGTTTTAAGACAGAACTTTGTCAAATCAAGAATTGTAAACGCAGGTTATTGAAATACTAGAGACATAATGTGCCAAAATCGACAAACACATAAACACATTTTGGAGTCACAAACCAGATAAAATTGAGTATTCACATTTTTTTATGTCTTAATACTTTCGATTCAAATCCTGCAAAATCATCAGCGATGACAAAGGACCAACCACTGGAAGTACTGCCGACAGGATTGTTTTCAAATCCAACATATTTCACATACCAGTAATGTCGCCGTAGCTCGGTTCATAAAATGTATCACATCATGGAGAAACAAACAAAACCCTCAAAAGTCGACGCTATCTTTGTATTATTACTATATTTATTATTATGAATCGGATACGAATCCCGTTTTATTTACACTCGGGGACGGCGGCCCTAAGCCGTCTTCGCGCGGTCCTGATGGATCAATCACGGAAAGAAAATAGCAGCCGCGGTTTATTACCAGCGGTTTACAGGGGAGTGATGGGACCAGTCAGGACATGCATGATTGTCTTAACCAGGCACAGCTCTTGTTTATGGTCTCTTGCTGACTGCTGAGTGGTCACAGAGGGAGAAGACGGGGGAAGAGAGAGTAAGTGGGAGAAGAGAGGAGAAGATGGGGGGAGAGAGGGGAGGGTTGGATGGAGTCACCTTCTCTCCACAGGCCTACTGTCGTCTTTTCATCCCCTGCTGGACCTGCCCAGCAGACACCTTCATGCAGTCTAATTACCACAGTCCCAACAGCATCCTTTCTCTCTTTCCATCCCTCTCTAACAGTACCCTCACACCATCTCTCTCTCTCTCTCTCTCTCTATCCCTGCTATGAACCGCACAGCTAATTGTTCAGTTGCACCAATAAAGACACAGCCCCGGGAAGAACAAAGGATATAAACAGAAAGGTAGAGACCAAGTCAACGTGATAATGTTCATTACCCGTGATCTTTCTCTTCTTTCATCATCATCGTCCTCCCGTCGCTCCCTCCCTTTCTGTACCGCCCCGTGTGGCGGCGGAGTACTCAAATTATCCACAAGCATTCCAGCGATCGCTAATTATCCAAAGAGTTCCTCATTAGGCGATTTTAAATCCAATCTTAGATCAACACTTGCACAGACCTCGGGGATCCTGCAGCTCCCAACAGCAGTTAAACAAACAATCAGTTCAAAGGATCAGCTATTCCACTTTAAAAGGAGGGGAGAAACTGAAAAACAGAAAAGCGAAGGGTTAACAACTTCTGAAAGAAAAGACTCCTCCGGCTCCACAGCGCCGACGCTCCGACCTGTAATTAATTTCACTCCAAAAAATGATCTTTTGAAATTGGGGCCTCCTAATTTCGAGACGAGTCTAAATGCTATAGTCTGGGTGGTAGCACTCGCGCTGATATTTCTAACAAGACTGACAGGGCAATTGGGAAAGTAGCACTGACCATTGTAATGCGATGTACAGTATGTATCACAAATATCGCTATGCACTTTAATACTTTAGACTAGGGCCCATACGAATTGTACAAAAGAGCAGTATTTGAGATGAAGGCATCATTTCTCTAACTTAGAGCCATTGAGGAAAGATATCGCCAACAGGCCAAGGTGACCAAAATAACTGGATAATTCACTTTCCAAAGGCAATGAAAATATGACTTGCTGAAGTCGGATTTTCCTGATGTTCCTGCATACCACATACAGACTACATTTGTGTGCATACGTGCATGCGGTTTGTGTGCATATGTGCATACGGTTTGTGTGCATATGTGCGGAAATTTGTCTTGATCAGGTGCGTCATGGAATTGTCGACGGCATTGATGACGTACTGAACAGACATGCAATAGACAGGTGGCGCGTGGCAGTCGGCCGCAAAAACGCTTGTCAAACGTGCTCACCAACAATAATTCTATACACAAGTAAATGTGACTTTCCACATAAATCCCGAGACTGCCGAAGCCATCTATTACACAAAGTGTTCTCTCTGAGTTAGATCATTAGTATTCACTGTCTAACCTATTTGCCTTGAAATCCTGGCCAACCCAGACAACTCATTTTTTCTTTCCCTAACGTGCACCAGTCTTGTTTAAGACTCCAGTCTTGTTTAAGAATTGAGATGCTATGCAGCTGATGTGTTAAATTGCTTAGGTCATATAAATCATTGTGCTGCCTTATTTCTAGACTGTTCCAGGCCATGAACACTGTTGAACATTTTCCACTCATTTGTAGTCTGAAATAGCCCAGACCAGTGGTTAGCAGCCATCCATCTGGTCAGCAAGGGGGTTTGAAAGCTATCTGACAGTGTACAACATATCATTATAATGGAGTCAAGTCCAGTTTGCTGAATAGCCCGAAAGGTGTAACATAGGTGTTGATATCGAGATCTGTACACTACTATTTGTATCAGTGAAATTGTAGTATGTGTCAAACCGGCCCAATTCATTTGTATCCTGTAATGGAGGCCTTTGCCAAAACTGTTGATATGACTTAGTACGAGGATATATTACTGTTGATAGGATTATGCAAGAGTACATACTCTTACATACTTTGATCCATAACAGAAAGTGTTTATTGACTTAACAGTTGGTTTGATTTTTTTAATGAGACCTTGTATAGGTTTCTTAGATTGAATAAAGATGTAATAAAAATGTAACACAATCCTTCATGCATCCAATGACATCTATGCAATTTCCCTTAGCAACATTCTTGCCAATTACACTCTTTTAATCAGCAGTAATTGCCTAACGATTATCTTGTGTAACTAAGTGCGTACAGTTATGAATGTTTTGACCTAGAAAAAAGATAGACAGTATGTGAAGCTGTGACTTCTATATGCGGATGAGTGAGTATTTGTTTGTACTGACTTCAGATCTGTGGGCTGCATGTTCAACACCTGTTTAACTAGTTGTTGCTTTTTGGGGGGGCTTTCTTCAAACCTTAGTCTTAACCTTCACCGTCCAGAATCAATATCTAAACATGACCTTTGAATGATGTTCTGTTTTAAATCCTTTTGAGTTCAACGTGTAAAGAGATTGACAGCCGAAACGTGTGACCTTATGGCAAAATTAAAATACAATCCCATGGCGATCTGAAACATTCGCCACAACATGGCATAATTATAATGTGACGCCATGCCATCGTTATTTTGCTACCGTTTCTTCAATGGGACACATTTAGGTTGGTAATTTCAATTGCTTCTTAACCCCCTTCTCTTCCATCCATACCAGCCTACCATAGTGCCTGAGCATTACTCTGTGAAGACGCCAGCACTAGAAAGTGAGTCTGTCACTTAAAATGTAATGCCGTCAGATCCATTTCTTTAACCTTGAACCAATTAGCTGTTGTTGAGCTGACATCACTCCGCTGTGATGAAACCCTTAATTGCTCCGGAGAAAATTGAAGCTTTTGACATTACTGCTGACAGACTTTTTTCTTTTTCGTCTCTCCGTCCCCGTCCCCCCGTTTCCCCGCCCGCCCGCCCACCAGCCCCATTTGTGCGGTCACATGTGATAGCAGCATGGTTGGGTTTGAAAACTTGAAAGGTACCGGAGCTTCACTGCCATCAGCTGTCCTGTCACTCAGATCGAGGGAGAGAGAGAGAGAGAGAGAAAGAAAGAGGGAGAGAGAGAGAGATGTGCTCAAATGATGAGGCCATTTAAGCCCCGTGATAGTACTAGCTACAATGTCATTCAACTGAACTGTCAGAGATGTCCATGCTGGTTTTTGTGGAACTATGGTCTGTGAGGAAAAGAACAATGCCCAGGGAAGACATGGATCAAGGCACTATCAAGGCACTATAGATTGTGTTTTATATACGGACGATGTGTGGTCCTAAAAGGAACCACAGCCCTAAATATGGAACGACGTTCCAGTGTCTGTTGCATGTCCATAACCAGCACAACGCCTTGCTTTCGTTTAGCATTTCATCTGTGATATTTCGCATTGCCCCATGTTCATTGTGTCTACAGGACCTGCTACAACAGAAACCTCCTAAAATCTGGGCTAATTAAATGCCTGACGCTAATAGCTGTTCTATAGCAGTGTCATGTGAATATTGGCGGCCAAACAGTGTGATGTTCTCCTACACAGCACCTCCTTAAGTGACAGAGATGAGATGTACTGTAAACCAGAGCAGGCATGGGTGATCCATGTCTCTATATTGTAGCCACGATTTGATTCGGACGGTGCTGTTTTTTTTAATATGCTAACTGTTGATGTTCTGTTCTAAAAGACATCGCATCGATGTTTTGCAAACATTCGAATGGAACTTACTGAATACATCATGAGTCTGTGTCATCATTTCCTGTGACCATGTGGGGGACAAACACAGGCGTATTCTGTGATATGCCACACCCCAGGTAAACATGAATTGTGTAGCTAATTATGGATGCCTTAATTATGAATTAGAAATGCAAGTATGAATTGTAGTTAACTTGCCATAAGTTCACTTGACTCAATGTTAAAGTGTAAATGATTGACACTGGGTTAGAAGCCTAGGTTAAAACATCAGGCCTTATTGGGCTGTATTTCTGAATTGTCTAATATTCTGCAGGATAGCTGTGTAAATGGAAGTTGTGTGTTGACTGATACATGTCGAAACATGTCTCAAACGTCCTCACCGGTTTGTATTAGCAGCAGCCGAATTAGAATTGGGTCGCTCATTCAGGCCTTGTTGAAAAAAAGCTTACAGGCTCAGTAAATATATACCGCTGTCCCAAGTTACACGTTAATTTAAATCTTAAATTGTGAAGTGGTTTAACATCCAATACGGTTGGTCATATCGCCTATGCTAATTGCGTTTCTTCATCAGGAGGGGGGGGGACAATATTGGTTCATTTTACACCTCACCAAAAATGTTATGGTTTGAGTGAATGCTACCGGCCCTATGCCAAAACCGCTGCCAACAATCACAGCCTCTTTGCACATATCCCAATTAGCACGTTGAATAAATTAAACTGTGTTATTATTTTCCCAATTCAACCAGATCAGAAAACGCACATGTTGACAACTCGCCATCATACTCAAGTCATCACTTTGGCACACAGGCAACAGACGAGATTACGGGCCGGACCAACTATAATTAAGGGGGGGGAACACGTGTAGAAACATACCATCCTGCTTGTCTGTGCGCATATAAAAGCAATGCAATTGTCAAGATGCAACCGAATCACCTTTTGGGTCTCGGCCAGCGTGATTATTGTACAAGTGTTTGTATTATTGGGGATAAAAACGTTTGGATGATGCTCGTGTTAAGAGAGAAAGCGTACGTGTTACTTCATTAAGATATTAACTAAGATACCCCCCCCGCAATTACATCAGTTGGAATATTCTGCAGCAATTAAAGAGGGCGGAGGAAGTTCGTTCCTCCAGGCGGTGAGAACAAACCCGTCCCTCTGATGCGCGTCTGTTCAGCTCTGGCTCATCTGTGTCACTGCAATGAAAGGCCCGGGCGTGCACGTTTAATTTCTAACACCCATTCAAACCGGCAGACCCAACCTGCGGCTTGGTCTATCCGATCGACTGGATTGACAGGTTATGCATTATATAGGTTATAAATAAGGCAGCCAAATACTCCTGCTATGTCTGAGGATATGAGAATTGATATGTGCTAAGGGGCACAGTAAGGCTTTTAATGGCCCTGATTGAGTTCAAATGCACATTCGGCCTCAGGTTGGTGCTCTGTGCATTTAGATGAATGACGCATAGGTGACATCGAAACATGATTACTAGAGAAAATGATGTAAATATTGAATTTCATTTTCATACAAGCACCTTTTTATCTATTACTAAATATTATTGTGTTAAGTTATGTCTTCGGTCTAGGCTACAGCACACATGGCTTCTCAAACACTAAAAATATATTTTAAAAAACAGGCGTATCTCTTTTAGTTGGAGTAAAGATAAAACATAAGCATTCAATTTAATTTAAAATACATTTTATTCAGACGGCCATACATATTTTACTTTCTTATTTGTCGTTGTTTATTGTAAAGTGTGAATATTTTTATGCATTTTTTATATTCTAAAATAATCGGACTTGAGAACGGATGGCTTGAATGTGGACTTATTAGCATGTCGGGGCAACAGCCCATTAATTCACATAGCCTAGCTGTTGAATGTCTTATTATTAATGAATCAGAATTGTGTATCCTTTGCCCAAAGCAATAAATAAATAATGTTCCATGCCATGCATGAGATAAAAATGCCTTCCTATTCGTATAGTAAATTGGACATGTGTGATAAAGAGATGCAGCTAATATAAAAGCAAAACATATTTAGCTGAGCTGCTTTACCAATTGATTACCATGTGTTCAAGTCTTTTTTTAATTGCGCCCATTCGATTACATTTAGGCTATTTTACCTAATTGATAGCGTTTTTCATTTAATTAATTAATTGAATGAAACCGATACGCATCGTCTTATAGCCTATAGTAGCTACCCTGTAATGTGGTTGAAAAAAATAAATATTGGGTTATCTGTATGTCAGCTTTTAATGGGGTAATCCTAATGTTGGACCGCTGAACAATCCGGCTTTAAAAATGTTAAATGGAATAAACATCTAACGCTTCTCCTGTTCAAGTTCACCAGCAACGTGTTAATTAGCTATAAACCCCGTTGAAAACTCAAATTAAACAACATTGCAGTAGGCCTATAGGCTATATGTGCCCACATTTTTTTATATTGACAAATGCTTTAGTATTTTTCGATTTAAACATTCTCGTTGTATTTTTCAGTCTATAGTAGCAGTACAGGTCTGATGTTTTTTTATTTAATTTGTCAATATATCAATACATTTGATTATTAAACAGTTTTGTTGCAACCATGTGAGGGAAATGCTATCGGGCTATATCAGAACAGATATACGTTCCCATCCTGCTGTGGAGACCAGTTAAGGTCAATCTGGCTTGAAAGGGAATCTAATAACACAGGAATCAGCAAACGAGTCACCAATTAGGAGCCCCCAACAAACGTGCAATGAGCCGATTCCATCGGAGAGTCGATTCACATGAAAGCGCCCTTCCTTATTCTCCAGAGAACCTGATTATACTTTTTTTTAAACTATTAATAAATAAACTATTAATAATAAACTATTACACTAATAATGGTCATTTAATTTTACTCCCAAGTGGCACGGTTTTGGTCTAGCTTTGTCAAAGTGAGCAAAATAGGGTCCCAAATAGATAACCAAGAAAAAGACATACAGGCCAATTGATCTATTGTTGAAAGGCAAAATAATGTCTTTTATTTTGCGTTGTATAGAGCTGATACTGCTCTATATCTCAATGTGAATCTCTGGCCCTCCATTTAAACACATGGTCCCAGATAATATGCTCCCATATGCTCTTACAATTGTCCTAAAATTCAGATTTTTCTCATGCGAGGATTGTTACATTTCCAGGTGTCACATGTGCACGTCGTGGGCAGATAATAACAGAAAAGAAGGGGAAAAACCTGGTTGTTTATTTACTATATTTTCTCAGACGTTTTGACGTGGGTGCGCTTTCTGATCACACACACGCTGGGATGCCTGGCGCTTGCTGTCTGTTCTGAGTGCATAGAACAGCTGCTACTCAAGGACCACCTTCCAGATTCCCAGGGTAGCAACCCAGCATCACAGCTATAATCAGACCATTCATTCTCACCATCACAGGGGGAGAGTTGCCTGCCTGCTGCATATATAATATATATATATATATATATAAATAAATATATATATATGCGATCGAGACCTATATAGTTCTCCACACATTAATGCGGTCACAAGATAAAGTGAAAAGTAATCTTGAGCCTATAAGTCCCCGTGCCAGTTCAAATATAGATGATGCTTGATGTAGTCCTATCCTTTAATAGGTCGATCACTGTCAATATTTAGAAAAAAACAATAGTTAAGAAATAGGAATTAAAACAGTTGTAGGCTATTCGAAATGAATGAATATTGTTGATGTTCTAGTTCCCGAAATCCACAAACCTTCTGTGCGAAATTTAAACAAAGAAATGTTTCTTGTTAACATAGCTGGGTTAACATTTCCAAAATAGGTAGGCTATATATTTTTTTCTGTGCATTGCAAAAATAATTAATCTAATTAACTGCGTTTTTAGCCTTCAGATATTTTAATGAAACAAACTTGTTTTGAATGTCAGTATGGCAATAAAATACTTGCATTGGATCTCCCAATAGAATTATCCGAGAAAATTCATTTTAGTATCATTCAATCTTTATTCAACCCTTTCTCTCCATTTAATAAACTTCTTAAGTTTATTTGCTAGTATAAGTGTATTTGTACAAAAAAACAAACAAACAAACAATCAGACATATGAACAGTCCTTTTCCTGATCATGGCCTCGACTTGACGCTGAACCAGAACCGTCTCTCAGTCAAATTAAATAGTACCTCCGTCAACTTCCTCCGTAAAATTGTCTTGTATATATTTTGTCTCTTTCAAAAGTACTTCTCGTTCGTTCACAGCGCAGTACTCACATCGCATGTGGTTAAATGTCTACCGCTGATGCTGCGTGCCGGGCATGGGGTTACCCAACGGGTTTAGTGCCGGTTGCCCCCCCGGCCCGAGGCCATGGATCAGTACCCTCGGGACCAGGGGTCTCTGGAGACCGGGATGCGGCTGCTGCGGAGTCCGGTACATGCTGCTGTACATTGCCGCGGCTGCAGCGGCTGCTGTCGTGCTGTCCATGGTGCCCAACAAGCTCGGGTGGTAGAAATAGGGTGACGGGAACATCCTCTGTAAGGCGGAGTAATTCCCGGCTTCGGCCAGTAGCTCCAACCCGACCGCTGTCTGTCTTTTCCACTTGGTCCTGAAATAAGATCAAAATGCAACACATCAATTATTAAATCAGATCAGTGTCTGGGAATCGCCAAAAGAGACATTAATGAGGGGTCTTGTTATTTTTCAGCATGAATCGGTGGTCCTGACTTTAATTATAGCCCAGGTAAAGGACATTATAGGCCTGCTTTTTTATTTAGTTTTTTTTCCAAAAGCCTGTTTGGTTGATACGATCATGGTTAATTTCAGATCATTAATCCCTCACTTGATCCTTAATTCGCAGGCCTCGTAATATAACTAGGTGAACGGAACAATATTTAAAATTGGATATTAGGCCTACAAAATAACACTAATGGTTTATTGTTAAAATGTACAATAATGAATGCTTTGTATAACAATTGTGGTTAAATGTATAAGAAAATAGGCATAGCTGAACATGATTTAAAAAATGATTGCAGTCATGGCATATTTCCTCATTATATTTGCCTGAGTCTTTGTATACTAGGTGGGCTCTGTTAACACTAATTATGCCAGACGTATCGGGAAATAGTATCAATAACGCCGGAGAGGCAGATTGTCAACATGTGTAGTTCAGACAGACTTTCACAGCCCCAACTTGTCGTGTATTTCAATAATCAGTACCACGGAATAAACTTGGTGTCAATCTTGAAAATAAATAGCCTATATATTTTTTTTCTTTGTCTGGTCCATAGCAACAATTTATAGGCTATTAGTCAAGTTTAAGAATTGTCGTTGATTTGTTGAAAATCTTTCAATAAGTTGTTTTATCGTTATGGAACAGCATAACAGATAAAAAGGTAGCCAAATCGACATTAAACTGCACAACCAAAGCCCAACTCACAATAACCCTATCATTTTGTAAATATTACATTATTGACCTTATATTGTTTTAGCCTATTTCGTTTGGAATTAATCTACATTGGGCTCTTTATATATTAAACTAAATGTAACTAGCCCCATTAATGAAAAAAAACTATTGCAACGCCACCACAAAAAACGAATAATATTACCTATAGCTAAAAATGGAATCCTAATAATAAAGCAGACTTATTTTACTATAAAACGGAAAGATCAAGTTTCCCTTTTAATAGTTGTGCTTACCGTCGGTTTTGGTACCAGGTTTTCACCTGTGTGTCGGTCAGGTTGAGGGCAGCAGCTAGGTCCATGCGGTCCTGGACACTCAGGTATTTCTGACGCTCGAAGCTCCGTTCCAGCTGGTTGAGTTGATGGTCGGAGAAGGCCGTCCGTGCTTTGCGAGGTTTCTTTGACCGAGATTGAGGACTCTCTCTGCTACTTGAAATTTCCCGTTCGTTCTCTTCTTTTGTTCCTGAATGGGAATAAGATGCATATTTTCAAAGACTGATAATAAATTGTGTTATTAGGTAGTGACTTGGTAAAGACGGTATAGTTATAAGTCTGAATACAAATGAACACATAATACAGTGTCTATTAGTCCTCGGTCATAATGTCAAGATGTTTTTGAAAAAAATACAAATAAATGCAATTCAAGCTTTTTTTAAAAATTGAAATTATTTAGCTATTTTTTTTAAAGCAGTAAATTACATCTCCAATTTAAACTGGATCTTCCGATAAGTGGTAGAAATAAACAAAACGGCCGACAAAAAATCATGACTGCATTTGTCAACTAAAGTTTTAGTAGTAAAACTGTGAAATCGATATGTCAATTAATCTCTATTTGTAGCAGTATCTTCGGCGCTAATGACATCCCCTCTAGGAAGAACAATAATCTCTCTAATTGACCCACTGGGGAGGCTCTCGCATGGGGAACATCCAGCACCAGCCTTACATCTGTTTTTGGGTCTGTTATGCTAATAAAAAAAGGCCAACTGAAAATCAACCCTTTAATATCATCTAATAATAAGACAGCCTTTGAAATATATAATACATATATATATAAACACGCTATTCTACATTTAATATATATACACATATATTATATATACATATAGCCTATATGAATAATATATATATACATTCAACGTAGAATAGCGTGTTTTTGTGCTTCTTCGGATAATTAATATTATCCGGCTATTATTGTTGTTGTTTTTAAACGTTGCGCAACTTTTATATTTTATTTTGTAGTTATTTTCCATAGAAATAGGCCTATTCTAATAGGCTCTAATCTTTTTAAGCACATGCATGCATTTTCACGCACAAATGCTTTGGATGTATTCTGCACACCCTTATAGCTACAGCTTGAAAAATGAAAACACATGTTTTTTATACACTTAAAACCTAATTTTAACCAACCAATAACTAACCGGGAAAAAACGAAAGCTTTGCCTTATAACATTCACCTACCGTTGCATTTCATTTCCATCTCATCTCTTTTGTCCAACTTGCTTCTGTTCTCGTCTTGTTCCAACTTGGGCCTGAAGCCGTCGCCGCCGTCCCTGGCGCTCTCTGGTTTGGGGGTGTGATGGGGTGACGGTACCGTGGTGCTGTAAGGGGCGCACGCTGCCAGGGGTTTGCTGTCGCCCAAAATGTCTTTGATTAGAAACGAGGAGGAGGCGGTCCTAGGGGCACAACCGGCCCCGGCGCCTAGTTGCTGAGGCTGGGGTGATAGCTGCAAACTCCCTGGTTGGCTGTGATGGTGCTGCTGGTGGTGCTGATGGTGGTGCTGGTGGTGGTGCGCTATGCTGTCTTGGATCAGATGCGGCTCTGCGTGCTCCATGGTGACCGAGATGGGGGATGAGGGGGCCGTCCCCACCGTGTCTATGTCCGAACATGACGGGGACGGGGTGGCCTGGCTCCTGCTGAAATCCACCACTGTCCTGCTGTCACCGAGACGGAAATCCCCGTTCATCAGAGCGGGATTATTAACAGAATTTGGAGCGTTGGATAAAATAGTGTCTATTCCGAAATTCGATCCGCTGGAGGATTCCATAATAGGAAAATGAAACAAAAAAGTGGTGATTTAAGTCTTCATTACACACATCAGGACGGTGGTCGTATCCTCCATATATAAATAAATAAATAAATAAATCAAACTACACGAAAACGCAAAGAGGACACACAGAGAAAGAGAGAGACACACACACAAGTGTACTCCTAAAAATTAAACAAATAGAATAATTCAACTGGGTCAGGAAAATTAACACAAAAAGCGAATCCACGTTAATAGAAAAAAGATACGGTCCAAGAAGATGCTGTTACATTCAATAGTGAATCTGGGAAGACCAGTGGGTCTGTTTGTCTGTGTAGTCCACGTCCTTTTGTTATAGATAGTGAACTTTCTCTCAAAGTTGTGGTGTGAAGATTCGGGAGGGTAACTCCTTTACATCACGCTCCCCCTTTGCCAGTAATCGTTCCAGTGTTGCTCCAGAATGACTTCCTATACTGACGTCACCGCCCACGGAGAGGGGAACTAATATTTTCCCCTTTATCATAACACTCTCCCCGTTTCTCGTCCTCGCCTGTCATTGGCTGCATCTTGACGGCCCCGGCACTTCACCAATCAGGGAGTTGTTTCTTTATCTTGACAATCTCCAGCCAGCCATAGAATTGGATGCTCTTTTGAGCCTTGACATAAACCTTGTTTATGCAAGCTGAACATATATGTATCCTTTTTATTTGACACTTTATATACAATTGCGCTCATTGGTGTTTGGTTTATACAGAAGGCCCATTTAGTGTCTAAAATAATGGATTCTTTGACTTTATACCTTCATATCTTAAAACAACATTACAATTGCAAAATGCAAGAATGGCTACAACCCTATATGGAAATAAAACCGTTATTGCAATATTTGTCTACTGAATTGTATCATTAATTATATGTCGAATTTGTTTATTTCCTGGAAAGGGAAAGGACAGTGCCGCATTAAAAGCTTGGATCAGATTTTTTTTTTACTTTAAAGAAAAAGCGGGTGTTTGATTTGCCATTCAAACTTCTGTTATGGGCTATTGTAAGATCATATTTAATTAGACTTATTATTTTCTATAGCGAGTTTTTCTAAAATACTTAACCCGTATGTATCTCTTGTATCCTCGATTTTAAACCTATACATTTTATACACATTGCAGGGATGTGAACGGATACACTGACATCGTGATGCCAAGTCGGTAGGTAAATTAGTAGTTACTCAAGACTCCACACATGCAGTCCTCCATTAATTAGTTCAGTAAATACCTGGTGCTTATCTACTTAATGGCATTACTGTCTGATGAGAGAGTTAAGGACGGATGGATGACGTCACACTGGTCAATTGACAGAATGGAATACTTTATGTTCAGGCTTTTGACACTTTCACTGCATGTTCTTGTTTTCTATTTGTGCTCTAAATTATTTCCAAAAAATATCTTTACCTGTTTTTTATGTTCAGGCTTTTGACACTTTCACTGCATGTTCTTGTTTTCTATTTGGGCTCTAAATAATTTTAATACATATATTTACCTGGTATTTCTTTTGATAGAGCGACACATGGACGTCAATTAGATTGTCTTCTTATTCTTTATCTCCCTGAGCACCCCTCCCCTCCTCCCGAGCCTCCCTGCAGCAGGTTTGTAGTGTGATGATGGTGTTTCCCGAGCTGGCCGTGGCGGTCCAGACCTGTTAGAAACATTATTCTCCAATAGATCACGAAGAGATTTGGTGCTCGAATCGGGATCCACTGACAGACTATCAGCATGGGACTCTCCATTATACTGTAGGTATGCAGGCTAAACTCTGATTATAAGAGACATTTATTGATGATCAATTGAGAAAATGTAATTATTATTTCTTTGCCATGTTGTTTCATTGATATTTGTGTGTAAACATTTGAAAGCAACACAAATATTTTAACACGTATTTTCCTCTTGTAATTATAGGCGGTAGAGATTTATCCACGATATGAGGAGTTTAATGGCCGAATTAGATTTTTTTGTACAAACAATTGCCTACATGTGTATAAACTAGTATAATAATTGCATATTTTTTTAACATTATTATTCATAATAACGATAACGAGAAAAATCTATTTTTACATTTGTTACTGCATTATTTATATCATACATTTATTAATATCTACCCTGAAACGGCATAAACTTTCTGGGAATTGATTAAAAGCTCGTTTTTTTTATTTAACCAACAACTGCATATATCCTGCTCGGTGTAATTCCGTCGTTTGCTGATACATTTAGGATGAAAAAATGGAAATCGTAGAAATCTAAATTCTCATAAAAATTTACAATATTAATCGGCCGTAACTCGGACTGGCTCGAAGTGTATAGGCCAATATGCGATGCTATTTCTACTGGCTATTCATTTGTATTAATATTGACGATGTCTACTGTTAACAGTGCATAGTTGCCTATAGAATTATATTTAAAATGATGTACATAAAATCAACCCAATGTTGGCCTCGATCCGTCTGGCATAAGAAGAATCATTTAACATGACAGTGTTAGGAGATTAATCAAATAAAAATGATCGCCAGTTCACAATAAATACAATGAAATCAAAATATGTCACATGTGATAGAGTATGATTTCTATCAGATACAACATGCCATGTGTGTCTCGGAGAGGCGCTCTTTTGGAATGCGCGTCTCTCATGTACCACTGAATTCTCCCCACTAGGCGGCGACAAAGATACCGGATTATGCTCAATGAACATGTCTCCTTCTTCAAATAAATGTGGAATTAATTTTAGTTTTTCATTTTTTATATATTTGCGGACATATATTAATTTGTTATAAACATCGCATAGCCTAATAGCTTATAAACGTATTATCCTGCTTCGATGGACAGACACAGTGTGTTTAAAGCTGTGTGTTCAATCCAGTTCTATTGCCTAAATCTGATTTAAAGAAAACTTATTTTAGTAGGCTCACTCTTAGTAGGCTTGACGTTATGCTGGTGTGGGATTTTGACGAATATATAATATGGCCTACTATAATGCACTGCTAGAACTCAGGGTTTCCATGTCCAGATCAGAATAATACTCAATACACAATTATTTATTTTTTCCCTCTACCAATCAGCTTACTACTGCCGATCAGACGGATGGTAAAACATGCCAGTCAATTTGTTGAAGTGAACATTGCATGTGCTGCGTTGGCAGCCAACTAATTGAAACACAATTGACAATCAATACCTTTATTAGGTTTCGGGGAACAGCCTGACAACATTGAATGCAACCAGTTAGGGTATCATCTTATCAGCCTGTGTCATTGGTCGATAATCGGACAGTGCAGTAGTAATTCGCACCATGTGGATTATCTCTCTGCTGTATGTCAATCCACCGCAGATCTGACGAGCTTTGCTTTTGTCTGTAACCTTTAGACATGGATGCAAGCCACATAAGCGGTCAATCACTTCTAACAAACAAGGCCAGTCAAATCTATCCTAACCCGAGCTTGTATTTAATTATGTAGTTTTAGTTTAGTATTACTTGAAGCATCATTTTAGTTTGTAACATAGTTAACCAAGTTGGTTGAGATTTTAATGCACGGCATGTAAGACTTTCTCAATTATGGAGACGTTGCACTCGTATTTTCTGAAAAAAGTAATCTCAGGCCTCTGCAAAGTAAAAGAACCAACGATATTTTAGCGTGACATAATTGACATTTCCACAGCTCTTCAGATTTCTGCAACCTACATAAAGACTGGCATGTCAGACTGTTGAATATTAAAGGAGTAGCCACTAATGTATAAAACAGGTTCATAATGATGCTCTTAGCTCTTTCGAAAAAGATATACTAAAATGCCTTTAATTTACATTTAAAAACACAATGCCATATTGACCAACATGAACGGAAATGTTCATGTTTTACTGAAACAATTGCCAAAGTAAATACATTTTGTTTAAATCAACAACATGAAAAAGGGCTGTAAATGTTTTTACACCTGTTTTGTTTCAGATTCTGGTTTTATGGATTGGCCTACAGGTTAAAAACCAGAGACTGACTTGGAAAATGCAAAATGTCAATATTTTTACCAATTTACCAAGGTAATCAATAAGCATCACCCAAGCACCAGTAAAAAATGTTGGCCATATCAGAAACAATTCACCACCATATTTTTCCATGGGTGTGAGGTAACATTTTGGCGTGCATTGCTTACCTTAACCAGAGACATAATTTAAATAATAGTTAGCAGATAACTTTAAGACATAGTTTAAATAATAGTTAGCACTTTACTTCAACCAGAGACATAATTTAAATAATAGTTCGCAGATAACTTTAAGACATAGTTTAAATAATAGTTAGCAGATTACCTTAACCAGAGACATAATTTAAATAATCGTTAGCAGATTACCTTAACCAGAGACACAGTTTAAATAATAGTTAGGAGATTACCTTAACCCAGAGACATAGTTTTTAGATTGAGTAAAAAGTATTCTTTAAAAACGAGACCTTGATGTGCAACTGCCTTCTACCATAATTACCATTAGTTTGGAAGAACTGGAAGGTTAGTGAGTATTACAAGCTAATACAAGTCCTTTGCGCTGGATGGCGTTCATTAAGTGGTACTCTACTCCATGACAGTTCAAATTTGTGACATTTCCAGGGGACTGTGTGATTATTTAATGAGTGTTTACTTTTTTCAAAAGAGCTCTCAGTGCCACAAAGACAGCATGTTGACACGAAGCTGGGGATGACAGTGCCACGGTTCGTGTTGTTGTGACGATGACTAGATGTCAGATGTTCCTTTCGCGAGGGCCAATTACCGGCGGGAGGTGAAAGGTCACAGGTAGATCATTAAATGTTTAAAGACTTTTTCAGCCTTTTCATTTCCTCACTAATGTTGCTGACCACTAGCGCTCATTATGTACCGCGAATCAGATTCCTCGTCTTAAAGTCTGCAAGAAGGAACACTTTCCGTGTGGATGTTTCCTGCCTCAGAGCAGAGCGGGCGCTTGGATTGGCAAACATCCGCATATCTAACACACACATATCACGAGTGAACAGATTGCTACGGTAAACACACTGTAGACAAAAGACCGGCCTTTTTTTAACAAAATATGTAGAACATCTTTCAAGCAGGCTGGGAAAGGCTAACATGAAATTGTTATGTGCGTCAAAATTCAACGTGAAACCCTCCCTTAGGAGCTGTGGTATTAAAGGTTGCAGTTTTCAGTGCAATGTGACATTTACAATGGGTTATTCCAGATCCCGGTATTATATGTTATGTGTCTTCATTGTGTACCAGTATTTTCTTTTTTTGCCTGAAGTTACAGTGTAATAAAACATGTGACATTCAAGTTTAATTTGAACACGGCCCAGTATTAATCCAAGGCGAAAAATGGAACAAAGACAATAAGACAGCGGCGAGAAGAAGAGACTGTTCTCAGGTCTGGGTCTGTGTATAAGACAGATATCGTGCACATGTTCAATCTGCATCCTGAATACAATTAAACTGGGTGACTTCTGACTGTGTGTATTTGTCAATTTATTGTGTGTGTGTGTGTGTATGGGGGGGGTCACGCGTGTATGGGGACGTGCACATTTTTCACGAGGACCTCTTTATTTCTCGACACCATCGCTGTCTCTGTCATCATAAGACGCGCGGCCCCGTTTCTGTCCTTCCTCTTTCTTGCTTTTCTTCCATCCATCCACCCATCCAGCCAGCCAGCCTGAGTGCATGACGCCCAACGGTCGAAGACGCTTAAGTGCTGGAGAGCACATTGATTTGAGTGAGCTTCCCTGCGTCGGGCCGTCTATCAGCTCTGCCCCGCGTCATATTCACAGGCGGGGCAGCAGCCGGGGACTGCCGCCTGACAAGGTTTTTAGGACAGTCGGAAGGGCTCTATACAATCACTTAATTACCTAAGCTGTCAGTCAGGGAGGGTTGTCTCCATGGCTGCCAGCTAACCTCCCACTACTGGCCTCCCCGCGTGATTGATCCATGCTGATGGCATCGCAAAATAATTACAACGCGTCTCCTGATGTGTGATTCCGCAGCACGTCCGTGCTCCACAAAGGTAATCGGGGGGGTCAATGCCATTCCTGATTACCTGAAGTCCGAGCAAGAGGGCGAAACGACGCAAAGGAACGGAAAGGGGCCGGAAGGAATGAAACGTGGAGTAACGGAGGAGCAGGAGGTGTGGGTAGTGAACGCAGACAACCGCTGGAGGGGCACCGGCGCAATCGGTCAAATCTACGCATTTATTTCACCCGAGCCGACAAATGGCAGTGTGATTTTCTCCAATACAGATTTAGTCAAGTTTCCAACGACCCCGTGGGATATTATCAGGATTTGAGTCTAAACGAGATGCTAAATGAGGGCGTGTGTGTGTGCGGTCTAACAGAAATACAATTGGTCCCATTCGCTGTCATGTGGACTGTATATCAACGCACGATAACAGGTGATGATCTTCTGCAGACCTTCAATCTAGCTGAAACGCTATTTATAGTTAAAGACATGTAGAGTACTTTTTCAATTCCTCGTAATTGTAACATGTCATGTATGCCAATAGAAATCTTACGTGTTCGGATCATTCGTGACATTCGTCAATATCTACATGAGTTAATTCATTTATATTTACAAATGAATTACAGCCAGTTATAATTACTCATAAATTAACTAATTACTGTATGAGTGGATGTTAAAGATGCTGTTGAAGCTGTTCATATTAATTATCCATGCATACATTTGCCACTGCAGAAACATTTTCAGGGATGGAGAGATGGAGAGATGGAGGAGATGGGGGGACGGGATGGGGGGAGGAGATGGAGGGAGGAGATGGAGGGAGGAGATGGAGGGAGGAGATGGAGGGAGGAGATGGAGGGAGGGAGATGGAGGGATGGAGATGGGGGAGGAGATGGGGGAGGAGATGGAGGGAGGAGATGGGGGAGGAGATGGAGGGAGATGGAGGGATGGAGATGGGGGAGGAGATGGGGGAGGAGATGGAGATGTAGAGATGGAGGTAGAGGGAGGAGATGGAGAGATGGAGCACCTTGGCGTCACAAATGGAACATCCATCCCGTAGCTGTTACAGGGGTGCATTGTGGGAGCGCTCATATTAATGCAGGAGAAGCAAGCACCTAACCATCATTACCGGTCTCCCTTCTCCTGACACACAATACCGGCACCAGGAGGGAGGATGGGCACGGCGCCACGCGTAACCTGTCCCTCAGCATACTGACAGCGCGCTCACTTTGTGCCGGCTGTCGCGGTGAAAACAAGGTGGAGAACGCAAACAACACAATGTAAATCGCGAATCAAGCGGGGTAAACAATGTACACACGCTATCTGCACCTGAAGGGGAGCGTTGAGTCTCCCTCGCCGGGGCAGAAACAACGCGGAGACACCATGTCACTAATGAACCCCGGCAAAAACACAACTGTGAATAACGAAACAACACATTGCGTTTTGCAACAGAGAAAGAGAGAGAGAGACGGAATACAGATGAAATCATCCAATAGAAGGAGGGGGGCGAGGGGAAGAGGAAAGAGGAAAAGAAAGCAAGCAATGATTAAATGATCAAAAGCTGGCAGGGAGAATGTGTGTGTCACTGTGAGGCGCGCTCCTCATCTCCCCGCCAGTGAAAGTTAGGTTTCAAGCGCTGTGTAATTACAGCAGGGGATGTCAGTTTGACATTAATACAGCCAGCAGAACCTCCCTAATTGGCCTCAGAGGAGAAAGTGAACCAGAAAATATATTAACATTTAAAAAAAGCATATTTTGCCTAATCCTTTCACTTTCCAACAATATTTGAAGACCAAAATGCCCCAGGCATGAGAATTTAAATGAGCAATTTTGTTTTTGAAGGAAACGGCCAATGAGATAGAAAATAGACTAAAGGGAAGTCATTAGCGTATGCGAGCTCCTGCCTGACAGGCCGGCCTTGCTGACTGGCTACACTGTCACTAGGACTCTGTGTTCAGCGGCTGCACGCTATAAGCTATGCTGATAACATGAAAAGACCCATAAACGTGCGGCCAGAAGTCAGAGTCTATTATCCGGAAGATTCAAATTCAGGGGGTAAAGATGAAGAAAACGACGGGGAAACCTACGTCGGTAACAGGATGTTCCATCCTGTGGAATAGGAAAGAACTGAACTGTTCGAGATCGAGCGAGACGAAGAGAGGTGTTGTAGTAAGGTTCTGTTACCTGGCACAGACGTGTGGCAGCGACACAATATATATAAGATAACAATATGCTGCCTGCAAATTATGACATTACTAAAGAACAGCGAAGATAAAAGCAGATAGAGGGGAAAAAACGTTTGAAGAATGGGACGTCATTTGGGAATAGGAGTCCCAAATGACGCCCCACCTCCCTATCGGGTGCACTGTTTTGGACCAGACCCTGTAGTGGACGGGGAATAGGGTTTAGAGACCAGGCTGTCATTTGGGACACACACACGTGCGCAAAAACACAAACTGCTTAAAATAGTGATTTGTTCTGTGATCTGTGATGTCCCAGTGTCCAGGCTGATGTGATATGACTGTCTCAGAGAGACACAGCTAAGTGCAGTCAGACGGCGTTAGCACGCTCCTCCGGTGATGGCGCGGCTGAGGCAGACACTGACCCTGGCACGGCGTGGCACTGCAGGGCAAACTGCTCAGCCAACCCGGAGACCAATCAGCTGCTTTGCACTTCTGGAATACAGCAGAGTGAAATGACAATTTATTCCTTTTTTTTCAAATGACTACTTTTGTCCAGAGCTGACCAGTGCTCCATAGGGCTCTGGTCAAAAGTAGTTCTTAGGGAACAAGGTGCCACTTTTGGACACACACACACACACGGCAGGGAAGGAACAGCCAATGGAAGACCGGGAACGAGCTAACCAGTCAGCCGTAACTCAATAACGGATGCCGGGGTTGTCACCTGTGGCTAAAAGAGTAAGTGTTTGACAGAGGAAAGTGAGAAGCACTACAGATATCAAAACAGGTCTGTGTCTCTCTGGTACAACAACAAAGGGTACGTTCAATTCACCCGCTGTCATATCTCTTAAGATAACGGCGTGTTAGTTAGCCAGAGGTTTCTGACTCTTCCTCTTTCTGGCCCGTGACGGGAGCAGCCTATAGCCTATAGCCAGTCTCAGAAAGGGGCGTTAACCTTCTCTGCTGGGTTTTGTTCTTTCTCACTAACACCATCTTTGTCATCGATTGTTATTCCTTGCTAATCTACGCTTTTTGCTTTTCTTCCTCAACTGGGCTGATGATATCAGAAACCAAAATGGTACCCTTTTTCCCTAATAAGTGACCTACTTTTAACCTGAGACCGATGGGTGTCGTTTGGGACTTACACGGCACATATACAGCACTCTGAATGCAGCATTTAATTAGGCCCTTTGTTAAACATTTGACACAAAGCGCTGGGCTTCTGTCCCTGGCGTTCTACTGCCCTGGGCTAGAGATTCAGACTGACTGGATTTTCATCCACAATTTTCCCAATTTTGAGTCCACCTGTTCGAGAGCTCGTCAGTCAGAGTGACATGAAGATAGTAGACCCAAACAACGGAGGATGATTTCTCTTACTTTGAAAAATATGGAAAGGAGCCAGGCATAGTATAATAAGAAAATTTATAGAACACGTGTTGTAAATTCACAACAAAATCCCAAAATTCTAGGCATGTAAATACACTAAGCATTTATCGATACGATTGGTTTCAAATTTGCCACAACATTGAACCGCTTGGGTTCACATTCAACGGATAAACAACAAGTTTGTAGAGAACATAGTAAATCCTCAAATGTGCCTAAAGTTAAAGTAAAACCTGAATTCTCCCCACTCTAATCGCGCCAGATTCACTAAAACAGCAGATATTTGACCCAGGAAACAACAAACTAGCAATCATTTGACCCTGAAGCTGAATAAGGGAGACTCATTCACTCCTTCAGTAGAGGTCAAGCTACAGGTCATCAGAGGTGAAGACCTTTTTCAGCCAGCCTACAGCCCTCTGTAGAACAGTATATGGGAGGAAGCTCTAGGCTCCGTCTTTGCCATTCTTGTCAGTAATCACAGATTTTTGGGAACCAGTCTGACATAAAAAAGCCAAAAGTAAAGTTTCTTCCATGCCAGAATGTTGCATAAAAATACATTTGAATGTCGTGTTCCAGTTGTCTGAAAGTTGGCTTCGAATTCAAGTTAACAACAGTATATTCTTCCAACAATCCACTGCAAAGGAATTGTACGCAACCTATTTTTTTGGCCATTTTTTGTTGTCACAGGTGAAATGAATAACGATATCACCTACTAACAAGGGCACTTGTCACAGTCTAGGTTGATTAAATAGTAGCAAACTATCAGTTCTCTTAGTCAATTTGTCGGATGCAGGAGAAATGGGCAGGAGTTAAGGCTGGGAAAAAAAGGTTCTGTTTGCAAGGTTTTGTTTTCGAGCTCATCTTCCTTGGACCCAGATTATGCCTAAAACATTATCATTTTTGAGTTACATTAGATATACGAAAGCTAACGACACTATAACATGTCAAGGTGGCCCTGAGAGAAACTAATACAAACACCGACTGTCACGTATTTAACCTGAATACGGATAAGTGGCACTTTTTTAATAACGGTTGTCTGAAGTCCTGTCCATCCCACTCACAGACCAAATGTACTCGCACACGGTGCCGTACGCCGACAATTGAAGTCACAATCTTAGCCGGACCCTCTTCCCCACGTAGAATGAAATCGGACGTTGTGCCAACGTAATTTTGGAACGCTCCTCTTTCGAGAATTTATTGAGCTTGTTGAACAGTTTGGTGTGGGTAAAGTTGTTTGCTCACCTCTAACCCTAACCTCTAACCCTAATTTTCAGCTGAAAGCGTACGGTGCCATGTATCTTGCCAACCTCCCACCCAACTGCCAAACAAGACCTGCCTCCTCCATATGCTCCATTTAATAGGAAACACGGGCTGCAATTGCAGTTACTGAGGCGCTCGCATGTTGACCTACGCTTGAATATCAGGGAAGAAGGACAGTCTTGTTTTTGCCACATGCCGGACTGTCGGAGAAACAAAACTTCAGCTCACGGCTTTTGAAAAGTTACTTTTTCGGAGAAATAAACTAAAGGATCTCGTGCGACTCAAATGCAACAGCTCTGCTGATTTAATTTTTTTAGGGTTGTAGAGAAACATGGCTTCGGACCCTGACAGAGACATCATGTCCACTCCCAAACATGAGCCCGCGGTTTGAGGTGTGGAAACGTGTCCGCCCATCGTTTGTGACAATGCAGAGCTCCGTGTTGTCAGACCACTGCCCCATGACGTCTACCTCCAGCTCAGGACAAGTTGAAATAGGGTTAGGGTAGGTTTAGGGTTATGGTTAGGTTCAGGTTTAGGGTTAGGGTTAGGGTCGGTTTAAGGTTAGGGTTAGGTTTAGGGTTAGCCTAACCCTGTGCGTCATTTATCCACTATAGAACCGCAACCCAACTGAACAGAGCAGATGAAAACATCCGCTGGCCGCAGCACAAACGTGACCCGAGCCGAGACCAACCACACAACAATCATGAGTGTATCTTTGACAGGTTGAAGCTGCAATCCGTGGGGGGCGGGCTCAGTCATGCCGAACTCAGCTTATTGGCAGCTTTGGCTCCTCTGCTTTTGCCAACCTCCTCTGTAGCACCAGTTAGCCAGACTAAACATGTGAAAGAATAGTTTCACTTTTGTAAAGAGACAGGATACAAACACACCGCAGCACACAACGCCCGAAGGGAAATTCCCCAGGTGGACAGTTAAATCGCAGCTATAGGCTCGCCAATATTGAGTACTATTTAGTTCAAAGAAACGTGGATTGTACTACCAGTGCGATAAAGAGCAAAGAATTTGAGAAGTGAGACATAATTTATTGCACCTGGCAGAGCTTCCGGGGCCTTGTCGTTTCACTCGTTTTTTGTTCAAGGCGTGATTGTTTTTTGCCATTTTGAATTACGGTGTTTGTATGTAAAACCCATAATATGTACCGGGTGAACAACGGAATACGAACATCCCTGCCTGTGTACAACCATGAAGAACAAGTGCGACACAGTCGGGGAGAGAGATCGGAGACAGGACGGCTGGAAGTGAGCACAGCAATGCCACGGTTAACTGTAGATAGAGGGCGAGAGGAAGAGAATGATTGAAAAAGATCGAGGTGGAAAGAAACCAAAGGAAGATACAGAGACAGGGAGATTAATCGTGCGACAGGGAGAGAGAGAAAGGGAGATGGTTGGAAAGCAAGATGTGAGAGGGACCAGGTGCCGAACGTCCAGCCACTAAGCACCTTCATACAGACCGGTCTCTCCTCTACCTGATGGGAACATGGCTAGTGGTCTGTTCTCCACCTCATCAATAGATCAGGCCTTTTTGTCAGTAATTTGCAATAAGTGTCCGCGCCACATCTTCTGGGACCCGCAGGAAATCATTACTGGCCGAGGCCCTGCTCAGCTCCTAATTGGATGCATTGGGGGCCTTATCAACTGAGGATTTTCCGAGACCTTTGACAGATACCAATACGAAAATCATTGTTCAGTTGTCAATTTAAGAGACTGTTAAAAGAGCTTATTTTAATTTTAATTGGAACTTCCTCCTCCATTCACAGTGAGCCGCCAGGATTAGAGGAGCTCATCCCGTTGGTGAGAGAGAACGTGTGTGTGTGTGTGTGTGTGTTAACAACCCCTCTAGAATGAAGGGGCTGGAGAGAATCATCTTTCCGGTAAAATACCATGTAGGTCAAATTGGCAGGTTAGAACAGTGACCAGCCTACAAATCAAGTCAGCAAGCAGACCTCCACACTTGGCTAATATACATTTTTATATTGTTTTTCAGATTCCATTATTGTCTGCATCAAATAAGACAAAAGTCCTCGTGTGCTCTAAATCTCCCAATTAGGCAAAACTGCCTCTGCTTCAAATGTTTGTAGTAAATGTGTCAGCCATGGCTATCATAGATGACACTCCGTAAAATCAGTCGTAGATAGACTCATCAACTGATCAACTGACCAGTGAATTAACTAACCAGGAGATTCGCTGACCAGAAAATAAACGGACAATGGCATTAACGGAATTGTGTATAACTTCACCAATAGATACATTTACCAATGGATTAACTGGCGTTGTTGCTGACGTTATCAATATTTGCGGCCCTACTGCGATACATTGGGCGGTAAATAAACGGACCATGAGACTGACATAAACTGACCTGTAAATATATACTGAGCGAGAAATAAACTGACCCGTGAATATAAATGTAAAAAATCTGGAGATAAGGCAGGTGCTATCACCGATGTAATATCCATGCTCTCCTAGTGACCCCAAAACGAAGCAACTCCCTGCTTTTAATAAGGTACTGAGGCCAGGGTTGGAGGTGTGTGTGTGTGTGTGTTTGGCATCAGGCTTTAACAGCGCCCGGTGTGCGTCTGCGCAGGGGAATGGCTGCGAACCCTGGCAGATGCAGCGAAAGCTAATATGCGTAAACGGCTGTGCAGCTCGGATGAGCGGCTGACGATGACATGGCCACCCAGAGCCCTGAGTGGGACTGAGGCTGAGGGGCTGAGAGACAATGCTTGGCAGATACGAGGCCCGAATTGTTTTGACACCGCTGATGAGTCCAAGTCACCACTCATTGATCCCATGAATCTCGGGGACATTTCGCTCGCCTTATAAAGATAGGAGCGACATCGCGCGCGTCATTCCGAAGCGATACGCTTGGGAGCAGCTTGCGCTAAAATGAAAATTAATTTATGATCCATTACGTATTCCATTGGGTGAAAAAATTCTGTTGGGTAATGCTGTATGCTAACAATTATAAAGTCTGGGCTTTAAGAATATTAAGTACATGCTGATTGGTCAGCTCATCCTCTGCAGAACGATGACATCGTCATATATCAGGAAATACATCCAGCATTTATGAAATGGTCTGTTTAAGATACAAGGTTGACGTTATGTTTCAAGAATATGTACCCCTGTCTTGGCTACAAGTACAAGTACACGATGAGTCGACAACATTATGTATATAGAGGTTAAAATAATATTGACTTTTGTAATTGAGAATTTTACCGGACAGTTACTGTGACATGACCCAAACTGCTTCAAACTGCTTCAAACCGCCTAACAATGTAATGTCTGACTAGGCTCTACAGCCAGTCTTTCGCGTTGTTCCATTATACAGAGGGTATTTAGCTAGCTCCAGCAGAAGTCTCAGAGGACAAGTGAGGAAAACACAGGCGAATAAAATGGCTAATTAAAGAAAGAAAGAGGAGGGAAGCTGCCAGGCTACGAACGCATCCCTCTCTTCCGCGCTGGCGGCACGGGTTCTTCGCGGCCACGTCTGTGGGATCCGGCATTGTGTTCGCCGGCTGTTTTACTGGCTGTCAGCGCCGATTTGAAGCAGGGAGTCATCTAAGCATGCGTGTGAGGGGATTCATTTGACCTCTTTATACCGCAATGAAAAAGGAGCCCGGTACACTAAACATCGCCACGGCGACCACACAGTCGCACACGCCGCCGCGTCAGATCACGCAGAGGAGAGTGTGCGCTGAGAAGATGATTCCAGAAACGTCTGGTGAAGAGGGGAAAAGAGGGAGTGGGCGGGGGGGGGCGTGCGGGTGAACCCTCAGTAGCCAGGAGGGATTCTGACAACCACGGGAAAAAAACAGATTTGTAAAGCCCCTGTTTAAGAGCAGAGCGAGTGAAGAAAAAAAGGATTTATGCTTTTAATTAAAGGCAATTAAAGCATGCCTGTTGGGCTGGCCTATGGCGATTGTTCTGAGTAGAAAAGGAGGCCGTGCTGGTGACAAGCATTTGAATCCACTAAGTCCTACCAGGGGAGCTGACACTGCAGGCATCAAACCCAAACAAAATCAATAAAAGAATTAAACTTTTATAAATTGCATTTTGACAAGTATCAGATAGCTGCTAAGCTTTGATATATAGCGAATTCCTCCAAGGTGACGCGAACCAGGAGAGACGCACTTAGAGATCCAAACAATCAAAGGCCGATCCTCGTTAGCGCACGCCGTCAGATGCGTCGCTGCTATTAATTACCACGAGTGAACGTGACTCTCCCCGCCTCGGTCTCTCTCTCCGCTGATTGGGATGATAATCACACGGCACTACCTGGCACCGGGAACATATGCCACCCTGCCACCCTGCCAACTGTAATAACGCACATAACAAACAGACGCTCGCTATCTGTCTCTGTGCGTGTGTGTTGTGTTACAGGCTGCATCGTTTGCCTGTGAATGCATTGTGTTAACCTCCCGGCCGTGCGGACACACACACACACACAGCATGCAAGAACATACACAATGCACGCACAGGCCCACATGCATGCGCCACAAACACACATGCAAACACACACGCACACACACGCACACACACGCGCACACACACACGCACACGCACACACACACACAAACGGCACAAACACACATGCACAGAGGAATACACACACAATCTTGTTTTTGCCAGTCGAGTCACAACGTGCACTTCCTGTTTACCGTGCATGTCTGCACGTGATTGGCCATAGACAGCCAGCGTTGGTTTAGCACCCGTGACACGGCTTCACGGTTGACAGTCGGCCACTGTGCCTGACCGTTCGTGAGACGAGAAGGTGCAGACACGAAAAGGCACCGCCTTCCGTTGCCGCGGCGAGAGAGCAGACGCGAAGGAAGGCGCCCAGACAGACAGAGGCATCGCGCTGCAGCAGGGTAGAGCGTCCAAAACGTCCTGTCACTGCAATCATGCCTCCGATCTGTACGCACGGCGAACCGTCACGGGGAAGACGAATCCACCAGGCGCCAGCAACATCATCATTACGAGACGCCAACAGGCGTTCTAAATGAGACAGTGGATAGTAATTACGCCCCCTCGCCAGCTAAATTGTTTACCATGAGACTGATCCGCTCTGCCAGGACGACTTACTCGCCCAATTTCTCATCCTTAATAGCCAGATCTTTTGTGGCATTGCGTAAGCGTGTCCCAAACGGCCCGCTGGCCCCTCCCTAGTGCACTTGTTTCTACCATTTAGGGTGTGCACACTCGCGAGTCTGAAACCGTCCAATTTGTTCAGTTCGCCATTTATAATTAATTTCTCTTCGATGCATTTTTATCTCCGAATGCTTTGCAAATCGTACCAGTACACATAATGCAAAATGTAGGATTTTCTGATGTTTTCCCTACAAGACACGGCGATGGCTTTAAGGGAAATGAATATTACAGAAGTGGAGCGATTTAAATTTAATGACAACGATAAATGGATACTCTGCGCCGCTGTAGTATCTCCGCACATGTGTGTGTGGTGTGTGTGTGTGTGTGTGTCTGCGTGTCGGAAAATAAACAGTTATTCTAGCCTGTGCACACACACACACTGTCGACCGGAAAAATACTGATATTGAACAACCCACTAGAGCCGTTTCCTGGGTGCAGCCCGGTCCTGTACTAGAAACAAGCACATTGAACAAACTCTGGTGTAAATAGTAGTTCAGGACTTAATCTGGGTCCAGAAAACTGTCCCTCTGAGTAAATGGATCCCCAGTGCGTGGCGAGACAGGAGCATGTGTATTCTTTATTGGCAGGTGTGTGTTGTCTTTACCACAGAGCACCAGCTGGTCTGCCTGGCTTTGCCCTTGTTGACGATACTTAAAAGTCCACATGATCTCATTCCCTTGATAAATTTGTCCCAGACTCCACCTGGATTTGACGACCCTTGACCCCTGTAGAACAGAACATCCCAGAGGATCCTCGCGCTGTGACCCCAAAGTGGACTAGAGGGTGTGTGGGTTGTCTATTAACATCAGTTTCTGTGTGTGTGTGTGTGCGTGTGTGTTCGACTGCAATATCTCGGTATGAAACAATTGTCTCAAAGGCCCGTGCTCTGTTCTATTGTGGTTTATAGGAGAAGACTAGTGGCTTCACTGGATAAAAGGATCTTGTGGAAGACTCCAGTGGATCCTTATTGGATCCATACTGCTGTTTCCCTGTGGTCTCTCTGATTTACAGATCAAAAAATAATTTACCATCCTGCAAGATCCACTTTTAGACTATTTCCTGACTATTTATGTGAAGTTAAGCCAGGCCGTATACCTTTTAACGAGATGTGACCCTTGTGCATAACATATTGCACTCTACTGTTGTATCTTTAATTTCTGCCGGAGCGAAATTGTCACCTTTCTGATGGAGTGTGTATGAAAGAATAAAGAGAATACGTCGCCAACCCTGCTATTATTCAGTTGAGATATTTGAAAAAAGTTTGATTTTAAAATAAATGATGTAATGGAAGAGACTGTGAGTGCCAAACGGCAGATGTGATGTCCTGAGGAACACCTTCTTGAATCAGGAGATTTTCCACAATATTATTCATCCGCAGTGTGAAAAAAATGTATATCTAAAATAATATTTCCGTTTTTGTGTATGGAACATGCAAGCGACTAAGCTTGCCCCGAGTTCACAACTGGAATATTGACCGAATAAATTACGGTCTGTGATGTTACAATACTGAAGATAAGTGAGAAAAAAATTAAATACCTAAACATTGGTAACGGAGAAACATACGAAATAAACGCAATACTCCTTTAAACATTAATGAGTCACTTCCTTCTCTGGTTTTTAATGCTTAACATTTATATGTCTTTTGAGCTCGTTATGGTAATGTGATATTTTGGCTGAATGGCTGGAAGCAGGATTAAAACCAAAGCCTGTTTTACAATCGTAATGCCTTCCTTTAAAAACGCTGCATGTATTTATTGATTTTTCAGGCTCAAATCCATTACCTGCTTAAATCAATCTGGCTGTCATGATTCAGGGGTCATTTGGTAAAAATGAAATTAACTGTAAGTAGGTGAAGATTGCATGTTCTGCAAACAACTTAACATGTATTATTATTCTAGAACATACATGTTAGCATTCGTTGAACGTCACATTTCACAGGTCCAGTAAATCTTGCCGATGTGACATTAGGAGAGAGAGAGAGACAAGCAAAAAGAAAAAAAGAGAGAGAAAACGAGGACATAAAGACCACTAAAAACCAGCCATAAGCCAGATCCTCTAGTATCTGCAGAAGAGCTAATGCTCTGCCGGTACTTTAGTGTATCAGGGAGAAGAGCTGGATCCAAAATGGCACCCCACACCCTATGTAGAGTGCTACTGTCTGAAGGCTACGGGTCAAAACAATGGGCGCATGTGATGCACTACGCAGGACACAGGGTGACATTTGGGATACTCGGGATTACTGTGGCAACAGCTGGGGCTTGTGAGTCCCCTGACTGAGAAGAATTACAAGTATTATCACCTAGATCATTAAAGCAAGCCTTCATAGACGTGGAATGGCTTCAATCAATTCATCCCCAGATAACACCCAGACAGCTGGACCCCCTGCGTGAGAACTTGACTTAATTGGCCAATAAGTGGTAGGGAAGGGCGCATGCTATTTGATCAAATTACAGGGCCCAGCGAGAAGAAGGGATTACTGTTTTCTGGAGGAGTGAGGAGGCATAGAACGAGGTAGGATGGGGAGTTGGAGGGATGGAGGAGGTGCGCGCGCGCTCACTGCATGGCACGGATGAAGAGAGGATGAGGAGAGGAGGGGCCTTCTGCCTGAAGACCCTCCGTGGCTAAATGAGAGGCCAGTGAAAAATGGTGGCCCACTTGGCGGAGTGGACAAAGAGAGCGAGAGAAAAGCGAGCGAGAGAGAGAGAGAGAGAGATGGGGGCGAAGAGTAGTAGCGGAAAAGTGGGATGGAGGGCGATGTATAGAGGAAGAAATGGAAAGGGTGGGAGAAGGACGACCGGGATAGAGAGAAAGAGATAGAAAGTGGAGAGGAGAAATGTGAATCCAGGTCATCTTTTAGCTTGGGGAGATCCAGCCATTCATCATCCCCCGTTGCCCTGGTTTCCGTCTGGCCATCGTTGTCATCAGCTAAATCTGCATCCCGAATGGCACACCGTTCCCTGTCTAGTGCACTACTCTAGACCCGAGTCCGAGTAGCGCACTATGCAGGGGATAGGACGCCATTTGGGACCCGAGACGAACCACTTTCCCCGCACGCTCTTTAGCGCTTTTTTGGTATGCTACATATTGATGGCGTTACAGAGAACAAGTCAATAAAATAGAAGGGTATGTACATTTGTGTGTTTAGAAACCACCACCCCATCCATCTTAGGTGTGCCAATGTCTCAACGAGACGGGAGGTGGAGTCTGCAAGGACAAACCCCTGAACATTACCTATGCATTATATCTCACTTTTATGTTATAGTTTAGAATATGTGAGTTAAGTTATGTCAAATATTTTTTTGCTCTCCAGTTGGTTTTAGGAAAATTTGAATGATTTCAATTTGTTTTAATGTAATCAGCTACGTCATCTCAAATATTGTATATTGTAAAAAACTAGACCTCCCGTTCTAGGATTTCATTTTAAAAATCATTATAACATAAACAAAAACCGATTCACAAATAACAACATTTTTTATTCAACAGCTTTTCAGCGAATTTAGTTGAAATGACCAAACCTCTGAGAAGTCCTCTCTTCAATATGCATGGGACTAATCGTTTTATCGTGGACACATTTTCATTATCGTTTCTCCTGAGCACTGGCTAATTCAGTCATCAGAGTCCAACTGGGTTCGACACTTCAGCAGGTGGCAAGGAATGTTCCTGAACAGGATCTAATGATGTAGATACTTTAATCACATGTTGGGGGGGGTATGTGATCTGCTGTGATCAGCTGCTATGTGATCTGTGTTTGCTATGGGGGCATTTATGAATGAACCAATCAACATTAGTTAGATGAAGGAAGTGCGGGTCCTGTGTGTGTGTGAGTGTGAGTGTGAGTGAGTGTGTGTGTGTGTGTGTGTGTGCATTTGGGACCATGTGTAAAAGAAGAAGTAGTTGTCTTCAGTGAAGGTGTGAGTGTTGAATGTTGTGTGTGTGAGTGTGAGTGTGAGTTTGTGTGTGCGAGTCAGTGTGTGTGTGTGTGTGTGTGTGCATAAATACCTAGCTGGAGAGCTTGTTTGTCATTTCTGGTAAAGTGTGTTCCACATTAATTCTGGTTTTGGAGAACAGAGCAAACCACCTGCAGGGTGAGCGCGTAATAGTGCAGAGCTGTACATCTGTAATGCTGGCAAAATGAGCGGGGCCTCTGGGGGGGAAATGCAAAGCGCAAACTAGCTACTGGACAGAATTAGACTACCTGCATTCTAAATACCCCCCTAACCCTTCGTAGTGAACTGCTTTCGTCTGGCGTTATTCCTTCTTTAGGGAATAATATGCCATTTGGGCCACATACTCCCTATCTCTTTCCCGTGCCGTTCTCCGACGCGGTCGCTTCAGCTATTCATAACGTTAACTATATTAACATAAAGGCAATTAAATTAGTTTTTAACCTGAGACCTTTTACCGTTATTAATGAAGTGAAGCGATGCGGATCGGAGCTAAACACACCGGACCACAGATGACGCTGGTGGGAAATTATCGGGCAGAATCCGGGTTTCTAGGACAGGGCCCAAACAGGAAAGCAGAAACGGATTATTAATCATTACGGCCTGTGTTGTAACAAACACTGCGGTCCTTATTTTGCCGTGCGCTGCTTTTGAACGAGGTGTTTTTGGCCCGTGATGTTCGGATCAACGACGACACACCACACCGGACGCGGATGCATTTACAGCCGGGTCAGCTATCGGGACAGCTAATTGGGACAGATAACGCGAATTAAACAGTCCTGATTATACAGGGCTGTCACCGTTGCCGTGGAAAGCTACGCCTAAAATAGAGGAGCATTTTTTAACCGGAGCTTTATGAGTTCCTCCACACGGGGAATAAGGGGCTGCGCGTGTCCCATAATAATAAATAACAGTCCTCGTTTCAGTTGTACTGTTTGAACCCTTGACAGAGTCTGTTATTCAGCCCGATAATTACCTAGCAGTTCTACATCCCTTTCTCCGTCATTAACACGGGAGCACTACACGGGGAATACGCCGCCATAAGGGAAGCAGAACCACTGCTCCCGGGCCGTCATCCATTAACAGAAATAATGTGGTGTTTTCCTCTCCCCAAGCTATCACACTACCACAGCGGTTGTCAGTGTTTTTAACAGCACAGATGAGGAGCATCACGGAAAAACGTCGACTCAAATGTTGGTAATTTGCAAGAGAACGGGAAGAAATGGGGAAATCCAGATATGTACGATAGACTGTGGTGTCACTTGCTAAACAGCATCGAAGCTGACAATTCAGAACGACGTTTGTCGGTTTTTTAAATCCGGGCTCGTCAATTATTATTCATGGCCGAAGTAAACGGACACTCAATGTAAAGGTTCCAAATAAAGTTTGAGGCAATGAAAATGTTGAGAGATTTCAATATCTTGAGTTCTAGTGAGAACGCTCCAATTTGCTGGTAGGACCGTTTCGGATTCAATGCCTCTGCAACATTCCATATCCAACCAAAAATATAACTTGTTCCTTTCACTTTAACAACTAACAAGTGAATATCGGATGTAACCGAATGTGAAGTACGCTACTTAAACAAACAAAGCTCACCGTGAGCTCGCCTTTATTTTACCCAACGTCACATGTGTGTAAACACGCGGTTGACACTACTTAATTATTAATGAAAAATGAGACAAACAAAACTAACACAGTGAAGGACTGAGTCCCCTGTGAGGACTCGAAACATATCAGAAGTCTGATATCACAGACACACACACAGACACACACCACACACACACAGGTACTAGCACAATGTGTGTTTTGTGTTAGTGTGTCGAGTAGCGAGTCCTCAGGAGCTCTGTCCCCGTCCTCAGCGATGCTACAGCCTGGCTAATGAGCTGTTTGCAGACCTGGGTACACATTGACAATGACCTCTGACCTTCGCGCGCACCGTCTGGGAAACTCAGACAGATATAGGAGAGGACGGAGGCGGAAGAACCTGGAAGTGAGGAGTCAAGAGGTTTTTGTGTTGTCCTGAAAACAGTGTCTCCCTCGTATCGGTTCGACGTCTGTTGTTTTTACCGTGTGACAGTGTGTGATTGTCGCCTCTTCAATTTGTGACTTCTTAAAATGACGGGAATCCGGTACGTCTTCGCCGAAACAGGGTTCACGACCTCAGTCGGACAGCCTCGTAGCATAATGATACAATAAAATATTGTACGCCGGTGTGTGTGAATGTGCTGATTTCATTTGATTCTGTTTCACGGGGATTTGCGAGATACGCCAGGAGGTGGACCTTGCAAATAACGCAGGCCCGTTTGTCATCAGACAATTCCCCGTCTCACATTTGTACGTGTGGCTTTCAAATTGAAAAACATGAAGTGTGATATTTCGCGGCTCCGCCGACCACTAACTAAGCTGTCAAACGGGTAAAGTGTCAACGCTCCAGCTCGTCAAAAACAAACAATCTGCAAATGATCTACTCGCACGTTTAATACAATTACACAGGCAAATAAATACATTTGTTATATATGTTATACGTATTTACATTCGTAAAAGCCTAACTGTTTAACTGTTTAGATATATATACCCTCTCTCGTCTGTAATATCTCGGTTTTATCTAAAAATAGATCATGTCCTCAGCTCAGACGTTCGTCCTGAGCATTATTCCTGAATCTGCAACCCCGACTCGTTGGCTATTAAATTCTAAAGATGACAGAGGTCAAAAAACCAAGACTGATGACTTTATTATGGTTTCCTGGGATCACAAAGGAGTTTGATTGGTCGGGTCCTCTTGCTATCCTGACCTCAAGGAATTATAATCACTGAATATTAAGCAACGCACAGACGATGGGTTGAAAATCCAAAGTGATATCTTCATCACGGCTGTCTGCTGTCACAGAAGTGACTGGTGTGGTGTAGCGGCGGAAAGTCAGAGAGAGAGATAGAGATGTTCACTGTGTGTGTGTGTGTGTGTGCATACGTGCATTGACGGTGGCTAAATCTGTCTGGTTGAAGGTCAACGGTGGTGAAGAGGTTCTCTGACCGTTCACCCTCAGAGGTCCAGTTAGACATCTCTATCTATCTCCAGCTGTGTCAATGACAAAGAGACCGCGGACTGAAAAAAAGACAAAGATCTAATCGGACTAACAGGGCAGGACGATCCAGACCTAAAAAAAGAATAACATTAAAAGTATTGTTTGTAGGTAGAAAGTTAATGCTAAATAATCTAACACATTTTTTCAGTAATATAAAATACCAAAAATAAAAGGCTTTTGGTCAACTTTCAGATTTTCTCACTACTGTGCATTTTCAGTATGTTTTTTGTGTTTAACTTTGTCCATAGATAAAACACACAAATAGATTGATCTTACAGAAGTCGGATACAGAATAATTTCATTTAAATTTATGGGTCAATAGGAATTTGGCTACAAATTAGAAACACTTTTTATTCAGGACACATCTGGAAACAAGCAATACTATACTATATAGTACACAGTTATGTGCAACGGAAAGTTTCAATTTTGTGTTTTTTTATTAATAAAAAAACATTTTAAATAAATATATATGTATTGTTTACTTTTAAAAAGAAAACGCTTACTACCCAAATAAATGGCTTTAGTTAATTTTTTTTGTGTCTTGCGCAGTACTGTATATAGTAAATAGTATATAAAAAAATTGGAAGTTACGCTATAATTTTTCTGGTAATGACCAAACCTGGTGTGTAACCAGTAACTCCGCCCATAAATCTGTTTTAATTTCCCTATTGCCGTTCGTTGGCCTTCCGATATCTTTCACTGACTGCCTCCATGTGATTAATGGTAACCATGTTAAAAGATGTACGTCTTGAAAATGTAAGGCAATTTCAGACAAGGGGCCATCTCTGGAGAAACATTTATCTCTCGCCCTGAGCACTTGGGATGAAGGGGACATTTTGAGAGAGCGAAACCTGGCAGGAATCCCGGGGGGAAGGGGACGAGGTACACAGTACTCTGGCCCCCATAGACCCTGGACCCAGCCAGGGCCGACCCAACCCCCAGATTTAGTGACATTAAGGATGTTTAAAGACATGGACAGCCTCCCTCCACTGGGACAATAATACAAGTGAAGTACATGATGTTAATATGTAATGTATGTGTGTCCGGGATAATAGCTTGGGGCCTGCTTTTGGAGAGTATTTAAGCAGCTGCTGTGACCACTAGTTAAGTGTGGCCAGGCATTGTTGGCTAGGGGATGTTGTGTTTTTTTGTCAGCTAGCCAAGCCAATCTTGACTTTCTCTCCATTTGGTTGTATTTTGAAATTGGATATTGGAATAAACTAAGTCAATGACATCGGCGGCTAACGTTAACCAACAATGATTTCACTTTTCTAAGGGTCAGAAAAAGCAGAATCACATGTCCTACCTGTACGCAATTAAAGTGTCGGCATCCAATAAATATCGTGACCAGATCTATGCTCTCGACCAGCCTGTTTTATGGCAGAATTCCACTAGCATCGTTGACCTAGCTAGGTCTAAGCTATTCGATATTTGCTGTAGCCGCATTTCAGCTAACCAACCGCAGCCATTGACCAACCCCGGGTCTAAGGAGCTAAGAGGATCACCACGGTGACTGTGTTTACACAGTGGGTTCTACATGGCATCGCTCTGCGTGAGAGAACCGGATAGCATTAATCAATCAGGCGCCACCAGCAGCCAGCCAGCCAGCCCCAGTCATCAACAACCAGTCTGCCGACACAAGGCCATCAGGACAGGACCAACCACTGCTCCGACTGATTAGCGGCCTTGTCTTTTACCTCATTAGTCCACAATCCGCAGCCTCCCTCGTCCCCTCCGGCGGTCGTCGAGCCGACCGACGAGCCTTGGCAAACCGGCGCTGAAAGGTCGTAACGTCTTGGCCAATCTAACCGAGGAGAACCGGGATGACGATAGAGGCGGTCACACTAACGCCGGCCGAGCACACAACATAACGCTGCTACCCGCCCTAAGGCGTCGACGGTGAACACGAGGAGGAAATGGAACAAAAGGCCGCAGCCCCGGCTGGCCTGATAGGAACGGACAATCTGGCAACGCACTGATTGAGCTAATTGAAATCAACATCCATGACGGTATAAGCGAGGGCACTTGGCTCGGCGCCTCACGCTAACATGCGGCTCGCTGTAGTCCGCTGTGGCCCGCCCGACCTCCAGCTCCGGGACCTTCCGGCTCGGTCTGCCAGCGGTCGGAGAGCGAGCGGGAGCACGTCGACGGGGCAGAGCCTAAATAACAGTAGGGACCTTGTAGAACTGGGTCTAAGGATGAGAACGAGACAGGGGGGAACAACTACTTTTACGCCGGTCCGATGTAGCGTGAGGAAGTCGTGCGCTAAATTGGCAGCGACGCTCTACATAGCGTCACGAGCACTCTGCGGGGGTCGTCGCTGCTTTCGGGCAGCGAGCATCTTGAACGGCGGAGCCTTCAGCCCCGCCCTGTGTTCCAGCGGGAACGAATGGACGGGTGATGGGCCAACTGGGCAGTTGATAAGGGCTTGTAACCAACCACCCCCCAACCCCCCGAGGCTGCCCATGGGCTAATGTCAGCCGTGCCTCAACCACATGGTTATGCCAGAACCCGTCCACCCCAACCGTCCACCCCCCGCCCACCACACACACACACACACACCCTAAGCACCCTAATCACCGAGGCACCACAGATACCCCAGGGCAGCGGGGCACATTAACGCAACACTAATTAGCCGAGGAAGTGACCACCCCGACCGTTCACGGTTCAAGCAACATGCAGAAGTTACAGTGGACCCTGATGCCGCGTGACAGATATATATATATCTAGGAAACATCGTTAACATTAGACAAATGGGTCACGCATGCAGAGTACCAGTTATTACAGACATACGGTACTCACAGATATCACAGACGATTACTAGAACGACGCGCGAACGCCATAACGGGGAAGATTTTGACAGCGTTGAAGCCGGACACGTGCACCTGTAGAACCACTGTTGTGAAGCACTCGAACACGAGACAACTGAAAGACACGATCTGGTTACAACACCCGAGCCCGAAACAATTTAAGCCGTGCCAGTTTCCAGACTAGTATTACCACTCTAACACAAATATGGCACTCAACTCCACTTCCGTTTGGCAATACATATCTTTTTGGCCGGAAGCTGCTTTCTGGTGCGATTATTTTATTGAAATGTTATAAATAATAATTATATACGATGATTATACCAGCAGTTATAAAATGGTATACATTCAAACGATTGAACATAATACAAAAACAGCAACCTTCTTGTTATTAGTTTTGAACGTATTTAAAAAAAAAACAGGGCATGTTGTTTCCAAAGAAGACTGTTATTAAATTAACAAGCGCGGGCGAACGGTAACGGTGATGCTTTCTGCATCGCCAATAAGCGGCTTTTCACTGTGCCTTCGCCAGCCACCTCGCATGCAGCCATGGGAGTCATTAGCAGAAGCCTGCGATGTGGATTTAATTACATATAAAACCCTGTGAGTTATACCTCCAGCCCAATTAGCACAGCAGCAGACTTGTGACCAGAAGGTTGTGTTCCCAGGTGGGCCTGGGCGGCGTATCCGAGGTCCTTAACCTGAATTACCTCCGTAAACATCCAGCTGGAACACACGGGTCGCGTCCAAAACGGCACCGTGTTCCCTCCGTAGTGCGCTGCTTTCGACCGGAACCAGTCTGGCCCCGTCGTAAGGTTTCGGTGTTGATAGGGGGTTATTCGGGATGCGGCTACGGATGGGGGACGTACAGTGGTGACAACTCTTCATATGGCTTTAATTGCCCTTGGTATGGGCTTTAATGGAGTTAATTGAAGGGCAACATTTCTGAGTGTCTGTTGTTTTGTAGTGTCAGGAAAGTATCCGTTTTCTGAGTGATATACAAAGTATCGTCTGTTTCATAGCATGAGGAAAATATTGTATCTGCTGTTTGAATCTGTGAGAAAATGTAAGCACCTACCGGCCCTAAGAGTTGGAGATGCTAAAGATGCACGTATTTATCCAATCATGTCATTAGATGTGTGTTGCTTCATCACAGAGAAAGGTTGGTCAAAGGTCGGTCGGTATATTTCACTTTAAACAATAATCACCTTTAAACATAACTACAAATTAACTACAAAGGCTTCAATTGAAACATACGCGGTAATTTAATATATATATGTTTTTAGAATCCAAAGAATGTGGAATACAGGGTGCTTGTCATGTTTTGGCTAATAAATATATCCAAATCTAAATGTCAAAATTATTTTAAGGCAGGTTAGAGGACGACACATCACAGAATCGTGGCTTCAATGGGAATATCTGTAATGCTGTCAAACTTGCTTAGGGAGCCTTTTGAAGTCCAAGCCAATAGATAATAGGATACTGTACATCGTGCCAACTTCAGCGGTGTATCAGATACATTGGAAAGAATTGGTCCATTCTATCCATCACATTTTTTGACATTCTTAAAAAACAAAGTGGTGTATTTCATAAAAGTTTTTCCTGTAAAAAAATAGTATTTTTATGACTAAAGTTTCACCACACGTCAGGAGCATTTATGAGGGTACAACAAAAACATGGAGGATAATACATAAAGCGTATGATTGCTCTATTGTGGTGTTTTTTCAAATCTTTTAAAAATCGAATTTGAAATAAATGTGTGTCTTGAGCTGAGGATTGAACATAATTTTTTCTGACCGGTATGTAGCTCTGAATCACAACTATCTCGGGTTCCCTGTTCCTCTATAGAACCTGATATACGTCATATGGAGCTGATCTTTTGTTGCTAACCATGTAGCATCCGTTTGGGTGAACCACCCAATCTGAGTGGACAAACCGATTTTCATTTGCCGCTACACCAGTCATATAACGTCTATGACATTATGCATTTGCCAAAAAGTGAATGGTTAGTAGCCACTTCACATTTCACATTGTACCCAACTCTCACAGACAATGCTTTAGTTTGAGTCGTGTAGTCGCTAGATTTATTATAAATAACATTTATATGTATTTCAGTGACGTTTCAGTTTAAGGAAGTAGTAGCAGCTAAATTGACTATGTACTTGTGCGATAATGGCTTTGATTGGATGTTACGTTATATAGGGTATCAATGAGTGTATTTTAAAGGGTTATGTTGTGTAGTAGGTTTAGCAACATCACAGAACAGGTATATATACATATATGTTTAAGTATTCACAGAAAACTTAAGCGGCACGCGCATACTTAGTATTCAGGGCTTGAACCAACCAGCGCATGTTGTTCTAAACATCTTTCACCATCTCAGGAGATCGACTTCTACTTCTAAGGACAGGTATGTTTGTCTCTAGTGATTTGGATTGTGCAGCAGAACATTTCAAAAAAGACAATAAATATATATATATACTGCCATTCAAATGTTTCAGGTCATAGTGATTTCCTTAGCTGTCTTTTAATGGGATTTCGAGATCACAAGCCCAATAACAGCAACCGTCACTCACTGTGTTTCAATGGCTCGTTGTGTTTGCTAATCCAAGTTTATAACGGCAAATGGCTAATTGATCATTTTACAGATACGTTAGCGCTGCTAAAATCTGTTGCGCTAACTCGTGCCGACTTTTGTCGACTAGTTGAGCGTCTGGAGCATCAGCAATTGTGAGTTTGATTACTGTCTCAAAATAGCCAGAAACAAAGAGTGATGTTCTGAAACGCGTCATGTCATTTGTAGTAAGTCGCTCTGGAGCGCAATTTCATTTCAACCAGTTAGAAGTTATTTTTCTGCGTTCGTTGCTGTATGGTTTTATTTGATAAAACCTGTCAACAGGATATCAGTTCTGCGCCTGGTTATTCCGCACTTCGCTCACAATGGAACGTGGCATAAGATCCGAGCTGCAGACGAGCCAGCGGAACGGAACGATGAGGGATTTCTCTGGGAAGTTAGCTACCGCTCCCTTTGGGATGAAGCTCACCGTCACACCTCGGGACGACGTTCCACCTGGCACGGCGATTGTGGGTCCGAGTCCCCCTCGGATGATGAGGAGGTTTGGTCCGGCCTCCAAACAATGTGTAGATAGGTGTCACGTGTCAAACTGACGTCCAGCTGAATACCCAGACCCGTGGTCTCCCAGCAGAACATCACCCCGAGCTTCAGGCACCCTCGATCAGCTTGCCGTCTTCCCACAGTGCATCCTTGTGCCGTCACTTCCCCGGGTACACAGTGCACACAAACCCAGTCGTCCACGTGATGAAAAGGAAAACGAGACACATCGGACCAGGCGACCTTCTTCCACCGGCCCCAAGGTCCAGTTCCGACGCTTCTGTGTCCATAATAGGCGCTTTCGACGGTCACTCTGACAGATCTACGGCAATGCAGGCCCATGTTGCAAGCATCATTAAAACCGTGACTACACACTGACTATGAGAATCAACTGCTTGCTTATCGGCTCATCTCATCATCTATCCACACCTTGACATGTGCCCTTGTTAGGAGATGACGATCAATGTTATTCATAATGTTTTAGCTTATCATTGTATATCTATATATAATCTGTCTTATTTAGAGGATACACAATGTCTTGTGTACTGCAGCACATGTAGTGGGCCAATCATTGCTCTGTAACTGTGAATCACCAAAGTCACGTTAAAAGCACTGCTTCTCTCGTGTCCTGTCGGGGACACTTTCACATTAGACTTAGTGCAGTCATCATATTTGTATTCCTACCAGTCTCTTGTCTTGTCGGGGACACTTTCACTTAAGACTTAGTGCAGTCATCATATTTGTATTCCTACCAGTCTCTTGTCTTGTTGGGGACACTTTCACTTAAGACTTAGTGCAGTCATCATATTTGTATTCCTACCAGTCTCTTGTCTTGTCGGGGACACTTTCACTTAAGACTTAGTGCAGTCATCATATTTGTATTCCTACCAGTCAACTCCTCATCTGCCACCATCTGCATAGTTTTATAGTCAGTGATCACGACGCACTTCAGAGACTGTGTCAAAATGCTTTACAACGCCGTTAAAACCGGTTTCTGCCCCGTGACGCTTCCAACGTCAGAATAAATGGCACATTAGCATAATGTTGTGAATAACATCCGCACGTTATAGGGATAACCTCGCTTTGGGCCCTTTGACTATGTACAACTCTATCTCACGTTGGGCCCTTTGGCTATGTAAAACTCTATCTCACGTTGGGTCCTTTGGCTATGTAAAACTCTATCTCACGTTGGGTCCTTTGGCTATGTAAAACTCTATCTCACGTTGGGCCCTTTGGCTATGTAAAACTCTATCTCACATTAGGCCCTTTGGCTATGTAAAACTCTATCTCACATTGGGCCCTTTGACTATGTAAAACTCTATCTCACATTGGGCCCTTTGACTATGTAAAACTCTATCTCACGTTGGGTCCTTTGGCTATGTAAAACTCCATCTCACGTTGGGCCCACATGTAAAAGTGTGCATCATTTAGCTGCCGGTTATCACTGAGAAATTCTCCAAAGAATTTGAGACAAGTTTATCGAAGGGCGGCGTGGCTTGTTCAGGGTGGTGACGGACTGTTGAAAGTAAGAGTGGTGGATGGACCACCAGGGACCAGCACTATCGATTTCACAAATGCAATCTAAAAGGTGCCAAGCTTAACTTTAGCATGACAGACGGATTTCTGTGTAACTTTGAACTCGTGCAAAGCAGTAGAGCGACGACACCGCCTCTCGTAACTAATGAGAGTGAGGCGCTGTGGACCGGGTTAAAAGGGCCTTAAGGAGACCCGGCGCTGGATAGAGAGAGTATCGATGGTACCGAGGCATGGTGGGAGCTCGAAGTCATAATCCCTGCGTGCAGAGGAGAAGAGGGCCCTCCGCGGGCCACAAACACTAATAGGATGGGAGGATGCTGGTAAAAAGCACTCGGCACCAATTTGCATGCGAAAAAGGAACTAAATAAAGTGCCTGTGGCGTCGCGTGAACGCTAGACAACAGAGGAGGGGAAAGAACGGGGCAGGGCGGAGGGAGGGATGGAACGAGGGAGAGACGGAGAGAGGGAGTCAGCGCGAGCGAAAGCATCCGTAACAATGTGACGAAGAAACGGGGGGAAATGAGAAAGCGTGCCCACAGGTACGAGGCTAATTAGTTACGTTTTGGTAGCAGAAAGGAAAAGCGGAGCAGAAGAGTGCTTACAGTCAACATTCCCCAGGGATCTTCTTCAAAGCCAAAAACCGGAGATATTAAACGCATCAGAAGTAATAATAATAACACGAGAAGCGCGCGACACTGCTGGCGGTTTCCGGTTCTCTCTCTCTTACTTTCCTTTCTTCCTTTCACCTCCTTTTCCCCGGCATATACTCTCACTCGTTCTTTCTCCGGTCCTCGGCTCTCCGTCCTACCTCTTTGTCGTCCTCTTTTTTTCCTCTACTTCCTCACTATTTCAGCCTCTCTCTTCTCTGTGAGTGGGCGAGCTCTGCGCGTGAGAGGACCGAAAGCATTAAAGTAGATTAACCTGATTACAGTTGCTGTGCCTCATCAGTGTTATCGCGGGTAAAATACCTCAGATTTACCTGGTTGCAGTAGGCACATTAGTGTTATTCTAATGACTACATTAGACGTACAGCACACACAGTAAATACCGTATTTTCCATGAGAAAAAGCCCCCAAACTCAAATTCTTACAAGTCTTTGTATTCTTGTTCCAACTGCAATAACTTGCCATAGTGTAGCCAGACTAGAGCGTTGCACCATCACAAGGAATTTATTATATGCTAACTAGGGCTGAACGATTTAGGAAAAGTGTCTAATTGCAATATTTTTCACCGATATCGCGATCGCGATTTAATATGCGATTATTTTTTAAGCCCTTTATCTTCTGTATTATTTAACCAAGCCAAACACAAAATATTTGCAGTATGACCAACACAATATTAGATGGGTTAAACATAAACTGTTCTTTCCTGTAGGCCAGGCCTATATGTTATGATGAAATTAGGTGATGCACGAATTGATATAAATGACATATTTTGAATCACAGTAGTATATTGATTGACTCGTTGAACTTCACAAATGCAATTTATCGTTCAGCCCTAATACTAACGCCTCGGATATGACACCAAACTAGTTAAAAGCCCGAACCAAGCCTATAAAACCCTGACCCCCTATTACTAATAAATATAATTTAAGACTTTTTCAGGCATTTCTGTTTTTTTGCTGGAGACAGTTATGGGAGTTTTTCTAAAAAGCGGTTCCGGATTTCCGTATCTGCCACAGATGATCCGTGGAGACACCATTCTGGACGTAGGACAACTAATTCCACTTTTTACGGAACATCTGCAACACATGAACACACACGTACACACTCTTACATCACTAATGAAATATTTTAGCCACCAACACTGTGTCAGCATGGTCCACACAGTCCTGGACAGAACCGGGTCACCGTTGGACAACATCTCACTGACTGACATTACAGACAACGTGTCTCATTAAGAACCGAGTCCAAGACACACCAGACAGGCAAAATAATCCCTAGCATTAATTCTACTGTTTATCACTCCCACTGAACCATATTTAAATGCGGAGACAGCCGGACTACCCGAGCATGTAAATGAGTCCCAGTACGGCGCCAAACAGCGTAAACCGGACCCCTGTACACTGCAGCACTAAGCCCAGTGGGACCTGGTAGGAAGCAGTAATTACATAGCAATACAAAAAAGCTTGAGACCATGACGAATACATTTATTAAATAAAGACATGTTGGAAGCACAGATTATAACAGCCCGCCCCCGCCTACACACACACACACACACACACACCTACACACACACACACACACCACACGGGTCACAACAGGGAATGGAAAGTGAGAGGGACGTCACCCTCGCAGTTTCCACTCGTCTCTCTCTCTCTGTTTCCCGATATAAATTACCACGCGATGGCGAGGGCATTAGTATCGCTTTCATTAAGGGGACACTAATTACACCGTAACCGCATCAATAATTACCATATCATTACCGTGATCGCTCAGCGTTTTGTGTGTTTGCTCCCTCCCAGTCGGAGGTGCTGCCTGTTAGCTCGGTTTTAGTCTCGTAATGACAAGGCAAGAGGAGCATTCCCTTCCTCGTGGGCAATCCTGGGCCGCGGCCCAAATGGCGCCCGGCCCTCTGCGGGCTCCGGGTCAGAACTAGTGCGCCAGAAAGGGAATAGGGCGCTGCTTTGGACGCGCCCCTCAGCCGTCCAGGGCCAATTCGCCATGACAATAGGGGCTGAGAATTACCATGGAAGAACTCAGCTCCTGGCTCTTTAGGCTGCTTCTTCTGTCCAGCCAGGCAGCAGCTTGTTTACAGTATTCTACGGAGCACGTGGGGGGGGGCTGGGTGAAGGTTGACCCTGGCTGCTGACAACCTTGAGCAGGTCAGTCTCTGACTCCGGGGCCCCTGTCCCGCACGACGCCTCCATCCATTTGTGGATCTTAGAGGGCTGAGGGGTCAGCTCCATTTTTACACCGTCAAGCCCTCCTCGCCTCAGTCCTCACTCTGCCAGATAAGCTTACTGTCTCTCCCTCTCACTCACTCCTCTCTCTCTCTCTCTCTCTCTCTCTCACTCTCCTTGACTCTCTCCTCCCTCCTCGTCTCCTGTTACCTCTCCGGTCTCTTGCTCTCCTCTCCGATCTCTTCCTGATACACATCAGCACCCCAGTAGACACGTCTCCCTCTCAGCCGATTGTGTTCTCCCTCAGTATCTCTAGCGTTCGTTCCTCAGGTTTTTTTCCCTCTCGTGAAGCTGTCTGCTCACATCGCATTACAGCAGGGCGGGCGGGCGGGCGGGCGATACGATAGGACGACTCCTCCGTTACAGCGGGCGATACGATAGGACGACTCCTCCGAGCCATCGCGAAGAGATCAGCTTCTATTAAGGCCCGCCTATTATCATCCCAAATCAGTCACGTTTTAGCATTTAAGTGTCGGAAAGTTCACACGGCACACTCTGGCGTCACGCCCTCGAGGTCGGAGCGGGACGAGCACGTCAGGAAGCCGCCGTTGAGGAAACGCGCTCTCCTTTTGTCCGGTCGCGCCCGTCCGTGTGTGACCGGAACATTCCCAGGGATTTCACAGGGCCAGAGTTGGTGTGATGAAATTCCGGCCCGACAGAGCCTGGCACTAGCAATAAATGTTCACAGCGTTCAGCCCCAACGGTGCTTTGCGCAACAAATATTAATCATCAGTCGCCCTCGTCTCCCGGGCAGAACGGCGGAGAGACGCGACCGCTACAGTCCTGTTTACCGTTCACAGCGGATAAACCACCCCCCCGCCGTACCCACTGTCCACCCCCTGCATGAACACACACACACACAAGCTGCCTCTCCATCTCCCCACGTCTTCCCCCCCCGTCCAACCCCGGGCTGTTCATCTCTAATGAAAGGGAAGATAAGGCACAGACAGCCGGGATCACACACTATGATGCCTGCCCTACATTGTGGCTCTCCGTCCACGGAATACTTCACAGGATGTCACTGGCATTATTTAAAGTGATTACATTTAGCAGAAGTGAATGTCATGGAACAACACAGTTACTCTCGTGGCAATTTCAGCCCTTTTGACAATCTACCCTGCAGCCCTGAGATGAACAAACACATGGGTACATGCGTGTGGCGACACACGCGCACACACACACGCACACACACACACAAACACACATGCATACGCTGTACACACACACACGCACACACACACACACAATATATTTGCATCTGTTTACACACTCAGACAGACAATAAGAAATCATGTGATGAGGATATCATGAAAATCATCGTCTGGTAAACAAAGAAGCATTTTTTTTTCTTATGGTTCCACCCAAGAGGAAATTGTAGCTGTCAGAGGGCGTTTATTTCAATAAACGCCACGAGGGCAAATGACACTGACATTTAAATACGCGCACACTTCCAGCAGAGGTATTGCTTTACAAACATTTAGTGTAGAAGCATCGCTAACGTGTCAGGAATTGACCAGTCCAGTGTTTGTTTGTATTTTATTAATTACACATCTATAACTTTTAGCCTTTAATGAAGAAACTCAACATTCATGTTTTACTTATGTGTAGCCTAATAACTTGATTCTGTGCCATACGAGTCTCTGAACATGAAAGCAGCAGTTAAAAACGAATAACTCTCCAAAGAGCGTTAGCAAATGAGACCTGCACACTGTGTGCGATGAACATACTAATTACCAACATTGAAAATCTGTCTGAGAGCATAACCGGCATACAGACACACGTGAACACACACACACACACACACACATACATACACACACACACACCCAACACCCCATACACACACTCCCAACACCCCGTACACACACACACACACACACACACTCCCAACACCCCGTACAGACACACACACACACACACACACACACACACACATACATACACACATACACACACATACTCCCAACACCCCGTACACACACAAACCCACACACACACACTCCCAACAACCCGTACACACACACACACACACAAACACACACACACATACATACACACACACTCCCAACACCCCGTACACACACACACAAACCCTCACACACACACAAACACACACTCCTCCCCAACACCCCGTACACACACACACAAACACACACACTCCCCCAAGACCCCGTACACACACACACACACACACACACACACAAACACACATACACACAGACTTTAATGCTCATGCACATGTATAATTGAGATTTTTCACACAAGGACACGCGGAGCCTGAAGCCTATGCTTAATTGCACAAGCTATCATTACACGGAAAATCAACAATTTTTTAAATCCACCGAACACCTTTTATCTTCAGCCTCGTCTAATGGCACCAGTAACTGCCGTCTGGAAGAGAGCTTGATGTAGTCAAACTACCTAAACAGCGCCGGCGGACGTGCCCTGCAATCACACAGCCGATTGGTGCAGATACAGTTAGACACGGACCCAATTGGTGCAGAGACTGTTGGACACGGAGCCGATTGGTGCAGAGACTGTCCATCTCTCTCTTCTTCACCTCTCTCTTACCTACCTCTCTCATCTCTCTCTTATTTACCTCTCTCATCTCTCTCTTCTTCATCACTCTCCTACCTACCTCTCTCATCTCTCTCTTCTTCACCTCTCTCATCTCTCTCTTCTTCACCTCTCTCATCTCTCTCTTCTTCACCTCTCTCATCTCTCTCTTCTTCACCTCTCTCCTACCTACCTCTCTCTTCTTCACCTCTCTCCTACCTACCTCTCTCATCTCTCTCTTCTTCACCTCTCTCATCTCTCTCTTCTTCACCTCTCATCTCTCTCTTCTTCACCTCTCTCACCTTTCTCTTCACCTCTCTCTTCTTCACCTCTCTCCTACCTACCTCTCTCATCTCTCTCTTCTTCACCTCTCTCATCTCTCTCTTCTTCACCTCTCTCATCTCTCTCTTCTTCACCTCTCTCATCTCTCTCTTATTTACCTCTCTCATCTCTCTCGTCTTCACCTCTCTCATCTCTCTCTTCTTCATCACTCTCCTACCTACCTCTCTCATCTCTCTCTTCTTCACCTCTCTCATCTCTCTCTTCTTCACCTCTCTCATCTTTCTCTTCACCTCTCTCCTACCTACCTCTCTCTTCTTCACCTCTCTCCTACCTACCTCTCTCATCTCTCTCTTCTTCACCTCTCTCTTCTTCACCTCTCTCATCTCTCTCTTCACCTCTCTCATCTCTCTCTTCTTCATCTCTCTCTTCTTCACCTCTCTCATCGCTCTCTTCTTCACCTCTCTCCTACCTACCTCTCTCTTCTTCACCCCTCTCCTCTGTCTGTTGGGAGTCAGATGTGTCCCAGGTTGCCGTCATGTTTGGCTGTTTTACCCACGATGAGCAACAGACAAATGAAACACAAACATCATTCAGACATCAAGAGCGGAAAACAAACGACTGTTTCCCGCGTGCGCGCGGCAATGTGCGTGCGTGTGCGCGTGCATGAGAGCCCGTCCGCGTTTGTTTGTTTCCCCATTTCTTTTGTTTCTCATCTCATTTGAGAGTTGCCGGTTGTTCCGCCACACTGTCTGTTAACCACAGCAGCCCTGTCCCTTTGTAGCACTGCGAGGATGCACCTGTCTCCTCCTCGTCCTCCTCATTCGATGCTACGGCGAAGCCTCAGACTGGCCGCCGCCACCAAGCCCCTGAGGGAGGCGGCGTAATGAGGACCCTCTCCACGTCTGCCTCCCATATGGGCCCCTGTCCCCTATCTAGTGTGCCACATCTGACCAGGGCACGCTGGTCTGCATAGGGAATAAGGTGCCAATTGGGATGCACGCTGCGCCTTCATTCTGTCTCATTTCAATTGTAAACGCCGGCACTGGAAAAAACCACACCGGGAACCGGGGATGGCAGCATTACGGACCACCTTCTCAGTCTGACAGTCTGTCACGTTACGTGGCGACACGGTCACACACCCGGACGAGCCCCAATCCAGTCAAACACCAAGAGGAGCCCCCACCCAGTCAAACACCCAGAGGAGCCCCCACCCAGTCAAACACCCAGAGGAACCCCGACCCAGTCAAACACCCAGAGGAGCCCCCACTCAGTCAAACACCCAGAAGAGCCCCACCCAGTCAAACACCCACCCAGTCAAACACCCAGAGGAGCCCCCACCCAGTCAAACACCCAGAGGAGCCCCAACCAGTCAAAGACCCAGACGAGCCCCCACCCAGTCAAAGACCCAGACGAGCCCCCACCCAGTCAAACACCCAGAGGAGCCCCACCCAGTCAAAGACCCAGAGGAACCCCACCCAGTCAAAGACCCAGACGAGCCCCCACCCAGTCAAAGACCCAGACGAGCCCCCACCCAGTCAAACACCCAGAGGAGCCCCACCCAGTCAAAGACCCAGACGAGCCCCCACCCAGTCAAACACCCAGAGGAGCCCCCACCCAGTCAAAGACCCAGACGAGCCCCAACCCAGTCAAACACCCAGAGGAGCCCCCACCCAGTCAAACACCCAGAAGAGCCCCACCCAGTCAAAGACCCAGACGAGCCCCCATTCCTGCACTTGCTGCTGCTGTCTATACATCAATGCTATAGACGCTAGGCTTTTTATAGGCCTGCCTAGTGACTCCCTCTAGATTTTCTCACCGCTGTCTTCAGTCACTTTATCATCCTGATATGTTTTTAGTTTTTTTCTCTCTCTCATTTTACAACGCCCCGTGTTGATGTATGCAGGTTTCTGTGAGAGGTAGTAAATTAACTGTTTTAATATAGTGATTACAAATGCATCCACGCTGTCAGACTCTGTTCGGGATACGGCGCGAGCCTTATGCGTGAGTGTACTTGAACATCACAACAGGGCATTTTTGCATTCCACTGCTCCCGGGCTACAATCTGCTCAGAGACTGAACGCCAAACCCGGCGTGCCAAATATTCCCAGTGTATTTAGTGCTCAATTAACAAGAAATAATACAAGATTATACACAGCGGCAATTAACAAACGCGAGGTCAGAGAACAACCGACAAAGGGGTTAGGGGTCAAGTAACATTTGGGGGCCGCCTAGCAGTCAGCAAGTGTCCCATTTACACCTGCAGGCCTGCCGGCTCTCATCTATTAGCCTTCATATTGACAAATGCATAACAGCAGTGTCAAGCACTGAAGGGTGATCTGCCTGTTTTGTTTTTTCCCTCCGTCCTGATGCGGCGAGTCTCCCCTGAGTGCGCTACAGAAACATATTCTCTTCAAACAATCGCGATGACAGCCAAATAGCTTGCTTGTCGCTAGTAAAACCCCTTCTAATGATGTGCGTCGGGGGAGCAACCCTGTCTCCTCGTAGCGGGCTGAATACTCCCCAGTGTGCCGAGAGGGGGAGTCGAGGAAATGAGAGGGAAGAATAGGAGGGGAGGAAAACAACACAAAGTCCTAAATGATTTCTCCTCATGAACAAGTGAAGGACCCGGGACACAACGGAAGACGTACCTCGATTCTCTCGCGATAGCGATTCCGATGCTCCGATTTTTTCAGCCTCCCCGTTCTGCATTGTTTATCAGTCCGTTTCAATACAAAGTCAACATCCATTACGATAACCATTAACTTGCTGTTTTATAACGGTTCCACTCCCTCCGTGGAGGCTTGAGGCGTCTAATTGGGACAATTGGACATGATAGGTACAGGAGAGAACAGGAGACGAGAGAGGCCTTCCTTCTGGTAGAACATCACCAGGGTATTAAAGCTCTACCGGAACCGTCACGTTCCCCAGTGTGTGTGTGTATTTTAGGCTTCTCTCATAAGTCAGAAGCCCCCGTTTTATAATTAGAAGTGAAATGATAGCGAGCTGAATATTCGGTGCGCAGGGGGCTATAATATATTCTTCATGAAACAACGGAGGTATGAAACACAGGCAGTCACAGATTCGTTTCCTCGTAGCCTTTTAATGTGATGCCGTGTTAAACATGGCACGGCATCTGCATCCCTACCATCAGCAAAATAAGAGTCTTACCAGCCACATTACCAATTAATGGTGAGGGGAAATGTGGGAACTAGCTAAGTTTGCGTTTAGCATTTTCATTACCATTTTATCACGTTCGTTTTTTTTTTTTTTTTTCTAAGGCCGAGAACTGCACTGAAGCTCTATGTGGAGATGTTTTTCTTGTCCGAAATGTATTAATTTAATTTAATTAATATGGACCGTCGATTTCAACGTCCTGTACAGCAACTGACACAATTAATACATAAAGCACAAGGCTTATCCTGAAAGAAGAAGTGCCCTTGAAAAACATACATCAGGCAATCGACAAGCGAGTCTCATCGCAATAGAACGGAACCACGAGAAAGGGTAGCCCTCTACCGAATAGTGTTGTGGGTGGATCATCCCAGAATGCACCCTGTTTCCAAGTAGGGCCCTGGTCAAACAGAAAGGGTCTGCCATTACGGACCTTCCTGGTGCTTCCATTAAAGGCACTTATTCCTTGTGTACTTTTTCAAAGGTGATGGGCCCGCCTGGCCAGCCAATGAGAGAGCAGTAGACCGTGGCGTAGTCCTAATGCCAAGAAGGGAGAAGAGTGCTAACAGGGCCTGATTAGTTCCGTTTATCTCTAATTAATTAACGTTACCTAATTAGATGCCCCGTTTCAGCGAGACACAGAGTCAAGTAGACCACATTATTAGCGCGCTCGTCGCTACGCCTTTAGAAATCGCCCCCGAAAATTAATGTAACACGAGATAGGAATTCGTGGGATTTAATTGCGCAGGTGTTCGCCTCGCGGCGACGCTTTATCATCTAGAGAACGCCGAAAGGCGAGGCTTCCGGGGAGAGTCTCCCCGAGATTATTAGCGGAGTTCGCTACAAGGGAGCTATATTACCGTGATGTGCCACACCTTGGCAACGGCTCGTTAGTTAGTCCTGCTATTGTTTTATTTATTACGTTTGGCCCTCCCCCATTACGCTGATTGATTTATGGGCTCCCTTTTTCTTGTTCTCAGTGCAGTGACACTACGCAACTCACAAGCAGAGGCACCAAAAATTGGTCTGGTATAAAATACGAATATATATTCAAATTTAAACGATGGGATTAAATCGTATATAATAAATAAATTAATCAACATTTATCCTAGTCTAAACCAATTAAGAGCAACTCTTTTTTTCAACATGAAGATATCTTGGTCACTGTAATCAAAAGGGACAAAACAGAGAAGTACAACATTTTATCAATAGTGTTTTAATTAAGTAAAATGTCCATATCAATAATTGGCCAAGAACTGATTCCAAAAATAATTGTATGCAACAACCACTATTTACTTGACAAGGATTATTTAATAAAAGACAAAACTCTGGAATGTATTTCAATTTCGCGACAAAAACTAGCTTCTGATCAGTCCCTACCAGAATCCAATATACAGTATCAGCTTGTTTCACACCAACGGTTGTAAGAAACGTAAATGATCACTGTCTAACCTAAAATGGTAAAAACGATCATATTGCTATCGTGCTTTTTTAGCTCTGTCCATGCATTTGAGAGAAGCTTCATTTTCACAGGAGATGTCTCAGCTTTCTACTAAAACCCAGATGTGGTGACCGATTTTTATTCATGTTAGTGTCCCCAGTTTTAATGAACCAGTTTGTAACTTTTTCCACCAGACCTTTTGCACACTGTCACCACAAAGTAAGACTAATTGGCAGTAAGACTAATTACATGTCCGCACTTGAGCATGCTTTAACTAATGTATCCTACCCTACCAGTGTTGGACAGACAGGGCTGACAGAAGTGCCTGATCACAATTGCATAGACCAAGCACCGTAGACAGAGCTGCACGGAGCACATAGAATACCGTTTGGACCGGGTCGTCAGAATGTGTGGCGGTAACGGGGAAGCTATAAAAATGAGGAGATACGATTGGGGGAAACATATGCATACAAACGATGAGGCAGGGCGTAGCATGTCTTCACATCATTAAAAGTGTTATGTTAGTATACGGGGATGAAACCGCTGCATTGGCATTTATGTCACACACATCACACAAATGTTCAACAATCTGTGTCTTAGTTTAACACAGTTTGAAGGCAATACCACAAAACGACCTTAAATCAACTCCTCAAAGACCAGGAAGGTCAAAACTCTTGTTTTATGCTAGACTGCGAGTGATACAATACACGTGTGTGTTTAGATTTGAGCACCAGTCAGCCAATTAATTTAAATGTTATCTAGTTAGATCATTCTCACAATGATTAGCCAGTAAACCAAGAAACAAAACGTTAGTCGGCATGATCTGTTTCGCAGACTCTCGCAAATAATTAATTATTTTGACAGTCGCGAATGTTGACGACGACATAAAGGTTGTTAAAAATATATCTGTATCTGCACGTTCCCAAGAACATGAATTTTTTAATGCTATGAAATTGCATTGATGTTAACAGTTACCTCCTAAACACATTACAGCTTAAATAAAAGCACAGATATAGGTGTGTATGTGTCTTTTGTTTTTGTATTTCAAATTCCTTTTAAGTCATATTTTTCTCAGCAAGTATTATTTTTTTTAACTTGCTTCAATTTGGATTTAACCAAACACATGTAATATCATTACTGTCCACAACCCTAAAAACAATTCTGAAAAATAAAATATTTTGGGAAAAACCTCTGGAAGAATCTATCCATTATTTTTTCTCAAGCAAACGTTTCACAAGACTCTCTGAATTAAAAAATGCATTAACACATTCTTAAACTATTCTAAGTTTAAACAGCACAGCCAAATGAGGACTCGCCACCTCTCAGAGCCTGGTTCCTCTCTAGGTTTCTTCCTGAATTCGACCCATCAGGGAGTTTTTCTTAGCCACTGTGTATGAACTTGTATCAACTTGTTTATGTGTGCTCTGTCGGGTTCAGGCTGGGTGTTTGTAAAAGCACTTTGTGACAACTTTGTTGTAAAAAGGGCTTCACAGAATACATTTGATTGATTGATTGATTGATTGAGGTGCTTGAGTTGCCACCTCTGGCATCTGCACAAATAACTTTCATTGTTGACTCCTCTCCATCATGTTTGACAACGCAACGATGTACATTAAATGTAGATTCTCACACACTGACTTCACAGGGGTCTACAGCATCTGATCAAAAGCTACGATGAGCTCGTGGCCTTATTGTCGAGTTCACCAGCAAATAAACAAATCTCAAGTATCCCACTCATGTTCATATATAATCTGCGAATAATCTGTCAATTAATTCCAAGCATGCTGAGCCTGTGTGTGGACGACGCGAAATATACAGTAACTCAGTAAACAACTTCTCCTCAAAATATCCTCGGAACTGAAGAGAAAACAGAAATACTGAAAATTACAAGTAATTACATCATTTGTTTCTATTGTTTGTTGTTTGTATGAAATACCAGCAGCGCTGGATGAAAACGTCTTAAAAGTCCTGCTCAGTACACTTTTGCTAGAAGCCAATTAAAGGGTTAGATGTACTGGCTATTAAATGGAAATTACACAGACGCGCAGACCTGAAATAAACACAACAACCTATTTAACACTAGCCTTGTTTTTATCTGTGTAACCAGATTGAATTTGATGTTTTATTGTTATCGCCACGCCTAGAAAGAACACGAAAATATGTGTTTCTTGCAAAAACATGCATCAGCTGTAGAAGTAATGTTGTGTATGCAATAAAACATTGTGTTGTTTGCATTAATGTGGCAATGGTATCCCTCCACCCAGAGGCCCAACAAATAGGTCTAGTTTTCTGGTGTTCTGCCATATTATTAGGTACGCCCATCCCAGGTGTAAAGGAATACCAGATTCTGAGGTCGAAATGAAATGAAAAAGTGGAAATGGCATCAATGTACCAAGTTATTGGCTCTATAGGAAGGCCAAGAAAATTCTCGAATCTGGAATTACGTAGGCGAAATGCAAGACATTTTTGTCTAGAAAAGCAAGTTATTGTAGCTGGGGATGAGTCAGTGCCGACTAAACCTAATCAATATGTATCAAACCTAATCAATATGTATCAAACCTAATCAATATGTATCAGACCTAATCAATATGTATCAGACAAAGCTGGAAATAAATGTGTAGCACATAGCCTTTACAATGGTAACTTTTTACTTGAATTCACCTTCAAACTGGCCTAGGCATTAAACAATAATAAATACCTTTACTACTATCAAGTCCCTTTGACACAATATTTCACAGTAACTTCAATGCATGCATGTGTAACACGAATTACAATCAAAAATAACGATGAGCACTTTTGATGATCTATAAATACTCTACTGAGAGAACAAGATAGGCAGGAAAAATATATAGATGAAAGATGAAGGTAGAAAAGATTCCGAGTAAATATACACAAAAAACATAAAGGTTTACTGCATGTTACGGACAAAATAAAAGTAAAAAAATTAACATTTATTGTTGACGTCATTCTTTGATGACGACATCACACGGAACTGACTTAAAAAAAATCTGTCGAATAAATATTTACCCAGCTCTCCGGGATCTAAGAATGTCTGTTTGTACAGAAGGAGGCGGAGACAATTGGATAAAAGAGAACGAGAGAGAACTGGGAGAGGTAGAGGACAGGGGAATGAAATGATAGGACGATGAGAAGGACACTGCTAAAGATCAAAATAAGACGGATCGACCTGCGACAGCCTTGACCGGTGCTTGTGTCTGTCAGCAGAAGGTAACTGTTCGCTTCTACGTTACGACAGAGATGTTACAGTTGATTGCCAGGGTTCCTCTGGACTCCACCAGCTGTTTCTATTCGCTCCCTGTCCTCGTCCCCTCGTTTCTTTCTTCCAGACCGGTGGAACTACATGGTCTGGATCATAAAAGGCACCCGATTTAGTGGCCTATTTTTGACCAGGCCCTTGTAACATAGATCATTGCATAGGAAACTGGACACAATTAGGGACGTGGATTTCTGCGACTACAGGACTAAAGCTGAATGTTTCGACGCTTATTGCATTGCAGAAGAAGTTGATGACGCACTCAAGTGTGTGTGTGTGTTTGTGTGTGTGTGTGTGTTACGGCCTGAGGGGAACGCTAGCCTCAGCTCTAGTGGACAAAGATGCACATATGGTTCCTCCCTGTCTTCCAAATGTACTCAGCCCATTCCACCACCTCCACCTCCTCCACCACCTCCACCACTTAGGCTTCTGCCCCTTGCAGCCTTGTCTTATGGCACCTCTGCCAATACGTGTGGGCATGGCAACTGTAACCAAGCATGCTCAAGGCAACTGACCTGGAAACGGAAGTGCGGCCCAACCACAAATCTACCGAGGAAATCAGGTCCAGTCTTCTGGAATTGTTGGACAAATAAACTGGTACAGCAATCTCACTAAGGGATGCAAGACACACCAAGATAATACAGGATGTTAATGAGCCGGTGACACCATGAACCCAGAAGTGGGGGAACGTTTTGGTTGGCCCAAAGTCCTAAAAATACCTTGGTGGGGGAATTCAGTTCAGTTCCATTCACTTCCAGCGTATTGCTTTTTAGCGTATTACACTTTTACCAAGTGTACAGAAGTAACTCACATAGACATGCACTGAGGATAGATTCTTTATTTTAAGATATATTATATGTATTTCCTGTCATACAGTCTATGTACATGTGTTTGGCCAACTAAATGTGTACTGCCGTCAAATAATTCCAATAATTTCAGTAGGATGTTATACACACATATATCGACTGATGGAAATATACAGATGCTGGTAAATGCAAAACTTTCTGTAATACACCTTTCATATTTCCTATCCTTGACAAATGGTCCATTTGATCACATCTCTGTACGATATCACACATTGTGACAATTCCTTAACGAGGAATGTTTCAAATTTGTCCAACAATATCACTTCATAGACGATAGCTCTCTCACCGCGAGGGTTGGGCACGTCACACGCGTTCAAGGGACCTGGAACGAGTAAAATTAACAGAAATTTCGTGACACAATCTGTCATCAACCATTACATATCAATGAGCTCACTCACCTGCTACGCATATTCCCAATGGCTTCAATTTGACTAAAAAGTACAGCAGGCATTTTAATGTGTGATGAAAGACCCGTTTCACGTCGAGCACGAAATGTGAGGGACACGTGACGACTTTAAATGTACCCCTCTTGTTTTCCAACCCCCGTTTGGAGATATAATGAAAGGAAATCAAGAAAGTGTCATTGCGACAGATAGAAATACAGATGGCTTCTTTAAACTGAAAAGGCGTCTTGCTGGTGTCACTTATAGCTGCGATTACGGCCCATTGATGTGAATCTTCTTTTGGGACCGTGCTCATTTTAAACGTTTAGTGATTCAAGTCTTCCACTGACGAGAGAAAATGCTTCAATATTAATTCTGTGGACGGGTTAATACGTTCCCATCGAGGCATTGTAGTTCTGATCGTCTTGAAGGGCATTCTAGATGATGCATTGCTGCCGAATCACTCCTCCGTGGTTATCCCTTAGGTACCGAATGAGCAGACCGGCACGCGATGCTACACTAGATTGATATAGATCTGTCCAACAACCATGACACGTTCTTCATGTCCATTGTACGTGTCACTTGGGATCACGCCTGCCTGCCAATTGGAATCTGTGGGCCAACGTCTCTGGCGCAAAAAGGCACGCCGCGACATTGATTTGTTAATTCAATAAAATAAAAACGTATATGCGGAGAGGGAATGCTGGTTTTGTACCTGTGCCGGGACGGGTCTCACTTGAACAAAACCGCAACGAACGATGGTTCCGGTTGAGAAGGGCCTAGCTGCTGCCCCCTGCTGTGAGGTCACTCAATACCGGTCCGGCCAAGATGCTTTTTACTTTCTCCCTTATTTCTTTAACTCCGTGGCTAGAGGTGTTGTATTGCACCCCCCTCTGAGCTACCATCTCTATCTCTCTCCCTCTCTCTCTCTCTCTCTCCCACTCTCTCCTCTCTCTCCCACTCTCTCCTCTCTCTATCTCCCTCTCTCTCCTTCTCTCTCCTTCTCTCTCCCTCTCTCCCTCTCTCTCTCCCCCTCTCTCTGAGACACTCCCTCCTTCCCCTCTACTCGCCACACTGCTGTCCTCAGCATCTCCGTGGGGCAGTGGCTAATTGCCCCCGTAAATCACTGCACCGGCCGCGCCGTCCTCCGTTTACTTTCCGTGACAGTAATTTAGTGCTTGCTCTTTTACACACTTGTCACGGCGTGTTTTTCCTCACATTAGAGGCCGGCGGAGAGCGGAGCGTAATTAACGGAGCGCCGCGCTCCCTGCCAGCCCTCCTTCATCACGGCGTAATAATTGTGCTCCTTGTCTGTCAACGTAACCTCTCAGTTTCTCCCGGAAACTTCCTCGCTGCTATTTGTCAAACGTAACAGGGAAATATACGGCAGGAAGACCGGGGGGGGGGGGGGCACGTGGCTGTAGCCCGGCTCACTGCGGCAACGCTTCGCCTCGTGACTCGCTCTCCTATTTGTCCGACGCGCGGCTAGGTCATTTTTTTCTTGGAGAAAAACTTGTCAAAAATATTAGTCCGATCCACACGAGAAGATAAAAGATACGCTGTGAACGAACGCACCTGGACTCCAGTTGTTTTTTTCATAAATTTTCGTCCTCTCAGAGCCATAGAGGACGGCAGTTGGCTCAGACGAGGACCCCAAGAAAGCAGTCGTGTATTCAGAGTGCTGAAATGCAAAAGCTATAGTCAGCGGAGATGCTGTGGGATGCTGATACCAGGGAAAATCTATGTATCGAGCGGATATCTATCTATCTATTCACACCAACGTTACTTTTTACTTATCTCTTTTAAAACCCTTTGTAGCAAAGGTATATACAAGCTAGCTAAATATGCTGCATTTTGACACTCATGCGGGTTTAATACATTTATTTGAAGTGTCACTTCCTATGCTGGTCCGTTTAAGGCCTAATGCCTCATGTGTTTGGCCCCAGTATCAAGTTGTCTTTGCTAACCTTAGAAAGTCAACATGAGTCCTCCAGCACCGCCAGTCCAGCAAACCTTATTGCATTTGTCAAGCAATTAGCATTTATTAAGGTTATTTGCTAAGCTAGTTCCATACTTCTGTACACTGTAAAAAATTACCAGCATTTCACAATAATTAACAGTATTATTTTACAGTAACTTGTTGTAATTAAGTTTCCCTGTAATATCCCAATGAATACCTGTAAAAACTACAGTATCATTGGATTTTACAGCATTTAACTCTTATTTTACAGTAAAATCTTGTAATCTAAAGCTGCTGTTAATTCACAATATGGTCTGTAATATCACAGCAACACAGTGAAAAAAAATAAGGATTTCACAGCAATAAACAGTATTATTACAGTGAAATATTGTATTGAAATATGCCCTGAGAAGTCACATGACATAACCGAACTGTTTTGAACTGAAGGCTCCGTCGTCCCTCTTGTATTACGGGCTGAATGGAGAAGGTGAGCAGCATGCATGTTTGCAGCACTTACACCCATGTTATTTTAATATGATACGAATATCCCTTTAATCAGTTTGATAAAATACACCTGTGTTTACAACACTATTACACTTTAACATAACTTCTGTGGTATGGGTCTATTTAGACAGTCACAACAGGGAATCAAAGTGCTGACCCTTCAGTCATGAGTAGACTTGCTCCAACGTCCCCAATAGTAATTGTTACCCTGTGATGCCCACTCCTACACTAAGAAAAAATATTTTATGGTGTAGTATCATTTATAAGGTTAATTGTCACAATTTTTACTTTCTAATAGTAAGTATCAGTGAGTACTGGAATTATTCAAGTAAAACTAAATATGTTTTTCATGTTATAAATAAACTGCGTGGGAAGAGTAAGCTTTACTACGTATTTTCACATAATATTCAAAGGTTTCATAGTCATTGCACATGAACTTAGAAATACCAAGTAAATTTAAAGTGTTGGTTGTTCGGAATCCGCGCATGCGCCATGTGACCCGCATACAGTACGCATGCGCTTCGTTTTCCGCCAAAACAAGAGAAGACGACGGTGATCAGGTTTAATGGAGGCAGGAGCAGCTAAATCATCTTGAAGGTAAGTCATAAAGTGTTTTTCTTGCATATGTAACGGAGTTAAAATATAATAGCATCCCACTTGCCATTATCACTCATCAGGTATCACTGTAGCTTATTTTACTATGGTCACTAAACGCAACGTACATATGGACTTGGCTCGTGCACCCCGGGCAAACAGCAGTTAGACCTTGCAGTGTCCACAACACAAGTTATGAGCTCCACTATCGTTTTTTAAAAAACGTTAAAACTAGTGGATTTATTTGTTTATGAAACGTATAGCTTCAGAGTGGTCGAGCACGTTCTTTTAAAGTAAAGTTGACGGTGGTTTTTCTTTATAATGTGGCCAGTTCAACATGTGTCAGCTAGCTAAACCAGCTAGCTAACCTCATTTTATTTTTCACTTGCTGACTGTATGATTAACTCTTCACTAGATGATGTGAATACATGGCGGGTTTGCCAAAATGATGAGTTTCCGTTGCTGTTTCTTAATGTAGCTTTATAGTTTTATTCTATATATGAAAAATCTGTCATTTTTCAACTAAAAGAACCACCACTTGTTGACAGCATATTATAAAAAATACATTGGTTTGACAGTGGTACAGTTCATTTTGGTTACATGATTCTGTAGTTTTAATGTATTATTTTGTCTTTGTGTTTTTGTCGTTAAGCCCAAAGCAACATTGCATTTGACTAATGGCGTTTTTCCACTACAAAGAATCAGCTCGACTCGACTTGGCCGGACTCGGCTCCGCTCGCTTTCGCTCGGTTTTCCAATGCAGATAGTACCTGCGCAATAGTACCCGGTCGTCATAGCGACGCGGCAGGAAAATGCTGTGACGTAATCTTCTACGCGACGCAGCGACACACAGGCTGCGTCCGAAATCGCGTACTATGTTGAGTATGTACTACATTTAAATAAGAACGTACTTTGCGACCGTTAAAAAAGTACGTTCTATATAGTATGAATCCGGGTAGTATGAATGGAGTCCGGACGTACTACATGCGCCGTGTTAAGAATTTTCTACTTGTATAATCTACCGGGCAAGAGAAGCGTGTTTCATTCAGGTCCGCGTCCTCCTACCAACACTCACTACCCACACACACATAAGACAATGGAGGAAATCGAGTGTATGCTGTGTTTGATCCGCGAGATGTGGTTGTTTCTCACGGCTCATTCTTTCGGTTTGCCATAGCATTCGTAATGGATAATATGTACAGCTCTCACGCAATCTCTGGCCAAACTATTTATTTATATATATATATATATATATATATATGGAAGTGTTGCAAATGCCTATCTCCTGCTCATGGCCATCATTTATGCCATCTACTTGAGTTACCCCCCAAAAACAAAGTACACTTTTCAGAAGCTTCTTCTAGAGCTTGATGTTCTTAAGCTGTCCCCGAAATTCCTGTCTCTGCGAAACAAGCTTATAGCTTGAGTGCACATGTTTGACTCTTCATAGAGGGCGTTAAAAAAATGGCACAGTTGTTTATGTGGCTATTTGTCTATTTGATGCTTGAAGTTGGGTTTGATGCTTGAAGTTGATGTAAGATTTTTTTAATTCAAATATTTAAATTGCAAAATGAGTGATTACATTATCAACATTTACCTTGCATGATTTATTACCAATGAACAATATTTATCCTAAATCCATGCTATTGTGTGTTAACTATGTTGTAGCCATGTGCCACTGCTGTGGACGTCAATACTGCAGAACTCCCCATTCAAGGTAACTACTTTGTTCTAGTATCGACATTTCTAACTCATTATTTTGTTTTCATTCTAGAAATCTACCTGACCACAATAAATAATAATAATTATAATTAAAATAAGAATTACATTTGCCCTTTGTATCTTAAGCAAAGTGCTCATAACACATAATGTTGTATCTGTTCATTTCAGGTGACATGATGAAGCCCTCTGGATGGCTTATATCCATCTAGAGACATGGCGTGATGGGACCCTTTCTTATTACACGGAGTAGCTGCTTGTCTTGAGTATCCTGCTGCTGGATCGTCGACGCTGGAGTTCATTCAAAGGTATTTTATAAAGATCACATTTAATCTTAAAATTCACATTATAGTACAGGCTTCCAACTCAATGATTGTCTTGAGGTCTAAAATGCTGACAAACGAGGTACCTGAGGCTAGCCTGGTGAGACCTTCACGAGACCTTCACGAATTCATTAAATTTCGCTCTGCAGATCAGTCTGGGTTTCTACACATGTTATGCTGACAAATACCTGCCGGTCCAATCACAGCTACTTATTTTGTTTTGGGGCAGGCTATGTGATGATGATTTTGAAACGTCTATCAGGCAAACCTAACCTGAGGCACCTTGGCTAAAAATGGCTAAAAAAAATTAGGGTGAGAGTAAGATCTAACAAGTTTGGGTTATAAATCTATTAGGGTTTGATGTGGGGAAAAAGCACAGCAAAAAGCACACCTTGATAAATGCTGTCTGCAATACATACTGTAAGTCTATTTAAAACTGAAACTAACTTTGCTTATTAACAGGTGCTTCCAGGGCATCAATCCTGCAAGAGGCTCAAAGACCAAGAAGCCGCATGTGAGCACCCTTTTGAGGAAACTTATTGACCAGGAGTGGGCATCATAGTTATTTTTTTGCAGCTGTAGTTGTCAGGCTCAGTTTTGAGTAGCCTTGTTCTTTTTGTAATTATTTAATGACCCCTTTACAACATTGTTTCATCGCTCTCTCCCTTGCTCTCTTATCTTACCATGAAGGCCTCATTCCCATCCTGTCCATTACTGTTATTGTGACAGCTAGTTGAATAGTTGAAATGTGAGAAAGGTAGTTGAATTGCAAGTTTTCAAAACAAAAATACAACGTAATTGCACAAGGCGAACAAGAACGACGAGCCAAAATGCCTCGATTATGAAATGAAGAGAGTGCTTCTCTTACAGATGTCAGTCCATTCTGCCTTTTCAGACGAAACCGTGAATTCGAAATCTATCCCTGGATATAAATGGAAGGCCACAGTTGTAGGTAGCATCTGAAGATCTGAACTGTTTTATTTACTATGGAAAGACTCGGAATTGTCACGAATTGACCGGCGTAATGTGGTGAAAGCCATTTGCAGAGTCGTGATACTCGTTCGTGGTGTTTATTTCAACAAACCAAACACTTAAAAACGAACGGAAAACGTAACTAACTGTAAATGAAATGAAATTGCGCAATCGCGACTTATAACAAAACATTCCACACAGTGCTTTACAAACACAACACTCACCATAAAATAACGTGACGTAGTAATAATGCTAAGCAAGGAGTGACTTGCTAGCGACCCCTTTATATCCCCACATAAAGTGACAGATTACTAACAGCTGTGACCACGTGAAAGAGGAAGTAATCACAGCTAGTGAGTACAAAAACACGGAAGTGGATCACCGAAATGGAAGTGTAGCAACGCCACCACACCAATCGTGACAGGAATACACAAAAACTTGATTAGTTTTTTTTTTCCTAGACCAGTAAAGTGCTTCAGAAGACAACTTGTCAACAGGTCAAATTCCCAGATATTTATAAGAGGTAACTCATTTAATTTGGGATCTGTCTAGGGTCAAATATGAGGTATGCGTCCTAGATAATATTAGGCATTTTGTTTCATGTGTATTCAACATTAATTTAAGATCTAACAGGGACTTCTATAATACTCTGAAATTAAACTGTGTGTAGACAGATGCTTGGCTCAAAGAGGATACAGTGGAATACTGATTCATCAGCATAAAAATTAATATTACAATTCTTTCACTTATGCCTACTGATATCTGTTTGCTAATGAAAGGGAACAATTGATCTTATCATCTAAGACTCCGGCAGTGTTATTCACAACCAGGATGGATGCGGTCACTATGTTGTAATCTGGAGGGGTATTTCTGAAAGACTCCTTAACAAAGTCAAGAGGTTTGGAGCCTCAGGACTCTCCCTGAAGCTGGTTGTCTGGCCAAACTAAGTAACAGGGCAAGAAGGGCCGTGATCGGAGAAAGTTGTGACCAAGAACCTACTGGCTGCTGGTACAGAGCTTCATGAGAGAACCTGCCAGAAGAACAACCATTTATGCACCAATCCATCCGGGTTTAATGGCAGAAGGACTACATGGATGGAACCCCTGAGTAAATAATTTGCAGCGTAGCACGTCCGATCGTATTCTTATTCGTACCGGAAGTCGGGCCGAACCAGGCGATTCACGGTGTGTCTTGTTATCATAGTTGGCCCGTCCAGGTCATGCGCAGTATCCATCACCTTCTAACCCGGACCCTAGAGGTTAACTCATCAATAACTTTACCGTTGCTGCCCGAAAGAGAAATAAAAAAAAGACTTCAGTCAGGAGAGGCTCCCAAATAGCTCCCTGTTCACAATCAAGTGCACTACTTAAGGCCCTACTGTGCTGGGTAAGGGCGCCATTAAAGGCCCGGACATAGTTTGACTGGTTCCAACCCCCCCCTTGCCGCCGCCGGTCCTCCCCCGAGTGCCGTTGGGTTTTCTAATATCTTGATTTTCCTGTCACAGACAGGGGCTAATGGGATGAGTGGTCAAGATTTCAGGATCCATCACTGGTCTGCGGAGGGATTACCAGGAGCCCCATGCATCACCTGCCAGAGCTGTCAGGCCCGCTGCCTCGCCTGCTGTCCCGCACAGAGCTGCTTCATTACTGGTCCCCGCTGCCGCTGTGCCAGGGCCGGGCTGCTGCTGCCTGCCTGCCTGCCTGATCGTCTCCCCTCTGAGCCAGTCCACCCTCGCCTTCGTCTCTTCCCTCTTCGGCAAGGGCGTCCGCAAAACGTCACTGTGTGCCCTAGTTAGCGCGCTCACGTTTGCCCGGGTCCGTAAGGGTCCGGTCGAACGGAGAGCACTACGTAGGATGTAAGGGGTAATTTGGGAAAGACTCGCTGGAGCCCCAGCTGATTCAAGGCCCCTCAAGGTCAAGCCCCAGTCGTGGCAGACATGAAATTAGGATGTGCTTTTAGAAAATTAGGGACCGGCTGCCTGCCTGCCTGTCTATACCAAAACCTCTCTCCCTTGAGATACACTGTGACTCTCCCTATGTGAGATACGCTGTGACTCTCCCTCTATGAGATACGCTGTGACTCTCCCTCTATGAGATACACTGTGACTCTGCCTCTATGAGATACACTGTGACTCTCCCTCTATGAGATACACTGTGACTCTCCCTCTATGAGATACACTGTGACTCTACCTCTATGAGACACACTGTGACTCTCCCTCTATGAGATACGCTGTGACTCTCCCTCTATGAGATACGCTGTGACTCTCCCTCTATGAGATACGCTGTGACTCTCCCTCTATGAGATACGCTGTGACTCTCCCTCTATGAGATACACTGTGACTCTCCCTCTATGAGATACACTGTGACTCTCCCTCTATGAGATACGCTGTGACTCATCTTTCCTCTTTCACTCCATCCCCTCTCTCATGTCTTACAAATGTGCTGTTTATGTGATTGTTTAAGTGATGGAGGAAAACAGAAGCTGTCACGATTCTCGTTAGGTGTAGTGGAAAAGGAGCCAGGGGCAGGGCGTATTCCTTGTTCGTGGTGTTTTATTACACAAATACGAACGGAAACTAAACATACACTGAATTGAAATCAAAGTACGTTTATACACAAAGCGACAAACTACAGAAAAAAGAGATGTCCCTAAATAACAAATAACACTCACCTAGACCAACACGTAACATTAAACAATGAGAAGCCCAGTGCAAACCACACCAAGTGACTTACTTACCCCTGCTAATTATCAAACTCAAACCAAGTGTGCATAACCAACTCAAAGCAGATGTGCATTATCAAAACAAACCAAGTGTGCATAATCAACCCAAACCAGGTGTGCATAATCAACTCAAACCAGATGTGCATAATCAACACAAACCAGGTGTGCATAACCAACACAAACCAGGTGTGCATAACCAACACAAACCAGGTGTGCATAACCAACACAAACCAGGTGTGCATAACCAACACAAACCAGGTGTGCATAACCAACACAAACTAGGTGTGCATAATCAACACAAACCAGATGTGCATAATCAACACAAACCAGGTGTGCATAACCAACACAAACCAGGTGTGCATAATCAACACAAACCAAGTGTGCATAATCAAAACAAACCAAGTGTGCATAATCAAAACAAACCAAGTGTGCATAATCAAAACAAACCAAGTGTGCATAATCAAAACAAACTAGGTGTGCATAATCAACTCAAACCAGGTGTGCATAATCAACTCAAACCAAACTGAAGGAAACGCTGACCGACTCTAAACACCCAGAGTGAGGAAAATGTCCTCACTCGTGACAGAATCAATTGTGTTCAGAAATGTTCCGGTAATTAAGCAGTCTTTGGCATTTTGCCAGACAGGGCGAGGTGGGGACCAATAAAAAACTTTTGTCTGCGTTTTAAATGTTAACGAGGGGCCATTTGGGACAAACACTTTGATTACTCAACACATCCCAGTGTCTGCTTTCGAGCAGAAAGAAGGAGGGCGTGGGTTCGCTTTTTTGGCGTCAGGCTCTGGCTGACCCCCATGTGGTTATTCTCAGAGCACCGGGCATCAGTGGAGTCATCTCCTCTGTTTCCCTGCGCACACAGATTACAAAATCAGCGCTAAGAAGGTCACTGCAAAAACAAAGAGAGCAAAGCAGAGCTGCAGCTGGGGGATCGAATCCCAGTCTGCCTCTCCCTCTCTCCCCCACTCTCCCGCCCCTCTCTCTCCCGACACTTTCTCTCTGTCCCACTCTCTCCCGTCCCCCTCTCTCTCCCGTCCCTCTCTCTCCCGTCCCTCTCTCTCCCGTCCCCCTCTCTCTCCTGTCCCACTCTCTCCCGTCCCTCTCTCCACTCTTATTAGCAAATCAAAGCTGCCCCTGGAAAGACTCACACCCCTCACCTGGTTTTGTCCTTTTCTGCTAATCACGTAGGCACTTTGCCTTGGCTGACAGTTTTCTCTATAATTGGCCCATGATCTGGCGGGGATCTAATAACTAGAAAATCCCCTCCGCCAGGCTGGGGCGACCTGTCTCGGTCTCTCCCCCTCCTCCACCCTCCTTCACCCACCAACACCCTTCTCTTCCACCAGGCCCCCACCACCACCACCGCCCCCCCCCCTCACCATCTGCAAGAAGCGGTTGCCATGCCACGGCGGAGTTTGTCATGCCACAGTGGCGCGAGGTGCACAGCCCACAGAGCTAATCTTAACGTTCAATAACGGTGTGAATATTGGATGAGCGGCGGAGAGATCGACAGAGAGAGAGAGAGTGTGACAGAGAGAGAGACTGAGGGAGAGAGAGACCCACAGTAGCAGGATAATTACTGTTCATTTGCCAGAGTATCAAAGCCTAATTACTGTTCATTCTAATGCTCCAGAGAGACGAGAGGAGAGACGGGGGGCGAGGGGGGGAGACGGCCCCGAGAGATTAGTCAGCCCGCCTTTATCCGTCTCGTTCTCTCTCTTTCTCTCCTCATTTCCTCTGTCCTCCTTAAGTTCCTCCCACGGCTGTCTTGCTCTCTGTAAATACTCGGGGTTTAATGTGTGTAAGTGTTTCTGTGCGACTGTATTTCTGCAGCGTCTCCGCGCCTCTGTATACACATGCCAGTGAGTGTGTGTGTGTGTGTGTGTGTGCGTGTGTGTGTGTGCGTGAGCGCGTGTGTTCACATCAGCGTGTATATCAGTGCGTGCGCGCTTCGCGAGTCTTTGTTACGCGCGTGTGCGCTCGTCCGTGTTCGTGTCACGCGTGCGCGCGCTCGCCGTGTGTCGTCCCGTCCCGCAAGTAAACAGTCGGAAATTCTACAAACAAACACGTCGATCCATCTGAGAGACAGCAGAGAGCGGGGAGAGACGAGAAAAAAGCCGGGACGCGGCAGCGAGATCGCGAGGGGAAAGAGAGACGGGGTCCGTAATGCCAAGCATATCGTTGCGTTCGCTCGCTGTTCTTTGTCTTTTTAATGTGTTTTGGGTAAATATCAGACAAGGCGAAAGGGGGGGACTGCATCATATCTTTGTTGCCTGCCTGTTTTCTCCTCCTATCCTCTCCTCTCACCTAACCGTGACAGAAGCCGCCCGCATCACTACCTGCCAGTCGTTTGACAGCTTCTGTCACCAATTAGCAGCTAAATCAGCATCACCCCAAACAAGAAAACCCAGCAATTTATATGTCTATTATTTAGCGTATGTCTAGGTGTTGGGCGGCGGTGTGTGTGTGTGTGCGTGTTTTTTTCTTCTTCCCTCTATCTCCTCCCCTCCCTCCGCCTCTCTTTTGCATTCGAGAACACGTAGCTGTCATCAATCTGGCCTTCGTCCTGCCTGAACGAGAGCTCTGGCAGGATCGGCCTGCGACGTATGGGGGGGGGGGGTGGGGGGTATTAAACTTGCTTTTTACCACGATATCCCGGAAGTTTGTCGCGTGATTTTCCACCCAGCGGTCCCGGAGAAGACGTCGGACGGCCCTTTTAACGAGGCGTGCCGGGCCGCTCACCGCAGCGTCCGGGCGTCACGCTAAATGAAAAGACGCTGACCGCACACGGCATTTGTTATCATTCAGTCTGGTCGTTATCCCATCGTTACTGCGCCTGATTTACTAGGAGAGGAGAAGGAGGAGGAGAGATCGAGGAGAGGACGAGGAGAGACGAGGGGACGAGGAGAGGACGAGGAGAGGACGAGGAGAGGACGAGGAGAGGACGAGGAGAGACGAGGAGAGGGCGAGGAGAGGACGAGGAGAGACGAGGAGAGACGAGGGGACGAGGGGACGAGGAGAGACGAGGAGAGACGAGGAGAGGACGAGGAGAGACGAGGAGAGACGAGGAGAGGACGAGGAGAGACGAGGAGAGACGAGGAGAGGACGAGGAGAGGACGAGGAGAGACGAGAGGACGAGGAGAGACGAGGAGAGACGAGGGTGACGCACATCCCTCCCTCTCTCCTCCTTGGCGGGCGGGCGGGCGGGGTTTGGGGTACAGGAACCAGCTTGAACATCTGCATTTACACGATCCGGCTGAGCAGCTTATTAGATCTGGATATTTATTTTCCACTTAAACCCAGTGTTTGATTACACTTTAATAAAGAACAAGAGAAGCACGGAGACAAGACGTAGCCAAGCGGAGACGGATTGATCCCTCACGCAGCTTTCACCAGGATCCTTTGGTTGTAATGAAACATGAGAGACAAGAGACGAAGAAGCTTAGGGAGGTTGAAGAAGGCAGTAAGAGATGATTTGCAGGACAGGAGCAATGGGCCAGAGGGATGGGAATGATGGGGTGAATATGGTGGGATGGGAATGATGGGGTGAATATGGTGGGATGGGAATGATGGGTGAATATGGAGGGATGGGAATGATGGGTGAATATGGAGGGATGGGAATGATGGAGTGTATATGGAGGGATGGGAACGATGGGTGAATATGGAGGGATGGGAATGATGGAGTGTATATGGTGGGATGGGAATGATGGGTGAATATGGTGGGATGGGAATGATGGAGTGTATATGGTGGGATGGGAATGATGGGTGAATATGGAGGGATGGGAATGATGGGTGTATATGGTGGGATGGGAATGATGGAGTGTATATGGTGGGATGGGAATGATGGGTGAATATGGAGGGATGGGAATGATGGGTGAATATGGAGGGATGGGAATGATGGAGTGTATATGGTGGGATGGGAATGATGGGTGAATATGGAGGGATGGGAATGATGGGTGAATATGGAGGGATGGGAATGATGGAGTGTATATGGTGGGATGGGAATGATGGGTGAATATGGAGGGATGGGAATGATGGAGTGTATATGGTGGGATGGGAATGATGGGTGAATATGGAGGGATGGGAATGATGGAGTGTATATGGTGGGATGGGAATGATGGGTGAATATGGAGGGATGGGAATGATGGAGTGTATATGGTGGGATGGGAATGATGGGTGAATATGGTGGGATGGGAATGATGGGTGAATATGGAGGGATGGGAATGATGGGTGAATATGGAGGGATGGGAATGATGGGTGTATATGGTGGGATGGGAATGATGGAGTGTATATGGTGGGATGGGAATGATGGGTGAATATGGAGGGATGGGAATGATGGGTGAATATGGAGGGATGGGAATGATGGAGTGTATATGGTGGGATGGGAATGATGGGTGAATATGGAGGGATGGGAATGATGGGTGAATATGGAGGGATGGGAATGATGGGTGAATATGGTGGGATGGGAATGATGGGGTGAATATGGTGGGATGGGAATGATGGGTGAATATGGTGGGATGGGAATGATGGGTGAATATGGAGGGATGGGAATGATGGGGTGAATATGGTGGGTTGGGAATGATGGGGTGAATATGGAGGGATGGGAATGATGGGGTGAATATGGTGGGATGGGAAGAATGCAGTTTGGCTCCATGGCGAGTTGAGGACACAGGCGCAGAGATCCAATGAAAACATATGACTTTATTCCCGAGCAGGAAAACCAGAAACTATCTCCTAACACATAGGCTGATAGCACGCACAACACAAACACTCAAGGAATAAATCTGAACACAAACAAAACCACGAACCTTCCAACATGACGTACATCCAACAGTAGACAACAACCAGCACTGGAGGACAGAAAGGACAGGACTTAAATACCAGACCAAGGACAGATTCACAACAGGTGCGCAGAAGGGAACAGGTGGGTCCAATGTCCCTGATTGCTCCCTCACTCAGGAAACGGGGGAGGTGTCGGCACCACCAGAGGGTGGGAGGACAGGACTCTGTCCCTTACAGGATGGGAATCGGGTAAATATGGTGGGATGGGGGAAGGTTGTGGAGGAGCAGGTCAGTAATAGTCTTTAAATCATTTCCTCACCAGGACGGACTTAACAGGGATAGACCCAAGTTAGACAAATCTTACAAATCCTAATCGCAGGTTTAAAAACAAGAATAAAACGCAGGACACAGACAAGGACACAGTGCTTGTAGACAGATTCAACCTGGCCATGGGTTCGAGTTCAACAATCCCCTGGGGGACAGACAGTAGATCTCAAACAACCTGTCCTGGTTACACACTTACTAATTATTTGTCCAATTGAACTATTTAATTTTGACCTCTATATATAACCGATCACCACTTCAAAAAGTGACACTGGATGCTATCGATTCCGCTCAACACTCATCCAATATCCCCTATGGACAGTAATAGACTAAAAAGAACCAGGAATAAATCCATAACTTGTCCCCCAACATTTGGGGGCTTCTGGGACTAGCTGTACAGAGGGAGTCCTGCTTCTTCGATGGCAAACGCTTGCTTATGTCCTTGAAATATCTGTCAAAGACTAGCATTAGCCAAAACGCTGTGATTGTAATAGACAGGTTTTCATTGATTATGGACCACGTCTTTAGGAACTGTGACACTGCGTATGTTTAATCCATATTGGCCCGAAGAGGCCAGTTTTAATGACGACAGCTGTGATTTGCACAGTTGTGAGTTGTGACTGCCACTGAGTCCAAAATGATAACCTAACCCTATATACAGTAGCGCAGTAATTTGATAACCTACCCCTATAAACAGTATTGAACTCTTTTGTTGACCTAACCCCATATACAGTAGTGCACTCTTGTTAACCAAACCCCATAGACAATAGTGCACTCTTTTGTTAACCTAACCCCATATACAGTAGTGCACTCTTTTGTTAACCAAACCCCATAGACAATAGTGCACTCTTTTGTTAACCTAACCCCATATACAGTAGTGCACTCATTTGTTAACCGAACCCCATAGACAGTAGTGCACTCGTTTTAAAAAAGAGAGGGCAACATGATGCCTAGTAAACAACACTACGCAACATCATCTCAAGATCTACACATATACCGTAATTACTGTGACCTATGTTTTCTTAATGTTTCACACCTGTGTGTTTAGGTCTTAAATTTTTGAACACAAAGGTATTTAACACATATGTCTGTATTCTATAATACTGTAGCACTTAAAAATAAGATAAGGGCACAAATGGTAATGTACTATGCAATATGAAAACCACATGTATTAGTATGGATGTATGTATTGTAGCATTCTCTGCTAGCTGATCTGCCATGTTCCTGGTCATCTCTGCCTCCTCACAACCTACAGTAGCCCGGTAGCACGGACCAGGCGTGTAGACTCAGGACCCAGTAAATGAGAGGTCAGCCTTTGGCCTAGAGTGCCCCTCATTTAAGAACGATCGACAAAATCAATAAAGTGAAGTATGTTTCCTTCCCAGCTCTTTCTGCTCTTTCTGTCGCTTCTCCTCCAGGAGCGTTCACTCACTTCTGCTCCACAGCTGAGGTCCATCCGTTATAGCTGCAAGCTAGCAGCCAGCCGTTCTCCCTTAACACTCTGTACATCGCTCAGTCCCAAATGACAACAAAGTCATCCTGATAGTATTAATTTACTACTAATTAGCGGTGTGATTAGGGGTGTGACGATATCGAACGTGACGAGAAAGCGGTCTCACGATATTAGCTTGACAAAGTGTGATGGTGAAAGTTCATAGAAGTAGTCCAGTAATAATATAACTTGACCTCCCGCAAACTGCGACAAAAGCTATTTTACTCTTTTCTTACCCCCAAAAGTATTACAAAAATATTACTGAAATTCGATAGGAATGTTCTACAATCCGTAAAATTATAAATGTGTGGCAAATCCTTTTTTCAGTGCTTGGATATTGTTCTGTCTTTTAGTGCACATGATAATTTATACTCAGGAATACCAATAGAACAAAATGTTTCCAGTCAAATAGTCTTTGAAGATCTTAAAAATATGAACGAACGTGAAACTGTTCCATATGAACAATAGCTAAAATTGTATATTTGCAGGAAATATGCTTTCAAACATCAACTTTTTGTCCTTCCTCAATTCCAAAATGTGTAGAATTGTAGAAAATCCGAATGTTTCCTTCTGCCATCAAGATAGGGCCCTCGAAATGTTTTGGCCGTGAGGCGGGGGGGCCCGACCAAATTTGGCCCGGGGCCCCAAAGGGCTAGCGCCGGCCTTGGATATGCATGATGTGGGAAAACAAAGCCAGAGCCTGCAAGGTCAAATCTTTGAGATTTCACAGAACCCGAGGAGCTAAATTGATTGTGGAGTGTACAGGGGAGGGTGGATGTGGGGTAGGGGCAAACATTTAACTGCTGACAGATCAACTCTACCTACATCCCAAATGGCACCCTATCCCGTGTAAAGTGCGAGGGAATAGCGGGTCATTTGACACACTTCCTAACCCTGCAGGGGGGGAACAGTCAGACAAAACATTGCAGTTTGACTTAGTTTCCTCCGTGCTCCTCTGTCTCAACTCTCTCCTCCTCCGTGGGCCAGGACCCTGTGCTCGTCTCGTAATTAACCTATTAGGAAACCAGTTCGTCCGCAGGCGTCTCTCTACTCATCTCTGTGTATCTCTTTTGTACCGTTATGATTTCTAACAGCCGGCTTAAGGTCCGATCGTCTGGAACGCGACGACGACGACGAACGGACTCTTCTAACTATTCAACTCAATCAAAACATCCTCTGGCAATAATAGAAAATGCGCTAAGCAGTTGGTCTTTATAATAAATACACACTATTCACCATAACAGAATACTGTACGGACGATGAAACACAACAAATGACTGTTGCCCTTGGTCTAAAGAATAAAGTATTTAAAAATTGACCCCCTGGGCCTGTTTTGTCCATGACTTGAGGTGTTTTTTATACCCTAACTGTCACAAAGTATCCCCTCCAGTCATCACTCCCAGGCCTGAGGCGGCAGCACGGAGCTCTCCATCTGCGGGACAAATTGTACCCTACTCGCATTGCGGTGCACTTTTGACCGGCGATAGTGCACTATAAAAGCGATAGGGCGCAATTTGAGACGGATTCGTGAAGCCCTGACAGCTAGACACAAAACAGAGAGAGAGCGCGCTCCATTATCTGGTACGAAGGATTGGAGCGGGGAGGGGATGGAGGGAGAGAAGACGAAGAGTTGAGGGGGGAGAAGGGAGGGCGAGGGGTGGCTAATGGGAGAGAACAACGAGAAGGGGAAAGGCAGAGATCACCCTGGATCTGAGGAACGGTTCTGTGTATGTGGAGAGAGATTCAGTCACAGAGCTGGCCTGGGTGTGACATGTTTTTGGGGCCAGGCCCAGCAGTGCCTGGGAACCTGGAAGTCATCCATTTGGGCCACGTTCTACTGAACCAGTTACTGCGTGCCAAACTCCACCCTATTCCCATACAAAGGGCACTATTTCTGCCCAGAACCCTAATTGGCCTCATAGAAAATAGGGTGCCATTTGCAGTAGCTGACTCCGTTGTCAGAACAAGACTTGACCCAATCAAGGACATAATTCAATGTTTTATAGATCTGATATATTCGTTTGATGCATATATTCTCTTTAGTCAGTTGGATGGTGGTCAACTTTATTCCTGGTTTCAACACAATGGAATAGAGATGAGAGTGTGGGGATTATTATATGGGTGGCTGAGAGCATCTCTCTAAAGGCAATGTGGCGTCTGGGGTGCTCCTGGCAAGCTGTGGTGAGTACATTGGTTCAAGACAAACCACAAACCAGCGGCAGGCTGTTCGGGACCCAAAGCTCATCGATTGCACCCTGCTGAGTATAGCTGCATCTTTCAAATAACTGGATGAATAAATACTGACAGGCCAGCCCACAGCAACTGACCAGTACAGTATTAGGTGGTGGCACATTGTTCGGGTCTCGGCGGGTCGGCGCTGTTTGAGGGCCGACAGTGTATTCATCAGGTGATCATGATGTGATTTGTCCGTCCAAACGTAATACACAGTGTGTCCCAACTTGTCACTGGTACTGTACATGCTGTGAATGGATTTCAGAAATGCATTCGGAAAACATTGAGGCGATTATTATTATCATTGTGCTATTATTTGATGAGGTGCGACGGGCAAAAGTCAAATAGCAAAGCGAACAAAGAGGCCGTAATGACGGAAGAAAATCCATCTAAAGGCAACTTGCCTCAATCCATTTAATCAAAGATATTTCACACATGCAAGACATCATACCGACCATTACTGCCTGACTCTTGACATATCTTGTCGTAATGTAGGGACTCTATATTCGTCTCTCCGCTCCCATGGACGTCCATGTAAAATGCACGTCAGTCTGTCAATCAAACATGACAGCTATTTTACCCAGGCCGAGCTAGATGAAAGGATCTAAGACTATCTCCATCGCGAAGACAAAGCGGGAAAGTCATGTACCATCATGCAATTCTGCTGTCTGTCTCTGGCACTCGTATATGGTCGGATACACACACACACACACACACACGCGCGCGTACACTCTCAATGCTTGCAAAAGTACACACGCTATGGTCTGTTATTTCCTGATACACCTGTCGTCTTGTCTTTGATGTTCGGGGCGCTGCGTGTCACCTGGTTCTTCGGTAAGTCAGTCCTCTCAACTTGTTTCCGGCTCTGACGGGGAAACATGGAAACAATGGAACAGAACTAGCGATGCAAAGGAAGGACATATGACTGGCAACTTCAGCTAAAGTTTATCATATACATTTTGTAACGTGACATCTATTTGTCACCAGTCCCCAACCCTGCCTCCCCTCTGCATACTGCGTCTCCTCTGCATACTGGCTCTCCTCTACATACTGCGTCTCCTCTGCATACTGCGTCCCCTCTACATACTGCGTCTCCTCTACATACTGCGTCTCCTCTGTATACTGCGTCTCCTCTACATACTGCGTCTCCTCTGCATACTGCGTCTCCTCTACATACTGCGTCTCCTCTGTATACTGCGTCTCCTCTACATACTGCGTCCCCTCTACATACTGCGTCTCCTCTACATACTGCGTCTCCTCTGTATACTGCGTCTCCTCTACATACTGCGTCTCCTCTGCATACTGTCTCTCCTCTTCATACTGTCTCTCCTCTACATACTGCGTCTCCTCTACATACTGCGTCTCCTCTGCATACTGCGTCTCCTCTGCATACTGTCTCTCCTCTGCATACTGTGTCTCCTCTGCATCCTGCCTCCCCTCTGCATACTGCGTCTCCTCTGCATCCTGCCTCCCCTCAGCATACTGCGTCTCCTCTGCATCCTGCCTCCCCTCTGCATACTGCGTCTCCTCTGCATCCTGCCTCACCTCTGCATACTGCGTCTCCTCTGCATTATTTTCTCCTCATACTGCGTCTCCTCTGAACAGGTGAACTTAAAGTGCAGTCAAATATACGGTTTGGTGATCCTGATTCCAGCATTGCTGTTTAGGTCAAACTTTTTCTGTGCACAACACTGACTCATCTAATGCATGAAATAAAATCGACCGCAGCACAAATCACAATTAGAAACTGGGTTTGGATCAGTGGTCGGCAACATGGTTTGGTTTGGTAAAGGCCAGAGACCCGATAAGCGAATATTTGGTTCGTCAGACCCTAATGAGCAAAAACTGCCAGCCAATGCATAGGCCATGCACCACAAATTAACCTACAGTAAATATGTAACACATCTCATTAGTATATAATCACTCCAATGACATTAACATAGTAATTAAATATTAAAGGGTCCCAGCAGAGTACTTCTGCCCATATTTTCTATGTAAATTCTGCCTAGATGGGCATTCTTGTTTCGGTTCTCCCTAAGAGGTCTGGTTGCTCATGCATATTTACAAATGAAGAACATGTTGGTGCAACTCAAGTGTAGCAGAGAAATAACAACAAATCGCTCATGAATGCAATGTGATAAGCATCATTTAGTAAAACTGGGAAATAGATTTCGGACGAGGCTGCAAACTGCGGCTGATGTTAGTGAAGCAGGTCGAACGCGATGCCTCCTGTGTGCATTCACGGCTGCAGCATAGGTTCGAATCCAGCTCTTTTAGCATACACTCTTGAAACTACATAAATATTAAAATAATGTCCCAAAATATATTGTACCTTTAAAAAACACGACAAAGCCTCGTCTTGAGAGAGATGTTTGTCAAAAAAGCTTAAAAGCTTTTCATAATTTCAATGAAACTGTTTTAGATGTTAGAATTCATTCATATTTTAACATTGTCGAATCACAGCCTTGCTGATCCATTGACACCAGGTCTACTAAATGTCTATTTTACATATTTTATAATCGCTATGTTGCGCTACGACATAATTCCTCCACGTTAGACGTGCAAGATCTTGTTGTGTCAGGATCATTTTTGCTAGGCTACTTAGCAAGCTAATGTGTGTGGTTTTGTGTGTGTTTTGACTGACCTGGCAAACGCATTTCGCAGTATTTCGCTGCGACTGTGGCAAGGGTCTTTCTCTTATATATTATGCCCTTCTCTGCTCCAGCGTCCTCTCCTAAGCGTCCATTTCGGCATGCAAAATGTAAAATTTTTTTTACCGCAGATCAGCAGGTAAACGGTTGCTAATCGCGCGGCGAGGAAATGCTTGATGTAATTAAAGCCGCGCGCACCCGCCACACTGAGAGCGGTAGAATTAGAGTCGCGTCTGACGCGTGGATCCTCCCTCAACTCGTTCCTGCGTGCTACATTATTACTACTGTTGGTCAAAAACGACCCTCAGCCACAGGGAGATGGGCCGGTGGTCCCTACAGTCAGTGGCCTGCCTGTGTATTTCCATGACTGATCAGCACATCACTTTTTAGAAGGCTCTACTATTTTCTTTGGTTGACTAAAGTTCTGGAAAATGTCTTGCTCTCAGCCACTCGTTTCCAAGTGTACACCCCAGTGGGAATTCGAAGATCCCTTGACGGATATTGCTTGGAGACTACATTCTTTAAACAACTCGTAAACACCTTGTTTGACATTAGCCTATAGGAGCTGTCCTACAATAAAAGCTGGAGAAAATGAGAAGTAGTCTAGCCTTTTATGGGCGGCTCTAAATCATTCTCAATTTGATTGGTAGGGATATGATTATCTTTGCATAGCTGGAGAAGGTGACACGTGTAATGCCGTGGCAACAGATGGAGGCCTTCGTTTGTCTAACAAATACTTCCGAAATTGCCCTTTTGGTGGCAGTAAAAAAATGATGCAGTAGGCAGCAGGGCGAACAAGGCTCTGGATCGCGGCGATGAGCAAGGGCAAAGCGTCCATATATAGCCCTATTGCAACGGAAATCACACCTCACCTCCGCTGACTGCCACCGTGCCACCAGTGATTGATCTACGCCCGGCCTCTGGTTGGGGATGTCTGTTGGCGAACACGAGACGCTCGCCGCGCGCATAATTATGGCAGGGGGGGGGGGAAGAGAGGAAACAACGCACGAAACAGCCCCGTTGGGCTCCGTTTCCAATATGGCAAGATCGTTTCCCCAGCGTAGATACATCATTTTCAGTCATGTGAGCAATAGTCAATGTCAGAGCAGAAGATGGGGCTATAAAAATGTGAGGTAGGATGTTGCAAAAACAGCGGGGGGAGGGGGGGGGGGGGTGTGTGGAGAGGGAAGGAACATGTCTCTTGTGCATTGAGGAAGTGTAGTAATGTCACAGGCTGTAGCATCTTCTTAAGCAAAAGCCTGCCATACGTTAGCCACACCAATTTTCATTATCATATTGATTGAAACAGTTCATCAGAGTGTAATTCTGGGCTGAGAGCATTCGGGTTGGAAAGGAGAGCCGAGAATTGGCAAACAAAAGAACACCATTGTTCCATGGGGACGTTCCTCTGTTCCAGTTCATTGATGGAGTTGATTAAGTTTAAATGAAGCAGACACTGGATAAAAGTGAGCGTATTGACTGTGCTGCGTGCGCTTGAAAAAGCCTGATACACGCGGAATGGCAAGATTTGCTAAATGCTCTAATCTTCAATCAAATCTAACATCAATACAGACAAAGTTTGGTAATGAGAGATTCAATGAAGCATGCAGCAGAGGGAATTAGTCCCCTTCGCCTAAACTGGGTTCAACTTTGATGCTTGCTCCTGCAGGATAGACGGTTATCTAAATGCTAAATAAGAAACGTGTATTGTACTTTTCACAGTATGCTAATCATTTGTTCATCTCCATTATTTGTTCTCTCGTATATTGCATGTTGTTGATCTGGTGATTGGATTAGATCAACCTTGGATGGCGGAGAAAGGAGGGGTGGAATTGAATGCTTCACAGACTGACTGGAGTTTGTGTAGGTGATGTGGCGACCAGTAATTCACAGAGTTTGTCTCAGATATTGCACACCCCCGGACACAATAAAACCAGCATTTTCCTGTACGGCTGGCGTCGTCTAAATATCTTCAAAATCTATTTGTGCCTCCGGGTAATAATCGATCAACACTAAAATGTGCTTCATCTATTTGATAGCTGTTATATTTTGGGGAACCAAAAACGATTGTGTTGGCCTATGCTATACCAAGACTAATTTGGAAAAACCTAGTTCAGAAGCTGTTGACAAGCTTGGCTGAGGCTACTAATTAGTCTAATTGACACACCACTGGAAAATAATCCTGCGTAGGGAGCTTCCTTGGGACTAATCATACATGCATGAATAAAGTATTTAGCCTGTTTACGGTGTCACACGGTGTCACACATTAACAATTATCCGTTACGGGCCCTAGTTTTATATATTTGGGCCCTAGTCTTTTATATTTGGGCCCTAGTTTTATATATTTGGGCCCTAGTCTTATATATTTGGGCCCTAGTCTTATATATTTGGGCCCTAGTCTTATATATTTGGGCCCTAGTCTTATATATTTGGGCCCTAGTTTTATATATTTGGGCCCTAGTCTTATATAATTGGGCCCTAGTCTTATATATTTGGGCCCTAGTTTTATATATTTGGGCCCTAGTCTTATATATTTGGGCCCTAGTTTTATATATTTGGGCCCTAGTCTTATATATTTGGGCCCTAGTCTTATATATTTGGGCCCTAGTCTTATATATTTGGGCCCTAGTCTTATATATTTGGGCCCTAGTTTTATATATTTGGGCCCTAGTTTTATATATTTGGGCCCTAGTTTTATATATTTGGGCCCTAGTTTTATATATTTGGGCCCTAGTCTTATATATTTGGGCCCTAGTCTTATATATTTGGGCCCTAGTCTTATATATTTGGGCCCTAGTCTTATATATTTGGGCCCTAGTCTTATATATTTGGGCCCTAGTCTTATATATTTGGGCCCTAGTCTTATATATTTGGGCCCTAGTTTTATATATTTGGGCCCTAGTCTTATATATTTGGGCCCTAGTCTTATATATTTGGGCCCTAGTCTTATATATTTGGGCCCTAGTCTTATATATTTGGGCCCTAGTCTTATATGTTTGGGCCCTAGTCTTATATATTTGGGCCCTAGTCTTATATATTTGGGCCCTAGTCTTATATATTTGGGCCCTAGTCTTATATATTTGGGCCCTAGTCTTATATATTTGGGCCATAGTTTTATATAACTATCGTCTTGAAATGTAGTGTTATGATAACCTTACCCTATTCAATTTGTTTATAATATTAAACAAATAATAATTGTATTTGTTGAAGTGTTGTATAAACATATATTTTATATGTTCAATGGTATGCTATTGATCCACTTGAGATTCCCCAGGGTAGGAAAAGGGAGTGAACATGAAAACATAAAAGCAATTTGCTGCGTTTGTACTTTGGTTAGGTGGTGGTAGATAGGCACCCGCCCAATTAACAAACTCCACTTCTCTGCATTATAGCAGTGAGTGAGTCAAAAGCCCCCACATCATGAGGCGTGCATTATTACAGCATCAGTTGTTATAGGTGAGCTAAAAGAGGCGAGAGGAGAAACTGTAAACCCGCGGTGACAGGCAGTAAGTACCACATATAACAGGTGACAACTCCCTGGACGAGCAAAGAGATTTAACACACACACGCGCGTTGTCAGGGTTGAGCATTTCAAGAAGCCAGAAAGATCCTGCCTTAGAAAATAAATGATTCCTATGAAAGGTTGAGACATAATGAGTTGTACAAACCCACGCTTGATTATTAAAACACGGTATACAGTCGATTAGTAATTGTCAGATTTAAAGCACAACGTTATTAGTCACTGTAAAAAAAACGTTATCATGTGCTTAATGCTGTAAGACTAAAACAACTACAAGCCTCTAAAATATTTTCCGAGAATCAGCTCGTGTGAACTCATCTCAGCTGTTTATTCTGTTCTTCTGTATATGATTAGCTCTTGTTTGACATCCCGTAATTTGCATTTATTTCGTGCGGTGACGATAAATGTTGTCAAATGCATTACAGCCTTTTTCTTTGCTGTTATAGGCCTATCATATGAGCCATGTGGGAGATGAAATCTCCATACGCCAGGTATGCATGCTGTCACAATCCCATCTAAATCTGCATGTTTGTTTCTTAAACAGGGCATGTTCCCCTCTTGCTTTTCTCCCAAGCAAATCGACAGCAGATACAATCCAGGCGAGGGGCTATAAAACAAACTGCTCTCTCAAAGGTATACGTGACTTTGTAGCTGCATGCGTTTGCCTGTTAGCAGCACACCCTCTGTCTTTTTAACTGTCACTTATTCCCTCTCTGTTTTGTCATTTGGTCTATATATTCACTTGTCACCGGGAACTTTTTTTGACTCCCGGAATACAGTCGGGCTGCAATTAAATATATCAACAAAGCAACACACAAAAAAGCGCGAGCAAAGCAGATACACATGTAGAGAGATATATGCCGTGCTTAAGGTGCTGCAAAACAGACAGACACCTGAAATGTTTGCTGCGGGTTTTGTTTGTTTGTTTGTTTGTTTGTTTATGTCTGGTGTTTAAACTAACAGATATTTCACTGTTTCCAAATGTGCCACTCTCTGGTTTCCATGCATGTGACATTCCTTGAAGAATGGGATGTATCATTTGAACGTTAATAGGACAGCGTGGCGTCTGAGTGGGGGATATTACTATTCTCCAACCTGGGCCTATATTCTTCACATGAAAAGGTGATGAGTTGTAGTCTCAGACAAACACCGAACACCGTCTTGAACGTTGTGCATTTTTTAAAACTGCATCTCATTCTCAACCTTATGCATGTGTTAAAGCACTGACATTTAGACCTGGACTGTTTTTAATAGCCCATATCCCTGAGACAAATACATAGACCTATAGTCACATTTATATGCTCAAGCAGACACATTTTTTATATATATTTTTTAACAAAAAACGCACACAACGGGATCTCAAGACTGCCTATTGCCAATGGGTCTCACTCTCACGCACTCAGACGGCAGACGTTTACTTCTGATTTTCCAGATTTAACCTATGACCCCGGGGCCAAGGGAGACGGAGCTGCATTAGGGATTTAAACCACGAGACACGCGGGTCTCATTGTCATCTTTACAATAGCGGCGTGTTTTGGCACAATAGCAAACAAAACAGCGAGACAAAGCGAGTGACGCCTGCGGTAATGTTGGGAATTATGACATTTGAGGAGGTGCGCGCAGAGCAAATAGACTGAGGACGAGGGAGCTGAAAGGAACAAACACAATATTTGGTCGGGTTGAACAGACAAGCACTGTACAAAAGAATACAAAACGCAAAAGCTTTCCCTGAAATACATCTTTGTTATTCTAAAATATCACTTTCAGTTTCTGAAGCCTCTATTCACTATAGGCCTAAATGTAGGTTAATTTGGAATGTTTATGTGTGTGTGTGTGTGTGTGTGTGTGTGTGTGTGTGTGTGTGTGTGTGTGTGTGTGTGCGTGTGTGTGTGTGTGTGTGTGTGTGTGTGTGTGTGTGTGTGTGTGTGTGTGTGTGTGTGTGTGTGTGTGTGCGTGTGTGTGTGTGTGTGTGTGTGTCTGATATACAGCTTATAGCATATTGTTTGTCAATATAACATGTAAACATATTTATATGTTTAATATAGTTAAAATAAAATGGCATAATTGCATAATTTTTGGCATTTTTACATAAGAAATTGTCCACGATGATATTCTTATTTTAGTCCTGTTTCTAACTTGCATACATATAGTGTGATGATCAAGGCCTATCCAATATAATATACATCAACATAACACATTTCAGATTTTTGTAGCGCTCAGAAATGATCTTTTACATTAAACGAGTGCTCGTATTCAGTGCCACAGGACAACATATTTATATTTTACTTCTCAAAAATAGTTGTTACTGGGAATGTAACTGAAGACGAAATGTTTCGTTGTTATGCTCGTTTTAAGCAGTAGACATTAATGGAAGTCTACAGTTGCTTGTCCATGTTTGGTCGTGCGTCTATCACGCAAAGAGCAGTGCCCCCTGGCGTCAAATGGTGGAACTGCATAGCCAACATAATGTAAAGACTACTTGGCAAATAATATGGCTCTTCACATACAGGGCCAGCAAGAGAAAGGATGGCATGACATTTCTTTTTCATGAGCTCGTTTCCAAGTGTCCCGGTCATTTGAAACAATCAGTTAATACCAATCGGTTAATTGTTAAATTATTAATTGTATGACTTTATAATGATTACCTTTTTATTGCTAAACGATTCCTAGGAACTTTTTTTTTGCATACAGAAAAGTAAAGCAATTCGAATAAACATCATTCTCCGCGGTTAATTCAGATGCACATGGACATTGTAATTGCCAAACGGATTTGTGCTCGTGAGAGGGGACATCGTGGCCAGGCCTACGTTTTCACGCGCGACATGACTTCATGTTTTTTTTGCCCACGAGATCTATTCTGACTCGTCATTTCTGGCTCATATTCTGCATTTCTTCCCGTATCCAAATCAAATCCCGTTGGTTGCATATGGCTTGTCGGGCCGCCAATTTATTGAAGTAAAAAAGCGGGTCAGCGCGCGCCTGCAGGGCTGAAGGGGGCAGCTGCTCTCGCACTGACCTGCTCCCCGTCACACCTCTCGCGATATTTCTGAAGGCGTTCTTTAGTGAGTAATTAATAGGAAATAATGGCGTCGCCAGGGGTGCCACATCACTTCCCAGAATGTCACGGGTCTAAGGGGGGAGGATTCTCTCTCTTCACTGGGCCTGCATTGTTATTTGGGTTATTGTAAATGACACATTAGCTGCAGAAACGTGCTGTTGGAATTGACATCAGCCACGCTTCCCTGGTTTATAATAGCAGTCAGTTTGCACAACATTCACTGGGAAAAAAGGATGAATCTGTCAACGCCACACCAATGTTGGCACGTAAAGGTCCCTTTCTCATGATACGATCGATGCCGATGTGGCTGCCTTGACCCCCCTTTCAAAATGCAAGAGATAAAAGTATAATGAAAAATATATAGCAATTAAGAATCCCCCTAATAACCAACTAAAGCTGTATAATTTAGTATAAATGCCAATCTGCTCAGAAAAGCGCAGATAATCCTGTGTTTGAAACCCCGCATATGCAAGAAGATGAACGAGAACGATGCTAGATACCAATTATATCACATTTATATCATAGAACAAATGTATATCTTTTCCGTGGTCCCTGTAATTGCACCATAGCGTACTTGTCCGCCCAATTAGCGGAAACAGTTATTATAAATCTCGACCTAATCATGTCTCAATTTAACGCCGGGCGAGTTCGAGTCCATAATTCAGTAATTAAAATGCTCCATGCGTGGCCCGGGTGCCTTTAGGGCAGCTCGTGATTAGGACCTGTCAGCGGCTGAGCTGAACGGAACCAGTCGACCGTGTTGAGCAACATGACCCGCTATTGTTAAACCTTGTCAACATATTAACCTGACTATTCCCCACAGTCATCACAAGCCGAATTGGTGTATTAGATAAAAAGATGGAGGGAGAGAAAATGGGTTACGAGGAAGGGATGATCTAATTGAAAAACAGCTGGCATTTTTTTTATCCAAGAACCGTGTTAATGAGAGGGAGACTGACCTTGATGTCAGATGATGCCCAGATGCGCGAGTTGAAATGGCACATTTTAAGAGTATTTTACAGTAAAATGACCAGATTATTCTTGGTAGTCTTCTCTGATGTGTGATCGATTTGGTTAAAATATATATTTCGAAATGTGAAAAGCAATTTGAAGCAACGTTTGCACACCATAACCACCTCTAATAGCTCAGTACATTTATACATTCACATGATTTTTCTTGAGGTCATACGTGTAAGGAAAGAGAGCAAAACAACCACACAAAGTTGACACAGAGATTTCAAAATGGGTGGCGATAATGTAAATGCATTGTCAGTTGTTAAATACAACCTGTGTCAGTTTAAAATGGGCGATTTTGGGTACAGTATAGTGCTGCCATTTATTGTACCATTCTACGGTTATTGTACAATTCATTGGGTGAGCACGGTCTTGTTATTTCTCTCTTTTGGACAGCTTTATGATTAAACTGTTCTAGTCGCTCTATTGTTATTAAAGACTATTGAATTGCAATGTGAAGCCTGGTTCTATTGTGTATGTGTGTACATGATCGGCCATAACAGCACAGCCCATTGAATCTAATGTCTTCATTTAATCTTGGTCAGGCAGAAAAGACATAATGGCGTTTGACAAGAGACGAATCACGTTTTTAGAGGACCAAAATGTTGCATCTCAAGCAGTTTTTGCTCATGTCAAAATGTATTGATTTCTGTGCATTTGTCAAGTGGGTGGTGGATTTTGTACTCTGTATTTTGTTCAGTGGGAGAAGCTGACTATTCATACAATAATGTTAGGAAAACAGAAACTTAACCAATTCTATACCAGGGACAAGTTTAATGGTACAAGATTTAAAAAAAGATTTTAGGTTAATCATTGGACCTACACTGTGTACACACTTTCAACTGTAGGCAAAAATACAAAATAATACTCCATGTAGGCCTACTAAATTATTGAAAAATATATATGCACTTATTCTCTTAAATCAACAATAAGTAAGGTGAACTAATGACTTTTGGGAAAATAATTGAGTGTTCTGATAATTATTATATATCCATGCCATAATGTGTACAGAATAAAAAATTGTAAAAGGCATTTTCAAAAAATTAAATTGCATATGGTTTAAAAGCCCGCGGGTATTCTGATCTTGTATCTGGTGTAAGTATAGTATGGTCAGGGGACAATGGAATCGCCAGATTTCCCTGAGCCACCATCAGGGCACCTGAGTTCCCTTTTCTAGGTAAATTATTAATGGCGGGATAAAGGCATGAGTGGTGGGGGACTGAGACAGTCTGATAAACAGACATACAAACAGGCAGCCAGCCAGGCAGCCAGCCAGGCATGTAAGCAGACCGACAGTTTCTGAGGTAGACAGGCTTAGACCCGCTTCCCCATTGCGTCTGGCCCCTCTGGCCCCCTTGCCGTGAGGTGGCCTTTCTCACCCGGCCTCCTTGGACGGCCGCTTGAAGTGCAAATCTGTGTTCCAACTTGTTCCTGCTACCTGTCAGCATGTTTCCCTCATGTCAGTGGAGTTGGGCGAGGCAAAGCATCCCGAACCGCACCCTGTTCCCTACATAGTGCACTATGTTTGACCAGAGCTCCCCCGGGCCACCTCGGCTCCAGTTAAAAGTTGTGCACTTTGTAAAGAATAGGGTGGTATTTGGAACAGAATGGGGCGGGGGCTCGTTGGCCAGCCCTCTCACCCCTGTATCGCCCTTGTAACAGGATCATTGACAGGCCAGTGACACTGGCCAAACCATAATGGAAACCTATTGATTTTTCACTCCTAGATTTTTTTGTACAGGATGCACAGGACAGCAGTCGCCGGGCCGGCACTTCAGAATAACCAGCCAGAGGAGAGCGAAAGGAAAAGATGTGATCAATGGACTTGATCTCTGGATCTCTGCTGCCACAGTCTGTGAGGTAGGGGGAAAAGGCAGGACGACATACAGGAAAGTGCCATCAGTCAATCGCCTGCTTTCTCATGGTGTGGTGAGTCTGCATCCCGAACAACACCCTATTCCCTACAGCCATCGGGTTCTGATCAAGGGTACTATAAAGAAAATAGGGTCCCATTCGGGCCTTCACTGTGTTCTACTTGTACAGCTTAACTAACATCATACAACATGCACTAATTTTCTCTGATTAAATGGGAGCTTGTCTTTAGCCTACCCTACTTCAGTATTACACTGTATCCCGGACGGTGAAACACGCCAGAGGTTTTTTTAAATTACCTCCTAAGGCACTTCCGTTAATATGAAACAACTCCTCTAGTTGTTCAGATTACACTTTCTGGAGAGACCGAAATTAACAAATAAAATACAATGATAATTCCAGGCCGACGCTGTTGCCAGATTTTCATTTTGCAATGCTAACTAATTACAATTCACTGGTAGTGAATATATGCGCGGGGGAATCAGGGGATGACGATTATATACCGCTTTTTAATAGAGTAGTAATCTCCAGAGAGGGTGTCTTTGATTCTCCGGCCCTAATGATCACCACGCTCTGGTCTGCTTCTAGCTACCACTAGACCAGTGTGGCAGATGGCCAATGAGGCTCCTACCACCGTAACATATCTCTATGTTTCTCACTCCCTCGCCCCCACTGCTCTCCCTCTCCCCCTCTCTCTCTCTCTCTCCCTCTTTTCTGGCTGCCAGTGAAAAAAATAAAAAACACTCCTGGTCATGGCTGGCTCAATCTCATTATAATCTCTCTCTCTGGTTTTTATTCATGGGGCCCCTTGGGATGCTGTCTGCCCGCGATGTGGCTCCCAACCTCCGCGGAGAACATCTTTTGAAACAGCCAGAAGACCTAATGAAGTCACAGAGTGGCACAATTATTTCCCTGCGAAGGAGCATTAATGTACTTGAGAATCCCCGGAGGAGGAACATGACGACAATTGGTTTGTACAGCTTTGATCGTCCTGTTTTAAATACGGACCAGGATAAACTGCAGGGTTGGCCCCCTGCGCCAGGGATTGGTGTTCCGGCAGACACGCTGTACATCCCAAATGACGTCCCGGTCCCTCTCTAGTGCTCTTTTTTATTTACAGGTCAAATATAACTGAAACTCCATGGTCACACAAGCCAATAACATTGCAGTCACACCGGCTTAGAGCCAAAGGTGGAAATGACAGGTTATTTTAAATCAGCGTGCGTTTCAATTATTTATCGGCTCAGGTATGAGACAAACAATTGTAAAAAGTAAAGACCATGAATGATAAAATGGTCCAAAGTAACAAGTAAAAAAAAACAGGTTAACTATTTTATTTTGGTATTTTATTTCGGCAAGTTCTTGCTATGTTTACTACAGAAAGCTGAACGAATACATAGTATATAGAGCGTTCTTTCTTTGCACATCCAAAATAAAATGGATGGTTCACCAAATTGACCTTTTTATTGTACATTCACAATGAAATTAAACTCATTAAACACATTCTCAATGGTTGTCTAGAAGAATAAAACATTAAACTAATGTATTTTACTTAGCATAATATGATATCATACCATATTGTATGTATCTAACTAGAAGTTTCAGCACCGTTGAAATGTGGTTAAAACTCCTCAACCATTTATTGGACGGTAAAATCAATTTCCGAAAAGAAAGTTAAGATATCCGTCATCATATAGGAAAGCAGTCCTTGGCTGTGTTGAATCGACATTAATACATTAAGTAAGTGCTTCATTAAATAGGCCTAGTAAATACTTTAAACAATATTGCACTGCTATCTCAGTATTGCTTCACCTTTTGTCTTACCTCTAAATATTGACATGAAGAATTTTCTTCAATGGATTGCTTCTGGTTGTTTTTTTGGCAAGTTTTGCACAATGCTAGTCAAACAAACTGATTAGAAGCGATGTGTCGAAGCCACTCACCATAAACCACTAGTGAGGTAAAATTGCATATTGCTTGATATATATATCCTATATATCAGTTTATACTACAACAATCCAGTGACCCAATGTTATAAACTGTGAATATTTCAGTAAATAAACTACAAATATTGGTCTTTCAGAGCTAAATTACACGCAAAAAGGTGCTTCTTTTGCTTAATAAGCCTAAAACGATAACCCACCATACTTACAAATACTGTCAGAACAAGACAAATAGGAAAGAAAAACTGATATTGTTATCATACTAGCTAACACATATAATATAGGATATGAATGATTGACCCTGTATTTTAGTAATGGCTCCGATAGTCTACAGTTAAATCAATGGACATAGCATTTAGCATCATAACAATATTGAGGTGTCAGTTGTTTCTTTTGGTAATGGATTCAATGTTCTGACTGACTGACTTGAACAGTGAAATGAAAGAAGCAAGAATACACATTTCACATGTGTCCCTGTAGTAAGAATATCTTTAGGTAAAACCTCGCAGTTTTTTTACATTACATAGTGGAGTAGAAGAGGTAACTACACTGCATACAGAAAAGTTAAACAAGTTGAGATGCCAGGTTCTGAACCGACCGCTAGCTAGCTTCCAACGGCTGTTGCAATTTCTGCTTCTCAATTACAATCCTGTAACTGTTGCCTTGGGTTGCATTTTTCTTTTTTAACATGATGGCTGAAGAACATTTTAGTCAAAGCATCCACAATAGACACTGTTGAAGATTTGGTCTAAAGTGCTTTACTGTTGCTTGAAAATGGGACATTTCTAAAGAAAAAGTATTATTAGCAGGAAAGTCTTTGTTCCTAATTGTTATGTCTGTTTATAAATTGACAGAAGCCTAATTGATGGGAGAAATGTCAGGATAATAGCACTACCAGCTATTTTTTTTATAAACCTAACTGGGCAAAACTGTTGGCAAAATGCTTCCAAAAAAAAGCTTGCTTTAGTTATGTCATTGTGTTTCAGTCTGCTAGTGTAATATAGATGAAACAGTCATTAGCTCTTGTTTACAGTCATCATCCCCTGTGCTACCTTTGGACATCGATATGGCTGTTGAGTTTGTAGAACGCTGATAACGACGACAAACAACACAAGCACGGACAGTCGGACACGGTTACGGACGCGTAACCCATTCGTATTCTGTAATGTTTCTGTACATACAAGCAACAACAAACTAACACCTGCAGAACTGAGGCAGGTCTTATAAAATCCAGAAAAGGGATTGTGGGTCCATGTGCATATTAAGAACAATGTATAGTCTCAGAATATCCGTATATATATATATATATATATATATATCTATATCTATATATCTATGTATTCTCCGATATTTACATGTGCAGGATAAAGATCTAAAGTGATAAAGTGGAAATGTGTAAACAAGCTCAAGACGCCACCGGTAGAAGCTTCAATGGGGAGGTGGGCGTGTGCTGCTCCGCGATTGGTTGCTTATTGGACGAAGGCTGTGGGCGGCGCTGCTCGTCATGGAGCTGAGGATGCTCATTGGTTATGGGGCGCTCACTGGGCAAAGTGTGTCCATTGCCAGCCTTTTGCCGGGACGGCAGTCGGTTATTGGGGATGGGGTGTTCCGAGCAGACGTGCGCATGGTGTGTTACGGGCTTGTGTGGCGTGTAGTGCTCGTCGGACATCGGCTGGTTTAGACTGGAGGGTGAGCAGGGCATTTCTCTGTGTGGTCCTAGGACCTCCATCATGCCGGTCCCTATGTGAGGAACACTGCTATGCATGAGGTGTCTCTGTAAATGCTTGATCCAGTCTTCTTGTACCGAGAGAGGACCTTGGAAGACGAGGTCACAGAACCTGCGTTAAAAGGAGACACATGTTTAGTTAGGTGTAAAGTGTAATGGGTGTTAGGTTTAGTTAGGTGTAAAGTGTAATGGGTGTTAGGTTTAGTTAGGTGTAAAGTGTAATGGGTGTTAGGTTTAGTTAGGTGTAAAGTGTAATGGGTGTTAGGTTTAGTTAGGTGTAAAGTATAATGGGTATTAGGTTTAGTTAGGTGTAAAGTGTGATGGGTGTTAGGTTTAGTTAGGTGTAAAGTGTAATGGGTGTTAGGTTTAGTTAGGTGTAAAGTTTAATGGATGTTAGGTTTAGTTAGGTGTAAAGTGTAATGGGTGTTAGGTTTAGTTAGGTGTAAAGTGTAATGGGTGTTAGGTTTAGTTAGGTGTAAAGTGTAATGGGTGTTAGGTTTAGTTAGGTGTAAAGTATAATGGGTGTTAGGTTTAGTTAGGTGTAAAGTATAATGGGTATTAGGTTTAGTTAGGTGTAAAGTGTAATGGGTATTAGGTTTAGTTAGGTGTAAAGTGTAATGGGTGTTAGGTTTAGTTAGGTGTAAAGTGTAATGGGTGTTAGGTTTAGGTAGGTGTAAAGTGTAATGGGTGTTAGGTTTAGGTAGGTGTAAAGTGTAATGGGTGTTAGGTTTAGATAGGTTTTAGGTTCAGTTAGGTTTGCTTTGCAGATATAGAGCTTAAATACTCAAGTTCATACGTCAAAACACAAAGCAGCATCTGTGATGGCAAAACCGTTTCAATACAGATATAAAATACATACAACACACTGCATTTTAGAATCCATGTATAATCAATCCAAAGTATAGAATCAGAATAATTAAATCCATGCCTTGTAGCCACAGGATAACATATGCGAAATATAAAAAAGCCAACAGATGCAGATATTGGATAGTAAAGCTTGCAGTCCAACAGACCTGCATGTGAGGCTGTAGATCTCCTCAACTGCTCGTGGGAGCTCTAAGAAAAGCTTCTTCTTTGTTCCCGCTCTCAACCTGGGCTTCTTCTGTATACAGGAATAAGCTGGAAAACACGAACCAACTAGGTAAAAACCGACTTACAGCCAAAATCCATTCACAGCAGCAGACTGATTTACACCAGGAGTTAGAGACACCAGCAGGCTCCATGGGACCCCAGGTCAAATAATACACCAGGACTTAGAGATACCAGCAGGCTCCATGGGACCCCAGGTCAAATAATACACCAGGACTTAGAGATACCAGCTGGCCCCATGGGGCCCCAGGTCAAATAATACACCAGGAGTTAGAGATACCAGCTGGCCCCATGGGACCCCAGGTCAAATAATACACCAGGAGTTAGAGATACCAGCTGGCCCCATGGGACCCCAGGTCAAATAATACACCAGGAGTTAGAGACACCAGCTGGCTCCATGGGGGCCCAGGTCAAATAATACACCAGGAGTTAGAGACACCAGCTGGCCCCACGCTTTTGTTTCATAATTCTGATGGCAGTTGGATAAAAGTATCAGTTAAATTACCTGAATAATTATGTATATTTCTAAATAAACATTTAAAACGCCTGTTGAGTATTATTATAATGAATTACCCTCATCCCTCATAAACATGGTAAATTATTAAGCCAGCTGTTTATTTTCACATGTACCGTGCATATTTTTGCAAACACTTTTCTGTAAAACAACAAGGAAATGCAAAAACTACAAGACACACCAAGTGACGTTTCTTTAACAATAACTGAGAATGTTGTTTTTTATTTCCTAGTGCATTTTTGTATTTTAAAATACAAAATCCATGTTTTTTAATAAGGTAAAATACTTTGCATACATCCATGTATATAAATAACAGTATGTTTATACATTTTGCAATTGTCTTTTGGAATTGATGAACAACCTGTATATAGGAGAAGCGCACCAATGTGCTCTCATGCTATTGACTAATCTGACCACAGTGGGGACACTTACTTGTTCCTTCCAACATGGCGACCCTTTTCTTGCGTGCGTAAGCTCGGAGATGATTGGAAAGACTCACAGCACTCAGGAACGTTGTGTTACAGTGAACGCAAATCCTCTTGTTAGATTCCTTGCGCTCTGGAAAGTGAGGCACGTAAATGCGAAGAGAAAGAGAGCAAAATCAAAAGAAAGCAAAGCACACGCGCGAGTTCAGTTCAAAACTTAAAATAGGCTACGTTCCAAAGGCTCATTAACAACCCTTTTTTGTGAGAGAACGTCTTTGAAAGAGTGTCAAGAGAGTAGCATTTCATCCAAATGGCCCCAAGCCTCCAGATTACCACACTCTGTTTGTTTTTAACTTCATTAACAGTTCCATTGTGACACTTTGTTTGGATGCTGCCCACATTTGAAAACAGTTCAACTTCTCAGAGCACTGCATCTAAATGAATTGCCTGGGTTTTGAAGCTCTTTGATCATTATCTTCGAGAAAACACAATCTGGAGTTGAATTACGGCGAATGTGACAAAATAATCTCAAATAATACATACTGAATCGGACCACACAATATCTAGCGACTAACGTGAAGCAGAACCGCCATTCCCTGGTCACCTCTCCTCCATCTGTAATATTATTTACAGTTATTTAATGTTTGGTACTGTGCAGTTGCAATATAAGGTCTCAACTTTGTCTCGTTTTACTTTACCTACTGCATATGATTCACACAGGGTTTTGGACAGTTAAAGGTTTTGAAATGTGATTTCGGTTATAAAATGAACATTGTTCTGCACTGGTTGTGTCAGTAATGAGCGTACATTACAATGGATTGGCATGTAACTGCAGGCTACATCTAGAGCAGGTTAAAAGCACTTGATTGAGAAAGGTCTCTTTGAACACCAGTTAGAGCAGATTTGATTGGGTGACAAGCCCACACCGAGTTTCGAGTCATCAACTCCTTTAGCATCTCCGGAAGCTTCTGACAGTGGTGTGAAAATTACATAAACAGCTTCCCATTGACATCATTTGAAGTTCTTTAAATAACCTGAAAATCGTTTTCATCTGCCAAATAAATGTCATGGTTAATTAACTAATGCCCCTAAAACAAACCCCCCATTGTCACGAATCCATCCGAAGCCACTCCACCGCCATCTAGGGGCAGGCTTTGGTGTTCGTCATCACCGGTTTTCTAGTGCCACCGGCCCCCTCGGCATCACATTGTCACACACCTGGTGGTCATTCCCTCATTGGTAATCATATAAAGGATTCCTGTGATACCAATGACTGTCAGGGTTAGGCTCCTGAATTTCAGCCAATCAGAGCTGGGTGGGTAAATATATGCGTACATCTTAGAATGTGTGTTCTAACGCAGCAGCTATTGGTCAGAATAAAATCCTTGTGTGTGGAAACAGACGGGGCGAAATAACCTGATTCTGATTTTGATTAATTTAATTAAAAACCGCCACACAATCAGATAGATTTCAAGGGTAAAAAATAAGATTAGGGACATATTAAGGGGAAAAGTTATTTTCTTTAAAACAACATTGATTTATTAAACACACGGCGATGACTTAAAAATAAAATGGCAAAGACTGTACTGGCCCTTTAACATATTTTCCTGCGACGCATATTTGGACAGACATTAAACAAAGACGTGTAAACAGCTGATGAGCTTCCAAAGCCACATCAAAACGGTGTGACAGGTTTTTAATTTAAATTTCAAAGCCACTTTGGTGACATTTATTCTTTTGTGTGTGTGTGTGTGTGTGTTACAACATTTCAATTGATCGTGAACTTTTCTCTTTATGTTTTTTTTTATCCCACGTCCTTCCGCCGCATGTTTCTTGGAGATTACCAGTTTCCCTGACAGAGAAGCAGACAGAGTTCTGGGGTACGACAATGCGTCTCCCGAACATATTTAATACTTTTCCAATTGATTGAAACATTGTGATTTAACGTGAATAAATGAATACCGAGAGGCTTGAGTAGTGGTAGAACAAACAAAACAGCAGAAAAACAAGACCATTTTGTATTTGTTTATGGCGAGCTGATTACATACCGTAATTGTCAGGGCGCGAGCCACGTACTGTGTCTTAACTCTGGTATCATGCACCAGATTGCCTCAATTACAGATAACAACTGAAAGAATCGCGCTTAACTGCAAAGGATTGAACGGATCAACGTTAGGAATGACAATAGCACACTGTGAAATAAACACAATGGCGACCCGGTTGAGCTAATAAAGTCGCGTCTGACACTTTTATCCATCATGTATCTGTCTTTACGTGCTTGCTTGTCTCATTTGACTCTTCATCAGTAGAAAGTGACTGAACAAACAGAATGTCGTGCGACATGTTTTGCCGCCACAAGTAATATGCACTACAATTACCATAACCGTCAAATAAGTATACTTGGCAGTAGGAAAGTGACATTGTTCTGTTTTTAACTTTAATAATCACATTTGTGTTATCTGGGTTGTTTTATCCACGGTTCAAAATGCCATCGTGATAAAATAAATATGCCAGTTGTAGTTGCTTGAAAATAGCTTTTTCAATGTCAGATTTAACATTATTATTTTAGTTGTATATGTGAATGCGTTAGTGTTAGACGTGAGTTTGGGTTAGACGTGAGTTTGGGTTAGACGTGAGTTTGGGTTAGACGTGAGTTTGGGTTAGGCATGAGTTTGGGTTAGGCATGAGTTTGGGCTTACCGTGGGGCCAGTGTAAATCCACATCTCTGGCCTGTTGGTTCTCCTCAAGCTGTTCTTTGGTGACAGAAAGGGGTGTCTTATACACTCTGCTTTTATCCTTCAGCTGCTCCATGTACAACTTCCTCTGCTTCAGTAGGTCGACTAACGTGCTCTGGGAAGGTTCAGTGACACCTGGTATCTGTATCAACAAGAACAAAAACGCCAATTGTATCCGGGCCTTTTAAAGTAAGAGCACATCACACCGAATAGTTTGGCACCAAAATAAAGCACAACAACTGTACCGTTACACTGTTCCTTGGAGAAAAGGACGTCTCCCTGTCTGCGTCATCCTGCCCCATCATACTGGTACTCCATGGAGAGAGAGGGACACCCTCGTTGGGCTGGCAGCCATGTTGAATCTTCACTGGGACCCCTGCGGGCGTCAGGAAAAGCCAGTCGCTGCCGACAAAGTTTTGGGAAACGACGGGTCGAGAGTTGAACTGCTTCCTACGCGGTTTCAAGTGGAACATAGCGATTTAGAACGTGACAGGCACATCAAACAGTGATACACATGACCAGATACGATATCGCAGAAGATATGACGAGCGACAGGTGGACAGTACCCTTTCAGGTTCTGCAGGATGTTCTGGTGCTCCTGCTCGTCCTGTAGCAGCTCATTGAGGATACACACTGGACTTTTACTGGTTCCTGTGATCGTCTTCCCCATCCGTTTAAGGTGGCCCCGGACGTGATTGGAGAGACCCGTCTTGGTGTCGAACCAGCCTCGGCACAAGGGACAGGTGTGCTCTACCTGGCACTCCGGGTTCTCAGCTGAAAAAATGCAAATGATCGAAAACCTTTTTTCAAGGCTAACTACGTTAATGTAGTTTAGCACAAGTTCTCCAGCACAATCTGGGACAGTATCGTCGCGACTTTGTCAGAATAACCCGCTAGACTGTGAACGGAGACCGACGTGTAGTTATTGTGCACTTACAGATCAATTGATTCCCGATGTGATCCCAGACATCATCACTATGAGTATATCTATAAGCCAATATCTACATACAATATGAGTATGTCACACACAACTATTCACCTGGCTGACACCTGCAATCCAACAGCAGAAGCAAACAAAATGTTCTAGAAATTAATGATAGATTACATCTCGTGGTGCACATCTCGAACAAATTAAACGCATAATTTGCGGCGGCTGACAAGTTCACAGAGCCATGTTTAAACGCATAACCGTACAATAGATTGGATTGGAGACAAATACAAAATAAAAGATGCTCACCTTTTTTGATCCGACGCGCAACGGATGAGTGCTTTCTTCGTATGCGTGGCTGTCGGTCATGTGAAGCCACCTGCTCGGGTGACACCACGTGCCGAGCGTCATAACTCAGACCCAGCCTGTGCAGGTGCCCTCGCACGTGATTGGACAAGCCCACCCCGGACTCAAACACGGCAGGACAGTAGGGGCAGGACTTCCTGTCCGTCCCGAACGGAGGGCAGACGTCGTACGAGAAACTCTGGGTGGGTGTGCCGGCGTCGTTGGGTGACTCCGGGGAGTCGTCCCACAGCGAGCTTTCGACACACTCTTCTTTGATAATGAGCTTCTGTATGTCTTCGCTGTCGTGCTCCCCCTCGGTTCCGTCAGTCTTTTCAGACTGCTGGTCAGTCTGGGAGCTGTTCTTCTCAAGATGGCCGACATCAGCAGCAGTTTCTGAGTCCTCTTTGACAGAGGAACCCCTGTGTCTGCGTATGAAGTAGTTACGGGCGTACGGGTTCCTCTTGTTCTCGGTTGTATCCAGGAAATTGGCTGTAGCTTCACTGGTGTAGGCACTAAAGTCGTAGGTGTCCTCGTCATTGTCCCTCGCCTCCTTGTCCTCTGGGATAGTCGACTTTGGGATAAGTTTGGGCAAGACGCAATCCATCGCCTTGTCCGCAGCGTTGCGGTAGGGGGTGAACATTTTTCTTTTGGATGGAGATTTTTGGGTGACAGCTTGGGCCTCTGACATCCGACCAATCGAGTCATTGGTATCTCTCGTGCTTTTGTTCGAGCTGTTGCTATAATACACTATCCGGCCCGGTTTAAATGTCTTGGATCTAAGCAACACATCAACATTAGAAGGATAATTTGTCCTTTCGGACATTTCCGAAATCACACGGTCATCTTGAATGTCGTCTTCAACATAAGGCAGGCCTGTTGTCACGTCGATGTCCTCCGTTGGATTGGAAGAATATTTGCTTAGTTCGTTACTCCGCCATGCCGACGGTGAAATTTGGTTTACTGAGCCGACCAGGTTGCACTTAAACGTTGAGGAAGAAATACCTTTATAAGACGTTTGTGTGTCTGCTGTATCTGTCATGTAAAAGTCAGCTACACTACCAGACCAAAAGGGCAACTCTGCTCTTTTCCAGAAAGCAGACTTTTCCACACAGAACTTGGGCTTCAAATGCAGTAGTTTTAGATCTGCTGTTTTCGTGGACAGGTCAAGTAACTTATGTTGATCTAGATGGTCAGGTGCTTTTTTAACTGGAGACTGTTCACATTCACCCTCATAATCTGATTGCTGGTGTGTAAGCTCACAATGCCTGTCAAGGCCTTTTTTACTCTGGGTGTGATTACAACGAAACAAAACGGATCCGCCGTTATCTGTGGCACACTTAGACACTCGGACTCGTTCGTCTTCGATCGCACCCTTGTGTTCGGACGACAGTGTGTGACGGAGAAGGTGCGCGTTGAGCTCCTCTTCCGTCGACGCCATGTGGTTGCACTCTTCGCAGCAGAAATAACGCTTGTCCTTCTCGTGTGTCTTGGCGTGCTGGACGAACGTCTTCGGGCAGTCGGTCCCGAACACACACTGGGGGCACTGTAACTTCGCATTCCGGCCTTTGTCTCGGAGTCTGTGGAGTCCCTGTATCTCCTCCATGAGCTTTTCCCGTCTCTCTTGGTGGATGAACATGTGCTTGAGCAGGGGATTGCGATCCCGGAATGAACGCCCACACTCCCTGCATATAAAAGGACGGGGGACGTTCTGGTAGCAGCGTACCTGGCGATTATGCCCATCTAAATGATACATCATATGTCTATGCAAATGCCTTTTCTCCTTGAAATTAACATTGCACTTTGTGCACGGGAAGAATGATGGCTCTTCCTCGCGCTGCTCCATCCGGAGCTGCTTGGGATTCCTACTGCCTGAGTGGGAGGGATTGTCCTCGTGGAAATCTGCTCTGACAATCAGCTTCTCGATGATTACAGGGCTTTTCCTGGGTTGGTCTTTGCAGGAGTCCAAAGACATATGTACATCAGCCTTTTCCCAATCGTCTTCATTTCCAGTGGAGACCAAATCTTCATCATCATCATCCACCTCTTCAATATGCCACTTTTTGTATGTGTGATTGGCGCTGCTTCTGTTGTGAACTCCTTCAGGAGAGACGTCTGTATGCATCAGGTGCATTTTGCGCTTCCTCTGTCTTCGGTTGAACAGCTGAGGCATCACTCCGACTCCTTCCGCGTTGGTCTCTAAGCTTCTGTCAACCGTTCGATTGTTCCACAACACCCGAATGAGCTCTTTCTTCGAGTCCCACTGTAGTGCGTTCGCCGTGTCAAAATCGTCCGACGAGCTCTCAGAGGACTCGGTGGTGTTTAAGTCCCAAATGCATGTGCCTTTAGCCTTGTGTCTTTCGGCCATACGTTTTTGGTTAATTGGCATTCGGTGTGACTCTGGACTGTGGCATGACAAGGCATCGTTAGGGGCCCGGTCGGGAGGCTCAGATTCGCCGTCCTCGGAGTCAGATGGTGACGTGTCGTTGGCCCCTAGCTGGGTGGAGGCATGTGTTTTCAGAATGGGCCCTGGCCCTGCTGGTTCCTTCAGAGTGTCTGATTGAAGCTCACTGGGTGGCGGTAACACCTGAGGGCTTGTGTCCCACCCAGCTTGCCGTGGTTGGCCGTCTTGGGCTTCCACCGGTACATTGTTGGGCATTGTGCTGTTTTTGTTCGGGCCACAGCTCTCTTCTGAGGCAGGGTGTGAACCAGGTCCATTAACAAGTGCTCCTGAAGGCAGTGAATGGGCTGCTCGGGCTGTGTGGGGAACAGCAGGGACACTGCTGGGTACAAATGGACTGGGCTGTGCTCCATTTAAAGGGTTTGGTGGTTCGTCAGAAGACAGCTGCTCTGACAGACCTGCAGCATTGTTCTTGAGGGAGGACGTGTGACGCTGTAATAGCTCCTGAGCGGCACCGGAGCTGTCACACACTAGTTCCAACCCATCTCCTTCTTTGTTCTCTTGTGCGTTCGGCTTTATATCAGCCATCTCGCCAGCAAACTCTGAGAAGAAAGAAACAGCGGAAAAGCGCCGAATTAGCTTAAAACATACTAAATAATTTATGTCTTGTCTTGAGAGCTTAAGGCGATGAAAACCGCATGATCAAAACCCTGTCTAAATGTGGCAAATTGAAATACATGCAGCTCAACACACAGCAATTATATCACTACACAGTGTATTGTTTCACAGTCAAAAAATCCAGGCTAATATCACGTTGAATAACAAATCCAAACAATCACAAAAAGAATCAGTCGGTGTTAAGTGTCAGGTTTGCCTACTTTCCGTCCAACTGTTCAACACGAGTTGAGTTTTAATCGCATTTATTCTTCTCTCCGGAGTTGCGTGTTTTCTTTGTGCTCGCTAACACTCTCGTTCGCCACTTCTCTTCACGACAAACCTGTTAGCCGCAGATCCCCCGGTGAGGGCTCTTAATTACCAGAGCACACCTCTGGGATACAACCTTCCTGTTCCTCGCCCGAAAGCTCCCAGGCGGCTGCTAAAATTGACCAATTTCCATGGGAACAATGTAGACTTCCAATGAGATCACATTCAGTCTTAGCACTCCGTGATGGTGCCAACCCGAGTCCCAGCATGACACTGTTGTTGTTCCAATCCTGACAAATTGGCATGCGTTGGGCTACACAATCTGTCTGACTGTCTCTCACACACACACACTCGCACTCGCACACGCGCTCACGCAAACACACGCACGAACACAGTCAAAACACTTGCACGAGTGCACGCATACACAAACAAACACACGCGGACGCTAACGTGCACAGGTACAGGCACACGTCTAAACGGCTATCAAAAGTTGTCGAGGCTGATTGATTCATCGATGTGAGACTCAACCATTGAACGTGTACGTCCTTAAACAAGCCACTCGGAGGTGAAATTACATGACAACAATCTTTTTATATTTAATGCCCTTCCCAGTCTTTTTAATAACCAAGCTGTGAGATGTGAGGTGAGGTATTTTACACCTTGGTCCAATGTGAATCGACCAGGCTGCGTTGTTGTGGCCCAAGCTGATAGACAAAGTACGCCTCCCAAATTACATACTATTGAAATATTTAGTGCACTAAGTAGGGCCTATGGTCAAAAGCTTGCACAATAGGGAATATGGTGCAATTTGGACTGAAACCACAGAATAGCCTACAATCAATGCTCGGTGGAATTTGCATGATCCAGCTTTGGCTGCTCTCCGCAGGAAGCTACGTCGCTAACGAAGTGGTAAATTCAGTGTTAATGAGTGGCTTCACTGTTACCACCTCTGAGGTAAAACCTTCCGAGCTTCATATTCCATCCATCTGCTACGGTGTTACTGTAGGGGCCTGGTTTAGCAGGGAGAGAGGCAGAACAGACGCTCCGCGTTTAAAGCTAACTTCACTGCTACCCCCCCGTGAACAGCAGGGTGGCAAAGCCATCAGAATATGATTTTGGCTTTAAATTTACGGCGCCTCATTAGCGGCAGTGCTAGCGTACAATATGACTCTCTCACTCGCGGTACTAGAGATACAACCCAAGCGAGCAAACAGGGTTCAACGGTGATGTGATATGGCGAAATGAATTTGCTTCTATTTACTTCATTTAGTCAATGTTAACAGGCCGACTTTGCCTTGCCGCAAGCTATTTACAAGGATTACAGGCTTAAATACATTTAAGCAGTATGCAGACCAGGAGATCGATCGATACCCATGTAGTACCATTAAGCCAGCTCTGCATTCTTCTCTAGGACGTGATATCTAGTGATGTTTAGTAATGGTTGTCCTGATTCGGACATGGAAGTTATTGCATGCAGCCAAATTCCAGTGATGTATAAAAGCACTTTTATTGAGACAGATAAGTAAGTGAGATTCTTTATTCAGCTGAATCCCTTTTTGTTTCGGGTTCTCAGCACTTTCAGTAACACTTGTATGGCACCTCATCTTGAGGTTACTGCGGAAAAAACATTGAGGCGATAATTGCATATTATCATAATTATTCTGTATTCCCTGAACATGCATGAACTTTTCTGAGATATGTAATAAGCTGGGTAAGAGATGAGATATGTAATATGCTGTGTAAGATATGAGATATTTAATATGATGTGTAAGAGATGAGATATGTAATATGATATGTAAGATATGATGTATGTATTAAGCTGTCAGATATGAAATATGTAATTAGCTATGTAAGATATAAGATATGCAATAAGCATAAAGCCTGAAAAAAATCACTATACAAATAGTGCCATTCTAGCCAGGCTTAACATCAGATACTAACCAGTGCTAAATCCATTAGCATTTGTGGCTAGTGTCCTAGGGAATTCCCTCTTCCCAAGTGGGACCAATAGACTAGAGTAGTTTAACTACTGGAGCTGCCCGTGTGGATCAACAGACAGCCACCCATCTCCTCCAGCATGTCAGTGCCTTCATACTGCAGCCGCTCCACAACTTCCTCAGCTAATGGGAACTATTGATTTATTTGACACAACGTGAATCCATGAAGCCGCCTCCTGTGTGTGAAGAGTTTCAAAGCCCGCGGATCAAAACAAACAGGCGAAGATTCAGCTTGACACTTCAGCCGTCCCAAGGAGCGGAGAGCATAGCGCTGTTCTCCTCAATGCCACAGCGCGGAGAAAGCGGCTCGGTTCAGTTCATCATCTGGAGTGTGGTGTGAGGCCTACAGTAAACCAATAACCACATAAACCCAGAGACGCCGGAGGACCTCATACTTTGGCTTTGGACGAAGTACTCTTTTGAGGCAAGTTATGTACTTTTAAAATCAATAGTGAATATCACAGACTGCGCCTTTAAGCGCACGCCCATGGACACTGGCAAAACAGGCCCAAACCGGTTGTAGCCCAGTGGCTCTCTAACTGGGAAGTACTGCAAGGGGCCAGAACAACCAAAACAAGGATTCATAAGGCCAGGGAATCAATTCAATGAGTTTCAAAGGTAAAACACGCGTGAACGAAAATGAACAATTGATGTTATTGACCCTGGCCAACATGAATCTGGGGGGCTCAAGGACATATCGCTACCCGCTGAACTCAATTCATATTCCCGAGTCCACGACCCCGAGGTTGTTAATATCGTACACTAAGAGACTGTGTGATTTAACTGATTTGTATGGCCAGATGATTCACAACACACAGTGCGTCACACCCTGCTGCGTATGGAGCTGCGTAGCCGCAGACAAATCAGAGTGCGCATGATGACACCATTATGACCCCATGATGACCCCTGTCCACCGTCGAACGAGCCTACAACAGGCATGCAAGTGTCAGAACTGGACCTTGGACAAGGGGATGAAGGTCGTCTGGCCCATTGAGTCCCGTGTACTCGCCAGCTGTTTATCCGGGGAAGTGATGGCACCAGAATGCACTGTGGGAAGTCGACAAGCCGATGGAGGGAGTGTGACGCTCTGGGTGATGTTCTGCTGGGAAACCCTGGGTCCATGGGTGGTCATTTTATACTGCCACCTACCTAAACATTGTTGCAGATAGATTTATATATGGCAAATAGTTTTCCCTGATGCCAGTGACCTCTTCCAGCAGGATAACGCTCCCTGCCACACTGCACAGAGAAACACGATAAAGACTTCCAAGGTTTTGCCCTGGTGTCTAAATCTCACAGATATCCATATGTGGGATGTGCCGGACCAACAAGTCCAACCCATGGTGTCTCCACCTCGCAACTTACAGCGCCTACTGCTAATATCTTAATGCCAGATGCCACAGGACGACTCCATGGGTTTTACGGAGTCTATGTCTCGTCAGGTCGCCGCTGTTTGGGCCACATGCAGAGGACTAACACTTTAGGCGTGAGAAATAGGTCATAATGTTTTGGCTCGTCGTTGTATTTTCTGTATCGGCTTCTCCGCGAACAGTGGCGCCCAACATTGCAACTTGTACTTAACACCTATTCCTTCAAGGCTGCATTGAATGTCCGTCTGAATGTCATGGGAAGTACCATGTGTGCTCTTTATGCTAATCGCTAATCATAAATGTGCTTTGTGAAGTCTCTCGAACGGCCTTGAATATTCAAGGTATGTTGCATGTAATGTTGCATGTAATGTTGTCTGTGATGTCTGTCCTCATATTCTCCACGATGACCATTCACTGTACATTCTCAGCTTACCACAATGAACAGACGATAAACCCAATCTCGCGGGTATCTAAATGACCCAAGGAGACTATAGTGGCCAGTTTTATATATCGACAAAAGGTCATTTCTGCATTATAATGACATTGCCACTCTCTACAGGGATTTGGGGGGGGGGGGGGGTGGACGGATGAAAATGTATGCCTAAATCATAAACACACATGCTCAGCCCTGTCAGAATACATTTTCACAATGTACCATAGATTATAAAACCGGGCTGCCCTGTGTGTACACGTCTGCTTAAGAACTGCATGACATCGGGCAGACTAGAGATGAACAAATGGATTCCGTTCTGTCAGTCATCCTGATTATCCATTCCCCGCTAGTGCAAGACATCCTCCTATAGTCACCCAGGGCCAAGCATCCGATATACCGGCCAACCAAGACGGCTGTCGGTTTATTGCGAGGACACACTTGTTCAGCAGATGAACGAGTTGGCTTTTGCAGGTGCCCAGCCTGCCTCATGAGTTGAGTGTGATTGGTCAAGGGAATTCCTCTGACCGGGCCTCCCTCATACCGGACCTCAATGCTGACAACAGAATGATCCAGTTTGCCGTCTCTCTGATGGTTCAACATGACATATGATTTCAACTGGCTTCTCTGGTCAGAAGGAAGCTACAGTTCTACATTTAACCAATTGATAACTACGATCTAAAAGAGTCTGGTGTTGATCTTGGGCTGTAAAGGAAAATGCATTAGAATGTTAGATTAAGAGAACCTGCCCTGAGCTTCTCTTGTTTTTGTTGGAACAAAAACAAAAACAGCGAGAGGAAAACACTTATAACAGGAAAGGTAGGCAATAGTGATGTAAATGTGTAGCAATGTGGACACACACGAATCTAGCCATAAAAACGCTCTGAGAGAAAGCACTGCATTTCAAAAGAACCCTATAAATTATAACAGATTGTGTAAAATATAACACTGCCTGTAAAGAAAAACAGCCTGTAAGTACTAACCAAATGGGCAAGTTTCTTCTCGCCCACAAGTTAAAAATAATAGAACATGTTAAAATGAAAAACATACCCCAAACCCTCTCCCAAACCTTTCCATGGCCATCTCGAAAAGCAGAGAAATAATAAATAAAATGTCTGTCATGGGTCGGTATATACAGATGGAAGAAAGGCAGTCGGGAGAACATAGGGTGTGATAAAAGGGGACAGAGAGGGAGTGACAGTTGGGTTAAGACAGAAGTCATGTTCAATAGCAGGTAGCAACATCAAACGTTTGAGTTCACAGGGAACCTATGCGAGCTTGTCTAGCGGGAGGATTTTCTGTTGTGCGGAGTAGATTATGCCTGTTCAATCCGCTGACACGGCCTCATTTGCTGCCCGTGGTGTTAGAGAGGGGATTAAACGATGGAAACTTTGAAGCTTTAAACAATACCTTTCAAAATTAAATGGATTAAAGGAGGGATGTGTGATGGGATCTCCCTGGCCTTTGTTAGTTTTAAACTTCTCTCCCTTTTTAAGGATATAGGAGGAGAAGTAAGAACAGAAAACGGAGGTCTGAGGTGTTTTTCTCAGGCATTCATGTGACCATTTTAATGAGTTCTCTCTCACACACACACACACACACACAGAGACACACACACACACACACACACGTTGAGGAGGAGGCCAGAGCCTGTGGTCGCGATGGAGCAGCTAAACAACTAAAAACACACCCTATCCTATACATTGTTCTACTTCTGACCTAATTCAAATGTAGCACACAGAAATAGGGACTAGGCTGCAATTTGGGATACAATGACCGTGAACACTGCTGTAGACAGATGGCCTCATAAGCATCCTATCGGGTCTGTTTAGATACGCACACAATGTCACTGGCCGCGTCTCAAATGGCACACTGCACCCTAGACGCGCGCCGCACACTAAAGAGCGAATAGGGTGCCATTTTGAATGTGTCCACGAACCAGACGCCTCATTGCCAGACTCCTCAACGCGGCTTGATCTGGCAAAGCTGTGCGGCAAGGCGCACGCCTGTCCAATGTGGCACATTTCCATTTACTACTGTGTATGTTTGCCGCTTTCATGACAACATGCGCGAGCTGTCGATTCAAAATACAAATTCGTGTCATCTCGCCTGTTTCAGATATTACACGACGTGAGGCCTAGGATGCCGGGATTGCGTCTGCGCGTCCTCCGGCGCTATTTTTGTTTCGTTTATTTATTTAACGGCAGCATGATGATTGGCTTTTATTAAATGTGAACATTACCAGAGACTCTGGAGCTCGCTATAAATACTCCTGGGCCGTATTCGCGACGCGAGCAGTCGCTGTGATCGTGATCCTGATCGGGCACGCTCAGATTGCACCCCCTGTCTTTTAGGTTGAGATGGGTTTATTTTCTTCAAACACACACACACACACACACACACACACACAGGCCTATCAAAGTTCGTCAGCGCCGCTTTTCTGTAGTCAGACACATGACCAGTCACATAAAAGACGAGTTGGTGTCAAACTCCTCTCCGATTGGAGGACAGGCGCCTCCCTGCAGAGTAAGCAGACATCATTACGCTTCAATCTGGAGGAATGTCAAGCGCCACACACATCAGGATGAAGCCCTTCTCATTACCTTTCTTAAAAAAACATAATATGAATATCTGGCTCCGTCCCAGTCGTGCAGAGACACCCGGCTAGCATTGATCAGGCACTAAGACGTATAACAACGACCTCTTGCTAGCTAGCTACAGTGCAAAGCATCCCAAACTCAATATTTATCACTGTTAATTGTCAGCATCCTTACGACACAACGAGCAAGATGGCTGTTTGTGTACTTTTAAAGTACACAAACAGGTTAATGTAAAACCATATTTTCGTGTGTATTCAATTTGCCCATAGCACCTTTTCTTGTGCGAGACAAACATGTTTTCACCTCACATGTGTGAATTGCGATTTCTACATTTAAAAATAACATTTGCTCTTTTATGCATGACAAACAAAACATTCACAACTATCTTCATCGTCTATCGGTGGGATTGCACGTTCACGTGTTCAGCGGCGGCGTAACGGGAGTTAAAACTAGAGTTAGAATATTGTAAGAGCGGTGTTTCCCAATTTGGCTTATAATTTGCGGATTAACATTTGAGCATTTGTAAATGTCAGCCGTTCCATTATTACAGTAGTCTTCCAAGGTTTTCCACTGACATACAGTACACGTATCCCAGAAGCAATAGAGAGAGGCATTGGCACACTGGAAACTAAGTGCAACCATTAGGTAGAGTTATTCAGAGTGTTATGGCTGCAGACACACTCCTCGCTGCTCCTCCCAGCTCCTCTCAGTTCCTTTTTGCTCCTCTCTTAGTACTTAAGTCTGTGACAATGCCCAGTGAAACGATGAGATATTCTACATGTAGATCTCTCTAGACCTGATGGTCTTCTTATTTCTTATCAGGTTCTTCTTATTTCCCATCAGGTTGTCTGGTTTTACAAATGGTCATATTTTCCAAATCTGGTATCATATTATTCATGTATTTTGTGTATGCTAATTCTGGTGCATGATTTGTTATGATTGAGTGAAAAACACATTTTCTAGAAATGAAATTGAGTTTACAGGAATATTTTAGGTTACATTTGTAATATTTGTAATAGTTGCATGGTAATTTCGAACTGCTAGCTAGCTTAGCTAGCCTGGAAACTGCTAGCTATGATTTGCTCATATAAGTGTTAGCTGGCCATTGTTGTGGTTACATTTAATGAACAGGCGTAAAACGGTATTTACAGTATTTTTGCATGCATGAATATTTGTCATTGGAATAAATTACAGACTTTTCTACAAAAAATATATGAACAAGTTCTGTCAGAGCAAATGAGTTTACTGCAGTTAACCCTATGTGATTTCAAATTCTCTCAATATTTCATGGTATGCAATTTGTGACAGTAGCATTGTCTCATCACAACAACTCCTAGTGGGGTCGGGATATCCCCTAACAAATTGTCTTCGTAAACATGACCCACCAAGCTATTATTGCGCGTTCAACCAGTGTGTTAACTGGGACCAACACGCTTAAAGGAGAATCCTCTCTGGCTAATGACTACAATCGGCTTGGAGGTGCCTGACTCGCCAGGGAGTTGCTAGAGTGCAACGTGATGAGACAAGAAATAGTACACGCCTATATATACTCTAATCAGACGTGGGTGGGCAACAGGCCAATGGTCTAACACTCACCCACTGAAAATATCACAAATACACGGCTAAAAGCAACACTGCAATGTCACATTGATATTGACTGGTTAACGAAGCACGCTTCAAGTTTTTACAGATTTTGCTAACTGTTACTTTGGACAAAAATTATGTTTAATGCCTTCATGCCTTGAATACAAAAAATGCATGTCAATTTGGAGAAAAACATGTGAAAATGTATAACACATTTTAAAAAGTGAAAGTGAAAAAAAGTGATTTGTTGATATCTAAGAAAAAGAATAAAAACAACTTTGACCAGAGGGGGCTGTGGTCCTCAGTCCAAGGACCATTAGATCTGTTACACTGGTTAGAAGAAAGGAAAAATCGCTTTCCCGTTCCAGTTCCAGTTCAAGCAATTAAATATTAAAACACAACTAGATATAGCCAGGGTTAGCAAACAGAAGCACGTCTAATCAAATCAAGACAAACCCACAATGATCAGAGACACTGACACCCTGACAGCACTGGGATTCCCCTGTCATTTCCCAAGGTCCACTTTCCTTAGCCGTGCATACGGAACACGCGCGCGCAGGGAATTCCCTGCCGCACGCACGAGATAATTATTCAGTGCTGCTTGTCAATTGCACCTTTACGGGGTTGGATCAAGGACCGTCGTCTGCACCAGGGGTCCAAGAGACCGGGACCAGTCATTAACGTGGTACTGCCACTCCGTCAGCCCAGCGTCCAAATAAATCAAAGGGTTGGTCGGGGGGGAAGAAAAGAGGCTAATATTTCCTCAATAATCCCGGAGAGGCTCCATGGAGAGATGCAAATTGCCTCCCTGGAGACCCCAGGGGGGACGTGGAGGAGGAGGGAAGCTGGCTGGGAGGCACTGCACTCGGAAACCTAATGAGAATAACGGTAAATGTATACAAGGAGAGGTGGAGGAGGAGAGCTGGAGAAAGCCCTCTCTATTCATACCAATTAATATCATCTTATCAATTGAGTACGCCGCGGAGAGGTGGGGCGTACCTCCGTCCACGGCCTAACCCGTAGCCCGCTGATCACAGGCCGGGGTTGGACACACACACACGCAGTCAGACACACACTCCCCGCGTCCACCTGAGCACGTGTATTATTCAACACAGGCTGGTCCGGGTCATTAACCCTATGGGAGGTTGGACAGACCTGGAGGGCTGAGGAGCTTTTTAAAAACCCCTCCCTCCTTCTCCTCTCCAGATCAAAACAAATCAGACGAAAATCAAAGAGGTTCATGAATGTCCCCATATTTTCACTGATCCACCCCATTGTTCTGAGATCAGATCTTCTAATCCCGCAGACCAGTACGACAATGTATTCCAGTGCGACAGTCCTAAGTGGTCCTCTCGGAGACACGTTACCTGTGATATTGAAATAACTTCTCTGAATTATATACCGAGTCTTATTATCTACGGCTAATAGACTAGATATAGTCTAGATACGACTGGAACGTGGCGCCATGCTTTAAGCTTCTGTAAGTGTGGTTGCGTCCGTTCGCACATGTTTTCTTTGCTGATGATGGATGACTTGATGTTTCATCCGTTTCATTCCGTCTCTTATTCTTTCTCTTCACTAACTTTCTCCTCGTTGACTGACACGGTGGGCTGACTTTTCGAAGCACCTCACTGTTCTATCTAACTCAGTGCATGGCAGTTTCAACTATCAATCAATCAATACTATCAGCGGTAATAAATACAGTCTAACATAGACATCTGAGAACGACTCTGCAATTGCCCATTTCTGCAGGTGCCTTTTTGGTACATTAAGCCATTTTCACATCTAAAAAAACACACTTTTAAAAACAGGCCGATAATTTGTCAAATACAGTATCGAAAGTCAGTTAATAAATGTCAATGAACCCGGGCCAATAGCAACAAACACGGACGATGTCAGATCAGAGATTCTATTTTGAACCACTACAACAGTTAATCTTCAACACATTTCAGGAAGTGAAGAAACACGCCATCGATGATGCCGATGGTTTTCTATTCCTGCCGTCGAGACCATCACACACATTCGTTCAAAAGCTCCGTGGAGTTTCACTGAACTTAGCCCAAAATAGGTATCGGTCTCACTAAGGAATTATATTAGAATGTGCAAAGTCACCTCGCTGCAGTCAGAATAATGAGAGCTTCGGTAGTTTTAGCACAGCGCCATCAGTATGGACAGCCGACCGCGTGGAGATCATGCATCACTCAAGAATTGAAAACCGCAAATCAGAACAGGACTTTACGGGAGCGTTTGCGCTGGCCTAAGAAAAGGGAAAACAAATCCTTGAAAAACACTATGAGAAAGAATGGCCCTGATCTTCTCTCTTGAAGGTCATTCGGAATTCGCGATAGAGGAATGTGTCTAGCACGAGTCCAATTGGACAAGGATTTGCCTCTGTGAGATTGGCTGAGAGGAAAGAAAGGAAGGTTAATCGCTATGGAGCTATACGGCATACTCCGAATGCCACATTTAATTTAGCATAGCCATAAAAACCTTAGCATCAGCATACTTGGTAGAGAACCAGTGTAACTCCACGCTCAAATCTCTAAAATATCACATCCCACTCAGAGAATAAATGGGAAATTTAATGAGGACACGATGAGTCCTGATGAATCATAGGAAAGTCCGGCTGCCTTGTAACTAATAAACTGTCGAATTCCTGCCTTTACCCTCTCAATCAATAGAGAACAGGATTTACATTTTTGGTTAATTTGCGTTCAATGAGCGAATAGCTTCTACATCAATACAACATTCTAGTGGCCTTGGTCGTATCGACCCTGGAATCTGCCCTAGCATTGACCAACATCTATTTGCGTTTGGGCGTTCAAGTCTGTAGCCTAGCATGTGGCTAGGATTTGCATAACATTGTACATTTATATATATATATTTCTATCTGTGGACGATATTATTTCTCCAGAATTATTGAAAGATCGATAAATATACCAAGTGTGCTGCAACAGAAATGACATAGAATTGTTTGTTTATTCATGAGTGAAACTCAAAATACGTTCAATACGTCAAAGATATTGTTTCATTTAGTATGCAATACAGTGTTTAACATGGTTTTCGGATATATCGAGATGTTTCAGTGCGTGTCCCGGAGGCAATGCTTTTACTGCTGTCAAACCCTTCAAATGTCTGTTTTACAGTAGCACACCATAAGGACATATCTTACCGAAATAATAACAAATCAGTTATTGTATGGTACTTTCTATAATACGTGGGTTATTAATGGACATTAGCCCAGGCCTATAATTCAACCCCTTTGTACCGGGTTAAAGAATTAGTGATCATATTCTGCCCCTTAGTGGTGGAAAAGCTCTGTAACCTCACAGAGACTGTAGAGAGACTGGGGCTGTATAGACACGTCACTAGGCGTAAAGGGTTATAACCTCTGTAGGCCCTAAAGAGACTAGGGCCCTGACTCTCTATAAAGCATTTATTTCACTATGAAGAAAATAGAGAAAACGGCATAGGTTAATTAACCATCTTTTCTATGAAATAGTTAAATCGAGTCCCGTTCAGTAAAATAAAGTGTCACGTCACCCAGAAATCCCCAGGCCCCAGAGTGTGACAGAAAGCTACATAAGTCTGTGACTTTGCATATCTGGTTGTCCGCTGAAATTGCATGACTGGGCAAATGAGGTTGGTGGTCTGAGAAGTAGCCATCGAGAGGCCAACGGTAACTCCAGAAGAGATACCACATGCGAGAATGGAGAAACCATTTGGTTCATTATCACCTGGGTCCTCCACAATGCTAGTTTATATGGAATAGTGGCTTCAAGAAAGCAATTGCAAAAAACCCTGTTTGGATTTTGCCACTATTAAGGCACGTGGAAGACCCAGCAGTGTCATATGGGTCTCTAGCCGTATAACGCCCAAATGTAACTTACTATCAGTAATAACACCATCTGTATGATGAAGCTTGATGGCAGGAGCTTCATGTTATGGTGATGCCAGGAATGTTGAGGAACGTGAGGAGTGCTTCACCTTTAAGCAAGACAATGATGCTGAACACACAGCCAAGACTACAGAGGTGTTTCCATGACAATAAACAAATGCCCAATCCAACTGAGAATCTAATTAAGACTTTGATCGCTGTTACCCAACGCTTCCCCACCTAGAGAGATGGACAGAAGTAGCAGGAATTCAAAAGTAATACAGACTTTCCCAAAATGAGGCACAGCTGTAATTTCTGAGAAAGTGGTTCTGCCTAGTATTGACTTAGTATTTACTATGCATTTCTGTTTTTTTACGTCTAATGACGTTTTGTTTCAGATGAATAGGTAATCAAAAGGAAATTCATCTTTATTGAATGGAATTTTATTGTAGTAGTGTAACACAAAAAAATTTAAAAGGCTTAGAAAAGTAAGGACAAAACAAAAACACTGAAGGGTATATGGTAAAACAATCTTAACTATACTAAAAAGTATTTAAACACTTTAAAGCTAAAGAGGTATGAGAATTTGCAAATGAGAATTTGTTCTCAATCGGCCTACATGGTTAAATAAAGGTTAAATACAAATTGTATAAAAGATGCATAAAGGGAACACAGTTCTGAGGCAAAAACTTACAGTTGGAAGGCCAACTATTACTCAGAACTGGGTTACTGGCATTCTAGTGGCCAGAGTCCATCATTCCCTCCACTATCTGAAGAATGATCTAGAACAATCCAGACCAGTGGTTATCTATTTGGTACATGCGGTGACACGAAATGTTGTCCAAAAGATGATTGAAAAATGCTCAAAAGAAGTCTCTAGAAACATTAAGGGAGGAACAGGCCTCTCGTGACCTGACACAGCCAATGTCACTAGACAACTGCTGAAATGATTCGGCACAATCCTTCATGGGAAATCTCTGCTTGTAAAATAAATACATACTGTATATACACCTGAGTCACGTACAAGATTACAAAGTTTGCCGAACAACACTGAACTGCTGAAACAACGTGCTATGGACAGACGAGTCATGGATGAAGTTGTTGACCAGGTGACATGTTTGGGGGAAAAACTGTGTCTTGAACAGGAGAACCCAATTCCAACCGTAAAGCATAGTATGCCTGATTTGTTGGAGGGAAAAATCGATTCACAGTCGAATCATAATTCTATCTGTTCAAGAAATCGATATTTTAATATTTTCTTTAATATTCCTGTCTTACTGGCAATGTTCAATGACGCAAACGAAGCAAGCCCTCCAATCACAGACACCTGCAAGTCAGGCGAAGGCTGCTGAAGTACAAATAAGACCAGGCCCCTGCTTCATTTAAAGCGTGTGGGCGAGATTTGGCTTTTATGATATTCAAGAGAGATATGTGCTTCATTAAAATCGGATCAATTCAATGTTACATTATGCCTGACGTGTCAAAGTAGAATATTACGATCTGGAACTTGTCCAAAACAATTACATTACATTACATACATTACATTTTAAAGATCCGTCAAAACAATCTTAGAAACCGCATTAATTTATACAAAAAATGGTAGTGAACTTGGTTAATGGGTTAACAGCAAAACATTGTTGCTTCACGCATAAACATTATAAACAGAAAACAATTTAGTTCAAATGGGGGCGTGTCCAGACGGCTAGCGTAATTCAATCACAACTGGATAGCAATGGGAAACTAATTAAATCCAGAATTGATTGGGAATCGAATCCAAAATCCAATTCCCAACCCTTCTGCCTTTGGGCCTGGCCTGTTTTTGAGTCATTGAGTCAACCATGAACTTCACAGTGTACTAAAAAATACTTAAGGAGGCAGTGACATTCTGCTGGCGTCCAAAACGTCAGCCACTGCTCTAGATTTGAATAGACGCCCTTTTGTGTGTTGACGTCAGTCTCCTTCATCATAATACATAAAATACCTTTGCATAAAAGACCTTTGCATCCTTGACTTCTTCAAAGTTTTACGTAGGTTATACAACTGTGTGTTATACGTAGACTATACAACTGGTCGGGTTCAGCTGGAAACACATTCAAATGCCTACATGTTACTAACGCTTATAGTTCACTAATAGATTATTCTACAGCGATACCAGACTTACCAGTCTATTCCGAACCATCTGTTCCACCCTACGGTCCTCAGAAATCCCATCTGGAAAAATGAAAAATAAATTACATACGTTTATAGTCAAACCGTTAGCATAACCTTTGACGATCGTAACATGAGTTATAAACGTGATAAAGAAATATTCTCTTAATTCCCAATGACCCAGTGGCTGAGCCGAAAGTTGCAGTGTAGGACATTTGCTATCGATACTGGATTTCGAACTACAGGACATTGTCGATGTGTGCCATGGAATTTAATCACTCGGCCTGTTTATATCACTAACAGATTTCTACTAGTGTCTTCTTAAGGGGTTCATGTTCTCCGTAGTACCCATACTAGCTATTACTGAAACACCTCATCTCTCTGCAGCTGCCGTCGCTGCTCTTCGCAGTTGCTAATTTAGGGCAGCGTAGTCCCATTACAGTAGTCCCTGGACTGTTCATTTATAGCAGTGTGAGTGTGTCACGCCAACATGCACGCAGTGTATTCCAAACCGTACCCTATTCCCCCTTGACAATGAGTAATGCCCCACATAGGGCGTAGGGTGCCGTTTGCCATGCAGGCCGTTTACACGACTGTTCTGCTATGCCGTGCATTCTGGGAATTCCGGCGGCTTGGTCAAAATTTTGGACAATTTTGAGTGACGTGTAATCAATTTTAGGACGGCCCGCCGGGTCTGTCGAATTTGTTCAAATTGTGAAATCGGTTTCTGAACATCATATCCTGTGTCTGTGTGTCTGTATGTGTGTGTGTGTGTGTGTGTGTGTGTGTGTGTGTGTGTGTGTGTGTGTGAGAATGTACATAGACTTCCATGTAGTGTGCTGTACATGTTATTGTATGTAATATTGAGATATAAAAATATATAGGTATTTTAGCATGTCCCATGTATTACAGGTGTAGTGCAACTATAGTAACAGGCATGTTTGACACATATCAGAGGTGTGTGTAGCTGTCAGACGTTGGGAGAGAAACGCACACAGTGCTACAAAGTGATGCGTAGGCCCACAGTATATGGAAGCAGCACACGATTCATATGATTATCCGACTTAAGTTCACGAAGAACAATTTCATGACAACGGCAGAAAAGGTGTTTTAGAATAGGACTTTGGTTATTGTTATAAGTGTGAGTCACAGTGTACAGTGTAATCCGCACTAGTGCAAACAGTTCCAAGTGCACCAGTACTTGTCTTGATGAACATTGGCTTTTTGATGCTATAAGGCATTTCTTGAAAATGCATCATACAGGCTAATTACAATTATTTAGTATTTTTATCATGAGTTGAGGAATGAATAGGCCTACTTGTCAAACATCTCAAATCTCACCCTGGCTGCACAGTGTAAATCTGACCTGGGGGATGTTGTGGAGTTTCACAACACCCCTTTTGAAGGGTACAGCCCCCTGGGTGAACATTGAACAATAGCCGGGGCACTGATAGCAGACAAGAACTTTTAGAATAGTGCAAAACTGCCAAACACAGCCATGGAAGCTTGAACAATTCACTTTTTTTAGGAATAAGGTAACACATTTGTTGGTGCATGGTAGGTCATTATCAGTCCATATAGTCATCATCAGTCCATAGTCCAGATCATCCATCAAACGTCTTGCCCTGTCTTATGCCAGTATGGTGCCTGTGCGCGCGCGCGCGCACGTGCGTGCGTGTCCGCTGTGCTCCCTGCCTAATACAACCAATGACAACACCCGATAAGTCAATGCAGTCATCTATTTCCAGCAGACATGTGTGTCGAAGCATCACACCTACCTTCCCGATGCAGAAGACAATCACACACGGCATGTTTGCCATTCCACTTGACACCACACGTTCCCCCGTCCTCCATCCGTTACACTGTCGCCATTTTGCCTGACATTCTGTGGGCTAAACCATTATTCTAGGAGGGGCGTGCGCACCGGTGGGGGAAACGTTCACGTCATCTGTCCGGCACGTCGCGTAGAAATCCTTCCGAATTGGTACTGGGAAAGGATATATATGCACGTATATTGTCTTACAGTCGAAAAATGCATTGCACTTCCGTTCGATTTGTGGCATTGATCTCTACAGCGAAACGCGTCCCCCCCATATGCAAAATATGGATCAACCCATACCCCGATCACTGGAAAAGTCATCGGGTTATATGAGCTTGGAAGATGGTAAAAACTGTCTTGACACAGTGTTACAGTGATTGGGTCGGAATGTGACACCATCAACCCCCTACACTTGTAGGTTATTAGTGATATGGAGGGCTTGGGTTTATTATATCAATATTTTGGATAGGTGGGAGTATAGGGAAACTGCAGCCATGGACAGACTCATTGCTTTTTTTATTCTAAACCTTCTTCCCTTACATTTTTTATTAATTCTGACAAAAGTGTAATTAACCATATTTTCTTCTGTGCATTCAATTTCAAAAGTGACTTAATTGTACTACAATGTCAGGAATTGATTCCAATTGGTCCCTGACACTATAATGAAGACCTGACAACCCAGTGCTATTTATTTATCTATTCTACAATGTCTGATAAAAAACATTTATCATATATCCAAACTCTGTAAATCTGTTCATCAATATAAAAGAAACAATGTCTAGTAATAATCAGTTGGTATGGTCACTATAGTGACAAGGTTATTGTACCTTTTTGAAGCAGTGTACTTGTGACTTTCCATTGCAGTGGCGTAAAATATTCAGCAGGGTCTGCAATTTAGCAGGATGTTTTACCAGGTTTACCTGTTCAATCTATGTTCAAGGAGGAAGGTTAAATGACAGACAATGTAGCTGCCAGCGAACACAGCATTATGGTGTTTTGCAACCTCTTCTATGGGTCAAAGCCTGATTAATTTTATATGTATGTCTTTATATTCCCTGATTGGACCACTGCTGTTGAGTCCGGGTGTCAGACAGAATAGGGATACTGTAAATTTGCCTAATGAGCTAGTCATCCTAGAATCTGAGTGAATTCTAGAAGTCTCCATATTAAATATTTCACTAGTGAAAACATGCTACTATTGTATTTTTAATGCCTCGCTGCTCTCACACACGCAAACCAGTCAGCTTTAACCCTCATTTAAATTGTATTATGATGATAACACACTCAGTATGAATTATGTATGCGATTAAATTATTGATTTGCCCAAACAGATGCCCCAACCTTCTATTAATTATCGTGGCTGTTGTTATGTATAAGTAAATAGTATAACCTATGTTTCCACAATTAAGCTTTTGAATATTATTGTAACCTCTTGTGTCAGTAACTAAAAACAGTGTGTTTTCGTATCTCTGGTTCTATTTCCACTGCAGTAATGTCTGTTCTATAAATGTTGTGCAAATAAAACGCTGCAACGTTATAGGAAACCACTTAAGAGGGCCGTGTTTTTTTTAGATTAGATTCAACTTTATTATCATTTGACAGTACACGTACAGTACAACAAAATGCAGTTTGCATCCAACCAGAAGTGCAAAAGAGCAGTGCAAAAACATTTGGAGTAGTGTGAGGATGTGCAATAGACATGGATAAGTAAATGTGCAGGTATTCAGTACAGTGTGAGGATGTGCAATAGACATTGATAAGTAAATGTGCAGGTATTCAGTACAGTGTGAGGATGTGCAATAGACATTGATAAGTAAATGTGCAGGTATTCAGTACAGTGTGAGGATGTGCAATAGACATTGATAAGTAAATGTGCAGGTATTCAGTACAGGGTGAGGATGTGCAATTGACATGGATAAGTAAATGTACAGGTATTCAGTTCACCAATAATAGGCAAATTGCAGATGTGCAGAAGACATACCAGCGGAGAACATCTGTGCAATTGGATAGTAAGAACAATAAGTATTGTACCAAAGGCAAATATAATAAATAGGCTATCAGAGTGCAGGGCGAGAGGAGTACCACAGGATGTATGTGCAAATGGCAGATCAAGTAAATACATTAGCAGTGTGAATGCAAGGGTTCCGAACGGTTTCAGAGTTCAGCTTGTTAACAGCAGTTAGGAAGAAACTGTTCCTGAGCCTGCTGGTGCGGTTGAGTAGAGATCTGTAACACTTGCCTGATGGCAGGAGGGCAAACAGTTTATGGCAACAGTTTATCGCTCCCCGCAAATAGCGCTTGTGCTAGATGTCTTTTAATGGCAAATAGCTTAGCACCAATGATGTGCTGGCTTGTTTTCACCATGTTAGGTCAGTCTTGATTTATCCGCTGTTAGGTCAGTCTTGATTTATCCGCTGTTAGGTCAGTCTTGATTTATCCCCTGTTATCAGTCTTGATTTATCCTCTGTTAGGTCAGTCTTGATTTATCCAAAACCTATCCTAACATTCTTATTTAATTTGATAATACTTGTCATTTTAATGTATATCAATGGATGAATAACAATACGTTGGCAACAATAACAAACATTTTGTATATATGAACCAGGGTTTCGTGATTATGCTTCAGACGTTTGATGTCCGCTATCTCGTGCCAGCAACACGAATGTCATGTTGGTTCTTGGACCATTTAATGCAACTAGTTTCGCAATCTGATGAGAGCTCGGTCATTGTTGTAACACACCAACAACTAGTAGTGACGCTAACTTGTGGCCAAGGATACATTGAAGAGATAAAAAAAACGAATTGACACTCATCACATTGCCAGCATTGATTCATGAACGCATTGATTTAAAGAGTATACCAAAAATGTCTTCTTATGTGTGTCTATTACTAACTAAATATTTCAGAACCTTTAGAAACATATCCAGCGTCTTACTGTGTGTGGTATGCCCTTAGGTGGATCTAGCAAGTATTCGTAATCTATCACAGTTGTTACATTATGAAATATTCATTAAATGAAGCAAATGTTTTGAGTCTTTGTACGTACATACAGCGTCGAGATAACGATATAAGGAGAAACAGCCATTATCCACAAGAAACATTGTGTAGACACAGATCTCGGAAAAGATGTCTGGATATTTGGCCCATTGAATATTAATGGGAAGAGCAGAAAATATTTTGATTGAATTATTAAGTCTGTGATCATTAATCATTAATGCCGAAAATTAGAAATATTTGCAATGCTACACTCATCTCTCTTCGATGCGCCGTTCTTTATTTAAGGAATAGATTCATGGTATGTATTTTAAGATAAACTACAACAGGACAAGGGGCTATTTGTGCCTCCGTCTCTCATTTCCCTGCATATACTGTCCATATACGTTGTGATGGCATGTTCTCCGACCGAACAGTGTGCGTTGTGAGTGAGCTCCGCCCAGTGTGTTGTGTCTTCTCGTGAGATATATCGGATTTGACACCAGGTCTCTGTCATCAGAGCATTGAATAATTATTTTAATGGTCTGCCAATTGTTCGCGAGCTCGCCGTGGTTCGATTTTGGTCCGCGAGACGAGAAGCTCCCAAAAAAACTCGGACAATTTATTATGCTGTTTGTGCCGCGTGCTACTAGTTATCATCTGCAATTTATTCCCCACCTTGGGGTACGGGCAGCCATTTTTCTCAATTTTTCAGTGGCTCACTTTTTTCCCAGTGATCCTGTGTGCTACAGACTAAACTCATGCCTCCAGCCATAGTGTCTGAACATCACAGAAAACTACATCATTATACTGAAGCCAGTTAACAAAGACAGGGGCAGAGTAGCAGCCTAAATCGTGGGCCACGATGAAGAATACATAACATTACGGAGTTCACCAGAGGGGGGGGGGATGGGGGTTGGCAGAGAGTGAGCAGGTTGGAAGCTCAGGCCTGAGTGTGTTTCATTTCCTGTGCATCCCCAATGGCACACTATTCCCTATATATTGTTTCACTTTTGACCAGATAGGGGCTCGGGTACATGTAGTGCGCTAATTAGAAAACAGGCTGCAATTTGGCCCGCTAACCATTTCTCCCGCTGCCGCACCAGGGACTGAGTCACTAATGAAAGCTGTTTTAGGCCTCGACACACACGTCAACCATAAACTCAAGGTCACCGTAGTGTTCAGCCACCTGTCTTAAAGGCTGTTGCTCAAAATGTATCCATTTGACAAATCCCGCTGGTATCGCCACGTCTTCATGTGTGTTTGTCCATGTTTTATTCAGAAAGGCTTTGGCTATAGCGGCTTCAGTCATGCCGGTGAGCTCTAGCTGTTTTAATAGGCGATTGTTCATCGGACAGTGGTCTTTGGTGTGTTAAAAAATGTGTTAGCCCAAGCTTCCTCGGTTCATGCATAATTGAATATCTTGCTCGATTCTTTCCCCGGATTGATTTGTTTTGGCAATCGATTTTATCTTTAGTGCGATGTGAAATTACAGGACATACAATCGTAAACAATGAATTATTTCTGCATTTTTAATGGGCTTTTCCTCCATGCAGGGCAGAACATCACCACAAGGTGGCAGATCCTCTAGCCCTTTGAAGTGTGCTATCTGAAATTAGATTTCTTAACCGCTATCTATTACATCAGCTATCTGAAAATCATATTTTAATATGCAAAACGATTTTTAAAATGCATATTATATGCTGTTTTAATTCTTAATATCAGTAAATATGGCATATTAGAGAATTTAATACTCTTCAGAGATTAACCACCAGCCACTCATTGCCTGTTTGCTTATGCAGGGACTCAGCTTTATCAAATATTAATTATTCTAAACTAGCTCTCTTAAGAAGATTTCTTTGATGTCGCTGTAATTTCTCACAGCCCAAGCAAAACTCTGCAACGGGTGCTAGTATCCGTTGGAAAGCAGTCCGCGGGGCATGATTCATTGATGAGTGCTGTAGATCCGAAAACTCACATCCGTATTTTTATATGCAATATAACTGTCATTAACTGTCATTAACGGTAATTGTCAGGGAATCGTGTAAACAGTCTCTCATCTTGCTTACTGGCTATCTAATACTGTCTGTATTCCTCTTTCTTGCTCTGAGGTGTGTATAGAGGTGAGTATGTTTATGTAGAGTTCTGAGGTGAGTATGTTTAGGTAGAGTTCTTAGGTGAGTATGTTTATGTAGAGTTCTGAGGTGAGTATGTTTATGTAGAGTTCTGAGGTGAGTATGTCTCTGTGTGGTTCTGAGGTCAGTATGTCTCTGTAGAGTTCTGAGGTGAGTATGTTTATGTAGAGTTCTGAGGTGAGTATGTTTATGTAGAGTTCTGAGGTGAGTATGTTTATGTAGAGTTCTGAGGTGAGTATGTCTCTGTGTGGTTCTGAGGTCAGTATGTCTCTGTAGAGTTCTGAGGTGAGTATGTTTATGTAGAGTTCTGAGGTGAGTATGTCTCTGTGTGGTTCTGAGGTCAGTATGTCTCTGTAGAGTTCTGAGGTCAGTATGTCTCTGTAGAGTTCTGAGGTCAGTATGTCTATGTAATTAAATATATCACTGTAGAATACACTGGGTTTACTTTAATTAAAAGTTAATATAATCCAATTATTTTGCCTTTATTTTATTGTTTTTCTCACTGGCTCAAAGATAATTATGGCAAAAAGGAAAGTTTGAGGTTATCACAACAATGCAACTATGAATCCCAAACTAGTCGGTGGTGTTAGCCCATGGTGTTTGGGAAGTTAAGTAAATTGCAACGATGAAGACACACACTTAAGCAATTTGTGCTTTCAACCTTTCATGTTGCCTGACTTTAGGGGCTGAACAATGCAAATCACATTGGGAGACCTCAGACGAGCAGGCAGTCTGATTAGTTTAGCTCACTTGAGATAAGTCCTGATTTCGAGGTCTGCAATGATATTTGTTTTCTTCTTCGCTCTATATCTTCGGAAGAAAGATAAACAGAGTACTTTAAATATCACAGATGCGTTTGTTCTCTTCGAAACCGAGAGCCATCTTGTGATTCTGTTTTGTGGAGTTTGTGGCTGTCAGATGTTGGATTTAGTTTCTCATTATTTCAATGAGCACATTTGTGCCTTTCTTTAAAGAGAATTGGAGATGACCCCGACACCAGTTAATGCAGTATAACAAAGGAATAAAGGATGGCTGTGAAAATATAGGACTGAGGGTGTGTTGAGACGGTGGGACTAGTAATCCCCAGTTGTTCGAATCGCTAACAAGACTATTGCCCCGACCGACGCCTGATGAAATTGTGAGCTTAGATCCAAATAAATTGAGTCCTCTGGTAGATGGTGGATTTAGGGGGGTTTGAAATCATTATACTGTTGATGTTTTGGGGCAATCTTGAAAATAAAATGTTTTTAACTCAAAGTACGATTTATTGATATAATCAATTGTTCTGGACGCTGGATGGGATATCGCCGATATAATAATCCGATGCCGATCCATTAGCCTATGATGTAAAGAGAGGTGTGTTGTGAGACAATGAACACAAGTCAGGTGACCGTAGCTAGCTGGAACGTGAGATTAGATGGTTGGGTTAGCAAATGGATTATTAACAGCTTACTTAAAAGAGAGGAAAGGATGGTATGGGATTAGTATTGATATTGGCCGATGCTGAAGGTTGTGGTATCGTTATTGCTATCAGACATAAAAAACCGCTACCGAGCCATCCTCAATAATAATGATTATTATGTTTTAATCGTTTCCATAATTCAGGATGCACTGCTGTTGAAAATGAACGAAAGTTACCTAAATGATCAGTTCATTTCGTCATCGCTTGAAAATCGATTTATTTAACAAAAAATGTCATTTTTAAGAAATCGGCCTCTATAATGTCCATACGTTTGTAGGCTAAAAGAACTATGCAATTAATGACTGCTAACATTCCTCAGCAATCAAATCCTTGGTCAGCGATAAGTTGCACACTATCAAAGTGAAGCTATTTAAACACACGTTACCCAGATCGGTGACGAGGCGAGTTGTTGGTCACATCTTGCGTTTGCCTACCTCCCCCATTTAGCATCAGCTCCTTAAACGTAACAATACCAAAGATCTCACATTTTCCCAAAATGTATTTTTGGAGACAGCAGGTAGCTATTGCTATCTTCCCTAGAGGACGTGAAGTTCCTCGGGATGTTCTGCTAACAGTGTTTTCAGAGCACAGCTGGGCTTTCAAGGTTTAAAAAATAAAATTCGATAAGATAATGCAGGGCTGTTGATTATAACATCAAATACATTTCTAGACAAAGAGTTAAAAATGTGATGTTCAATTTATTGTTCCTTAATATTACTATCAATTTGAAATATGTTTTTTCTTTCTATTTGACTCTAATGACCAACCTTTGGTCCCCCACATTCCAATGCTCCGGTGCTATGCACAAATAAACAGATGGCTTCTAAAACATGTTCCAAACCAGATGGCTTCTGAAACAGCTGTGATCAATGTTTAAATGTGGCTGATTTTGTTATTTTTCCGATTTAGAACAAATGAGAATTTGTTCTCAATCGGCCTACCTGGTTAAATAAAGATTACGTAAATAAATAGCATTTACTCCGATTTGTGCAGACAGTTATCCTCTACCATGAGTCTATTTAGGAAGTTCCTTCCATGAGTAATTCAAAATAAGGTCTAATAACTGATTTGTCTGCTTTAATCCTTTGACATTCTGGTACTTGACAAAATCACTTGGGGCCCTCAGATGCTAGGGCATGGACCATGCAATGCCAGGGTTACAAGTACCATTTAAAGTGTCAGCCCAGTGCAAGAAAGTACGAGACTTATCTAGATACGCCACCGCAAGTTGTGATGGATAGTAGCATTTGCTAAATGATGGACATGTTTTGAGGAGTTTTGGGAGTTCAATATCACTGTAGGCTGATCCAAACCCGCAATAAGCCAGTTCTAATGATTCCCCAAGAAAGAAAAGTTTGACTGCCGTTCCAAACGGTTTGCTGATATAAACCTCGGGAAAATACAGACAGATGTGGTTATTAGGTGTTGTTTCTCTGCTTAGAAGCCATAAACCATATGGTTTTCCACCTGTTTCTGTCATAAGCCATAATACCACTCATGTCATGAGACATGCCTGTAATTTATACGGTTATAAATAAAGGCACTTCTGTTTTATTCATTTTCAGGAATCCCTTTAATTTAACACTGTTGGATCTAGTTTCTTGTTAATGACCATTCACCTGAATAGAGTGACACGAATGCCTTTTGACCAAAGCCCGATTCTGACAAAATAGAGTGCGCCACAGTATGCAGGGAATAGGGTGCCATTTAGGACGGGAACACTGGCATGGTCCACAAACGCCGGGCCAATTGGATTCTTGAACAGCCCAGCTGCAGGAGTCCATGTGCTCTTGCTCTCAGGATCGTACTATCCCGCTACGCTGCGCTGGAGTGCAGACTTTGGCCTGTGGATGCAGTCGCCTGACCTCCCGGAGACCCACGTGACTATCACTCAACAGTCGTGCAGTCTGCGTCTGCGAGGGCTCCGCTCTGTTCAAACGGATTCCCGTGTGACCTATTTCTGCCCAGCGTGAAAGTAGACCGGCGAGACGGCTGCGCTGAACGTCCCAAACGGAACCCCGCGCCCTGAACGTGATTTATTGGCGACGTTCACCTGCTGTTTCACTTCATCCATCAATGTTGTGTGAGTTGTTGTCTGTTCTGGGATAGCTTCCTGTCAGCCCTGAGTTTATGATGAACAGTGTCCTCTTCACAAGTACGTTCCTAGCAGAGGCTGTGATTGTGCTCGGTGTAGTGTTATGCTTCGAGGCTCTCTGAACACAACTGACTAACATTGAGTTAGTCTTCTGTGTTAATTATGGCCAACGCTACGGTCACTACGGGTGGAGTCGGGGTTGTTACAGTGCGGATATTTGAGGAAGTTCAGGAGAGGAACGATGACCGGGTGTGTTAGCAAACCAGTTTTCAACTAATTTACATATTATTTAAACAAAACATCTTGTCTAACACTGTACTCTCTCTCTCTCTTGTATATACATATATCTTGGCCTTTTTAGAGAAAACCTCATCTAGCGAGAGATGAAGTTGTTAAAGATCGAGAGAGAGAGCGGAAGAGTAAAAGAAGAAGGGAAAGACAGAGTAGTAGAGTGAGAGAAGAAGAAAGGAATGACACAGTGATCTTGGTAGGAACCGGGGCTGGCTAAAAACACAAAGGTCCTTTACGACACCGACCATGAATTCTGAAGGACAACAGAAAGCGTTGCAATTCCGCGTGATACAACACATTTAGTTGCTCACCAATGGGAGTAGAGAATCGGAGCATTCAGTACAGATCATCCAGAACATTCAGTGGACAGAACACTGGGCGGAGTTAGAGCACCCAGAACATTCAGTGGACAGAACACCGGGCGGAGTTAGAGCATCCAGAACATTCAGTGGACAGAACACCGGGCGGAGTTAGAGCATCCAGAACATTCAGTGGACAGAACACCGGGCGGAGTTAGAGCATCCAGAACAATCAGTGGACAGAACACCGGGCGGAGTGAGAGCATCCAGAACATTCAGTGGACAGAACACCGGGCGTAGTTAGAGCATCCAGAACATTCAGTGGACAGAACACCGGGCGGAGTTAGAGCATCCAGAACATTCAGTGGACAGAACACCGGGCAGAGTTAGAGCATCCAGAACATTCAGTGGACAGAACACCGGGCGGAGTTAGAGCATCCAGAACATTCAGTGGACAGAACACCGGGCGGAGTTAGAGCATCCAGAACATTCAGTGGACAGAACACCGGGCGGAGTTAGAGCATCCAGAACATTCAGTGGACAGAACACCGGGCGGAGTTAGAGCATCCAGAACATTCAGTGGACAGAACACCGGGCGGAGTTAGAGCATCCAGAACATTCAGTGGACAGAACACCGGGCGGAGTTAGAGCATCCAGAACATTCAGTGGACAGAACACCGGGCGGAGTTAGAGCATCCAGAACATTCAGTGGACAGAACACCGGGCGGAGTTAGAGCATTCACACAAGCAGGATGGACAGTGGCCGTGTGATTAAATCGAGTACAATTAACAAACACAATAATGTTTCGCTTTCTCGAAGCGGTACCGGGGAAGGTAAAGACCATATAAAAGATGCTGTCGTTGGCGTAATGGTTTGGTCACATCTGTTGGCCACTAGATGGCGATGTAGATGGACAAATGTTTCTGAGTGGATCGTTTATGTCCGGTTCTTGCAGTAGAGGGGGTCAGAGTTACACAATGAGCTCCACAGGTGAAATGTTCACCAATGAACACGTACCATATAGATGTAGATCATTTTTCACTATTTATATGACGGACATTATTACATGTTAGGTGTTGATTTTTGCTGTAACCGTGTTACCCGTTGTGCATGTTTTCTCTTCGGATCTACGCATGAGTTTCAGACATTTTCTTATTATAGCCGTGGTTTGAGGGGAAAGCATCTTGTGGAATTCATATGACAAAAACAAGTTACAAGAAAATCTTTGAGTGTGTGTGTGTGTGTGTGTCTGCGTGTGTTAATGTTTGTGGCATCTGTGACAGTTGGATTGTGTTACATCAGTCAAAACATCTCAGGAGAAAGGCTTGTTGTTGTTGTACGGCCCCTCACAAAATGGCTGAGAATTATCTTGGATCATTAGCACACAAAGTCAAACAAAAACAGACAAACACACACACACACACACACACACATACGAAAGACACACACCGTACTACAGCGTGTTTCTATCTACGAAACGTGTCGTTAAAGCGTCTGTCCTTCCTCACGTGAAAGATGTTGTAGTTATTTTGTCTGAGAGAGTTACTGTGTTCATTAGTTTGCTGCACACTATAATCTTGTTTCATACTAACATACATGCTCTCGGTTTGCTAATAATGTGACTGTGTGTTCTAGTTGTGTTGTGTTTGTAGTTGTGTTAAGCTTCTTCCTGTAGTCACATGACACCACTTTGTCATGTGCACACCTTGTCTTCACCAGTTGGGTCCAGCACATACTAAACACATCACTTCTCACCAGCTCTTTCAGATCTTCTTAATCCTCCCAGTCTGTCTGGTTGTTCCTGTTTCACCTCTAAACCCAGAACCCTGACCTGAGACTGAACAAGGTCCATTTGGTCAGGTTGGCAATTTAAATGTGCAATGAACTACTATGTAAAAAGTAAAATACACAAATGTTTCAGCATTCCACAAATCATTAAAGAGCCCAGCATGAGTTTCATCAGATTGTTGTTTTAACTATAGTTTAGTAGAGTGGATGATTGGTGAAATAATGAAATCAGTTTTACCAGTTAAGAGTTAAAACAATATTGTGAAACGTTTGAACGGGCACAAAGAGGAAATTGGAAGCGAAACTCTCAGCCTGTAACAAACACACCTGATTTAATTGGTCAACTAATTGTCAAGCCTTAGGTAAACATTTTAAGGATATCTTAGGGATGCTAAAATTCTCTTCCTCCCAAAACATGGTCATATAATTTATGCACACTAATGACTATCCTGCTAAATACACTTGAACCTTTTTACTGTATACTTTATATTCTGTATATAGACACTCCTTTGTATTTTTATAAAGTTGTTATTGACAAATTTGGTCACTATTGAAATCTGAATTACAATTTAACCAACCATATCCTAACCCTAAACTGAACCATACTCTGACCCTAAACTAAACCATACTCTGACCCTAAACTGAACCATACTCTGACCCTAAACTGAACCATATACTGACCCTAATCTAAACCTTATCCTGACCCCAACCTCAACCCTGAATAACCTAAACATTGCTCAAACATTATTTCAGGTTTTTCCATCTGATCCCAAAAGTGCACATAAAGTGGATCACAGACACACACACACACACACACACACACACACACAGAGACACACACACACACACACATGTGTATGCTTTGTTTATCACAGCACCCTGCCAGAAATGTTCCCCCGGGAGCCCCTTCCTTTCCCCTCTCTGAGCACAGAGCGCTCCGTCATGTCTTCTGCTTAGCGAGTCCACTGTGTGTCTGTCTAGGAACCGTTTTAGATTAATATCCCTTGCGATACTTTTATGTGCAACATTTTGTCCGGGTTTCTATCTCCCTCCCTTTTTCAAACCTGCACTTCTTCCAGTATTTCTCTCTCCGTCTGTCTTACTGTCTCTCATTCTCTGTTTATAACTAGTCTTTGGTCCTGGTCCTGGTCTGGGCATCCAGCCAGTCATTGCTTTCCAGGCCCCAGCTGTTTTGAAGCTCCAAGTGGCCTCAATAGAGCTGCAGGTACATCAGAGCTCACTGTCTCCCTGTCATCTTAAGAACCAGACCTGCTAGTAGGAGAACGCCACGTCCTCAAGGTGAACCAGACCTGCTAGTAGGAGAACGCCACGTCCTCAAGGTGAACCAGACCTGCTAGTAGGAGAACGCCACGTCCTCAAGGTGAACCAGACCTGATAGTAGAAGAACGCCACATACTCAAGGTGAACCAGACCTGCTGGTAGAAGAATGGAACATCTTCAAGGTGAACCAGATCTGCTAGTAGAAGAATGCCACGTCCTCAAGATGAACCAGACCTGCTGGTAGAAGAACGACACGTCCTCAAGGTGAACCAGACTTGCTAGTAGAAGAACGACACGTCCTCAAGGTGAACCAGACCTGCTAGTAGAAGAACGACACGTCCTCAAGGTGAACCAGACCTGCTTGTAGAAGAACGACACGTCCTCAAGGTGAACCAGACCTGCTTGTAGAAGAACGACACGTCCTCAAGGTGAACCAGGCCACTTCTTAGAATGTCAACAGGTCAGAGAAACTTTGGAATAAAGAGTGACAACACAGGGTACCAAAACACACATGCACGCCATAAAACCATCCTGTGTAAAGCAAAGCCCGGATGTCATTTTCAACGTCAACACATTACATCGTAAATAAAAAAACATTATCATCACTTCATAAGACATGTGGGACATAGTTGCCAACACCATTTTCAGGGACCACATTTACCTTGACAGCGGCGCTTAAACGACCAGTGGCCAGAAATCCTGGACTGGGTCTTTAAGGAAGTCACATTCATATTAGAACGCAGCTAAAGGTCGAGTGCTGCTGTTGTGATGATGCAGCTGGCCTATATTCAGCGTGTGATGGCAGAGGCGCTTACTGTTTTAATTACTGCTGATTAGTTTTATCCATAACCAGTTTTGGAATTATCTTGTATTCTTACTTCACATTTCCGTCACGACGTAGTAATAAGTGTCGATTTGGAGTCATTACGGCTGGTTCGAAGATGCTCTCAGATCTGTTAGCGTTCATTTCTGGTTAAAAGTCAGAAACATGTTGTTGGAAAACACCCCTTCCCACCCTGGGAACCGAGAGAATCACTGGCATTTGTTGGCTGATGTAAAGGCCACAAATATGCTTTTTTAGAAGGTAGTAAGAGCTTTGTACACACAAACATGTGCACCCACACACACACACACACACACACACACACTAGCTACGGTTATTTGGTGAAGCAGCCACAACTGTCATGTTTCTGCTGATGTCATACTGACATCATTATTCACTGTGGTTTAGAGCCATCCTGTAGAGCTTCCTCTAGGGTTAGCATGTGTCCCATTTAGTACCCTAGTCGATGATGGAACACTACTGTTGAGCTGGGCGGTCAAATCACACTATGAAGGGAATAGGGTGATATCTGGGACACAACCATGGTCTCGGAGCTTGCCATGAGGATGCAGTTTGGGTTCTGGCGTAACTAGCTAGCTATATTTCTCTGGCAGTATCCCACAAGCCAGTCAGCAATGTCAGACTAGACCCCAGGAAAGATATGCCATAATATCAGGGTTACTTTCCAACTTCTCTGGTTCAAACGCATTCATAATGTCTGGTTCAGTTCCAGTTTCAAAGATCTGCTCAAGGAAACAATATATATATACAGTGGATGTAAAAAGTCTACTACACAATCCCTACTAAAATGCCAGGTTTTGTGAGGTCAAAAATGAGGCAAAGATTAATCATGTCAGAACTTTTTCCACCTTTAATGTGACCTATAACGTGAACTATTGAAAAACAAACTGAAAAAAACCTTACAATAACCTGGTTGCATAAGTGTGCACACCCTAGTACTTTGTTGAAGCACCTTTTGATTTTATTACAGCCATCAGTCTTTCTGGGTAGGACTCTGTTAGCATGGCACAAGTTAACTTGGGAAAATTTGCCTACTCTTCTTTGCAAAAGCGCTTCAAATCTTTCAGATTACAGGGATATCTCCTGTACACTGCCCTCTTCAGATCACCCCACAGATATGACATTGGATTCAGGTCTGGCCTCTGGCTGGGCCATTCCAAAACATTAACATCCAACCCGGGCTTGGATGTTAATCTTCGTAAGAAAGAAAAACATCCGTCTTGTCACCCTACCCCATAGCCCATACATATAAGGAAAACTGGAGATTGTTGTCACATGTAGTAGCACACAGCCAGTACTTGCCAGAAATTCCTGCAGCTCCTTTGATGTTGCTGTAGGCCTCTTGGAAGCCTCCCTGACCAGTTTTCTTTTCGTCTTTTCACCATTTTTGTAGGGACGTCCAGTTGTTTCTGTTGTGCCATATCTTCTTCACTTGCTGATGACTGTCTTCACTCTGTTCCATTGTATATCTAATGCTTAGGGAATAATATTTTACCGTTCTCCTGACTGAGGTCTTTCAACAATGATCCCCAGTTATAAGAGGGTGTGCACACTTATGCAACCAGGTTATAGTAAGGCTTTTACTTTGTATTTTTCCCCCTCAAAGATTTTCAGTTGTTTTTTAAAATTTAATTGTTCACGTTATAGGTCACATTAAAGCCGGAAAAGGTTCTTACATGATTTATTGTTGTCACAAAAACCTAATGTGTGTAGACTTTTTATACCCGCTGTATACATTTATTCTGAGAATACGATAAAGCCTGATATAATCGTGCTTTTCCCTTTTGATCCTCAGCCGTCATACCCCGAAAATTAGGATCACATGTGATTATTAGTGACACAAATCCCTGTGAGAGCGGTAGAAAAGGCTAAGTAGAAAGGTGACACATTCTACCAGTACGGTATTTATTGAAATTGTTATGTGAAAGGACACAAATCAATACCTAAACATAGGAGTCATTGTGTGTAGTCTGACTCGAAAGGTAAATGTGTTATGGATTAAGACTCAGTGTAACTAATTGAAGCAGCGATCCAGTAAAATCCTTTTCAATAACTCCAGTAGTGCTCTAAAATGCTGCCCCGTTGTGGTTTCAATTGAGATGCCGTTGATAACGAATTAACCGTCAGTTTACAGCGTATTTGCAGTGTTCGGTACTATTCACTAATGGATGTAATTTGCCTTTTGTATTGTGTTCCATAAGGGCCTAAAACAATAGAAACTGTACATCTCTTTCATCACTTGGACTGTAGGGAGATCGGCCTGACCACGTGGTTAATCCGTCAGCCCAGTTGTTGTGCAAGTCCCAAATGATCTAATTATTTCACACATGCTATCAATTTGTCGCAAACGGCTGTTTTCAACTACACATTCATCTTATCTCATAAGTGAACTTATCTATTTGCTTTCGAAAAAGATGTGAGGCGTGAGACCAACAGACATTACGATCGTCTCAGCCAAATCAGAATCAAAAGACGAGACGAGAAAAGAACGAGAGTTTCTAAATATTGATTTTGTCCCATGCCGTTTTATTATTATTCTGTGAAGTTTATAAGACCGAGGCCCGAAGGAGAAACAGACAGTTGTCAGGGGAGATGGAAAACAGATAATAATGGAATAAAGGGATTTAGGGAAAGAGAGAGGGGGAAGGGGGAGACGAGGGGGGGAGGGAGGGAGTGAGGCGCGCTGAATGTTTGATGAAAGAGACTTCGCATTCCAACTGTAAGAAACTGACCATCAAAGCCGAGCTAGCGAACGTGTGGCTGGCAGGCAGGAGGAGAGGAAGCTGCCGGACGACCAGGCCGTGTCTGAAGCCCTACGCTGAGAAATGCCCGAGCTCTCTGTTCAGCTCACCACCGTCACTCTGGGAATGAAAGTTTGAGTTGAAAGGTCTTCGGGAGTGAAAACAAAGTGCAGCGTCCCTTGTGATGCAGGGAGACATCACACACCAACCGGAGCCCTGTGTTCTCCATGTGAAGCTTTGCATGAGGTCCTGTGATGTTCAAAGGTTTCGCTGGGTAATGAAAAGTATGATGTATTCATCTGATTGAAGATCGCATCGGCCAACAATACCGCTCAAATAGAAATGATAAATAAAAACATGCAACTTATAAATACTTAACTCATAAAGCCGCATGCGATAATGTTGTAGTAAAACTTTTAGATGTCGGGCAATCGAAAACAACATGAAATAGAACAAAGCAAACCAAGATTTTCTGAGATATTTGCGCTCAATTATAGCCAACCTTGGATCTTTAAACTGTAACTTCAGAAGAAAGATATTACGTAGCCGGAAGACATAACGAACCATTTCTGCTAATCCCAAGTTCCCACCAGAATTACTGCATGTCTGTCTGTCTGTGTGCGCACACAAATAAAAACAAACCATGTTCAGAATAAAAAATAAATTAGAAAACAGGAAATACAATTTTATACGCAATAGACCGTTCTAGACTAGAGTCAGCTCTACGATTAAAGAAACATAAAAGAAACATGGACCGTAACCGTTATCTTGACCATCAGTGTTGCTGTCCACGATGGTCCGTTTCTGGCCCCTGGGAAACGTAGGAAGAACGCCGGGCTGAAGAACTGGACTGTTAGCATGAACCATAAGACTTAGTTAAGAACTACAGTAATTGATGGTGGTGGAGCAGCTGTGGAAAACATAAGGGGACAATCCCAGGCACTGGCTGCATCCAAACGTGCACCCTATTCCCTATGTAATATATAGCTTCCGAGCCCTTTGCGCACTATATAGTAGACGAGTGTGTCATTTAGGCCCGTGTCTAGCGGTTGTAGAGAGCCGTGGCCCTCTGCGTCATACGCCCGTCTGATTTATCCTGTGCTGAGGTGTTACTGGGCCAATGTATACGTCCGCCCCGCTTTATTGGCGAAGAAGCAAAAACGAAATGCATCTGTTTACCTATGCAATTAAATGACGTCTCGCAATGTCACAGTGACTCTGTGAGGAGAAACATCTGCGGGAGAAGTTCTCCGGGGTTAGAAGAAATATGCTCAGAGTTTTCACGGACCTCCGTTTTTTAATTTTATTCATGTGACATTTCCGTCCCTCTGGGGAAGTTTTTCATTTATTTTCAGAGAGAGAAAAAATGAACTCACAGCACGTGTAGAAGTTCACGGGCAGAACTTTGCTACGGCGCAGAGGCGTTCCTGTGAGAGACGTTTTAAAGTGCGAGGAGTACGACGTACCACGGTAACTCCACAGCCGGCGCTATGAAGGATTCCCCTAGATAATTCGCAAGTTCCAGAAATGAACATTAACAAGACAGACACATCGGATAAATAGTGTGGGGTTGCGCTTATTGAGTGTTTTTATTACAGTTACCATATAGGGCAGCAGACATTGGCTTGCCCGTTAGGCTGAAGGACTGGGGAAGGACTGTTTACACTCCTGCCTGACGTGACGCAAGAAAAGATTCAGTTTTAGTGTCTGTCTGTCTGCTTTTCTGACTGAGGCAGTTTCCAGTGCTGGTATCCTATCTAATGTGTCGATTGAGAAATCGTTTTCCACTCTAGGCATTAGGACTCAGAGTACTGCTGGTTTGCATTTGAACTCTCTATATATACATGCAATTGATCTATGAATACAATTCCTTGGTGTAACTCCTACATGTGCTCTGCCACTGAGCAACAAACTGCTCCATGCACTATACCACTAAGCTACACCAACTCCTCCACCACAGAGCTACACCAACTCCTCCATTACATTGTAGTTGGATCTGGACAACTGCAATGTAATGGAGGAGCCAAAGCCTTCGAACATTTGAAACCCATTTTATATCTGTGGAGAGACACCTGAAGATTGCATTTCATCCAAGATCTTCATCCAACCTGACAGAGCTTAAGCAGATCTGAATACTTTCTGAAAGCACTGTATATTTGTGTGTGTTTGTGTTTAGCAATCATTTTCTAGCACTAACCAAAGCAAGCTGCTCTTTCCCAAGGCGAAGGCCTGCCTGCTCCAGGATCGCTCCATCACTGTTGACAACTCCAAGGTGACCTTGTTCCTAAGTACAGATATTCTCGTCATTACTCTGGACAACACACACTGCAAACCTTCTCCGCAAACACGCAGACGTGTCCAGGAACCAGTCACATCCCATGTGAACTACATCAAATCGCAATTGGCTAGGCTCCTCATGTCAAACCTTTGCTTTAAATTCAGAACACCACAGCCTGTCTGCTCTTCAACCTCCTTAGGTTCTCCCACGTCACTCTGATCGACATCCCACAGGATTTCAGTTCACACTAATCCACTTAAATTGCCAAAAACACCCTCACCAACCCTGCCTCCTTTCTGGCATATATTACTTTGAGTACATGCTACCTAGAACATCTTAGTCGTGGTCTGCGGGCCCCTCTTGATAAGAGCATTGGTTAAATTGCTAAAGTGTAAATGTAAACAGTAAATGAGCAAATGTCTTTCTCAGCATGAGACGAGGTCGACGTGGCTCCACGAAAAAGAGGCCCAGTATTTTTGTGACGCCGTTCCCCATTGAGAGAACTGTTTATATAGCTATAGCATGGCACATCTGTCTAAAGGGACCATACGCATTCAGTACCAAAATAACTAAATAGTAGAAGAGCTGCTCTGTCAAACAATGTAACTGATACATTATGAATTTCACCTAAACGTCTCGCACCCCTCTGTCTGGAGAGGAGCTTCACAAAGCAGAGAGCTCGTATTGAGACAGAGTGAGGCGAGGATTCATCTTTACAGTATGTTCTTTTGGCTCTATAGTTTCAAGTTCAAACCGAACTGTTGTTCGACATTTTTGCTTTTTTACCTCCGATCAAAGGAAACGCTTGGCCATCTCGTTTAATTTTAAAATCACTTCATTCAGTCAGCCTTGTGGATTCCACTGGTCCTCATTAACCACTTTTCCCTGGTCTCTATATTAAATCGTCCAACTAGGAATGTCCCGCCACCTTGACCCCATCACCTCCTCTCTTCTCCAGATCATCTGCTGGAGACTTCCTCCCATTCCTCACCTCCCCTCATCAACTCATCCCTGTCTCTGACATTGACACGCTCAGATTCACTCCCTTCCTCGAGAAAACAAAACATGACCCCTACGACGGTTCTTTGCCTGTGCTCTCCAGTTGTAGAGATCTTGCATTTGAAGCTAGGAGAGTGGAGTTTGTCTGTTGCTGACTGACTTCCTAGTACTGACTTCCCAGCACTGACTTCCTAGTAGTGACTTCCTAGTAGTGACTTCCTAGTACTGACTTCCCAGTACTGTCTTCCCAGTACTGACTTCCTACTAGTGACTTCCCAGTACTGACATCCCAGTACTGACTTCCTAGTAGTGACTTCCCAGTACTGACATCCCTGTACTGACTTCCTACTAGTGACTTCCTAGTACTGACTTCCTACTAGTGACATCCCAGTACTGACTTCCTACTTGTGAATTCCCAGTCCTGACTTCCCAGTCCTGACTTCCCAGTACTGACATCCCAGTACTGACTTCCTAGTAGTGACTTCCTAATAGTGACTTCCCAGTACTGACTTCCTACTTGTGACTTCCCAGTCCTGACTTCCCAGTCCTGACTTCCCAGTACTGACATCCCAGTACTGACTTCCTAGTAGTGACTTCCTAATAGTGACTTCCTAGTACTGACTTCCTAGTACTGACTTCCTACTAGTGACTTCCCAGTACTGACTAGCCACTTTAATGAACAAGCTGTAGTAACTGGTGGGTTGAGTGCTTGTCCTGCCTTGCTATCTTAAGATGGATAGATGGATGCACTCTAAGACATTCCAGACACAATGACTCAAATGTAAAAATAAATAAATGAACAGACATGAATAAAGCATCTGGAAGTAATTTGACAAATATACAAAAAGCTCACAAAGTTTACGACATAATAAAATATAAAAGTTGCCACAGTACTTCACATAGTACGTTACCTAACTACATTGCGTGAATCTCCTGAACACCCGGCAGGATATAAACTGGACCGATTGGCCTGCTAACAATTCAGTAGGAAATGCCAATAGAAACAGGTAGAGTGTGGAAAGAAAGAGATAAAACTGGACGGAGATGGATATGTGATGTGGTAGAGAGAGAAAGAAAGATAGAGCGGTAGAGAGAGAGAGAGAGAGACAGACATAAACCGTGGTCATGGTCGTAGAGACAAGAGGAAGAGACTGGTTTTGAGATCGAGAGGAGAAGTAGACCCTTGTGGGACGCCTTACGGTAACGTGTCTGAGGAATTCAACCGTTTAGCCAACAAGAGAAACTAAATCACCGATCCCATTCACATGGTGAATATGATTCCTGCCTTACTGTCGTCATGGTCACCATTCCGCCTTAGTAACCATGTGCCAAAACAAACGCATGAATAATGTTATAATATAGGCACTTTGCAAATGGCTGCTTTTTGATTATTCTAATGAGAGCCACCGCGGTCACATGACCCGTGTAACGACTTTATCCTGGTACCTCAGGGTTGTTTGTTTAAACAGGAAGTTCCTGTGAACTGCATAAACACAATGGTTGACCTGTGCTTTTAGATCACTGCCCGAATGTGCAGATGGTACAATCAAGGTCATCTCAATGGAATTGTCATCTTTCCCCCTGTGAAATTAAGAAATTAACAACCACAACTATCACCGTTCTTCAACTTTGAGTGATCTTTGTGTTTTGGAGTTTTAAATCCCAGTCTGTTCTCCTTCAGTCGCAATACAATAATAATACCCAAAGCCAAATCTTTGAAGGAATAAAATCATGCCTGGAAGCCGGGTTTTTCCTTATGCAATTATCCGCTCCTCGACTCCATGTGAGCTGAAACGATTGACGATTTCCAAAAACAAACAAGTTGGAACGCGACGCTGAGTTACGCCGTGCCAGCTAAACGGTCCCTTTGCGGTGGAGCGTGCTCGCGACGATGTGGGCTAACGTCAATATTGTTCTCCTATGACGGCGGACATGCTGGGCTTGGGCCCGTGCCGGCGTGGACGAGAAGATGCTTAGGTTCCGTTGTTCTGTGTGTCCGAACGTGATGCTCTGACTGCAGGCCCTCCGTTGAGGACACATCAGTTACCCTGCTGCTGGCACTGTTTTCCTTGTCTATCGTTATTAACGCAGCTTCCATTATAGGTAATAACCTTGTGAAAATACATGGTGGCATTTAACCATTGCTCATTTTGCATCAAGTGACCAACTGTGTCTCAGGAAAACACCCCCACACCAGTATACCACCACCACCACCAACTCATTGACACCAGGCAGGATGGGTGTGCTGTCTTACTCTAGTTCAGCTCTATTGACAAAACCTCTGGATGTACCAGATGCTCCCCCACTGGGAGGCCTCCCAGATATTACCGCACACACACACACACACACACACACATTGACCTTTTGACTTCCAAAGGCATTGGACCATCAAGAAAGTCTCTTCCTTCACTAAATACATGTACATCACATAACAGAGCACACTGCTATGTGCAGCTCAGAATAACACACAGACACAGACAAACAGACAGACACAGACAAACAGACACAGACAAACAGACACACCGAGGCTCACACAGCTAGAGGTGAGTAAAGCTAACCTCTGCCTTTTTAAACCTCATGGCACATGCATAATGACCTTAACGGGGCAAACGTTTCTCACATTTCTATCTGCGAAATGTAAACGTTTCACATCCCTGGGGACGCTAAGCAAACACACAAATTATCTGACCCTACACTCCACCTCCAACCTTTAACAGCTCCAGGCGTGGGATCTAGCTGGAACAGACCTTAGTCCTGAGGCGCACGGCTCAGGCATGTTCAGGTAAGGATTAATCCAATCAGAAATTAAACCAATCAGAAGTGTTTAAAAAAGCAAGAAGTGCACTGCTGTCACGCCTTATCATCGCTAACTATTGCACTTAGTCTAGGAAAGTGCTTATTTCCACTCGGCAGTGGAGTAACCGTAACATTTACGCTCTTATTTTGAAAGACATATCTGTTAGGGGATTGTATAGAAATATGCAGTTAGCACGTCTGAAGGTATTCTGTTCTGTATTCTGTTACACGCTGATCTCATCTTTAACATGTGTACCAGAGTATGAACACAAAGCGTGAGCAATTAGCTGCATAATGTATCCATGTGTCCGTACGCCTGTGGGCATTTGTTTTTCCGGGCAAACACACGCTCTACTCCTCAGAACAGCTAATGCGATTTCCTGTCACTGTACAGCCAACCTTTTGGTGTGTATTTCCACGATGGCATATTTGTACTTTTTCTCCTTGACTGCGGGTCAGGTTTGGTCCGGTCACCTTTCAGCACCCCGGGCTACAGCCTAGCTTCACCACTTTCTGCAACCCCAAACATCTGTTTTCCGGTTGATAACTTTCAGTGATCAACCGGGGCTCGCTATCGACCAATCGGAGTGGAGGTGTGCATCTGATGTGATTATTAGTTGAGAGTGTAGACATCTGGTTCTGGTGAAAGCGGGATAAGTGGTGCTGTTTGAGGTGGTAAAGAGCGGAGCAACAGAGTCCTGGCATGGCCGCTTCCTCCTCTGTTTCTCTCTGTTGGTCTCTCATTCTTTCGTGTTCCCTCTCTCAGTCTGTGCCAGGTCTGGGATGGAATGACAAAATCGGAATACAGTCTGGCCTTCTCTCCTTTCCTAGTCCCAAAAGGACAACAACATCTGTACCCTGTCTCTGACAGAGAGACAAGGCAGGCAGAGAGACCTAGCTGGTGGGTTAGCTGGCAGGAGGACAGGCAGTTACTGGCAGCTGGTTTCAGTCTGTTTACAGTCCTCTGCCATCCTCTAGGAATTACGGGTGTATTTTCCAAGGGGGCTTTACTTTACAGTTTATATTACATTCAACTTTACCCGTGGTTTAATTAAGACAGTTGCTTAAAAATCACTTAACTCCCGAGCCCGAAAGATTAGCCAAGAACTTGAATTACAATGGTTCGGAATCAACAGAATCCACAAGCACATACAAATGGTCAATAAATCAAATGAATGTTCATATTATTGGAGTCAAATGTGCGTGTCCTCCATATCATTACTCTAATTTCACAGCAGGCACTTTGGATTAATGAAAGGATCGGAACAGTACAAAGTGTCACGATGGGTGAACTGTGTTGTCACAGGGTGTTTAGGGGAGAGCACTTCTGTGTATCATGTTGATTAGGAGCACAGCTGTTTTGGGTTTAGCTAAGCACCGGGCATAGGTTAGTTAATCAGTGGGGTAACTAAGGTCCCTGGTTATGTTTGCTTGTGATTAATATAATGCTATGAGTCGTTGAGGTGAGTGTTTTGTATGTAGTGGTTTACCGTATGTTTTCTTATAAGTCGCAATGGCGCACTTTAACTTTTAAAGCGCGCTCGAGAGACGGAATTCAAGCGTAATGCTGCTGGCTCAATCTGAACCTCTGTCCATCGTTCAGTCTGTAATGCCTCAGAGATAAACACTCAATAGAGCCTGTGTGTTTGTGCAAAACGCGCTGCATCGCGAAGTCTCATGTTGCGTGGATCAGTAGGCATCCCCACTAAACCGTGTTTTATTTGTGTACGGATTTGGAGATTGGCCTTCGTGAACCTCATGGTTTAGGGACAATATTGTGCGGTTTTAGTAAATACAGCAGTTTCACTTTAGTCGTTGCCAGCATTCATCTCTGCTCTTTAATCTTCAGTTTGAAAGACATATGTGTGAATAGTCACTGAAATAAGTCAAGCTGTGTGTGTGTGTGTGTGTGTGTGTGTGTGTGTGTTTGTGTGTGTGTGTGTGGGGGTTGGGGTTGGGGGTTGGGGGTAGGGGGCGGGGGCTGGGGGTCTGACCCAGTTCTACCTGCACAAGTCCAGACATCTCCATGAAGAACTTCGGCCAGTACCCGCTTGGTAAAAAGACATGTCAGCTTGTTGAATAGATTTAGATAAAAACTAAATTAGACAATGTTCCCGGATCCCTGATCTCCTTCCCCAAAACTATTTCCTTAGTCTTCCCTTAGATATGATATTAACATGACTTGTTTCGTATTAGTATCAGCCCAGGAATTCAGCGGAAGTCAATGCGATTGTAATTGCGAGAATTTGATATTTTCTGTGCACCTGTGTGCATTTGTGCTTGTGGTGTTTGGTTGTGATGGGGCATTTTTATTATGTTACTGTGTTACTGTATAAGTGTGTAAGTGTGTGTAAGTAAGAGATATTATATTGGAAAAGCTCCAGTGTTCCAACTATAAAAATGAGGCCCTCCAATCTACCAAGAAAATATACAGACGGTGCCCATGTGCCACAGTCAAAACATCATCTGCGGGTCAGCAGAATTAGACAGAAGCGTTTAATGGATACTGGCAAGCAATATGAAATATGTACTGCCGTCAGTTTTCTTCATGTGCTGAGCTAGCGGGGGCCAGCTGTGTTGAGATTAAACTTAGAGGGGCCCACACTTTATCTCAAAATGCCAATTAAAATGATCGGTTTACATCCGCGTAAGAGAAATCCACATATCGGTCGGTCCCAGTAGAGAATTTCGCACATGTTAGCATGTGCTAATCTCTTTCCCTGACACGTCCGACCAAATGAGCTACGTGCAGAAGCCAGGGGACAAAGTTCTCCTGCTACGTTACCAATTGAGAATAATTATTTCCTGTAACATATTCAGCATTAGATTGAAATATTTTTTTAATTAATATCCACAAACCGAAGTTATATAATACAATTAGTTGACTGGTTTAACAGGAATTAAAAAATTATACTTTTAAATCCCTCTGGCCATATTGCATTATATTGTAAGCTTGGTTGTTGAATCTAGAGACTCAAATCTTTGATGGGCTGAGGCAGATTTTGTTCACTTCAAGTTTATTTATTGGAAGGGGAAATCTGTAAGAATGCTAATTAATGCATCAGCCAACTTTGAACAGGGATTTTAAACAAATTACTTTTCATCTATTGATTCAGTTATTCAGTCCACCTACATACAACCCTTCCTATGCACGCACGCACGCACACAAACACACACACACACACACACACACACACACACACACACACACACACACACACACACACACACACACACACACACACACACACACATACACACACACACACCAACACACACCCACAAACACCTCCAAATCAAGTCATGGTCCTATTGTTTAACCAGAGCCGCTGTCTCTAACCACTTCAACAACCCCACAGGGGATTGACCAATGGCTGCAAAGCAGGAAGTGGTTCTCTGCACAGTTAGGAGGTGTCCCTGACCACTCGACTTGGCCCCGTCCCATCAGCAGGATATAAAAACAAAGTCAAACTGTCTTGACTTACAGTATTTAGAGCAATGGACCGAGTCCAAAATGGCCGCCCAATCTCTTTTCCGAGCACTGTGGGCTCTGGCTCATATAGGCTCTAGTTGATCTTCTGGACACCAGAGTCTGGTCCATATTAACACTGCTAACCCGTGTAAGAACTGTGTCAATAGTGCCAGCAGCCAAATTGAATCCACTTTTTTCTTTCCTTATCAGTAATTCAATGGTTCTGTTGTAGTCCTCTCTCTGTGCTGTTGATAAAATGTAGTACTTCTTAATATGGACATAATCCTGTCAAATGTCTCCCGTACACCCCAGGGGAACTGGCCCCGGACCAACACCAGTGCACTTTAGTACAGCCAATAGCCCTTGGCTCTAGTGTTGGGATGAGTTGGAATGGGTGTCAGTTAGGAAAGCTTTTCCACTCAACTGGGGGCTGAAGACCTGGGGAGGTGTGGAAAACAAATGAATCATTGTTGAGACGGGAGGGGCCTGTCACGCTTGTTTTTGTGAGCCTTCACCTCACATATAAAAAACTGCGTGTTCAACTGTAAAGCATCTTCTTGCGCAAAACAGTTCTGCTCGAAGCCAACAGGCCGTCACATGAAACTGACAAAGCGCAGAGGAATAATTCCGATGTAAATTAATCTTTGTTTGAGGTAGAGGCTAACATGCTGGTTCACCTGTGGACGGGAGCATTCGCCGCTCTGCAGCGATGAGTGAGGTTTCGGAAAATGGTACCTGCACTGTCAAGTCGAACATCGCTATGAGATCACCCATCCAGTTGGCCTCGGGCGTCTGTTTCTAACGCCTTGACATCATAGCAGATACCCCCAGTGTGCTAGATTTGCCTGAGGTAAGTGACAGAGAGGTTATGTTCGCTAGCATTCATGCCAAAGACAAAGTTCAGTGTCATTCAAGTATAAAAACGTAATTAACTTTAGCATTCTCACTAAACACACTGAACGGCTGGATGTGTTTTTTTTTAACAATACTTTTTCTTTGTGTGGACAGGCTGCAAACGGAATGCTAGTTTGGCACATCTGAGCTTCCTACATGTTCGTGACTTGAAATAACACATTTTATACGTCAGCGGGGTCACAGTGTATCATGAACCAGCACGGGGAGGTGTACATAAGGGCCTGTATCATTTAGGTGGCCACCCCCACGTTCTTTTTGCCACATGGTCTGCATCACACAATCAACCTCGCCGGAGAGAGGACTGATGACATCACCAAGCCCCTGCCAAAACCATATCATCATCACCGAATCGGATTCTTATAAGACACGGCCCACATTGGGGTCAGATATCCACTCGGCTGCGTGAGGTAACGGCTCCGTTGAGTACAGTATGTGGTGTCTGGGTTCTTAGCAACTGTCATTAGGGAAGAATCTCCGTTCAGCGTGATGTTGTTCGTTTACTATACGCTTGAGAGCAACCAGGGATGTCAACGGTAATCAGTTAACGACAGTACACGTCTTTCTGTAAACACTCAAAATAGATCTGTACTGCTAAAAGCAACGATGCCACGCAAACAGAGATCGACACTGAGGTAAAATAAATTAGGTAATTTAATCTGCGTCACGTAAATTAAAAAAGAATTACCCGAGAAATATCTTTAAAGCCTTAGCAATCCAGATTGAATAGAAAACAAATGCTCGATCAATGGCTCAACCTCAGACTAAATCGAGATTTCGTGTTTATTAATAAAATTGTACAAAATAACAGTATGTACACATTGAATCCGGCAAGTTTGCGTCTAAATTCTTTGGCAGTCCTAATATCAACATGAGATGAATTGTCACACGAGTGTCACACTACTGAATTAATCAGAAACACGAAGAACAAGAAACAAGAAACAGACAAAAACAAAGGATTATGGATTATAATTCTTGTATTGGGCATACAAATGTGAATACAAAATGCCATGCGAATATCTACAGCATTTACAAAAAACATTGCAAAAAAAAATATGGTTTTCAGACAAACACTTTTTGCTAAAGGTCGTTCTTAGTTACAGCCAACAGTTAACAGAGCGCATCTACTGTGTCGCTCCGCTTGAGCGCGAGGCTTCAGATATCGTAGGCGAAACCTTATAAAGAAAAACAGGGCCCTTCAACCAACAAAACGTAGAAAATAGTCGACCGGAACATTTTACAGACACAAACTCACAAACACAACATTCAGTGCACACACACACACACACACTACAGAAAGCTGGTGAGGGGAGAATGGCTGATAATGACTGGAAGCTGTTCAACAGACTGGTACAACACATGCGGACTGTGTGTGATGTGTTTGACACCATTCCATCTGTTCCATTCCTATGAGCCGGTCCTCCCTGATTAAGGTGTCACCAGTAAACGGTGCCAGTCCCATGTAAGACGTACAAAACACACACACACACACACACACACACAATGAGGTAGATACATAAAGAAAAGGGTAATCAAATGAAAAAGCAACCGAGTCGATTATACAAGTATAGTTTTCTGATGTCCTTAAATCCCAAATGTATATTTAAAATGCGTATTTTCAGAGGGTGGGATTCCTAGAGAACCGTCCTCGGCCTCTGAGGCCCCGTTAGACAGGAGAACCGGTTCATCAGTAATTCCACAGTTCGTCAGAAAAGCCAGTGTGTCGCCGAAATGCAATGACCGAAGACCGACAGACTCTGAGCTTAATTCAATCAAACGTTCACGGTTAAAATGGACCATTTCATTAGTAAAAGCGACATTGCAAACGACATAGAACAGAATGGGGGGGGGGGGGAACCTTACGGCAACAATCACAGAACAATCAACACAGACTAAGACCAGAGTCCAAAAAGTATGAATACAACTTAACGAGTAACATAACAACCTAACACATAATATTAGGAAAATACTCCACACTAGAGTACACTGTTAAGCTGCTATACTATTGTGTTCATATAGCACTTTAGTCTGGCATACTTATATATTATGAATTACGTCATCGGTGGTAACATTAGAAATGTTGGGATCAAATATATTACTTTTGAATTGCTACAACATCTAATTGTTTCTATGTTTACAGAGAGAAATCTAAGAAAAGCCAAGTCTCCTTTTAAGGTAACCAAGTGCAACACTGCGGGACAATTGGCTTTGGAGATATTCTTGGCAATATCTTTTCCTTTCTAACGTTTTTTACCATTTAGAGGGCCGGCCCGTCCTAAAAGAAGCCACAGGATCTCAGCTTACTATTTAAAGCAAGTAGCACAATACACAAAGTGCAACTTCAAAATGTGATTGTGCATTCGCTTTCTGTCTCGTCTATGACTGACAGTGACTCAATTAACCAGGTCAGCTGACAGCTTTTAGATTGGTAGTTAGTCTACCCAGATCAGCCAGCCAGGTGAAAGGCTCTGGAAGTTTATATAATGCGCAGTCAGAAAAAAAAAAGTTTACATAACAACTAATTCACAGTACTCAATGAGGGAACAATAGATTGGCTCTAGGCAAACACTTTCCAAAAATATATAATTTTATACACAAATATATATTTATACTCTGTTTTTCTCTGTGGAGACATCTATACATGTTTACATACACCAGTAAATCAAAGCTTTGAGATAACATACATTCTCTATAAGGATCTGAAGCAAGCGACCATGTAAGCACATTATACACAACAGTCGGGTTAAATGCAAATCGCAAAACTGTCTAATAAATTGGCTTTTACTTTACACTTCAATCATAAACACACAACATTGGTACAAATCATCCCTTTTCAACCAAAATATACTAATATCTTCTATGAATGTATGAATATATTCGATTTAAACTAGCCAAATAAAAAAAGACATTTAGCACACCAAAAAACATTCATGGATTCCATTACGGTGGGATTCTTTTGGCTTTGAATTCGCTTTGTATGGCAAGTGATGTTATAACTGAATCGACACAAAACCAAAAGTGTATGTCCCTCATGCGTGTGCACGTTACATACAGTGCCTGCATTATCTTAAAACATGTAAAAAATGAAACCAGAGCATTAATAACCGGGAGATCACTAATAAAAAGTTGAAAGTGCACAGCAACAAATATTTGCATTTTGATTTTTGCAATCTTAACCGCATTGGTTCACCTTAATCTTGTAAGAAATTGAAAAATGTTTCTGGCATGTGTTTACAATCAAATTTGAAACAACTGGCCTAGTGGAGTTAAGCCTAGATACAAGGACCAGTTTCTGTGGTTTAATTCAAAGACATAAAACATTATACTTGGGAATGCTGGTCAAACACAGCCAATTTGCATTGTCTCAGTTAACAATGTATGAATATTGTTTCTAATGCACAAAACCTTGCGCACAGTATTTTCACGGTCATATAACATTTAGAATATTCACAATATTTACAAAAAATATACATAGCTTTACAATGGCAGATTTGATATAGTAGAAAAGAACTAAGAATGCCTAATGCCTAACTCGAACCAATTTAAAACATCATCGCTCAACGTAACCGAGGACACATGCTGGTCTATACGTTTCTACCACTGTAGTTCCACTACGACTACGCTGTGAGCAGTTGGCCCGCCTACCGGGCCAAAATAAAAAGATCATTCACATTGCTTTTGTCTTTCACATTCCTTGGCATCTACAGAGTCCTTATAGACATCTCGATAAGTTACGTTCCAAGTGATTAATCCCAGATATTCAGCAGACTACTCTGGTTGGGGGTGGGGGGGCTGTGGAGAAAGACCCACTCCACTGCTCTCTGACTCAACTTATAGACATAACCATCTCATAGATTGTATATACCACATAGAAACTGTACATGAAGCGATAGCACTGAACTCTATAGCATGTGGATAGTAAGACCGTGGTATGGCTGTGCTGTTTACCCGGCTAGTCTTGATAACATCCACAGATGTTTGCAGACAGGCAGCTTTACTGTTTCCAGTGCTATTGGTGTACACTAGTCTGTTTACAGCCTGCACTAGACATCTGTTGTGGAAGGGCGGGGGAAAAAATGCAGCATTTGGATGAGACAGAATTGGCTGGTATTTCTCTAACAGTCGTTTCTTGTCTGTACGTGGAGATGCTAATCTCGTTTCCCCAATCACATATTGATATCTCCATGACGATGACTTGTGTTGAAACACAAACAAGGGAATCACAATTCAAGCCGAGGCATCGTTACGTGTTGTTTTTTTCTCCTGCATCTCACAAAATCCTTGTGGGTCTTTTCTTCTTCTTTATTACAACATTCGTGTTGTTATATATATTTTTTTTAAACCAAGTCAAAATAATTGTAACCTGTGAGGCCCTTCCTGTGTCTGTGATAGTGTATGGGGATGTGGGGTGCTCTCAATTTGGAACAAATGAGGCCCTTCCTGTGTCTGTGATAGTGTATGGGGATGTGGGGTGCTCTCAATTGGGCTTCACTACGCTAAGCTGTGCTGCTGCTGGAACAGGGCGTGCTCTGTGTGCTGCCGATACTGTGGGCTGCACTGCTGTTCTCCGAGGCCGGGGGCTGGGGCTTCTGGACGGGCTGTCGGTCAGATGGATCACCTGGATTTGCAGGAGAGGAGCGATTAACAGATATGAGGTGGAAAAACAATAGGTCAATCACAATTATTAGCAGAGGCAACTGGCTCAAGCTAGTGACAGACAGATGTTGAAATGAATCTCACGACATTTCCCAGAGCTCCTGGTCGTCCCATGTGGCGACCATCACGTCAGCGCAAAAGTTATTTTAAGTGACAGTCCACAATCGCACCGCGACTCAACTCCTATAAGCCGTCCAATCAGAGCGCCCGATCCGGCTCGGGCTCAAATGGAAAGACCTGAACTGGGGTTTCTCAATCCAGCTCCACCCTCTCGTCTATCTGCAAGCAATTAGCTGCAGCGCATGTAGCAGAATAAACGCTCGGGCATCCTGGATGAATCTCAAACCGCTGACTTGTTTATTGTTCCATGTATAAATAAGCATTCCAGTTTTTAGATTCCTGGGCTAAAAGCTGAAGACAGACAGAAAGTGAGGAGGCAACTTCAACTGCTAGCATTTCTTTTGGAAGTTGTCTGACTTGGAACTGAAGACATCTGAAAATGTCCCCGTGTTTGTTTTACACATCTGGCACACCGTGCATCTGGTATCGAAATGCACTTCGTCCGTTGTTTGTTTGCAAGGACCGCGGAGAATTCTACGGCAAGAGAGGGAAAAAAAAGACACGGCAGGACGAGGAAAATTTGGGTTTGTGGTTCAGTCCAAAAATGGCACTGTATTTCCTATATTTTGACAAGAGTCCTCTGGGCCGTCATTAGCTGTTCCGTCTATGTTTACCATACTTGTCTTTGTTGTATGCTGGAACGGTTCTTTGTTTAGGTATTACTGTAATTTTATGTTTTGAATATATATGTACAAACGTGCGCGCGTGTGTGTGTGTGTGTGTTTTGCGTGATTTTAGGCCCACAGCTCGTCTGTTTCCCTCTTTAAGGCCCCTCGGTTCTTTCATTTTGCCAGAGCGGCTCTAAAAAACAGCTCTAGCTAAAACCCTGCGTGGGCTTTTAAACACAAAAGGCCTTGGCACACTGACCGAATCTTGTATCAATCTTTCAGATTGGAATTCAGATTGGAATTTAAGGGACAAGCCCTGAGTTGTGTATCCACTAACTCAATAGGATACTTGAATTAATAAGTAAAACATGAAGTAATCCACTGATATCAATGTGTGAGTAAAAAAACGGTGTAACTTACATTAACATTTGACCCGAAAAGCATGCTTTGCTTTCCACCAACCCGGTCAACGGGTTTAAACAAGCAAAAGCTTGTGAAATAGTGTATCTCGAAACCTCAGGCATAAATCAAAGGTGATGAAGTAAATGTTGTTATTAACCATCTGGCCTGACAGAGATGTCATATGGTGACATTATTTAAGTGAGGCTACAGACCACTAACTTGGTTCCATCAAAACACACTGTTCTGCGTCCGGGCAACTCTCGTCCTCGGTCTCTGACGACGACGTCCTTAACCTCTGGTGAAATGTATCACAGGCTGCCAGATTACAGCTTCTCTTCAAAAACAGTATCTTTCCGCCATGTCCACATCCCAAATGGCACCCTATTCCCCACTGCACTCCTATTGACCAGGGCCTATGGCGCTCTTGCCAAAAGTAGTGCACTATATTAGTACACTATCAGGGTTCCACTTGGGTAGGCCTTTCACATTCCTCACGTAGCATGCCCTAAAATAGAGGATAGAACGTATCATGTCCTGTATACACAGGATATATTACTGTACTGAGAAGACTTTGCTTTTGATAAACCACCACATTTCGGTTCACATACATTTCTTTTTTAATACACGTCTGAGGACGCAAACACAAAGTAATGAAGAAGGATACTTAAGAGTTGATCTGCCTGGCTTCACCTCATAACGTTTGAAGAAAATCCAACTGCATCATGTTTTTGGGCGAAATAGGGTCAAAAAGGAATCTTGATTGGTTTGTTTTCGAAGTGGTTGAGACAGTGTCAAGAATAAAAATAATATTGGTTCTGTCTTTTATTGTGTCTAAACCACTCACATTGTGCCTCACCTCCCGTGGGAATATGTGTGGGTATATTTTACACGTATCATCATTTACAGAATTTAAAATACACTGCTGTGGGTATCATTGTGTTTTTAAAGTGAAGTCTTGTATTCTTGACCACCATTACTACCATGTAGGGATATTTGCTCTTCCAAGTGAATATTTTCCACTGACTTCAGCATAATGCGGATGGGTTTCGTCGAGGGATGAGTAACTAATAGTTCCCGTGTCCTTATGCATGATATTGCAGTGAACTATATTTGAACATGGCTTTATGGGGCATTATCAAACGCAGTGGGGACAGGGAAGAGAGAGGGATTTGGGAAGCAGCGTGGGCCTCGCTGTCTGTTGTTATCTGACACGGGAATAACGGGAACACTGACTTTAGAAGCACACGCCTACAGCCGTTTTTGTTCCAACGTCTAAAAACGCTTCACCCTCCAAATCTTTTCATAACCGCATTCCTTACACCTGTTTCTCTGTACAAGTTCAACTTTCGACCTCGGCTATCTTTGGGCCACTGGCCCATGGGGTTGGGGTTTTTGATGGCTGGTCTTTCTGGGAATCTCCTAAGCCTCTCCATGTGGAGATTGTGAAGAGGCGCGAGTATAAACAGAGGGATGAAGTGAACAGAAAATTATCCAAGATCAGGATAGAAATGAATTATCTCTCCACACAACAGACCCAGAGCGACGCTAGTGATTAGAACATGCATTTGGGAAATAATGAATTAGAAACAATTGTAATGTTTGAAGTGAGGTTTGCACATAGCGGCGTTATTACAATCAGAACTTCTAAGGAGATACAATGTCTTCTATTATATTAAAACTGCCTGTTGCTGTGGGTATCACCACCGCGCAAAACTAGATAAATAGGACACATTTACGGAATGCCTTCACTGAGATCGGATCACCATTGTTGTCCCATCTGAGGAAGTTCTTTCGGATCCCCGGATCCAATTTATTTCACAGTATTCCGCTGTGAATACAAAGAGAATGGACTGGGAGAGACCTACAACAGCATACTGCAGTACTGGCCTGTTCTATGTGATGCTGGGAGGTCTTCAACAGAACACTCTTACTCGTGTAAAGAACCCTGGTTTCTGAAGGATTCCACTGGGTTTTGTTCGGAACACATCAGGAATCAATGGAGACGAGTGAGCAGCATAAAAACACAGGCCAGGTTGATGCTAGCTCAGCCAATCTACAGACGCAGGCCTGTTCTGTGTTAGAGCACGTGCAGTAGGGTCCTGTCCGGAGCTCAAGGACAACCTCACTTCCTGTCAGAGGTCGGCAGTGATCAGGGGTCACGAGGACATGGGCGCGGATGGGGAAACGGCTTGGCTTGGCATCTAACAAACGGATTGTTTCTCACTTCCTGTGGGCCAAATGGCAAGGGCCCCACAAAACGGACGGAGTGGGAATTCCAGCTCCTGGTCCTCCGCGCTGTCCGAGCACGGGCCATTGTGTTGGTGAATATTCAGTGACCAACCCTCAACTCAACCCCGCATGGGTCGAAGGCCCCCATTCAAAGGCAGGAAAGAGAAGAACTGCTTACGCGGACAAACAGGATATATTTACAGTAGCGGAGTCAATATGTTATTGTTAACTCGCCTCGCTCCCTGGTGGAATGTTTTTTTTAATCGCATTATAAAACAGCGTCTTTCTGGCACGGCCGTGTCCAGAGTATTCTGAAGAGGCGCTTGTCTTTCCGTCGGCCAAAATGGTCACACAAGCGCCGGCAGGTACAGTCACGTGAAAATGGAAGTGCACCCACCCCGGGGAACGCTCTCTTATCTTGAATACTGGATAACTACTAATCATTGATTGACGGGTCGTTCGGCCATACCTGTATGAGAGTAGATGAACCACAGAGCCCCGGTCAGCAGGGCCCCGATCACGAATGCAGCAAAGGCGATCCCGACGACGGTGGGCGTGTCCAACACGTACAACACGGCTGACGGACAGAAAGAGGCAGACGGTTAGCCAATGAGCACACCTCGGGATTACGGGTAGAGAGAATAAACGTCTGTGTGCGCGAATGACGTATGCGGTCAACGAGCGGTTTAATAGTCAGAGATTTAAACACACGTCGACAGACTTACTCTCTTTCTGCGGCAGGTCAGTGTCCTCCTTCGTTTCTTCTGCGAAAGACAAAAATAAGTAGGTGTTAACGCAGAAAAAAAAAAAAAACAATGAACGTAACCACCTGAGGGAGAACTAGATCCTCGAAAGGACATTGTGTTGTTAAACTCAGGTGGTGAACAATCCAGGAGATAGGTAGATACCACTTTTGAGATGCACTAACGGAATCTTAAAGGGATAGTTTGACCTCAAATCACGTTTTGCATTACCTTCCCCTTTAATGTGGATGTGTCTAATGGCCCACAGTGTCCCATTTAATGAGAAGCCATTCTTTTGTTCACTCCAGTATCGTTAGCATCATTCAAATTCATTATTTAAAACCGCAACAGCGAACTAGCAAACGCTGCATTGCGTGACACCTTATGCCTTCAACCATAACCACAGGTAATAAACATTTCCCTCAAACATGATTTTAACTACACATTGTCCCAAATAGCACCCCGCACTCAGTTTAGTGCACTACGTCTGACCGGGAGAAACATAACGCAGAAGTGAACCACGGGCCTCGACTTCAGGTCGTCTGGAAGGCTTTCAGAAATCTAATTATTTTCTAATTACTTTTGAACAAATACAATGGTGGTTGTTGTTGTGTGGAGGCGAACTCAAGGGCAGGTTTGGTCTGTGTCCAAGGCTCCAGAACTATAGTCAGCTATTCTGGGAAACAACACCCCTTGGGTTTTTAGTTCCCTCTCAATAGGCGATGATATCACCATTACGCAAGAGTTTGATTTCACCAGTGGTGGCAGCAGCATGACAGACTCTCACATCTCTCCATATCTCACTCCTCCGCCTCTATAGTCTTATCTGGTCTCTCTGCTCGTTATGTAGAGAATGCAAAGTTGACCCGTCAACACCCAGAGACACCCAACTAGTTCCAGGCCAGAGGAGAGAGCCGAAGATATCCAGTGGTGTGCAAAACCAGACCAATGTGGTTAAAAAAGTCCCATCAATCGACCCTTAACGGAGATTCGTTTTACTAGAAAACTGTACTTTATGAAGTGTAGAACAATGTATGACAGAACTGTAGCAGAAGACCTTTCTGAGCCAGGTCAAAATATGCTTGGGAAGCCCCAGCTCTGTTCTGAGGTCCTGAGTTTGGGTTGCTGCTCTGTCCGCACAAAAGTGGTCCGCAACCTTCAAGACACGCTCCGCCACTCAGACGAAAGTATTAAGGACACCCTGGTGTCCTGACATTCTCTAAGAAGCTTTATTCATCATTCATATTCAGCTCCCCCAATTATCTCAGCTTTGCTACGTTGCTGTGTTTGCTGCTCACTCAGTGGAACAGAGTGGCGTTGTTCTTTGTTTCTCTTACCCTCTGATCCCTACCCTTTAACCTGGCACGCTAAAGCGTAAGCAAACGAGAGTAATGGAGGCTCTTTGAGATCCTTGACCTTCAGGGTCTGTCCTCCAGTGAAGCAGACGCCAGATGACTCGGTTACGCAGCTTACATGCAGTCAGTGGGCTAACAGAAAGACGGTTTTATGACTTCAACAACTACTGTACTGAACACTTTTTTAAGCATAGGAAAATATCTAGCAGGGGATTCAAAATGACCGTGCTCCAAGTTGTAGACTGTAAGCTTAGCAATAAAATCTGCATCTAAATCAAGTGTAGAGAGAAATGTATTTTTTTATAGTCTTTTTCCACTCCTCAACGCGACTACTGTGTCTTTGCTTGGTGTAATTTGGATGACTTTTTGTTTGTTTTCCTTTCAGACTGCAGATCCGTAAAAAGGGAGATTTTGCTTTGAAGGACTTTCGTTGTGTACGCACTGGACATAACAGAAACGTCTCTCTTTCATTTGAAGGTCAGGCTAAACTCATTGGGATCCTGTCCAGTACAGGACACAGGCTGCTTGACAGTGCTTGTTTGCTTTGCCATCGTCTCAGCATGGTATTAAATGCACAGCTCCAGAGGCCAGATGTGGGATTTCTTCATTAGAGCTTTCGGTATATCTGTGCTGACTGAAGACCACATTGGCACAAAAACCACGGCTAATCCCGCCAGGACCATTGACACATACGGCTTGGTTAAACTAGGATTCAGTTGGTACAGACACTCAGAACCGACCCGTGTAAGTACCCCGTCCTTTTGGGTCTCTGAACGCTAAAAACAGATGAGGAAGTCAAGGTTTTCTACATCTAAACATCATCATGGATGGACACATCCCTTGATCACAACCACGGATAAATCTGATTCAAACATTTATCTTGTTTTTCTCCACAGTTAAATCGTTTGGCACACCCAGAAGACCACTGCCCCCGAACGGTGGGGCGATAAATACGAAACAGGGTGACGTCCGCGTACAGGCAGAGTCTGTGTCCAAAGCAGCGGTGTTACGGTGCAAATTTGTTAGCACAGGCCAGAGTAAGTGCGTTAGTAAACACTCACCCAAGTGGGCACAAGGACAGGCCTTCATTATCAACACCGTATGATTGGACCTGGGAGTCACGTCCTAAACTGCACCCTGTGCCCTTCAGTGTGCTACGTATGTCCAGGTGTTCGGAATTTGTCGTATGAGTCAATAGGGTTGTACTTATCACACCCACAGTTCAACTGCTAATTGACCCCCCCCCCAACCCCCCGCGCCGGCTGTTTGGAAATGTCCTGGCAGTTAAAACAGCAAAGGGACTCCCATGACATCATTCCATCTAGGATTTGGCATTCCATCCTAATGAGTACTATCCAATCTCAGCCTGCCATAGCTCCCAGGGGTACCGGGACCTTCCCAGCCTTCCTCACCCTCTGATCTCCCTCACACACACACCTAACCCTAACCCAGAGTGGAGAACGACTGAGTTACTGAGAGAGTGCGTGAACGAGCAGTTGACTAATGCTGCAATGAAGATCTGCTGCCAACGCTATTCAGAAGAGCAGAGCAGCACTCTGCCGGGAAGTGAAGGCCTCAGAGAAGGGCTAAGTGAAAACAACTGGAGCTGGACGATGTGGATGACGCGTGTTTTTCCACTCCTTCCACACGGTACTGCTTGGTCCAACTGTGGTACAACTGGGCTGGGGCCCACCAAACCCCCGCTATGCTTTAATGAACCTCACACACACACACACACACACAAACACACACACAGAGGGAAGCAATGGGAGACAGGGGGAGGCAATGGGAGACAGGGGGAGGCAATGAGAGACAGAGGGAGGGGAGAGGCAGTGGGAGACAGAGGGAGTCAATGGGGGACAGGGGGAGGCAATGGGAGGGGGGAGGCAGGGGAGGATGCACTCTTCATTGTGACTAGAATTATTTGGTATACCTCCTCTCCTTCTGCAGAAGTAAACTCTGTCTTTCTACAGGATGTCCTCCCCACCCAGACAGCCGTCCTATTGACTCTGTTCCTGTCTTCCTGTCCTCCTCCAATAACTCTCACCGGTGCCATCTCCTCTATCGAACTGGTTCAGCACCAGTGCCATCTCCTCTATCTAACTGGTTCAGCACCAGTGCCATCTCCTCTATCTAACTGGTTCAGCACCAGTGCCATCTCCTCTATCCAACTGGTTCAGCACCAGTGCCATCTCCTCTATCTAACTGGTTCAGCACCAGTGCCATCTCCTCTATCTAACTGGTTCAGCACCAGTGCCATCTCCTCTATCTAACTGGTTCAGCACCAGTGCCATTTCCTGTATCCAACTGGTTCAGCACCAGTGCCATCTCCTCTATCTAACTGGTGCAGCACCAGTGCCATCTCCTCTATCTAACTGGTTCAGCACCAGTGCCATCTCCTCTATCTAACTGGTTCAGCACCAGTGCCATCTCCTCTATCTAACTGGTTCAGCACCAGTGCCATCTCCTCTATCTAACTGGTTCAGCACCAGTGCCATCTCCTCTATCCAACTGGTTCAGCACCAGTGCCATCTCCTCTATCTAACTGGTTCAGCACCAGTGCCATTTCCTGTATCCAACTGGTTCAGCACCAGTGCCATCTCCTCTATCTAACTGGTTCAGCACCAGTGCCATCTCCTCTATCTAACTGGTTCAGCACCAGTGCCATCTCCTCTATCTAACTGGTTCAGCACCAGTGCCATCTCCTCTATCTAACTGGTTTAGCACCAGTGCCATTTCCTGTATCCAACTGGTTCAGCACCAGTGCCATCTTATCTATCTAACTGGTTCAGCACTCTGCAGGTATCCTAATTAGGCTGTCCGTGCTCTTAAGTCACTCCACAGTTTTACATAGTTGATATGAATAAAAACACTTGTGTGATCAGTCAGTACAGATTCTCCAACGCCCGCAAATGTAAAACTTCTAGTATTTTTTTTGTCTGAAAAGGCTTTCAAAAAAATTAAACGTTTCCCACCATGAAATTTACATCACAATACATTCCCTTCATAAACGATAAATCCACCGACGACAAGAGCACATTTATTAAATAGAAAAATCTGAACCAGTCCGATCGTCTCCAAGTTCACCCCATCCTCCCCATATGTGCTGTACAAACTGGTGCATCAAAGAGAAAAGAGAAACCAGGCGTTTGACCCGTCCACCCACATATAAACATACTCGCCCTGGCGTCTGAATCCTTGTGTATACCTAAGAACCAAAATAGCACCGCGCATATATTGCCGAACGACCCGAGAACCCGCCTTCAGCGTGCGGAGCAGAACAAAAAATTTTACGCACCCAGAAAAAAGCGCCCGGACACAAAATGTTCCTATGACGAGAAAATGTTTCAATGATAATTTCCTGGAGTGCCATCCTATTTATATCCTGGAGAATATATATTGGCGATGTGCGAGGACTGTCTTGAGAGGTAACGGAGCTAGTCCACTCACCTCTGTCTTCCCCTCCCACAACCATCAGGGTCGCCGTAGAAGTCTTGGTGTACATCATCATGGCTATGAGGGCCTGTCCGTTGATGGACGTACAGGCGTCATCTGGTTGGATGCACTGCATGGAGGGAAATGTGCCCTTAATTAGTCCACAGAGGAACACCCGATAATGAATGCTCGTTATTTCACGAACCACTGGAGCACATTCCGTATTTCATATATCATTGTTTTTATAATTTCCTTATCTTCTATCAGGCTGTTAGTTTTTATTTATTTTTTCATTTAAATAACCATATTTAAGTGGTTTGTTGATGCCAATCAGAACTCCCACAGATCACCAATTAGTGAATACTTGAGGGAGCGCTGAGCTGAAATAACTGCTGAGAAAAAGTTGCGAAAGTGCAATGAGATAATTAGCTGACGAAAGGGAGTTTCTACAAGACCGAAATAGAGAAAGAGACAGAGAGACAGAACGAAGTGGACAGAAGATGAGACAGAAACAAAGAGAGAGAAAGAAACAAAGACTGAAGTCCAGCGCTGAGGAATAAGTCCTGGTGACACTGAAGCTGCCGGATTGTTTTGGTACTCCTGCTGGTTACTTAGGAAACCTGAAATAGACGTATGCTTCCTGCTCTGGTTTGGCATGGCGGCAGACTGGCAGATGGTGCGGCAAGCCTCTCTCTGTGCCAAGTCTGCAAACTGGAGAGAAAACCTTCTGAACAACTGGCCTGCCCTATCACACTGTGAACACGACCCAGGCGCACGCATAGTTCTGCTTAAATCACCATTTACTGAACGAGTCACTGGATATGGGCCACAGAGGCGGGTCGAGCCAGTGAAGTCTGAGTTACTGAATGTGTTGACCCGAAAGAGGCCGGTGCTACAGAACGTGACACTGGCAGTGCAGGAGATCAATCGGCTAGTGACCCAAAAAGGTCTGGAACAGACCCGCGTCTTAAACCCAGGGAGACGACTTCTGCAATGCCTCAATTTGCACCTCGATTGTCTCCTCCTCTTTATTCGACATGTACTGTGAATCTATCCCAGCAAAAATGTTTCTTCTCTTTTCTATGTTGAAATGGGCAGCAAAGAGTGTGTAAGCGCCCATAAGAGTGCGTAGGAAGGGCGTAAGAGTGCGTTAGAGTTTGTAGGAAGAACGTAGACGTACCATAGGTGGCCCCTGTCTGCTGGTCGCCCTCTTGGAGCAAAGAGACATCTCGCAGTGCAGGAAGAGCAACGATATATTAAAGTGTGAGTTGAAGGTGAAGCTGAACCTCTTCCTGTCCATCTGGGTTTGTCTCAGGGGGTAGTACCTGACCGTATCGTCTGTCGGGCAGATGTTCTCGATCAGGGTATATGGCGTGGGGAAGTTGGTGTTGGAGTCCACTGAAATGAAGCAGGCCTGGATCATGAAGCCCAGATCTGTATCCACTTTGACCGCTCCGATCTGAAGCACACAAGAAAAATGTCTTCCAGTTTATAATGTGTAAATATGTGTATTACGGCCATATAAAGCCTTAAACAGGTGAAATTGTTTTAGAGCTGAAAGCTCTAATGGCTGTTGTCATATAGTTGACACATATTCTTTTGAACAGACTCACTACAGACTGCAACCAAATGGTTGCCTTTTGCACCCATTTTAATGGCTTTTTGAGTTACATCTTTAATACCACTTCAACCTTCAAAAAATTGCTAACACTCTTCTTGTGTTTGTTCGGGATGAGCAGATCGATTACAAGAGTGGTTGGAGCATAATGGTGGCAGCATCATGCTATGGGGATGCTTCTCTGCATCAGGGCCAGGAAAGCTTGTGAGGATACAGGGAAAATTAATGCAGCAAAGTGTCTTGAATGTGGGAGAAGATATACTTTCCATCAGGTACCAGAAACATACAGCCAAAACCATATCAGGGTAAAAACAAAACAATCAATATCTTATATTGGCCCTGTCAAAGTATGGATCTCATTCCAATTGAGAATATTTAAAAGAAATGTTAGTAAATGAGTAATTCACTGAAGATGAACAGCAAATTATAACATCCATATTGTAAGACAATAAAATGAGGATAATATGACAAGCATTTATTTTTGTTTTATTATTATACTATATTATTATTATACAACTGAAAGACACTATAACACCGGTGTAAATTATTTAGCCTGGAGCGCTGATTTGTCTGCGAAGTTATGTGAGGAACACCATCTTGGCAAACATTTGTCCCAGATCTTCCTTCTTTTTTTTTAAACCCCTGAACAAACTAAACGAAGACTTTCATTGTAGTGTCAGGTCCAACAATCACACATCCCGAAGTGTTTTCAAGATCCTTTAAATATTTTAAGAGGATATTTCCGTTGACAGACCAAAGGCATTTCCATGAAAGATTACCCGGCTGCTGTTTTTCTCTCATGTGCTTGACCAGAAAAACAGAGACGACCCCGTTCCCTCTATCTAAATGAATGGTTCTAATGCTTGGCAAGGACTACTGCAAGTCCACAGAATGCAGAGTAGAACCTAAACGTGACATAAGTGACCACACACGTTGTGTCCACCTTACGCTAGGTACGGCGAAGACATTCTCTGGAAAGACTTAGCTGTTCCATTTGCAAGTCTCCAGGGAGAAAGGACTATTTAAAATGCTGTTTGTGGCAGGACGACAGGAGACAGAGGGAGGGACAGAGACTCGGGCTGAGGGTTAGCCCAGAGCAGATGGAGATATGGTGTGTTAGCTTTATATCCCACCAATCCAGACCAAATATAAACGGTCTCAAAGGAAGCTGAAACACTAAAAGATGACAGCCAAAGCTCCAGACCAGACACCAGGAACACAAAGAACAGTCATCACTGATGTTTTTACAGCTCTCATATTGAGGACAGAGAGCGCCATGAAAACGGACTCACACACAACCCATGTCCCATCTTGGTAAAATGCCCCAAGAACTTTCTCCTGAGCTTGTTACCCCAAGACATAGCATGCGTTGACAACCTGTACAGACGTTTGCTGCCTTGGACATCTCTACGAAGACCCCTCCAGAAACCTTTTAATGAAGATCTGTTCAAGACATGTCCACTAAGATTTTTAATGAAAACCTGTCCATTACGTTTTTTTAATGAAAACCTGTCCACTAACTTATTTTTTAACAAAGTACCTGTCGATTAACATTTTAATGAAGACCTGTCCATTACCATTTTAACGAAGACCTGTCCATTGACATTTTAATGAAGACCTGTCCATTGACATTTTAATGAAGACCTGTACATCACCTCTTTGAAGGCCGTGTATTTACCTCAACAAAGACCTGTTTATTCTGGGAAACTATGTGGACGGTCTGTGGAGGCTGAGAATAGAAGAGCTGGTTGTCGTACAGCTGCATGTGGAACACCACATCAGGTCTGTCTGGACCTCCTGATTCTGTCATGCTTGGGGTGTCCTGCTTCTTCCAGTAGGTACAGTTGAACTGGTGGAAAAAGCAGACAGGAGACAGCCAATCAAAACTGAGCACAGGAGAAGTGGGCACGGGTAAGTGTCTGAATGTAGGGACTACAGAGACCGGAAGTAGGTGCAACGGGAAAAAACGTAATGACAGATTTCCCAAAATGTTCAGGTCAGAAAAAGTTCAAGACGTAGGTAGGGAGTGGGGAGTAGACAGACGGTTTTTGAATAATCCCCCTTAAAACGCAGATATTCTCTACGAGCTACGAGGGACTCTGGGTGTCGGGTCTGTCATGAAACGATTCACATTCCTTCCCATTTATATGTCCGCCACCACAATTACATGGAATTTGAAAAAAACATGGACCTTTGTGCTGGTCAAATAAACAGTCAGACAAAGGTCTAATCAGACTGGGCGGACCTGTATTGTTCCCCTGAGAGAGTCATATGTACAGAATCAACTGCGTCTGTTCACTTAATAGATGTATTACCAATATGCTGGGATCAGCGGTGGGCTCCAGAAAAGGACCCCTGTCGGCCACTCCTGTTTCCCCGCGATAGGTCACGTCTCCGGGCTCCTGATCCTCGTAATCCAGCGGTCCGCCACTCCCATCCTTAGACTCGGTTTGACTTATCAGGACCTGAATGTGAACCACGAGGGAGTTGAACAGATCGGTCAGGTCAGGTTGCAGTGCGTCAATTGGGCCCCGTGGTTAATTGAGTCGGTTTTGGAAACAACCCTATGGCTTATAAAATGGCCGGCCAATAAGACACAGTCTACTGTTAGTAAATAAAATGTATAATGGGAGGATGAACAAAAAACAAGACCGTACAAAGACATGGGGCTTTGTCGTGTTGAGAAAGAGCAAAATGAAGATGGATCAGTTGGCCCTTAAGTCTGCAACGTTATCTCTGCATCCAAATCAATCGGAACAAAAGACTCTGGCTGTATGCCCAGCCTTCTCCATCTGCGTTTGGACACAGCTTTGCTGTTACTTGTCCTTTGATTTCTCACCAATTATCCCAAACGATCTGTGAGGAAGTTATTCATAGTTGCGCATTCAACGTTATTGATCAACTCTTCTCAGGAAGAGCCCTCTTGGGTAATCCATAATACTGTCGTCCTGATTTAATCTGATTTAATGTGCTCTTCCTGGGTACAGACATATTTACATCCCACGGTTACAGGCTAGGGTTGGGGAATATGGCGGTAAAGATGCTCAAAATGCAATTTCCATTAAAGTGAATACATTGCTGTTAACCTTTTTTTGTATAAGTTATAGGTTTATTCGACTTCCCGGGCATAAAGACTGATGATAACTGACCCGCCGTTGAAGTGGTAGTTGTGTTAGTGGTAGTTGTGTTAGTGGTAGTTGTGTTAGTGGTAGTTGTGCTAGTGGTAGTTGTGTTAGTGGTAGTTGTGTTAGTGGTAGTTGTGTTAGTGGTAGTCTTGTTAGTGGTAGTTGTGTTAGTGATAGTTGTGTTAGTGGTAGTTGTGTTAGTGGTAGTTGTGTTAGTGGTAGTTGTGTTAGTGGTAGTTGTGTTAGTGGTAGTTGTGTTAGTGGTAGTTGTGTTAGTGGTAGTTGTGTTAGTGGTAGTTGTGTAAGTGGTAGTTGTGTAAGTGGTAGTTGTGTAAGTGGTAGTTGTGTAAGTGTGCCACTCACTGAGTTAATGTACAGGTCCATGGGGCTGTGGTGCATGGGGTACTTCGTGGTTTGACAGCCCTCCAATGGCGTCTCCAGGGTGTAGTGGGTGGAGTTAACCGTCGCTTTGCATGCTGGGTCTTGAAGAGTCAGGTTGGGATTTTTGTAACCGTTTGCCTGAGGGAAAGAGACATTGTAAAACGTATAAGTATTGAGTTCAGAAAATTTTACGACATTATTTTGTTATTTGTCTGTCTCACAACAAGTTTTACAGGAAAATTACAGGAAAAGAAGACACAAGTAAATTCATCCACCACAACTCTAGTACTACTGAGAAATAACGCAGGTGTCAACAGACCCTGGCTTTCAGGAATCTAGTCCCAGATATTTTTTGGTCTGAGTGTTTTTCCAGCCTGAATGAAAAGTTTGGTTGTTGGTCTGGTGACGTCCTTAATGTATAATCCCGATTTTGCAACAGAAATAATTATTTTACCAGCAACTCTTTCAACTTCTTAGACATTCAAACACAAACGGTCGGGCTTTAAGTCATCACTTTTTCAGGTTTCTTTTTTTCTCCAGTGATAATCTGCAAATTGGTCAACTATTTTATTTTTCTTCTATAAGGTGCCTATGTCCATTGTATGTTGTTTAATGAGCGGTTTCATTGGTAAACCATATTCTACATATAGTTCATGACGCAAGCTAATACTCAAAGTCTGGTATTACTCATCCCAGAATGTTGTCTGAATGATAGAATTATATTAAAAGGTAACACAACAATGTAAAAAGAAACAGCAATTCCACAAATGTTGTAGCATAGGCTAGCTGTTAGAATAAAAACATTTGGCCTGTTAAAAGTTAAACCGCTACTGTCAGCAAACTAAAAACAGCCAGCAACAACGCATGTTTTGTTAATATACGGCTCATTAAAAAGAAGCTTGGTTAGGATTGTCTTTAAACTATGAAAGTATTTTTTAGAGAGTAAAGGAACAGCGATGGCGCACTGAAACGTCACGTTTTTGCACGGCAGGATTGCTGTGCCGGTCAGATCCAACACCCCCTCTCATTTGGGTCACAGACACTTGTTTCGCTGTTTATCGACCCTTACCTGGCCCCCTAATCACGGTCCTTATTTAAGTTTTTTTGGGGTAAGCTAACGTCACGGTTGCTAATGTCCTGTCGTTACTTGCTGTTCTTTTCATTATCGTTATATTTTTGTAAATAAATGTCCCCAGTTCGCCGTGTGCTTGTGTCCTGCCGCCCATCTGTTAAAGATAAACCATCTGCCAGAAGAAGCAATAACACCCAGATAAATGATAGACTTACTTTCATGTAAAACGCACATTCGGAAAAGTTAAAACGTATACAGTCGCGGATATGAGCATGACAAACCTCTAATCTCCATACTATGAGTGATGTTTATAACTATGGCACCAATACACTGTGCCAAACGGCAAACAAATCCACTGTGTTGTTCCTCCGAATGCCTGGAAACCAACACGGCTCTAACCAGTATCGTCCCAACCAGTGTGTTGGGTTTTACAATACTTCACTACATCCGTGATGTGGTCTGTTGTGCTTAGACTGCTACACTGTTCCCGGTTGTTAGGCACACACACACACACACACACACACACACACACAAGCTCACCGTCTGGAAAAATGAACGCTCAACTCATTCAGATGTCCGCCGTTATTTAAAGAGGACGACTCAGAGAAGAATTCAGAGAGAACAAGTCCCAGCGGAGACCCGGTCCGAACCCAGTCGGCTCACCTGCAGACTCTCCCGGTCGATGCTGACCACCATCCTGGCTTCCTCGCACCGGACGGTCAGACCCACGTTCAGGAGGCCCTGGTGCTCCTCGGGCTCCTCGTCCGGCTCCCCGTCCAGACCCAGCCAGGAGTGCCGGTCCAGGGAGGAGGACGGGGGCCCGTAGTGCAGGCCCTGGGTCATGGTTGGCGGGAAGCGGAAGGGAAGACCCACGGAGCGCTCCACGGCGGCGCCCGGACCAGCGAACGGGAAGGGGTTGTCCCGGAGGATCGACAGCTCCGGTGGGAAAATGTCCAGGGAGTCCAGGGAATCCACCACATCTGGAAGGCAGGGAACAAACACGTTATAGTGGCGGAGACAAACACGAGCACAGCCGTTAAGTACGGGCATCTACACACACACACACACACACACACACACAAACACACACACACACACACAAACAGTGGCCATGATCAACACAGACAGATAAACACACACACACAGCATCTGGTGGTTTTGGAGGAACAGAAGCAAAACAGTGAACTTGTACTCGCCCAAAGAGCGCAGGTGTAGTTTCCCTCCAGGCCATTTGGCTTATATCGGCTTTAACGTGTACAACAACCGTTGATTATAATAAATCAGATTACTACTATAAGTAGAATTTATTTAAAAACTAGATATCGTGTTTGGATTCGGTGAAACCATGTATGTTTGTGAAGCGTCGAATCTATGGTGAAATGGCATAAACGGAAACAACGTCATTTTAATAATTGAATGAACCGCGGTCATTGGAATTGGGATTGTCTCACCTGGCTTCCTGAGCCGGAGGTTAAAGGTGTTTGCTACTGGGGTGTGGGTATAGGAGGTGACTGGTCCATAGTCCTGGTCCTCTGCCCACTTGATGAGGGCCTGAGAGCCGGACGGGAGGTCGTTCTTTGCGGTCTTAGTCACCTCCATCAGCTTCTCATCGACGGGACTTAGACTTATGGTATTCGACGTCTGGAGAAACAATAAAGTCAGTTTAGTGACGTGTGCAGTCTGGGATTTGACTTCAAAACGCTTCGGGGGCTTTTTATTCGTTTTTTTTCTCCTTTTGCAGACGGCAAAAGTTGCATCCATTCCTTAAATGTCCCACTCAGCTACAAAGACTTTGCTAATATTTAGTTAAGAGTTAAGAGGTATTTTACCTTTAGTTTACACATGTAATTTACATAAACTTTACGTTATAAAGAGCAAAACAATAATTATTAAATATTAGCTCGAAATTTAACCGTTGCCAATTCGTTTGAGTCCGGAGAATTTTGTAACGCACCAGCGTGGTAAAAGGTGTACACTGATATACACACACAAGTCAAATATCCTGATCGATGGTGGGACACGGTCTATTGTGTCTGTGTGTCTCCCGGAATTCCTCATTAGTTCCCAGTATTCCATGCTACTTAATGTGACGTGGGCTAATCTCTTCCCACACACATTTCCCACCAATCCCCAGCTGTCCCAAACTGGCACGAAACTCCGTATTTAGTGCACTGCATTTCCACCAAGGCCCATTGGGCTCTGGTCAGAAGTAGTGCACTAGACAAGTTGTCGGTGGGCGTTTGGGTCGCTGCTGCCCTCTGTCAGTCTTTAGAAGCAGAGCTGTGGCCAATCCTCTGACAGTAGCTAGGGACACGCTTTGATTTTACGAGGCTATCATATCACACACACATAGCTGACATTCTCTGCCTTGCGATATTCACTCTGACTCAGTATCTCACTCTCACACACACACTATCAAGACATTAAGTGTTTTGTCAATGAAACCCTTCCAATGATCCTGGCAGTTTCTGTTTACTTTGGTCCCAGAATCTGAACTCCCAAAGCATCAGAAGTGTAGTCTGTGCGTCTGGCACAGTACCTCCATAGCCTGCTCCTCCCAGATCTCCGTGCTGTCAACTCCTCCCAGATCTCTGTGCTGTCAACTCCTACCACAGCCAAACACCATGCCAAACACATGTATGTGACCAGCCTGGTAATGTACTGGTACTATGAGGTGTAAGCCAACAGCACATAATTACTATGTGTTCCCAGTTTCCTCCTCGTCCTGTTTCTGTAAGCGTCAAACAACCCACCAGACGATGGCTGAATGCACCCCTCCATTACCAAATTACACTTTATTTCCTGAGTAAAGTCCACTGCTTTTCATCATAAAGCCACAGTGCCGGACTTAGGGGACAGGGGGCCATTTTGGCCGCAGCCAGGGCTCGCTAGCTGGCATAAGTGCAGCGTCATGACCCGGCTGAGCATTGCACCACCCAGTCTGCATGTGGCTCGCTGTTAGGGTGCGGGATCCACCCCCGGGGGAGCTAATGCCCACATGACTCAACACACCTAACTAGTTAGCTTAGCATAGGACCCTGAGACAGAGCAGCACACTGAGGTGGAGATATGAGACCCTGAGACAGAGCAGCACACTGAGGTGGAGATATGAGACCCTGAGACAGAGCAGCACACTGAGGTGGAGATATGAGACCCTGAGACAGAGCAGCACACTGAGGTGGAGATATGAGACCCTGAGACAGAGCAGCACACTGAGGTGGAGATATGAGACCCTGAGACAGAGCAGCACACTGAGGTGGAGATATGAGACCCTGAGACAGAGCAGCACACTGAGGTGGAGATATGAGACCCTGAGACAGAGCAGCACACTGAGGTGGAGATATGAGACCCTGAGACAGAGCAGCACACTGAGGTGGAGATATGAGACCCTGAGACAGAGCAGCACACTGAGGTGGAGATATGAGACCCTGAGACAGAGCAGCACACTGAGGTGGAGATATGAGACCCTGAGACAGAGCAGCACACTGAGGTGGAGATATGAGACCCTGAGACAGAGCAGCACACTGAGGTGGAGATATGAGACCCTGAGACAGAGCAGCACACTGAGCTGGAGATATGAGACCCTGAGACAGAGCAGCACACTGAGGAGGAGATATGAGACCCTGAGACAGAGCAGCACACTGAGGAGGAGATATGAGACCCTGAGACAGAGAAGCACACTGAGGTGGAGATATGAGACCCTGAGACAGAGCAGCACACTGAGGTGGAGATATGAGACCCTGAGACAGAGCAGCACACTGAGGTGGAGATATGAGACCCTGAGACAGAGCAGCACACTGAGGTGGAGATATGAGACCCTGAGACAGAGCAGCACACTGAGGTGGAGATATGAGACCCTGAGACAGAGCAGCACACTGAGGTGGAGATATGAGACCCTGAGACAGAGCAGCACACTGAGGTGGAGATATGAGACCCTGAGAAAGAGCAGCACACTGAGGAGGAGATATGAGACCCTGAGACAGAGCAGCACACTGAGGAGGAGATATGAGACCCTGAGACAGAGCAGCACACTGAGGAGGAGATATGAGACCCTGAGACAGAGCAGCACACTGAGGTGGAGATATGAGACCCTGAGACAGAGCAGCACACTGAGGTGGAGATATGAGACCCTGAGACAGAGCAGCACACTGAGGTGGAGATATGAGACCCTGAGACAGAGCAGCACACTGAGGTGGAGATATGAGACCCTGAGACAGAGCAGCACACTGAGGTGGAGATATGGCAAGTTAAGTTAGGAACAGTCTGCCAGTCTTTCTGTTGACCTGGCTGTCTTTGTACGTAATTGGTAATTGCTTTTGAGACTATCCACATTTAGGTTGAAACACAGCAAATATGAGCGTCGGACATTTGCCTGATGTCCAACAAAAACTGAGTGCACCTCCCTTTGTGTGAGTCTAGCAAATGTGCATGCACAGCCAAAATGGCATACTGAAATATTTCATACTCCAGAGACAGACAGTCAACGACACTTCTTGGACGGCGATTGTGTTATTGCTGTTATTTCTGTGGTGACCTTAAGCAGAGAGAGCCGGGCATAAAAGGCACCCTACTCCCGAATTAGTCCACTACTTTTATCCGGAGCCAAATGGGCTAGTAGTGAACTAGTGCACCCGTATTGTGAGCAAGGTGACATTGATTTGGCGTGCAGCCAGCACGGCTCATAAGTCACATTATAATGGAGGGCAAACAGGTCAGGCTGTGAGGACAATCAACATGCTGTGTCTGTGGGTAGGCGGGCCAATACAAACATCTCCCCCTCCTCTCCCCCGTCCGTGATATGATACCATGACAACCCCTTAAAGCTGTCAGGATGCTATTTAACAGTTCGTCCCCGAGCCTCAACAGAATGCAGGCGGGAAACCAGGTGTCACTGCGACGCTCTGTAGATTCTGACAAATGGTCTCTCTGCCCGTCTCTCTGCATGTCTCACCGCATGTCTCCCTGCCTGTCTCCCTGCCTGTCTCCCTGCCTGTCTCTCTGCATGTCTCTCTGCCTGTCTCCCTGCCTGTCTCCCTGCCTGTCTCCCTGCCTGTCTCTCTGCATGTCTCTCTGCATGTCTCTCTGCCTGTCTCCCTGCCTGTCTCCCTGCCTGTCTCCCTGCCTGTCTCTCTGCATGTCTCTCTGCCTGTCTCCCTGCCTGTCTCCCTGCCTGTCTCCCTGCATGTCTCTCTGCCTGTCTCTCTGCCTGTCTTCCTGCTTGTCTCCCTGCCTGTCTCCCTGCATGTCTCTCTGCCTGTCTCTCTGACTGTCTCTCTGCATATCTCCCTGCATGTCTCTCTGCATGTCTCTCTGCCTGTCTCTCTGCCTGTCTCCCTGCCTGTCTCCCTGCATGTCTCTCTGCCTGTCTCCCTGCCTGTCTCTCTGCATGTCTCTCTGCATGTCTCTCTGCCTGTCTCCCTGCCTGTCTCCCTGCCTGTCTCCCTGCATGTCTCTCTGCCTGTCTCTCTGCCTGTCTTCCTGCTTGTCTCCCTGCCTGTCTCCCTGCATGTCTCTCTGCCTGTCTCTCTGACTGTCTCTCTGCATATCTCCCTGCATGTCTCTCTGCATGTCTCTCTGCCTGTCTCTCTGCCTGTCTCCCTGCCTGTCTCCCTGCATGTCTCTCTGCCTGTCTCTCTGACTGTCTCTCTGCATGTCTCTCCGCCTGTCTCTCTGCCTGTCTCCCTGCCTGTCTTCGTGCCTGTCTCTCTGACTGTCTGATCCTGTGTTGTGACATGGATCATTTGCCTGTCTCGCCTCACACCATTGACACAACTGCGATGTGCTACTAAGAAAGTGCAAATCAATTATGGCTGTTAAAATGTGAAATTTGAAAAACAATTAGAAAAATAATTGGCAGCCGTAACATTGTTTGGTTTGCTAGAAAGCTAATGGGCGGACTTGGTCTCTGGAGATGAGCCACGAAATAATCTGATATTATTAGATACAAATCAGATACAAAAACTACACTCCTAAATGGAAAATAACATGTACATAGAAATCCTAGAGTTACATACCACCACGGCCAGTTTGCCGATGACACTGTGAGCCTTGATGACCCAGTTGACAGACTTCTCGCACTTCAGCAGAAGCACGACGTCGCGATGAATCTGAACATCTTCCTCAAGAGGCCTAAGGTCCACGATCACATCTACCTGAAATGCACTGCTCAGGGAGGGAGAGATAGATTGAGGGAGAGATAGAGGGAGCAAGACAAACAGTGAAAAGGAGAGAGACAACGAGTAGAGAAATAGATGGAAAAGGAAAGAGAGGGACATATGAGTTTGGGAACGGCCAAAACACACAGTATTTACATGCCTCTGCTCTGTCTGGCCAACTGATTAAGGAACTGGACATCTCCCAGAAAGAGGACATGTGCGTAGCAGACCAGAGCATGCAGCTGTAGTATGGTGCAACATATTCCCTGTATGTCTGTAAGAACACCACAGAGTAAGAACACAGAGTAAGTTCGGGTTAAGTTATGGTTGGGTTATGTTTGTTGACATTAGCATTTTTATTTACGTCGGGTTACTGCCATCGTAAAATTATTATTATTATGGTTGTGTTATGGTTGTGTTAAGGTTGTGTTGGGTTTCATTTCTGACCTGCTGGAGTTAGGAGCTTGTAGCTCGATGATGTGGACCTCTCGGTTTTGGTCCGGCCCAGAGAGGACACAGCCTTTAGAGGGCTGAGGTTCCACATACTCTGCTAGATAGTTCACAGACAGGAACTTCTTGTCGATTTTACAGGTATCAGAGAACACCGGGTCTGGAAAATGAGAAAGATGCAATTACGAGATTAGATAATTATTACATTTAGAAATAAAACACTAGATGTGATTATACTTGATGAATAATACAAACAATGAATAATCTCTGAGGGCAGTTCCGCAACCGTAATATATTAATATATATGTTTATATATCAATATATAAGTGTTACTGGCAAATGCAGTGTGCAAATCTTATCTTCATGAAGATTAATCTGAGTTGGACAATTTCAGCTGGAACACACTACGTTGTCCTCAGCCAACATTTTGAAACATCTGAATACTCTGGTGTTGGTGATAATAGACAGACACTGACAGACAGCATTTGTATTCTGCACTATTGTTCACAGAGGCCAATATATTTACAAAACACATATTCAACAATAGCCATTATTAACACTTTCAATCATTAATTCCTGACAGGTTTCCCAACAATCTTAGTTACATTTCTTTATTCAAATATTATTATTATTAATCTAACTGCCCAGGCATACAACGCTTCTCTCAGTCTGAGAGAACATCAAAAGTAAGGCCCTCCTGTCTTTACTCAGCAAAACACACAGGACAGATGCTTCCTTATTTGGCAAACAAGGTTCTGGACGGTAGTAAGCATTGGAGAATAGAAAGTAAAAGGTTTGGCACCTTCTCTCATAAAACACCACACGACTCTTTGAAGCGCCAAAAGAGCTTGCGTGTGTGTGTCTGTCTGTGTGTGTGTGTGTGTGTGTGTGTGTGTGTGCGCGTGTGCGTGCGAGTGTGTGCATGCCCGTGTCAATGTCCTGGTAGGACACAAAGCGGAGATCTGTCCAGCTTTATGAAAATGTACCAGTGAGAAAGAGATGGAGCAGAAAGCTAGAGCTCTCCCACATGTTGGCCCACGGCCAAACCGCAAGTTCTAGTGACAGACGGATGCTGAGTGGATGACTGCTTCAATGCCAAGCAGCCCCACTCTCTCCGTTCCTCTGAAGTAACAGGGCAGAGGGAGAACAGAACGTCCTCCAGCAATAATGTGTAATGGAGACGTTACCCCCAACCCCCCTCCGCCCTACTGCCGGCGAAGTCACGGTGAAGTTGTCATCCGGTGAAAGACAGTGGTAAGAAGCAGGGTGTCCGATGCATCTGGATGTTGGTGAAAGATAAGGTTATAGACACGCTGTCACCTCGGTTGACGAAAGACCAGTGGGGAGTTGAATGAGGGAAGGGAAAAGAGAAGCAAGACTGCAACGGATCAATCAAACAAATTCCCCGAAACATGTCAAAACCAGCCAGAGTAACTGCCTGGAGAGGAGAGAGATCTCTTCTGTTAAGACGAACAACAATACATTTTATTTACAGCAGCCACCTGCGGTTCATTCGGTTTTACTGCCTGGCTCAGAGCACAAGCGTCAGATCGGTCGCCTGTCTGATTCGATCTTGCAACCTATTGGTTACTGTCAGATGCGGTACGGCCAGGCTTCCTGTAGTATCACAATCAATGAACCTGAACTTACCGCGAACCACTGCGCAGAAAGATTATTCCATAGTCAATTAAGGAGACTGGCACCCAATCAAACAACTCCAGAGAAGCTGTCCCTGTCCAGAAGAGCTTTCAATGGCCAAATGAGCTGTCCCTCTCCAGAGGAGCTTTCAATGGCCAAATGAGCTGTCCCTCTCCAGAAGAGCTTTCCCCTCCAGAGGAACTGTCCCTCTCCAAAGGAGCTGTCCCTCTCACAAACCTACCACACACATTTTCCTCAGTCCCGTCTCAATCCACTGACCCTGAGCTCACGGTCGAAGCATCAAAGCGGAAAAGTGACAAGAAAAGCAAGCAGCCATATTACAAAAGAAAAGAAAATGACTATGAAGTCCTTTCCACCCAGTCAAATCAATGTGACTTTTAAGTGGAACTGAAAGCTGGCCAGTGGAACTGAGAAATCTGAACGGAGAAAGTGCTTGCTCAGCCGCTCTGGGAGTGTTTTATTACCCGAGGGCCCAATAACTCGCAGGACTTACAATGGCCTCTATTCAGAATTAATTACCGTGTGGGAACCCCTTCATTAAGGTTTAAAGGGGAAGAGAAGACCTGTCACAACGCAGAGGAAATACACAGTTAGCCCAGATGGCTATAAAAGTCTCCCCGGGCAATTTAAGCAGGACTGAGGCATGTACGGTTCCGATGGTTCTGCGATGGCCAGCAAAACATTTAAAGTTCCAGGTAACATTTCCAACTTTCCATTAACAGCTAAACGTACCTTCTCCCACTTTGATGTAGACGTCTAGGGCGATCATTAGTTCGGAGAAGGAGGTGACGGCTCTGTACTTGTTGGTGGTCCAGCTGAGGAGGTGTTCGTTGCCATGTGGAAGCACCTCCGTCTGAACACGACAGTGGACTGAGAAGTTCCCTTGGGGGAGGTGGACGTTAGATCCATCGGAAACCTGAAGGAAAGAGAGACAGTCGATCACAGAAAGACCCCCGACTGAGAGAAATACACTGTTGATGAAGAGACCGTGGCTGATGTATGTTGAGACTCCTGGGAGTCAACAGATGTGGACATGGGCAGCACATGACCGAGAAGAGAACCAGTGAGCTCCCCAATATCTGAGACGGAGACAAGGATGTCGCGGCATAGGATGAAGATAGCGGTGATGTGATTGATCGTATAGCGGTGATGTGATTGATCGTATAGCGGTGATGTGATTGATCGTATAGCGGTGATGTGATTGATCGTATAGCGGTGATGTGATTGATCGTATAGCGGTGATGTGATTGATCGTATAGCGGTGATGTGATTGCGGAGATGTGATTGATCGTATAGCGGTGATGTGATTGATCGTATAGCGGTGATGTGATTGATCGTATAGCGGTGATGTGATTGATCGTATAGCGGTGATGTGATTGATCGTATAGCGGTGATGTGATTGATCGTATAGCGGTGATGTGATTGATCGTATAGCGGTGATGTGATTGATCGTATAGCGGTGATGTGATTGATCGTATAGCGGTGATGTGATTGATCGTATAGCGGTGATGTGATTGATCGTATAGCGGTGATGTGATTGATCGTATAGCGGTGATGTGATTGATCGTATAGCGGTGATGTGATTGATCGTATAGCGGTGATGTGATTGATCGTATAGCGGTGATGTGATTGATCGTATAGCGGTGATGTGATTGATCGTATAGCGGTGATGTGATTGATCGTATAGCGGTGATGTGATTGATCGTATAGCGGTGATGTGATTGATCGTATAGCGGTGATGTGATTGATCGTATAGCGGTGATGTGATTGATCGTATAGCGGTGATGTGATTGATCGTATAGCGGTGATGTGATTGATCGTATAGCGGTGATGTGATTGATCGTATAGCGGTGATGTGATTGATCGTATAGCGGTGATGTGATTGATCGTATAGCGGTGATGTGATTGATCGTATAGCGGTGATGTGATTGATCGTCCAGCACAGCAAATGCAAACATCTAGCGTGTTCAAGGTTTACGAATCTCAAACTAGATTTTTTATAACTGAAGGCGTTATCAACCACTACAAAAGATCCCCATAAATGATTAGAAACTTAACTAAAATGTCATTTTGCTGCCAGATTATTTTCTTGTTTTTCACCATCGAAAACTATGTCTATGGCTCTAAGAGACTACTGTGTAACAGGCGTGGGGAAAAGGTACAGCCAAGGATATTTGGTGGTGATCGACAGTTGGCGCAGAGACCGTGAGGAAGATTTTAATAGAGGCATTTATCTACTGATTACTGAAGGAAATAAATATACACATATACACGTATACGTAATGCATAGTCAATTCCCCATGATATAAAATGGTGAGTCTAGCCAGTGGACTGTATCCGAGTCATGGATCAATTTTGAGAAGCGCTGTTGTTCTGTTGGATCCTGGAGTAGGTTTTCTACAGCAAACAAAGGCCGCTTTGTTGATAAAGACATGCACGTAAAACTGAACGATGTATTGATATGATCGTTCACTTTTACGGGGAAAGCAGTAAAAGTCCAGGCCTGTATCGAGGCAAAATGAAACAGAGCTGGGGCAGACCTTTCCAGATTTCAACCTTCCATGTACACGTTGCCAGAACACATCTTTCACACTCCGTCCTGATCCGTTATGTCAAAGCCTCGCCCATAGTACACTCTGTATTTTCACACACGGTCTTCCTACACACTAAGGTGTCTGGTTTCTGCTGTTTTATGATCTGTTATAACGCGTCATCATCACTGCATACCACGAAATTTTACTGTGTCAGCAAACAGCTGGAACAGTATGGAGCTGTCAATTGTGACCGTAGTAAGACACGTACGATAGAGCAGACACACTCAGAGACACAAAGAAATACACAACAGCGCCATGATGTTTGGTTAATCTAAAGGTTTGTGGATGAGGGTGAACATCGCATCCAGAATGCAGGGAGATGTAGCCGAAGTGAATGCAGGTGATACGTACGGGAGAGTTGAATATTACCACAACATTCGAGCGGAGCCATAAGCCCACTATGGTGATTTGACTTTGGCAGGGAGGGATGGAAAGAGGAAGATTGAGGGTGGAGAAACTTGGCTGGTCTTGGTGTGTATCGTGTATATGTGTGTGTGTGTGTGTGTGCGTGTGTGTGTGTGTGCATCTAACAGAGAGAGAGAGAGAGAGAGAGAAAAAGAGAGAGAACCACTGCAGTGACTCTTAACGGACCTTGACCCATATGCTTAATTTCAGAGAAATCCACATTCACATGTGATAAAAAGCAAACTGACTTAAGTACAACTGTGAGCAGAGCCATGGTTTGGGGAGCAGCCAGGCAACCCAGAACACTCTCTGGTCTAGACAGCCTACCTCGTTATACTTATAAACAGCCTACCTCATTATGCTTATAGACAGCCTACCTCGTTATACTTATAAACAGCCTACCTCATTATCCTTATAGACAGCCTACCTCGTTATACTTATAAACAGCCTACCTCATTATGCTTATAGACAGCCTACCTCGTTATACTTATAAACAGCCTACCTCATTATGCTTATAGACAGCCTACCTCGTTATACTTATAAACAGCCTACCTCATTATGCTTATAGACAGCCTACCTCGTTATACTTATAAACAGCCTACCTCATTATGCTTATAGACAGCCTACCTCGTTATACTTATAAACAGCCTACCTCATTATCCTTATAGACAGCCTACCTCATTATGCTTATAGACAGCCTACCTCATTATGCTTATAGACAGCCTACCTCATTATGCTTATAGACAGCCTACCTCATTATGCTTATAGACAGCCTACCTCATTATGCTTATAGACAGCCTACCTCATTATGCTTATAGACAGCCTACCTCATTATGCTTATAGACAGCCTACCTCATTATGCTTATAGACAGCCTACCTCGTTATACTTATAAACAGCCTACCTCATTATCCTTATAGACAGCCTACCTCGTTATACTTATAAACAGCCTACCTCATTATGCTTATAGACAGCCTACCTCGTTATACTTATAAACAGCCTACCTCATTATGCTTATAGACAGCCTACCTCGTTATACTTATAAACAGCCTACCTCATTATGCTTATAGACAGCCTACCTCGTTATACTTATAAACAGCCTACCTCATTATGCTTATAGACAGCCTACCTCGTTATACTTATAAACAGCCTACCTCATTATCCTTATAGACAGCCTACCTCATTATGCTTATAGACAGCCTACCTCATTATGCTTATAGACAGCCTACCTCATTATGCTTATAGACAGCCTACCTCATTATGCTTATAGACAGCCTACCTCATTATGCTTATAGACAGCCTACCTCATTATGCTTATAGACAGCCTACCTCATTATGCTTATAGACAGCCTACCTCATTATGCTTCTAGACAGCCTACCTCATTATGCTTATAGACAGCCTACCTCATTATGCTTCTAGCCTACCTCGTTATACTTATAGATAGCCTAGCTTACTATCCTTATAGACAGCCTACCTCGTATTTCTAGACAACCTACCTCATTATACTTAGACAGCCTACCCCATTATTCTCATAGAAATCATCTCACTATCCTTCAAGACAGTCTACTTAATACTTCTAAACAGCCTACCTCATTTTTCTAGACAGCCGACCTCATATTTCTAAACAGCCTACCTCATATTTCTAGACAGGCTACCTCATATTTCTAGACAGCCCACCTCATACTTCTAGACAGCCTGCCTCATACTTCTAGACAGCCTGCCTCATACTTCTAGACAGCCTGCCTCATACTTCTAGACAGCCTGCCTCGTTATACTTCTAGACAGCCTGCCTCGTTATACTTCTAGACAGCCTGCCTCGTTATACTTCTAGACAGCCTGCCTCGTTATACTTCTAGACAGCCTGCCTCGTTATACTTCTAGACAGCCCACCTGCCACCTCGTTATGATCCATGCTTGTTTTTCTTTTTTTTCTTATCTCAAGGTCTTAAACGGAGGAGGAAACTACTGACAGAGCGCACATCAAATGAAAGGTCTTAGGAACACATAACATTAAGCTAGGTGTCGTGTGGACCTTAAAAGGCCATATCTTAAGAGGATCGCTAGGATCATTTAAAATGGGTTGCATCTGACATCTTTTGGTCAGTAGATGTTTTCACAAAAGAGGGGAGACAAGGAAATTGAAAAAAAAGTCCTTTTGAGCAACACTGTTGGTTTTTCAGCCCAAGGTGTTTTTCCGGTGTTCTTTGTGTGAAAATTACAATAACTGTCTGTCTGGGTATTTGAAAATCCAGACAACTAAGTTCCCCATTCCCCCCAACACACACACACACACACACACATACACCACACACACACACACACACACCACAGAGTGGCCCCGCCTGCTCCATGTGTAACATCTGCCTGCTCTTTTATTTTTTGCGATAACATTTACCACGACTACGGCAGGAAGGAAAATAACCTTTCTGTGGAGACGTGAAGTGATGTGCCATGATCTGACTGTCTCACCTCGGCTTTCAAAAGCAATACGGAGCAGTGCTGCGCTGAGAGAGTACAGGAGGAGGGACAGGAGGAGGGAAGGAGTCTGGGTTCACTTTGGGAGACCTTGCCAAGCTCAGCAGAGTTTAGCGTTTTAATTGCGGCAATACGACTGTAATTAGTCGAAAAGAATTAGAGAGAAAAGCCTGAAAAACCAAATTACCTCCAGGGTTTTCCACACAGAGTTCAGAAAAGGGAATATGAAGAGAGAGACCCCTCAACATCTTTTTGGTTTCCCTGTCCCCCATGTCAAAATCAGAGAGCCATGCCCCGTTGGAGTGGGTGAAAGAATAAAACATATTAGAAGTAAAAGTTTTCATCAAAGTTAGAAGAAACAAACAAACTTGCCAAGTGAATCCACCACAATTCCCTCCATTGTAGAACTGCGGGCGAAGACGTCTGACGCGAGGTAACGATTAACAGTAACGAGAAACAGTGAGAAAAACGTTCCTGCAAAACATGGCAAAGCCTCCATTTTCAAATTGACTTTAATCGCCGCTGCTGTCATGGCATGTAATTACGCTCGTTGCCTTGAGCTTCTTATCGCCACGTTCTGAACAGGACGTGCGGAGAGAACGTTCTGAACGTTGTCCCTGAACACATCCATCTGTGTTGTCTGTGTTCTCTGCTCACAATCAAACCAAGCCAGAGCAACTAGCTTGTTCCTGGGCCGGTTTCCTCGGACAGCCTTGTACCCAACAAGCAAGGCCGCGCGCGGTCTGTTTGGCCTCTCTCTCTCCGTCTGGCTCTACATCTGTCTGTCAGGAATCACCTCGGGTCTGCACTCGAGAGGTGAAGCCAAGCACTCACACATCGTTCAGCGTAATTGAGCATGTAGCTAAAGCGCTAATCTGAATGGTGTTTTTTGGGGGCAATTAAAACCTAAACACAAGAGCGTGTTTGGTTGTAACCAGAGATGCAAGTCTAGTTCAGCACATTTTCTACATTCCTGCGCTGAATATCGCTAACTTAGGGCCGGCTTAAATACCCCCTCACGGGGTAACACAATGAAATCTATTAGAGCAACATCACTTCTGACATCTGGCACTATCAACTGTTCAGAAGAAGTGCGCGGGACATGCAATGTGACACAATGAAATAGTAACCAGGAGAAAGCAGCTGCGGACGTTTGTTGGCAGAAGTCCAACTGTACCAGAGTCTCCGGTTTCAGCGGCTACGGCGTTGAGCCTTCCTCCCTGTTACACTGGGGCACGGACAAGAGGCCAAAGTATACAACCCGGCATTAACACGGGCCTGCTGGCCTTCCGCGTGACGCCTCAGTCTAGGGACGCTTTAAGGCGTTCTGTTGCCATTAAGCTGTCCGCCGCAGTCGAGATTTGAGAGTAGACAGTTCCCCCGGTTGATGGTTGGACGGGGAGCCAGATGGGCGGGGCCAATTTGCCCGCGACTCCCAGACACCCGGGGGAGCTTGCGTGCGCTCGCACACACATATACACTGAACCGCGTGACTTCGCTGTCGAAAGGGTAGTGTGGGAAAGAAAGCAGCAAGGCCTGGTGCTAACTCAATCTTCAACTCTCCCGAACGCCACCGGGATCTGTTGCAATAAGACAGGGCAAAATGCACAAGACAGGTAGAATAATGGGCTCAATCTGGGACATTTTAAGATTTGCCCAGCATCCTGCACGGACTGACGTTGTTTAAAAGCATATTTGCCTGTGGTTGGTTTCCTGCCCTCTCTGCCTGTGTATCTGAGCGTCTACATGTAACAGCCATATGTTTTGTATCGGGTGAGAGGTGACGCCATGCCAAATGTTTAATATCAATGATTATAGTGTTGTAATCGTCCAGCTCCTCCGGTTAAGCAACACCAAGAGCCCTGCACGACCTGAGAAAACAGCACGGCTGTTTGGAGAGTATGAGGTTTTCCCAACAGACAGTCAAGACAGTCAGCAAGAAAAAGACAGTCCTAAGAGTGTGTGTGTGTGGGGGGGTAATAAGATAATAAGAGCATGCTCTAATGTAGCAATGATATGAATGTGATAAATGCTGGTGTGGGTGATTTGATATGCTCTGTCTAGATTGGCTCCAGAGAGCAAATCAAGCTTCTGGCATGTGCTGTGTGCTGTGTGGTGTGTGTGTGTGTGTGTGTGTGTGTGTTTATGTGCGTGTGCGTGTGTGTGTGTGTGTGTGTGTGCGTGCGTGCATGTGTGTGTGCATGTTTGTGTGTGTGCATGTTTGTGTGTGTGCATGTTTGTGTGTGTGTGTATCAATGTGTGTATATACCAGTGTGTGTACGTTTCTTTGTTTGTGTGTGTTTGTGTTCTCATGCCTTCGTGGGTGATTCGATCTGCTCGGTCCAGATTGGTTTCAGAGAGGTAATCAAGCTGGCATGCGGTCAGTGTGTGTGTGTGTGTGTGTGTTTGTTTGCGCATGCATGTGTGCGTGCTAACTAGCGTTGTGTAGAACACAACACCATCTGCCTCTGCACCACCGCAAAACATTCCAAAAGACCTGTCTCTGATGGAAAGCCAATACTGAGCTGTTCATGTTTCTGATTAACCCGACGCAAAAAGACTAGAAAGAAAGTCAGGGGGGGGGAATTAGCAAACAAGAAGGAAAATGAGACTGGGCTAGAGGAAATCAAACAGCAAATCCAAATAATACAATAAAAAAGAAGAAAGAAGAGAAAACGAGAAAGAATTGGCCTATGGAAAAAAAGCAATCCCCCAGAGAAACTTTACAATGTTGCTCCATCAAGTGGCCAGCGAGGACAGAGATGCATTCCGGATCATTCCAGATCATTCCAGATCACAATAGTCTAGACAAACAGGTATAGTAACCCGATAGAAAAAGAAGGCCCAAAGAGAACTCCCTCGACAGACGTAGGGCAACACCTCCAGCACATCGAGAATAGAGTCAGAGTCAACCTTCATGAAGACAATCAGAATTATTCCCCCGGTGAAATGACATTGGCTTGATTTGCCGTGACCAATTCTCATTTGACATAACACAGCACATTGGCGCTTGTTTTACACAGGAATGTCTACATTCTGGGCAGAGGATTGCATACGAGGTCAAGACAAAGGAGCCTCCAGCAGGCCAACAACAACAGTGGGATCATGGTCTGAAGGCCTGAAGCTCCAGGAAACAAGGCCTGGCAGCACCTAGTGGAGTCCGGCCAGATAGAGAACGTGTGGTCCATTGCCTCAACAACGCCCACCTCCCCCACACTCCCCTGCCCACCACAGGGTGCATCCTATAGTCTACTACATCCATGGCTGAGTGGCCACATATAAATGTAAACCGTTGTTCTCCAGACGCTGGCTGTGTCCGTCTCCGCAGCACAGCCTTTACATAAAGTAAACACTCAGTGTTCCCGTCCGAAGCAGACCGCCAGCGTCAATATACGTCCGGCTCTGATCCGGTCGTTATGCGTCCAGGACGCTGCTGTGAGGCGAGGTTTCCATCCTGGCCTTTTGTTTTCTTCTCCTGTCAGACTGCTTAACTCAGACGTGTGTACTGCAGTGGGTCTGGGCAGAGGCTATCTGCAGAGTTCACAGACATTTTCCATAAATCATTGGTGTCATGTAGCATTACTATCCCATACATCCCATACATACTTTACCTGAAGACCATCACTGTTCCAGAACTTGACCCATTGCAGTTTGCCAACAGACCCGATCAACATGGCTCTCCACTTCTTTCTCCAGCATCTTGACTCCCCGGAAACCTATGTCAGAATCCTGTTTGTGGACTTCAGCTCTGCTTTTAACACCATAATCCCAGCCCTCCTCCAGGATAAGATCTCCACCATGGGAGTGCCTGTGTCAACGTGTAAATAGATCACAGATTTTCTTTCCAACAGGAGGCAGCACCTGAGGTTGGGGAAACATCTGTCGGACCCTTTGACCATCAGCACTGGCTCCCCTCAAGGTTGTGTCCTGTCCCCTCTTATCTTCTCTCTATAGACAAACAACTGCACCTCCAGTAAAGTTTGCAGATGACACCACCCTCATTGGTCTAATCTCTGATGGGGACGAGACCGCCTACGGGTGGAAATCGTCTGACTGATGTCCTGGTGCAGTCTCAACAACTTGGAGCTCAATGCTCTAAAGACAGTGGAATTGAGAGTGGACTTAAGGAGAATCCCAGCTGACATTTGCAGCTGAACATCACCTCTCTCACTAAGAAAGCACAACAAAGACTGTACTTTTTGAGTTGCCGCATGCAGTCCAAACTGCCAAGGTCCATGATGATTAATGCCTACACAGCCATCATCAAGTCCATCCTGACCTCCTCCATCACCGTGTGGTACACTGCAGCCACTTTCAAAGATAAAGACAGACTGCAACACATCATCCGCTCTGCAGAGCGGACAATTGATTGCAAGCTGCTGTCCCTCAACGATCTACTCAAAGTCAGGTCACTGAGGCGGGCAGCAAAGATTGAGTCAGACCCTTCCCACAAGGTAACGGACTATTCAGAAGACTCCCCTTTGACAGACGGCTCAGTTTACCAAGACCAAAACATCCCACCACAGGAACAGCTTCTTCCCCCCGGGAGGGAGTCTAAAGAATATGCCTCTAACACTACGCTGCTCTGTTTGCACATGTTTCAAGTACCGGTACGTCTTAAATTGTCTTCGAATGTGTGTTACAACGCCGCAGCTAGTGGTCAGAACAAAATCCATGTGTGTGTGATTCGGACCATTCTCTCAGCAGCTCCTCTCCACTCTTTGTCTGCCAGTCAGTCAGTGGTCGGGTTTCATCCGGGAAGCATGTTAACAAGGCAAACTCAATCTGAGGAGAGCAGAGGCTCTTGGGAATATTGTTACGGCCCTGGGCTGTCGGCTTGATGGATAGAAGATAACAGGCATCACGCGGGTCTCTCAGCCAGGAGGCCCAGACACATACGGACAAACGTATCAGTACCATCCCTCACAGTGTTAAAGCTACAGACCAGAGTGCCTCACCACAGACAGACAGACAGCTGATGGATCCACCTCAACGGTGGGGGAGAATGTGCCTGAACTGGACTCAAATACGACACAGGGCTTAACTGTGTAACTTGGCAGGGAGTAAAAAAATTAACTGTGTGCCATCTGGATAAAAACTCGTAATTTCAGATCCCAGGTCAGACCGTAGGCCCAGGGTCATATGCATGTCAGATCTCAGGTCAGATCGTAAGCCCAGGGTCATATCTGTATTTCAGATCCCAGGTCAGATCGTAGGCCCAGGGCCATATGTATATCACATCCCAGGTCAGAACGTAGGGTCATTTGTATATCAGATCCCAGGTCAGATCGTAGGCCCAGGGCCATATGTATATCACATCCCAGGTCAGAACGTAGGGTCATTTGTATATCAGATCCAAGGTCAGATCGTAGGCCCAGGGCCATATGTATATCACATCCCAGGTCAGAACGTAGGGTCATTTGTATATCAGATCCAAGGTCAGATCGTAGGCCCAGGGCCATATGTATATCACATCCCAGGTCAGAACGTAGGGTCATTTGTATATCAGATCCCAGGTCAGATCGTAGGCCCAGGGCCATATGTATATCACATCCCAGGTCAGAACGTAGGGTCATTTGTATATCAGATCCAAGGTCAGATCGTAGGCCCAGGGCCATATGTATATCACATCCCAGGTCAGATCGTAGGGTCATTTGTATATCAGATCCCAGGTCAGATCGTAGGCCCAGGGCCATATGTATATCAGCCTTAGCAGCAGAAAGACTGGCTCGAAGTGCATGCATAATTAGAGTTTTCAACTAAAAACAAACGTGCACGCAGAATTAGTTTACAGTCGTACAAATATGAGCAGCCTAGGTGCAGATGGATCTGAACCAACTGAATCCATTTTTTCTAATCCGACCAGAGAACTGTTTCCACACGGTGCAGGAAATGTGTCAATTAAAATAGGAGCCTGGTATGTCAGTCTCATATTGTCTGGGTGTGTGTGTGACGTGTTCACGACAGGTGTTGAGGTGAAAACCAATTCTGTGGTCGAGACAGGAACACTGAGGTGGGGTCGGCTGAACACCTGGAGTGACACCCAAATAGTGACACCCTATTTAAAAGCCTACTGACTATTTAGCCGGCCAGAAGTGTTTGCCGCGAGGAATTTGCAATGTCCATGCCTTTTTCATTGTTTACTTTATTATTGCTGAGCGTTGCTTTTGGAGTGGTTATAACGATATTAGTCTATCGCTCAGGTCTGGAATATAGCGGAACAATGGCCTCGCCGGTCACGTCGATGCGCTGAGAAACAGAAGACAGGGGGATGTTAGCACGTCAACTAGCTAGCTTCACATGGCCACAGTAATCCCTCTCTAACACAGAAGTGATGACGGACAACTAACGTCCTCTGGCTGCCGACGGAGACCCACGTCTTCCCACTGATGATAGGGCAGATTTCAGGTTAAGCCTCTGAGGGACCGAATTTGTGCTAGAGGACATAATTCATTATGTGTACGGCAAACGTGTGTGTGTGTGGGGGTGTGTGTGTGTGCGTGTGTGGGTGGGTGTGTGGGTGGGTGTGTGGGTGGGTGTGTGTGTGTGCAGGCATGCACGTGCACGTCTGTGTTAAATTCTTGTACGGGCTCTGGTTTTCCTGGTAGGATGTTTTCCACCGCATAAGGAAATAACATGGATAGTGCCTGAAGTCCTTCTCCGGTGGAATGCTACAGTGATAAGACACATTTGACAACGGTTATCTCGGTAGAACCCATCTCTACATGAAAGCCCTCACCGCGCATACATACATGGTACGATAGGAGTGGGAAAAGTACAAAGCAGCTGAGCCAGGCATATGGCGTACAGGAGCGTGGTTATCGCTCATATCCCATAGCTTACAGACAGACAGTGTCTGAGAGCGTGGAGAGTGCAAAGGTGAAAGCGTGCACGTGAGAGAGACGGAGAATTTGTGCGGAGGAAATATTGCGAGAGCGAACGTGAGAACCAGAAAGTGCGATTGAGAGAGAAAGTGCAACAAAACGAGATTGTGCAAGAGAAGGAACGTACTCCTCAACTGGTCTCCATACGGCCAGCTGTACGGTGGGGAGCGGGGGGGGATGGTCTGCTGCCTCTGACGAAAAAACCATCCAATCATGTCCACCACTGTAAGGGATGTGTGTGTGTGTGTCTGCTTCCGTGAGAGGGAGAAAACAGCCCTCCACTGTTCAACAGGCAGACTAACAAACAAACATGTTGTTGGGGACCCCAGCGCCAACAGAGTTGATCTCACCGACCCTATTTATCTTCTAGTATAGATATGCTTTGTTCCTTAAGGATGAGAGACTGAAGGAGAGTAGCATATCCTAGCCTGGCGTGACAGTGACTGTAGGAGAACACGGACGAATGGGGCACCAGGCTCGAGCGAACATGCCAGCGGACGTGCCAACCGACATGCCAACCCACTCCACTGTGTATGCCATCGCGTAAACTGCCGTCCCGTAATCACTCCAAGGCTGATACCGACGGCGTTCCGAGGCAGCGGCGTGCGATTCATCAGAGTGGAATGTTTGTCATTAGTTTACAGTAAGAGGAAGTGGAAAGTGTGTGTCTGTTTAATGTACGGAAGACGGGTACCCGTGGGTAAACCACTGCTAAACATTCACGTCTCACCACAGGGCTTGTGGGAGTGTGTTTGTGTGTGCACGTGCGCGTGTGTGTGTGTGCGTGTAAACATGCCCGGTTGTTGTTGTCTAAGATTGCGTGTAATTATGATAAACCTGTAACCAACAGCTGAGAACTTTTCCAGTCTAGACCGAGCACAACGCATGTTCCCTCCGCGAAAGAACGGCCTCCTAAACGCCTCAATGGGAAAAGTGGGCGACGCCCGAACGTTAATAAAGGTTGGTATGAGGAAAATGAACACATGGGAGTAAGAGAGATTGTAAAGTGACCTAGTTGAGAGAGAGGGAGCGAGAGAGATAGAGAGAAAAGGAGAGAATATCGCAAGGCCTCGCCTGAGAAACAGAGCTATCCTACCACTATTACAAATAAATTGAGAAATACTTAGAGCTAATATAAGTTTGAGCCATTCAAAAGAGTTTTACACCATAAAAAAATAAAACAAATGACCTCATGCCACAATCTGAGGGACACCCCGATGACAAAACAAACAGGCATTTACATTTAGCTGTTTACCGTTTTGTTTCGGTTTTCAAAGAACTCCTTGAGATTTTCAGTCATACTGCAATTTCTGTCTTTCATTCGAAAAACGTATTGATGTATTATAAATCATGAACTTTATAAATATGCAGAGTTCTAGGTCACCAATTAGGTGTTATTGCATGAACAAACTGTACATAAAACATATTTGAGAGAAGACCAGAGAGGGATTGATCGACGGGCAGAGGAACTTACATGGAACGTGTGTTTGATGCCCAGAGCTAGTTTCTCTGTCCTGACCTCCCAGACCACAGGCTGGGGGGAGTTGAGAACAAACACCAGAGGTTTCTGGTGCACCAACAGGGACTGGATGGGCTTCAGGTGCAGCTTCACCTGAAATGAGGACGAACACAGCAAGGGTTAAAGGACACGAGGTGACACATTAGATAGATCTGAGCGAAATTGTAATAATTTATTTCTGTTATTTGTTTTTTAGTCTGATTATATTTTTATATTCATCATTCGTCATCACAGTTAAAAGGACTCCCAAAAGGTTGATGTAAGATTGGAGACCAAACCATCACATGGCAACCATGCTTAGTGTACAGTTAATTACTGTGAGAAAATAACTGAAAGCTGTTCATCTGGATAGTATGTGTTTATTTGCTCAAAATTATATATAACATTAGAAATATTAAATAAGCAAATTAAAATACGCACTAACAAATACAATTAAATTCTAAATACTGGACCTGCATCTCATAAACAGTACATACATGTTACTTTCCTAAAAACAGACGGAAATCAAGTGAAGTGCTCGCTCATCATCTGGCAGAGTCATCTGGCATCCGAGTAGATGCTTCCACCGTGAGAAGAAGCCTTACAAGAAAAGGTTACATGTTCAAACCAATCAAACTGGGGAAGGCATCGAGCGGTAGACATTAACCAAAATGCTTTCTTAGATGCAACACGACCTTTTCTGAAAGAATGCTCCTGGTTGAAGCTTGTACTTTGGTGCCAGATTCTGAGGGGCCCTCATGATTGGAGTCATTACCACCAGGTGTGGGCGTCATACAGAGTTAGACCCAACATTTGGAACCCAAAACTTCCCAGAGGTTCTTAGGGGACTGAGAGTATGACAGCATGGTACAACGTAGGACCAGCAATAAGGCATAAAACCACCCGATCCCCTTTTCGTTTCACACTGCTGCTTCGCCCGGCCGATAGCACAGATTTATCTTCGCTGTGGAATTCTGTTGTTGTCATGTCAACGTTATCAAAACAGCCCGGACCACTCTGTTGACTTTTCTAGAACAATTACGGGGCAATAATGTCCATGATTCTCTTTTATCAGTGGCTTTCGTTGTTTATATTGAACGCTCGCGGTACCAATCGTTTCGCTGAGGCTTTACAACTTTGCGCCGATATGTTGTCTAACTCTGGCCCCTGCAATCTAAACGCTGACACACTGGACACTTTGTTAAGAGTGTTGAGGAAGAAAAAATAAAAGATTACAAGCAAGGAAGTGAGTCTCTGTAACCCACAGCATCACAGCGAGCGACCCCACTCTGAAGAGACAGAGAGTGGGAAAGAGAATATTTCTTCTCTGCTTCCAGACTGTCATCAGAATTGATTCTGGTTGTCTATCAGTGACAGGGGGAGAATATCTGAGCTCTCACTTTTCGGGACTGTATAGTAGCCATGTCTGGCCCGGTTTGGGGCCCGCGGGGACCAAATCTATCCTGGTGATTTAGAGGACTACAGATTCACTGAAACCAGACCCGTCTTTAGATTCAACGCAGCAGTAGTTTGACAAATAGGCCGTAACTTCACCGCATTCCAGGTGTAAGAGCCGATATCCAGCATGGGTTGGGGACAAAGTGCATTGTGGGCCGGAATCAAATGAGGGCGGAAATCAAACCCACACGCTGCGCTGTGTGCATGTGCATCAGACCGTGACGAGGCACATGCTCCAACATTTTAACAATCAAGCCATTTATGAAATAAAAATAAACCAAAGGGCAATATCCTAAAGCGGGAAGTGAGTACAACCCTGGCATTACTATCACGTAATATTGGTGAAATTAGAGGCAGGCCAAACAAAATCCGAGTGCAAACAAAAACATCTTTGCTGTTTATCTTGGGAAGGTCCATTCTTCCACTAAGGATAGAAACGTGTACTTGTACTAAACCTTATGAGAACATGGGCTGCGTCCGAAATCGCGTACTATGTTGAGTATGTACTACATTTAAATAAGAACGTACTTTGCGACCGTTAAAAAAGTATGTTCTATATAGTGAGAATCCGGGTAGTATGAATGGAGTCCGGACGTACTACATGATGCGCCGTGTTCTACTTGTATAATCTACCGGGCAAGAGAAGCGTGTTTCATTCAGGTCCGCGTCCTCCTACCACCACGCATAAAGCAAACCCGCTTTTAAGTCAATCGTTTACTTATATGATGTTAAACAAATACAATTTAACCACAAAGAAACAAAAAAGTGTTTTCTAAAGTAGTTACACTTTTAATTTTTTTATTAACATTTCTAAAGTAGTTACACTTGAAGACTGCCGCGTCTCCGGGTTTCCGACATTTTTAAATGTAACGAGAACTGCTCTCTCCTATTGCATCATGGGATAGTAAAGTGTCCATCGTATGCACACTTCAGAATCTCGCCGGAAGTAGTAGGTCATCCGGGTACTTTTCGCATACTGTTTTTCGAATACTATGATTTCGGACATACTACTCTGCTCGCGCACTGTTTTTCGCATACTATACAGTATGGAAGTACGCGATTTCGGACGCAGCCATAGTCTCTCTCCTGAAAGCTACTCTCTCTCTTTCTGCATCTCTATTCTCTATTTCTCCTTCTCTATTCTCTCTTTCCCCCGCTCTGTTCTCTCTGTCCCCCTCTATACTTTGCCTTCTACCAGTTCGGTCTCAATCGTACTCTCAGTCTAGCTTATTCCCAGGCAAATCACATTATGCCTCGCGTGTAAGCATCCACAGCTGGTTAATTACAGTAAGTCACTAACTCAACCCACAAGGAGATCTGCTATGCCAGATTACTACCACAGTCGGTTAATTACAGTGACTCACTTACTCAACCCACAAGGAGATCTGCTTGTGCCACATTAATACCACGTTGTCCCCAAATCGAATCCTAACTCAATGAGTCATGGCATGTTGAGATGATACAGAGGGAATATAGACTAGACTGGATTTAGTATCGATCAGTCAAATTGCTTTCATATAGCCCTTTTTACAACAAAGTTGTCACAAAGTTCTTTTACAAACACCCAGCCTAAACCCGACAGAGCACATATGCACAACACAAAGTTGATACAAGTTGATACACAGCGCCTTGGAAAAACATGAATTTAATTTTAAAAACCTAGAGAGGAACCAGGCTCTGAGGGGTGGCCAGTCCTCTTCTGGCTGTGCTGGGTGAACTTATGACAGTTTAGTTTGATAGTTCAGTAGCAACATGCATGGGTAAATGTTTGATTCACAGACGGGGCTGGTTAGCACTCATCATGAATACAGGAAACGCAGAAACAATCCACTGCTGTGTCTGTGTAGTTTTTGTACACTATGAAAAAATGCTCAAGTACAAACAATTTGTTTGTTCGCGTCTCCACATCGTTCAGATCCTAATCGTCCAGCATCCACATTACGCTGGCCTGTTACATTAACTTATCTGCCACATCGGCTCTTGAGATGTAACGCTTTGATGCATACTACGGATTGCCGTAGTTAAACCTAAACAATGGTCGAATTCTTCAGACTATTCCTGTGAGGCAGTCAACGTATTTAGAAAAGCCTTGCAAATAGGTTAAGCGGAACTTTGCTCAGACAGAAACGCCATTGAACCACCAGACCGAAATGGGAAATTGGACGAACTGGAGGCTATTGGATTGCATCGCTCCCACAACATTTTTCCCTCCAGGCCACTTCCAAATTCTTCATTTCTCTGTTACGCTATCGCAGAAACCCAATTCAAAATGTCCACCGAATTCTCCACCTTGCTTGAATGTCACCCGTTCAGACCCATCTCGTCATTGACCATCTCTGGAACGATATGACATAAAGTTGATCAAAGAGTAGAGGTGTTACTTCAAAAGCCACCAACGGACCTCTCTAAAGCCCCGGAGACAACAGCGAAACTCAGTGTTTGGCAATGGTGGCTGTACAAGTGATGCAATGATCCTAGCAACAACGGAAGTCAGTGAGAGGCGAAATGGAAGAAATTACAGAGGGGGCTTGGCTCAGAGAAGCTGCACACACACACACACACACACACACAATAAGCGAGGTCAAAGCCCCCAGAGTGAGTCCCCCACAGCTTTCATTACCTTTCCCCCCCTCACTCTTTCTTGATGTTTGTCCTTGTGGAACAGTTCAGATGCGCATCTAATCTGCTTAAACCTCCCCCTCTGTCCAGACTGTGGAAAAAGCCTATCCATCCATCCCTGCTGAGAGAAAACCCTGACTCAAGGCAGCGCAGATACAATCAGACCCGCTCTCATTCAGCTGGCTTCAGAGGCCTTGGCTTTAACCAGAGATAAACGCAGGGGGGTGGAGCTAACGGAGAAAGAGAGAGAAAGAGAGAGAGAGATGTAAATGTTTTGGAATTTTCGCACCAGACAGAAATCTTTCCGAAAGATGTGAGTCACCGCAAATAAAAAAAACGAATGAAATGACGGATAAACAGCATTGCGGGGAGAGACAATGGCATTGAGAAAGAGCATTGCAGTAATGTATTAGTGCTATAACCAAACCAATGAGAGGAACAGAGACGTAGAGAACCAGGAGCAGCCCACACATTGTGGATTATCTGAGGACAGCATCAGTCTATGATCTGTCCTGCCTATCGACAAGGAAACCTAACTAAACCACCATGTGATACTAATCTATCTGCAGCAGACGAAGAGCTAGAGCCAAAGGTCATTCCCACTTCAGCCAGGGTCCTCGGTCCCAGTGCCAACTCGCCCTCCTCCCATTTTTCTCCTGCTCCAACCAGGCAGAGGTGTAGAGGATGGAGGGGTAAGGAACAGCTGCTAAATGTCTCTATCTACCCACCCACAGAGAGAGAGAGAGAGCTCCGTCCAAGTTCTATCCGGCCGTTGCCGTGGGGACAGACCAACACAAGCCCGGCTGGCGGATCGACTGGCTGTCCTATGCGTGCTACACTCTGTGGTGATGTGATCAACACAGGAGGGGAACAGCGGTGATCCAGAGGTATACCGGGTCTCGATCAGGCCTGGGCAAGCCAGGGTCCAAAGAGAAGACCCCCTGCTGCCTGGCAGCAATGGGCAGGGGTCCGGTGGCGCTGATCATCAATTCCTGTCTAGTGCACTTCGTTTGTAGGGAATAGAATGCCCTTGTAGACGCACCCGGTGACTGGCCAGGGAGGTAGGAGGCAGAGATGGGGGGTGGGGAGGTGAAGACAGGACTGGGACGGGAAGCTTGTCTAGAACTATCACATTACCATGAAATCAAACCTTTCACAAAACCCTTACAGGATGTGGCCAAACCCTGCCCACCAAAACAGCCCCACCAAAACAGCCCCACCAAAACAGCCCCACCAAAACAGCCCCACCAAAACAGCCCCACCAAAACAGTCCGGCTGGCATTCCGTGACTGGGCAAAGCAATTGGACGAGAACACGGAAAATATTGTTCGATATAAAACTAAAATCCTGGATATTGACTCTTTACGATAGGCCATCGTAATGATTTTTCCATGAATGTCTGTGAGCATGCAGGGAGTATGACGCAATAAACAGCACTGGACAGAACATATTCCAAGAGAGACAGAGAACTCTGCCCGACAATAACAACTGCACAATGACTCAAGGCATTCTGAACGTAATGACAGAACCCTGTTGTTTAAGTTTCACAACGAAACATTCGTATATTTATATATATATATATATATATATATATATATATATATATAGTGAATAGATACACCAAACCACCTGTCTAATACGCTGAGGCCTGGACTCTATAAGACCCAGCACATCCCACAGATGCTTAATTGGATAGATATCTGGAATTCTTCATCACGTTCCTCAAATCACCGTCGAACAATGTGTGCAGTCGAGCAGGACGCATTATCTTACTGATAACTGGCAATACCTTTGCCATGAAAGTCTGTACCTGGACTGCAATAATGTTTAGTCAGGTGGCACGTCATGGGCGATCTGACCGGTCTGCGGCAATGCCAGCGCGAACCGCAACAGTCAACCTTCTGTCGGTTCAGACCAGACAGAATAGCCTACGCTACCCTCGCACATAAATGGGCCATGGTCAACCAACACTCTGACACTGGTTTGTGGTAACTACTCACCACTGCTGACCCAACATGCATTGCTGGTTTAGAGAGGCTCTTACCCAGCAGTGTGGCCATATCAATTTGTCCCTTGTCAAATTTGCTCAACTTTTGTCTCCTCTCCATTCGTCCTGCATCCCAGACTTAGACCACAAGAACGGATCGTTTACTCACCATCTAATCTACCCAGACCTTGATACAAGGCCATGTCAGGAAATTACCAACATTATTCGGTTCACCTGTGAGAGGTCAGAACGTTTCAATCAGCGTGTATCTCTCAGATAGGGGCGGCTTTAGCACACGTGTTGCCGGTATCTTGGTTCTTTCTGGATCACCGCTCAGACAGAGAGTGCAGCTGAACTCTGGGGATAACAGATAACAGCGCAGAAGCACTCAGAGGACGGCCGAGGCAGAAGGGAACTTGTTGACTGCTCTTATCGTGGCCCAGACGCCCATCGCGGTGCTGATCTGAGGGCCGATGCGGGCCTTCACCTGGTGCCACTGCACCACCAGCGCTAATCAGTCTCCCTCCTAGTCTGGGAGAAGGCGGAGCTTCATGGCGTGATGGTAATCAGGTTGTGAAGACATTAGACTCAAAGGAAAACAACTCCGGAGAACGATCCAGATCTCAGAGACAGATCTCTGGCAGATTAGCCTAAGAGGCTCCACACGACTCCTCGCCTCGGATCACTGACTGTGTTGTGTACTGTAAACTTCCTGTCCCCGTAGGAACAACACGTCTACAGCCGTCATCAGGTGACCACACACCTGACGACACATCGAGGCCTTCATTCTGTCGGATATGTGCGAACCGCACGGTTAGAATTTGTGTCATCGGGGTAACATCCCTTCGGGAAACCCAGGCGAGACGAGAAGCGAAGGGGTAAGAGCATCTATTTGGCTGGAGACGATAGCGTCCCATCGCTGCGGTATTGGCACAAGACGAAAGGCTAGATCATGTTTAACCTCTGCTACTACAAATACAACCACAAGAGTCACTACAGAGGTTTGGGATGGTACGTTCGCCTAGTTTGAGGATAAGAATGGTGTGAGAAAAAGATAAAGAAAAAAACAGTGAGCGGGTGAGAGCTCTAGCTTGACCTGCCCCTTGCACTTTGGTCTCACACTTAGTTCCAACTCCAGAATTTGCTTATTGAAGCTTTTTACTGTGTAATTGACGAGTAGGTGTTATAGTGCTTTCCTTTAGAAGCTGTGCCCTCTCTCAGGGCCTGGGGCTCTGCACATCAAGTCACTCTCCAGGCAGAGTTCATATCTAAGAATTCCACCTGATAAAACAATCATCTGCTCAGCCTCACGCTGATCCGGGGCCAGGAGACTCTCGTTTGATGTTCGCCTTTGGTAAGTTGATTAGACAAAGACGGCCTGTGAGTGTGAGAAAGGATGGTTGCTGTCCAGGCCCTCTGCTTCGCTAATTATGCACCTCCAGTGTTACAGCCGGACCCAGACAAGAGGGGGCGTCCCAGATTCTGCAGTGCCCTACACGCTATACAAGGCACTACTTTCAGTTGGGTCTGGACCAACTTAAGAGTGGTGTGAGTGGCGAAAGTACACCTGGGGTGGGGGGGGGGGCTTAAAACAGACCACACAAACGTCTCACAACTGCAACGGCAACAGCAGATACATCGACTTCCAGTAAAGTTATAGTTTTTTAAAGAGATATTTTAGTCAAAATCCCAGCTGGGTTACAGATACGTTGCTACAAAAACTTTGAGACCTGTCCTAAAATACGGACAACAAAGCAACGTCTGTCATTTCGGTTAAGGGGTTCTCTTCTGAACATTACTCCTCTTTTTATCTCTGCCTCACTTACCGGCAAGCAGCTAGGAACCCATAATCTTAAAGGTAAATGTGCCACTAAATAATGTTGTCCCATATCTGAGACTGTGTTCAAAACCCCCACAGAGTTCGTACAGGTCTTATCAGGGACCTTCTGGCGGAGAATGTGTGATTTTTTTCCCCTAGTAGGGCTTTTGAGTTCTCAGTGTTGTCTCTGCCAGATAGAGGGACAGAGAGAGAGACACAAAGACAGGCCAAGGGACCGGCAGAGAGACCGGCAGAGAGACAGAGAAAGAGATAAGAGACCTGATACTTTGACCCCCAGACTTTCATCACAGACTGATGACATCATGGTGGTTCAGTATTGGCTGTTCACCTGGAACTAAAGGATTACATATTACAGTCTGAGCCAGCGATAGAGAGAGAACAGATATTGCAGATGTTGCATATAGAAGCCAGTTCTTTGTTGAATGTGGCTTTATAACACATACTTGTGTGCCATGTGTGATGCCACGTCTGATGCCACGTCTGATGCCACGTCTGATGCCACGTCTGATGCCACGACTGATGCCATGTCTGATGCCATGTGTGATGCCACGTGTTATGCCACATCTGATGCCACGTGTGATTCCACGTCTGATTCCACGTCTGATGCCACGTCTGATGCCACGTCTGATGCCACGTGTGATTCCACGTCTGATGCCACGTGTGATGCCACGTGTTATGCCACATCTGATGCCACGTGTGATTCCACGTGTGATGCCACGTCTGATGCCACGTCTGATGCCACGTCTGATGCCACGTAGTGATACAGACTGAGTGTGCCCCATGCAGGTCCAAGGGGTCATGTCTGCGCCCCGGTCTCAGATAGGAAGGCCGGCCCAAGTCTGTACAGGATGCCAGGTGTCCTGAGATAGTAAAAACACATATCTCCACGAACACCCACGGTCATGGGAAGAACCGAAGCGGGGCCACGTTCTCTCTATCTCTCCGCCCGGGACCGGGGCCTTCCGCAGTCAATGACAGGGTCAGGAGGGTGGGCAGTGAGTGGGTGAGTGGGGGTAGAGGGGTGGTCTGGGGAATGGGACACCACGTTGGCTTTTTAAACAATCGGCCCCTCTAGAGTCTGAATAACTTGGGGCAAAGGAGCTTGGGAAGGCAAGGAGAGGTCAATCAAGACAAGTACAATTTCCAGGATAATTCAGGATCTTCCATAACAGTCAAATTAGCACACTTCTATCATTCAGATGTTCCCTGTAAATAACACAGCGATCAACAATTGTGAGACTTGTCATTAATCATCATTCATACTGGCTGTGACAGACGTCCCTTAAACAAACCACTCAACGTGACACTCCTGACGATGTGACTACACTGCTGGGACACAAGCGTTTCCCATGACATTCCGACGGTCCCGAATCGTCCCCCTCGTAACAAGTCAACAACACGAATTACAGGGGGATTTACAGTCTGACTAATGCAGTCGGAAGATGAACAATGACACCGAAGTTACAAAAACACGAAAACCGGCCAAAATGACCGGACGAAAATACACGTGATGTATTGCATCGAAAGATTTCGCCAGCAAAAACACGCCCCACACAACTGTGGACATAAGGCACGGCCGTTGTCCTTAGGGACCGAGCTGTGAGCGTGGGGCTGTGCTTTACGGCCTCACCGCCTCCCAAGCAGAATTAGCTGACGGCAATTGAAGGCGTCATTGGGGCGGTGATCCCGAGCAGGGGCGACAAAATAATCGCAGAGTTCCGGACAGCGAACCTCCCGTGTGTTGGCCTCGTTGCCCCGCGTCATGAGCACCTCCTCGACACTGAGACTTTGGATTCCGTCAGACTCCCAAATGTCAGACTCCCAAATGACACCCGATCCCGTTCAGTCAGCAGTAGTGTGCTAAGCAGGGAGTAGCATGCCATTTAGGACGCACTCTTGGCTTCCCGGGCCCTGGTTGTGTATCAGTCCCCACAGCAGAATGATGCCAGATGTGGATAATGTGGTCTACGTCAAAGGCTACTCGAAGGCCTCTGTCCCACCCCCCACAAATCACTCTCCCGAAATTAGGAGGCACAACAACTGCTTGTGATCAAACCTGTATCTCTATACTTGGCATCGTGGCTCTCGCTACAGAACAACGGTATGTAAGACGAACGAGTGCAATCAGAACAGCACATGTTCGGGATTTGGAGCAGTGACAGGTACGGCATCATGCAGACTTGACCTCACCTCACGCATTCCTGTTTGACTGTGACAAGTAATCCAATGTGTGTTTAATGTGACGAGCGCTTTCTCTTTTCTAATTTTCCATTTTTCTAACGTGCTTGATTGATTGATTGATTTTCATCTCTGAGCTTCATTTGCATCAACACTGCTGTCTTCCTCATGTTGTCCCAGCACAACAACATTTCTAAGTGACGTTTGGACTGTAGTTTTTTCCATGAAATAATGCACCAGGTATATTTACGGATGTTATTACAGGATCGCCAGAGTGATTCCTTTATTTACCAGCTGACTCAACAGACCCACAAACCCTGACGCCCAGTTCCCTCTCCAGCCTATATGCAGCAGTGAAATCCTGGAACAGGCTGAGACATGTTGCCTTTCACAGCACCCCGTGTTTGACTGAGGGGACACTAAATATGCCGACACAGCGCATCCTTCAGTCAGCAGGCTGTAGCGAGATCTCACACCGGTGACTCATGGTCGAGCAAACGCTCATGCAAACAGACCAAAGCCTTGTCAGTCAATAGCCTGATGGGAGCCTGGTTTGTACCAGAGGTATTTGGCCCAATGGGTCCATGCCTGTAGACGGAGGCACGCTGCAACACTCAGGACAGGAGTGTCTGGTTCAATGTATCACCGCTTAGCCTCAAACCAAAGGGCTCAAACGTCACTCTGGATAGTCGTATGATGAGGAATAAAATAATCGGAGGGCAGGTTTGGGCTCTGTGTCTTGGCCATGCGAGGAGGTGCAGAGGTTAAGTCAGGGGTTTGTTGACTGCACACAGCCGTCCAGATTGCTGGGGGGAGATTATATTTTCGCTGCTTTTGTTTTATTGCCCGTTGCTAAGCCCGTCTATAACAAGGTCTCTGTCCCAAATAGCACCCTAAACTCTGCATAGTGCACGCCCTCAGACCACGGCTCATATGGGTGGAGTCTTAGGAAGTGCACTTTGTAGGCGGCGCAGGGTCTAATTTGGGACTCGACCAGTGGAGAGCTCTAACAACAATCAGATCTCCCAAGGATGTTTAAAATCTTCTGCTGAGTTGCTTTGGCCAACGGGCCTTTCTTCTGCTTCCTGTCGGCACCAGGGGGGAAGGAACGGAGGCCATTTTCTGGGCCCGTGATTACAATGGGGGCAGAAGGGGGCAGGGAGAGAGATGCAACAGATACTGGGTTCCTCGAGAATATGAGAGTGCACCGTAGAAGGGCGAGGGAACAGTCACTGCAGGGGTGTGGGGCACCCATCTGTACATTGGCTGCCAATGGCCGAAAGTGTCCAAAAGGCAAACAAAAGAGAACACAATGTGAAACAGGAAGTAGCACCTACCGGTCCTTTGCCGTTTATTTTAACTCGCCTTGCCTCATTCTGTGTTTGATGACCAACCACAGCTAGCGCTCAGTCTTTAGCATTTGGCCTTGCTCAATTGCTAGTCGTTAATCGCAACCTCTAAGCCAATCAGAAAAGGGGAGTCGATAACACGAGTATTTGTCAACGAGGGAGTCAACAAGAGCGGGGGAACTTAGTTTGTCTTACGCGCGTGCGAAATGCATCTTCAACATAGCATTCGCTGTTGAGAGCCAGTGTGAATGCGATGAGCGCTAATCTTGGAGGTGCTAATATCCCAACCCTTTAATAAACATTCCCAACCAGGCATATGGCCCTTTAGTCACTAGCAAGGTGATGTAAAGTCTTTAACATAAAGGCACTGGTCTATATGAATAGTATTTATGACTGATGACATCTCACTATAGTTTATTGGAATACCATCTTCATTGAGTTCCACAGATTCTTCTTCCCAATTGACCCAACAAGAGTTTATGCTAAGAAATGCCCCCACGGTCAACTCTATCCTCAGTTCAAGCTGTTGTTATTCTTGGGTTCGGTACAACTTTTAGAAGCTGAGTTGATCTAGTATCTATTTCATCCTCCTCTTGTTATTAGCGCTAAGGTTCTGCTGGCCCGGAGCAAAAGAAAACAAGAAATACACAGCTCTCGCCAGGAAGGAGTTTGACTCAGTCCTCCTCGAAACCGGAGAGGCATCTCGGTAATTAAAGCATCAGTTAACTCGGTACAAAATAAAAATACAAAATAAATTAAAAACAGGGCTGTTGAAAGCCGAAATCCGAACACGCTATAACGTACAACCATGGAACGAAGCTAATGTGGTCATCAACAAGAGGTGACGATTTTTAAACGCGGTTGTCTGCATTTTAGCTGACCCCTGTGTTTCTGTTGATGTCATGGCGGAAACAGCATGCTGTGTAGAATGTTAGGCTGATTAGGTCTAGTTGTTCACCGTGGCTGACAGTTACAGCTGTACAAATGTCTGGCATGTGTGAATCTCGTCTACAGCGCGTCTGGCTATTTTGACCCGGACCAATTAAGATTCTTTGCTTGCGGCTCTTGATTCGCGCTAGCTAGCGCCATGCGGTACACCGCGACGGCGGTGAGACGTGCGTCGGCTACTGACCTTTGACGGCGAGCCTTCCGGACCGGAATCGCGACGTCTCAGGTTGATGACGTGGACCTCTTGAGGCAGTCCTTGGGTGCCGCGGGAAGCGCAGCCTGACAGGGCGGTGAAACTCTTCAGCAGGGCCTGTACCGGGTGGCGGACCCCAACGGGAAGCAGCTCACAGGGGCTACGGGACAACGGACCTAGAGGGAAGAAACATAAATAATGGGATTTTTAACTGGTATTGGAGCAACTTGTGGACCGTTCAAAATGATTAGAAACAGATTCGCGAACGAGTGTTTGCAACAAAAATGTTAACGAGCGATCTGTGAATTCTGAGGGCAAGTAAACAAGTGTGAGAGCATAATGAGTGACATAACCGGTATCTAATTTGGGCAAAGCAAACTAAACACTGTCTGCTCACATCGTCGGGGTCACTAAACTCACTGCATCTCTAACTAGGCCATTCTGTCCGGTACACAGCCCCGACTAAAAGCAGACTCGGAACCGCACAAACTCAAAGAACCGCGCCACTTTCTCTGACCCGAAAACAGTCAACTAACACGGCCTCACCTCTGAACAAAGCAGACACTGAACCCAGTACAGGCGGTCCTGGTGCCGGACGAATAATCAAGATGACCCAGAGACGCCTCCAATTATAATCCCCTTAATGTGACTTTCCCTCTCTCTCTTGTTTAAATGAACTGGTCAGACCTGACCGTGGCTAAACTCTCTAATCACTACAGCAGGTGGACCAGACTTCACACTGCACTGCCTCTGGCTATAGTCAGAACCATAATTAGCTGTTATAACGGAGGGTAGTTAAAGGAGCTGCCGGTGGAACGGCACAGGAGGTTTTTCTGTATGAGTGTTATGCCAGAAACCTGTCAGGCATTGTGTGTGTGTGTGTGTGTGTGTGTTTAACGCTGACTGATAACAGTGATCAGGCAACTCAACATAAATCAAGCGGTTTCTTAACAGCGCTTTCTCAAATGGCCGTCGTAAACGGGCGAGATAATGTTAGAGGTGGTTGGTTTGTTTGCTTCTTTCTCTATGCATCAGAATCCTTACTTGGCGATGCTCTATTTTGTAACAACAGGTGTGACCTGTCAAATACGTCTTAATCTCAGTGTGACTTCCCGGGCGAAATGGCGGTTTAAAAAGAAAGTAGCCAATAGCTGGAATCATTAAGAGTGTTATAGATGGGGGGTTTATTAGAGCAAAAACTGGGCCTAATGCCATGCTCCTCCCACCATGTCTGTCATGTGGAGAGAAACAGTAAAACCAGTGAGCCCTGTCAGTCATGCAAAGCCAAGCCTCAGTGTGGTGAAACCAGAGGTTGCGTGCCAAATGACACCCTACCCTATTTCCTAAAGCGCAGAGAAGGCTGTAGTGCAAAAAAAGAGCACTTTACAGTACGCCATTTGGGCCGGTCGATCTGGGGCCTGGAGGGGGTGGGGTCCGGGTATGCTCTGCTGGCATGGAAAAGCACATTAGGCCAACAGAACAGGCTACAGTAACTTCCATACAGAGATCGTATGGTTCTAAACTCATCAGCGAGTCATCAGGGCCAGAGTGGAAAAAACCCCGCTGCACATCAGCCAGCCAATCACACTGCTCTGTAGACAACACCCACGTCAACATTCAAACCATAAGCAAGCAACAGATACATACTCCCTGCTACAAGTGTTCAGGATGGGCACCAGCTTTAATTGCCATTCGTTTATAATATTAAAAAAATCCTAACATAGACACACACACACACACACACACAGACCCTTATGGTTTAGTGCAAGGCGTTGGACAGGTGTTTCCCATTAGAGAAACTAGGTCTCAGGGGACAGGTTGTGGTTAGTCTTTCCTGCTGCAGGTCAATTCCTACACTGACTGCAAAGACCCACCAAGTCACCTAACGTCCGCAGGCACACACCCCTCGTAACCGACCAAACATTACAGACCCCCCAACATTACAGACCCCCCCAACATTACAGACCCCGCCCCTACATCACAGACCCCACCCCTACATTACAGACCCCGCCCCTACACTACAGACCCCGCATCCTACATAACAGACAACCTCATTACAGACCACCCTCACATTACAGACCCCCACACATAGTGCTACACCCTTAGCATACTATTGTTTCCAATTGGTATCCACGGTAATAATTTCACCAACAGGGTAGACAACAACTACAAAGCTCCGCCCGTCTCCTGACAGGAACACCTCACAGTGGTCCCCTCGAAGAAGGTTCCAATGAGACCAGACCTCTGTTGTTTTTACAGGACTGCGCGCACCAACGCAGCACATCAACGTAGCGCACCAACGCAGCGCACCAACGCAGCGCACCAACGCAGCACACCAACGCAGTACACCAACGCAATGCACCAACGCAGCGCACCAACGCAGCGCACCAACGCAGCGCACCAACGCAGCACACCAACGCAGTACACCAACGCAATGCACCAACGCAGCGCACCAACGCAGCGCACCAACGCAGCGCACCAACGCAGCACACCAACGCAATACACCAACGCAATGCACCAACGCAGTACACCAACGCAGTGCACCAACGCAGCACACCAACGCAGCGGACGTGTTCCACAACCGAGCAGGAGACATGACAGATCTTCCGCTCGGCATGTTGTCGCACGTCCATTCCGTTGTGTTGTTTCGTCTGAGATGATGTCATCGGCCTATCGACTCTCCTGCTTCCATCTGCCTCCTGTGGCTAGAGAATTCGTTCTCCATACAGCACATAGGACTGTCCTTTGATGTGCTCTATGGGAACGGCGACAAACAACAACATTCTGACGGGTGGCTGGGGTGAGAAAAAGTCATGGCTAAACCTTGTTTCGGTGCACACTACACCCTTAAACCCTCCCACACCTCGCTGCTGCTAGGAGAAGACGGCCTCCCTAACCTAAAGCTTCCACCCAACTTTTTTAGTCCTCATCACAGAGGACGCGCTAGGAGATTCATGTTTCTACACCCCACCAAAAGAACAATCACCCCACCAGCCAGACCAAAATATAAATCATTTTTGGATGACGGCCAGGAGATGACGGTACTGGTCAGGCAGTGGTTCTTTTTTTAACTTTGTGGAAAAAAGTGCTGCAAAGAAACAATAAAACTATATTGGGGAGGGAAAAAGTCCAAAAGATTTAGCCAGTAACAGAAGGAAACCGGGCATATGTTTTACAAGCCTGAAACACAGATACGTGTCGCCCTGAAGCCATGGTTGTCCAACGTGATAAAAAACAATGACATTGTTCCCCTCCCAAATAATAATAATGTCTTGGAGATTCTTTGGTATCTTGATCCGAAAGACAAAATGCCAATTGACGGGCAGTGATTAGTTGTTTAGTTGTAGTACATTCATCCAACGGTCCGGCTATTACAACATTAATAAACGTCGATGATGTCTTACGGACAATCAGAAACGGGAACTTAGTTTATATATTTACATACACACGTGAACTTTAATTCGAGACATAATATCCTGGCATTTTCGACTATTTGTCTGTCGCACATCTGGAATCGTCATCACAGTCGTGCAGCTTGCAAAGAGACGAGACATCTGGCCCTGCCACAGCTTTGTCTCCTGTCACAGCTTTGTCTCCTGTCACCTTGTCTGCAAGTCCCCTCTCCTAGTACATCTCCCCCTCACTCTCTCTCACTCTCTCCCTCTCCCTCTCTACCTCTCTTCCCTGTGTTTCTTTTTAGAAAAGTACATAGGTCTGGTCCCGCAGCTGCTAGATTGTCTGGCCGTGCCGAGGGAACAAATGAATGCCCACTGGAGAGGAATGACAGAAGTTGTTGTTCCCTGCGCATGAAAAACTACCCAGAACTGGAGGCCACCGCCGATTACTTTACAAGTCGGTACTACACAGAGCCGACCCGATCCAGTCGTATCTGAAAATCACAAATGATATTCCATCTGGCGTCGACCATAACGGCCCCAAAGGTTCCATGTCGGCATTTCTTAGGTTTCTGTTGGGAGAATCGAGACATGCCTGTCTCTGTCTGCCTGCGGAAACAAGGTCACAGGACCGGTGAATAAGTCCGCAGAAATGTCAACCTGGACCCTGGTGGATCTGTGCGTTTGTTTCTGCGGGGAGAGGGCTTTGTGTGAGACAGACAGAGAGTCTTGTGTGTGTATCTGTGTGTGTATATGAGTGCATTTGTGTGCGTGTGTGTGTATGAGTGAATATGTGTGTTAGACAGCTAAACAATAGAGTGGTTTATTCGTTTTTTTCTTTCAGCTCAGTGTTGCAGCGGCATGTAGATGATCACGGTTCTGAGGAGATGAGCAAACCAGGACTTTTACAGACACACTAGAAACAGTGTGTGAAGCTAAATGCCTCGGGCAACCATCAGCATGGACGTACAAGAGGCATGTTTAAACAGATTCAATAAACATATTGACACCCTGAACGGACCAGTCATTGTGACGTCATGTTGGAACAGCCTATAAAACCGTCATCGGGATCCCTGAATCACCCGGTTTATAGTCGTATCCTCAGCCACATTGGAATAGAATTTGCTCGGCATCACAGGCAAAACCCATCGCCTCGGCCCAAGTCTGGTTGCTGACAGACAGAAGACTGACATGGGGCCCAGGAAGGAGAACCTGCCCGTGGTTGGGCACTGACATGGGCTAGAACCGGAGAAGGGGAACACGCCCGTGGGTGTGCAGACATCATGGCCCTAATCCGCATCCATTACCACCCCAACCTCTGGACAGCCAGGACCTCATCGCAGAGAAAATACCACACTGACGGGAAAAGAAACACGTCACACCTACAGAGAACCGTCGTGTGTCGGTTCGGTTGATCGCTAAAGAACGTCGAAAAGTGACCGATCCTGACCGGTGAACGCCCGCAGCGGCACTGAAAAGGCTGCCGTCGTATAACGTTCATTACTGTATGAGCCACAGGTTCAATTAAATCCCGGGACCGAAGGGAGACCTACAAGCCACCCACTCACACACACACATCACTGCCAAAAGACGCCAGAGAAAATGACGCAGCCGATAGCCTACTGCGCCTTTGATAAACACTGGTCCCTCTCTCCCCCTCTCTCTCTCCCCCTCCCACCCTGAACTTCCCATTAGAGGAGAGGGTGATTCCAGGGAACGGAGGAGGCTGTGTACACAGACTGTTTTTGTACACCTGGCCGAAGGAGAGGTGACTGGGTTCTTGTAGTAAAACCGGCAGAGGAATCAACAGCAGGTGACAGGGGGTTGTGTGATGGATCTGAAACGGGGTAGAAACCCCCAGGCGTTTACATGTTCACACATCAATGGAGTTACGGCAAAACTGGTGAGAGTGACAGGGGGAGTGAGAACACGTGAGAGAGAGAGAGGGAGAACACGTGAGAGAGATTGAGTGAGAGAGAGGGAGAGAGAGAGGGGGGGAGAACACGTGACCGAGAAAGAGAGAGAACGTTTAAGAGTGTGAACACCTTGTGAGAGGGAGACTTTGTGAGAGTGACAGAGCACAATTGAGACCACATGAGACCACAAGACAGAAAGAACAGAGTGTGTGTGAAAAAGTGGGGTCAGGTGTGTGTGTGTGTGTGTGTGTGTGTGTGTGTGTGTGTGTGCGTGTGCGTGTGCGTATGCGCGTGAACGAGTGGGCTCAAGTATGGTGTGTGTGCAGACAAATAACACTGAACTGCGATGAGAACTTCTATCTTTACAGTATTGTGGGAGTTGGGAAGCACATGCTACATGAAATCTAACTACATCTAGCAAACATACCTGACCCCACTCGTTCACAGACACCATACCAGCAAGAGCCGACTGAAGTTTACAGTCCTAGCCGAGCCTCTTTTTGGAAGCAAAATTGAGTGTCCACAGATTAAATCATGTGGTCGCAGTACATCCTTATTGGGCCATAAGCTGTATATGTGAACTGGACTCTGCAGTATCAAGCGAGCTGGGTGCTTTGATTATTACACTGACGTAGTAAAAGACGACTGAACGCGCCGCTGATATACTGGGATCTCCTACTTCAAAAAGGTTACCGCTAGGCAAGTCAGGAAGCGAGCATTTGTGAATTTGTGACATTTAAGTCTCTGAGGCTGTATAAACACTCACTAAGCTAACCCAGTGAGGATCTAAACATACTGCAGGTGTTCCAAATGGTGCAAGGTTACGCCCACACGTCTGTCGGCCCTGATGGAAAGTAGTGTACTAAATAGGGAATAGGGCGCCATATTGAACGTGGACACTGGCTAAATGCGCTCGCTTGCTCCAGCAGGGCCCTGGTGACATGCCAAGACTTGGGTGCAGGATGTGATGTCATACCTCGTACCAGTCAGTTATATTCCCACAAAGCCATTTTAAAAAAGAAACAAACAGACCCTTCAGTGCACATACACATACACACACTCCCACACTCAGTGACTGTCACATACACGTGCGCGTGTAGTAGTAGACTATACTCCAGAGGAATTTAGTGGTCTCTCTAAAGTGAGGTACATTTACACAACTTGTAACTGTTTCCTGTTTCACAGTCCTGTTTTATAACCTGGATGCTGTTGCTCATATCTAGTACAGGGAACACAGTCCCAAATAGAGACAGACACAGACAGGTTGGTTCGATTCTGCAGACATCCTCTAATGCGGCAGGAACAGCGGCAGGAACGTCTACAGGAACGGCGACAGGAACGGCGACAGGAACGGCGACAGGAACGGCGGCAGGAACGGCGACAGGAGATTGCAGTTGACGGGGCTCTGCACGAGCCACTATGTCACACCTGGTAATCTATTCATTAATCCTCTGATGTCTACGTCCCAATACGGACCCGGGGATTGGATCAAACCTGCAACGTCGTCAGTTCTACTGACCTCGCAGGAAATTTACCGGGTCCCGGAGACACACAAATCACACGATTCTGCTATGTCATGGTTCTCTGGAGGGGATACGTCTGAACGCACACAGAGGCTCGACCTCAAAGCTGACACTGACAGTAATTCACTCAGCGACTTAGCCAGGGGCCGCAAATACAGGACGGGGTCAGGTACGCTGTGCGTGTAAAGGCTGACAGAGGGATATGACTTAGTTCAAATCGTTCGGCCCGCTTGATTGGACACAGGGATTCATTGTGAACCAATGTGGGCCTGTACATCTGGAAACACGGCGGGGGGGGGAAGTTGGTTGGAGAGGGATGAGGGAGAGAACACGGAGGAGGCGAGGAGGCCTGGAGGAGAAGAGGACGGAGATGGGGGCAGCCCTATAGTCCGTCAGGGAAGTGCTAAAACATTCGCATCAAGGCGTGAAATCTGAAACCACAACAGCCCACAAACCTTTTGAAGGAGGTGAATTTTGACTTGAAGACTCAGTCTGATCTGACCATTGTTATTTAGTAGCAAATAACAATAAAGGCAGAGATGGAACTGAGGTCGGCTATTCCGAAAAACCTTGATAATAACCCGTTTTGTTTGCCCCTTGTCTACGTACATACGGGGAAAAAACGGAATGGAAAAAAGAGAACAAGATAGCACTTTCAGATACATTATGTCCTGAGGGCGACCGGGCGCAGAATCAATGCCTTAGTCTGTTAATTCTTACATTCAGCGCAAGTTGTATAGAGCTCTAAACATAACATGACATTTTCCTTGGAAACAATTACAAATTATCCTTGAATAAAGCAGTTATTAATGTATCTACTGGTACAGGGTGCAGTGATACATGTTACTGTACTAAAAGCTCTCCATCAGTTCAAACCTAAAAAATATATATATATATTTATCTTTGCCTCTCTAGTCCCACAGGTCTTTATTAGTCTCTAGTCCCACAGTTCTCTCTCTCTGTGTCTCTAGTCCCAAAGGTCTCTCTTAGTCTCTAGTCCCAAAGGTCTCTCTTTCTGTGTCTCTAGTCATATAGATAACTTTTGGTATGCCTCTTTCGACCCTGACATTTAGACATCAATCTGCATCCTTTGAAGTGATGGACGAAATTGCTTTTGTTTCTCTAAAAAACAAGAGAGTCACTGCGTAAAGTGAGACAGCTGTTAAAGCCAGTAGACGCAGGCCAGTAACATGTGTACACAGGAGTAGAGCTGTTTAAGGCCGTCTGCGATCGTATGTCTCCCGCTGATTCTGGCTGCCAACACTGACTCCTCGGACATGGCGAGGATGATTAAAGCTGTGACTATGTCTAAAAACGAGTACAGACCCGTCTCAACTGACATCATTCGTAAGCGAAGGGTCATAGAGCGCTCTCAAAAACGCACTTGTAATAATTGATATGGATTGCAGATGCACTCACAACAAACAAAGAGTTCAAAAACAAAAATAAGTATTGTTATAAAAAAATAATTATCATACAGTGCCGTAATATTAATTTGTAACACCTCAGTTTGCATACTCTAAAAGAAACTGGAGGAACATTGAGCTCTGTGCACAGTATGCATTATATGTTATTGTTCAGCATTTGTGAGGCAGTTAGTTATCGGAAGTTCAAATCTCTTAACTGACACTGATATTTTCGAGGTAACTAAAAACAACAAATCTTTCGAGTCATTTTGTTAATTTGTGTCTGTAACGCCCTGAGTGTTATTAGCAAAACCTCCGTGCATGTTTTTATACACATATGTTTGAATAACCACAATAAATTTCCTGCTTTCGTTATCGCAACCTGCGTCAGATTATCAGTTACAAAGATCTATTTATAATTCTGCATAAAAACATGTGCATCAGTGGAGACATGCTTTAATCTTTGACTCTCTTAATATTGCAATATTGGTGAATTGAACATTAAAACAAATAAATATGAAATGCAAATGATTTTCTGTCCATTGGCTTTATGCCAGAGGAGACATAAATGAATTAATGTTCTGCTGCTTCAAAGACCTTTCAGCCGTCAATCACAGGCACCAAAGAGACACTGTCCAGTCATGTCAAACAGATCTGAGGGGCTGCCTTCCTGTCTCGCTTCCTCTCTGTCTCACAGCTAGTATCACTCTCTCTCAGCCAGTCTCTCTCTCTCTCTCACACACACACACACACACACACACACACACAGACCTCCAGTACTTAGGCCCAGTTTGGGTAACAGTGCCGTTTCCAGACACACTGCAAGTTCCTGATACAGAGACGTGACCCACTCTACCAGACAGCTCCCATCTGGGCCCTTTGTACAGTTCATATTATTAACCACTTTCAGACAATGGGAAACACCAAAACGCCAGTCTACGATTGTTCATTTAAATAATCACTTTGAGACACGCGGACTGAAAGGCCATCCTAGTAAACCACCGATGTAAAGTGTCCTCCCACCTCACCTCGTTCCAACTAAGCCTCATACAGACTCTGTGTAGGTGGCGTCAGCTACAGTTTAAGAAGACTTGAACTGCTGCTGAAAAGAAAAGGACTCTTAATGACATACAGGAAGTCTGAAGCCAGGCTGTTAATTAGTGCTCATTGGGCTTTGCATAACAATTATCAAAAGAAAACCCCTCCTTCACACACACACACACACACACACACACACAAATCAGGAGTGTGATATCAACAGAATAAAAGAAACACTGAAACAGCTCGAAAGGATTGAGTGTCAGTGTAAACACAGTTTAGCCTCACACAAGTCTATAGGCCTCAACCACACATACACCACTATAGATTCAACCTCAACTGTACATACTCGTATAGACAAACAATACTGACTCATACAACCAATAGATACAGCCCCCTTCATACTGATTCGTACACACAATAGATACAGCCCGCTTCATACTGACTCGTACACACAATAGATACAGCCCCCTTCATACTGACTCGTACACACAATAGATACAGCCCGCTTCATACTGACTCGTACACACAATAGATACAGCCCCCTTCATACTGACTCGTACACACAATAGATACAGCCCCCTTCATACTGACTCGTACACACAATAGATACAGCCCCCTTCATACTAACTCGTACACACAATAGATACAGCCCCCTTCATACTGAATCATACACACAATAGATACAGCCCCTTCATACTAACTCGTACACACAATAGATACAGCCCCCTTCATACTGACTCGTACACACAATAGATACAGCCCCCTTCATACTAACTCGTACACACAATAGATACAGCCCCCTCCATACTAACTCGTACACACAATAGATACAGCCCCCTTCATACTGACTCGTACACACAATAGATACAGCCCCCTTCATACTGACTCGTACACACAATAGATACAGCCCCCTTCATACTGACTCGTACACACAATAGATACAGCCCCCTTCATACTGAATCGTACACACAATAGATACAGCCCCCTTCATACTAACTCGTACACACAATAGATACAGCCCCCTTCATACTGACTCGTACACACAATAGATACAGCCCCCTCCATACTAACTCGTACACACAATAGATACAGCCCCCTTCATACTAACTCGTACACACAATAGATACAGCCCCCTTCATACTGACTCGTACACACAATAGATACAGCCCCCTCCATACTAACTCGTACACACAATAGATACAGCCCCCTTCATACTGACTCGTACACACAATAGATACAGCCCCCTTCATACTAACTCGTACACACAATAGATACAGCCCCCTCCATACTAACTCGTACACACAATAGATACAGCCCCCTTCATACTGACTCGTACACACAATAGATACAGCCCCCTTCATACTAACTCGTACACACAATAGATACAGCCCCCTTCATCCTGACTCGTACACACAATAGATACAGCCCCCTTCATACTAACTCGTACACACAATAGATACAGCCCCCTCCATACTAACTCGTACACACAATAGATACAGCCCCCTTCATACTGACTCGTACACACAATAGATACAGCCCCCTTCATACTGACTCGTACACACAATAGATACAGCCCCCTTCATACTGACTCGTACACACAATAGATACAGCCCCCTTCATACTGACTCGTACACACAATAGATACAGCCCCCTTCATACTAACTCGTACACACAATAGATACAGCCCCCTTCATACTGACTCGTACACACAATAGATACAGCCCCCTTCATACTGACTCGTACACACAATAGATACAGCCCCCTTCATACTAACTCGTACACACAATAGATACAGCCCCCTCCATACTAACTCGTACACACAATAGATACAGCCCCCTCCATACTAACTCGTACACACAATAGATACAGCCCCCTTCATACTGACTCGTACACACAATAGATACAGGCCGATTGGTTAAGAGGAGCAGAGGGCAGTGGGTTGCTCATCAGAATGAATAGAAAGGCGGGTCTTTGTGCCAGTGTGTAAGGGAGAATTAGAGGTGACTGTAGAGGGCAAAGGACACGACACACAACCCCACAAACGCCCACATACGCTCGCACTTTCCCAGCGTGCAGAAAGAGGAGAACACATTCCTTCTCTCTTGGGGACTCTGGGGAAGGGAGGTGGGTGACGATCCACAAGGAGGAGTAGAAATGAAATATGTTCCGCTGATGAATAAAGGTTTCTGTTCAAGGCCTCCGCTCAGCTTTCACTATAACCCCAACAAGCAAGATAACGTGAACAATCCAGATCATTTTTCTGCGACACACTGTCATCAAAATACCCGAAAAAATTGTATGACAGTGTTTTTACATGAAAACAGGATTGAGGCAAAAACAAAGATTTCAGTTTCCCTGACGTCTACATTCAGTAAAACCCCAGAACGAGATTGCGATTGAGAAAAAAGCACATTCCATCTCACAGATAACAGTTTATCGTACTGTGAACGGGAACACTTTCTGAGAAACCTGACCACAAGTACCTCAGTCTTCGCTTCATAGCAGCATTAGCGCAAACCACACAACCACCTGCTGACTCTCGCTCACCTACTCAAAGCTGCCTCCTCCTGACTGAACACGAGTAAAGAAAACGGGAATGTTTTTTCGTCTGTATGTGGTAAATGATTGAGATGTTGTCTTTTATTTTGTGTTCTTGGGAAGGTTTTAGACAGTCACTCAGCGAAACGTATCGAAGTGAAACAGAAGACAGGGGGATTAGACAGAGACAGGGGCGGTGACAGGAAAGCCTCTATCCACAAGCCTGGCAAACACACCCTCGCTGTAAAACACACGTTCATTCACACCCCTACTTGGGTAATACAGACTAGGTTGACACACTTAGCAGCGCCCGCGCGGTTGCGAAGTGAGAAAGAATTGGTTTCACTGTTTTTCATGCCTCGAGATACAGATCTTAAGATTGTTTACTGTTGACAGGGACAGTGACATGAGCCGTGTGGTGCCCTGCATTGGTCATCAATAATGAACTCAGAACGAGATATCTCCTCATAACTCATATCCAGCCATTTAACAGACAGAGATCAGCGTTTAAACCTGCAGTGAATACAGCAGTACTGTACTCAAATGTACTTGTTAAGTCAGAAGATCGGCAGGATATGCCAGTGAACAGTAAAAAAATACAAAAGCAGGTAAGACCAGGTAAAAACAACAAGACGAGGGGGAGTTGAACTCTCGTCATATTTCTTTAATGAAGTCACATTGGCTCTGCATCGCTGTCTAACTCATACCCATTCAGTGACCAGTCACAGGGTTTTTTTTATTGCGCTGTGAAACGCAGTGGAAAACGCTGGAGCATTCAGCTCTCTCCCGATATTGGCCTGCAACCACATACGGCTCAACTGATCTCGATAATTTCTCAATTACTTTCTTCGTGCCGAGTGAAACGTTGGGTCTTACTGTCCGGATTCGACATCGAGCGGCATCGCAGAGAGAAGCGGCTCAGTTGTGTAAGTAAGTTCAAGGTGAGAGGAGTTACTGTTGCTAGGCAAACATCCCCACAACTCTCATGGGCCCAACAATGAACGTGCCTCAAATGGCATCCCATTCGTTATAGGGAACAACTCATTCACCAGAAGCTCATTGTGAAAAGCAGTGCACTTATATGGGACAGGACTGTATTTGGGATGCAGCCAGTGTTCTCCGTACGCCTCAGGTTGGCTACTCTGACTGTTAGCATGAATCACACTCCAACCATCTGGTTTGCCATGCTTTCTTCAGTGTGTGTGTGTGTGTGTGTGTGTGTGTGTGTGTGTGTGTGTGTGTGTGTGTGTGTGTGTGTGTGTGTGTGTGTGTGTGTGTGTGTGTGTGTGTGTGTGTGTGTCTGTGTGTCTGTGTGTGTGTGTGTGTGTGTGTGTGTCTGTGTGTCTGTGTCTGTGTGTGTGTGTGTGTGTGTGTGTGTGTGTGTGTGTGTGTGTGTGTGTGTGTGTGTGTGTGTGTGTGTGTGTGTGTGTGTGTGTGTGTGTGTGTGTGTGTGTGTCTGTGTGTGTCTGTGTGTGTCTGTGTGTGTGTGTGTGTGTGTGTGTGTGTGTGTGTGTGTGTGTGTGTGTGTCTGTGTCTGTGTGTGTGTGTGTGTCTGTGTGTGTGTGTGTGTGTGTGTGTGTGTGTGTGTGTGTGTCTGTGTGTGTGTGTGTCTGTGTGTGTGTGTGTGTGTGTGTGTGTGTGTGTGTGTGTGTGTGTGTGTCTGTGTGTGTGTGTGTGTCTGTGTGTGTGTGTGTGTGTGTCTGTGTGTCTGTGTGTGTGTGTGTGTGTGTGTGTCTGTGTGTCTGTGTCTGTGTGTGTGTGTGTGTGTGTGTGTGTCTGTGTGTGTGTGTGTGTGTGTGTGTGTGTGTGTGTGTGTGTCTGTGTGTGTGTGTGTGTGTCTGTGTGTGTCTGTGTGTGTCTGTGTGTCTGTGTGTGTGTGTGTGTGTGTGTGTGTGTGTGTGTGTCTGTGTCTGTGTGTGTGTGTGTGTCTGTGTGTGTGTGTGTGTGTGTGTGTCTGTGTGTGTGTGTGTCTGTGTGTGTGTGTGTCTGTGTGTGTGTGTGTGTGTGTGTGTGTGTGTCTGTGTCTGTGTGTGTGTCTGTGTGTGTGTGTGTGTGTGTGTGTGTGTGTGTGTGTGTGTGTGTGTGTGTGTGTGTGTGTGTGTGTGTGTGTGTGTGTGTGTGTGTGTGTGTGTGTGTGTGTGTGTGTGTGTGTGTGTGTGTGTGTCTGTGTCTGTGTCTGTGTCTGTGTGTGTGTGTGTGTGTGTGTCTGTGTGTGTGTGTGTGTCTGTTGCACAATCCATGTTGGCAGTCGTTCTTCTCATGCTGGCGGCCAGAGCTGCAGCATTGCAGATTTACACGGTGATTTACACGTTCACTTTTTCTTTGCCTTACTAAACTATAGAGAAGACAGCTTCTCTGCTTTCGTTAGTTGCTTTTGTGTCCAACGGCCACGCGCCCAGACCTGAAAATGGACGAGAAGAGCTCAGAAACCAATAGTGTGCCGTTAGCACATGCACCAGGTGTTAATGAATAAGTCCAGATTAACATTAAAACCAAACACCGGCGCTTGACAAATGTGCAAATAAAAAAATGTGTAACTTCGGACAGGGTGATTAAATAGTCACTGACATCACTGGTAAAACATACTAAGCTCCTTTGTCCAAAACGTATGTGAAAGTCGCCAGAATTTCTGACAGTATATCGTTTTTTTGTCCAAGTTTTGATTCAGCAGGGAAACACAGAATGTGGCAGCAATGACAGTAACATTCCAGATGTGTACGACAAGTTAGAAACAGCCCGGCCATCTAGTTTTCTGATCAGCAGAACTGATACAAAAACCAATTTGGCAGCAAGCAGGCGCAAATAGTGAGTTCATGTATTTACACAGCGCCGGCGACGATAGTTAGAAATGTAACAAACCATACAAATATATTTAGAAACTTAATTAGTTTCAGGTTAGGGCCCTCGATTCCAGCAAAGACAAATATTAACATTACAGCATACAATGACATTCTAGAGGGTTCTGGGCTTCCAACGATACGGCAAAAGTTCGGGGACGGCCCTGTTTCTGTTTCAGCATGACAATGCACAAAGCAGGGGGGTCAATAGAAGAATGGTCTGTCAGGATCAGTGTAGTGTAATTGACTGGCATGCACAGAGCCCAAAACCCCAGTGAGCCGGTCCTAAAAGGGCAACCTCAGAACCCAACCTCAATAATGTCTTGTGACAAGATGGAAGTGCCATTCAATGCCATTTTTCCAAAATCTAGTGGAAAGTAAGACCAGCTCCATTTCAACACACATAATTAGAGATTTTCGACGAGCCAGTGTCCACATACATCAGCAAAAGCGTGGCGTGCTTGAAAAAAATTATAGAGGCTATAGATCATCTGTATTATAAACCGGGCGGTTCAAATCATGAATGCTATGATACTGTAGCCTAGACGACATCAAATAACGTTTTATTGCTCAAATTAAAGTGGTAACTAGGCACTTATGGGCAACATATTGACAGCAAACAACACGTCTGAAGTGAGTGATTTCTGTGGTTGTTCCAAAAATAAAATGCTTAGTTAAAGTACGGATAAGAATGAAGATATGAAGTATGCTTATCGCCAGGCCTGTGAAAACAAGGTGCTGGGTGTTAGTGGGAGACAACTTCTTCTCACACACACATCAGTTCAATTTTCTTCAAATTGAAATCTCTATCTCCTGTTTAGGCACTCTAATCAGATCTGTCCTAATTCCAAAGCAAACATACAGTATAACCTATATAGACTCTGTTCGATATAATTGTCCTATTTAACCCTACCCGGGCATTGATACCCCATCCGCCATGTGTAACTCATAAGACGTTTGCACACACGGAACGTTCTGGGAAAAATGGAGCCTCGGCCTCGGAGTGTGTGTTTCTGGAAAACCTCCAGCGGCGCGTTATGCCTTCAGTATAACTAGCATCCTCCCAGAGCTGTTTTTGGCAAGTGCTTCGAGTTCATATCTGGCACGACTGCTGCGGGACTTTTCATTTCACTGTAAAACCTGAGGTTGGCACAACGCGTCCATAATATATCCTTCAGAGAAGAAAAGAGTTCTGGCAGTGTGCGAAAAAGAGAGGCTGACGCAAGTGAAAAAGGTACGTCAAAAAGTAAAAACAGACACAGTGAGGGGAGGAAGACGAAAATGACAGACACACAGACACATAGGAAGAGCGGCATCGCGGGTAAAACACCGGGGTTAAGGCCTGAATCCTGACACGTGTTAGAGGATGAGAGAAGATCACGGACTACCACTAATTTCAACATTTCGTAACACAACGAGCTCTCCTGACAAGTTGACGTGGTAGCTGTGACGGTTTACTCAGAAACTGCGGACGACGGGGAGATCCGATTGCTGGCTCTATTTCATTCTCCTCTTGTGTGTTGTCATTTGATAGCTCAGAATATCTATTTCTTTAATCGCTTTTTTTGTTATAGTTTTGTCACATTTAAGTCGTTTTGGCAAAGTCTTCAGCGCAAAGCTTATCACGTCTTCAACACCACCTAATGGTTAAAGTGCCTGACACAATGTAATTCTATCGACTTTCAATGATAACAGGTAGAATATACACACACTGAGGAAATGCCCAAATATTACTCCTGCAACTAAACACTCAACCATACGTGGGACTGGTTGGCCTACCCTGAGTTTTGTAAAAGGGAAGGAGACAAATCCGAGGACGCCCACAGAGCGGTAAGAACAGTAATTTGTACTAATGTGGTAAGAAATCAAAGTTGTCTTTAATAACCCAAAAGGAGGTACGACCAGGAAAACAGTACTTCTTCCTTCTGCTCTGACTCCCCTCACAAACACACAACTGAGCCATGTGGGTTTCGCTCGCGAGTCCGCTTGGCCCCTCATATCTCAGCAGTCCTCCAGGTTTGTTTGTTCCTCCCTCCCGAGGGCCGGGTCCTTCCATCGTATAAAAGGGAGACACAAGGCGATCGAAGGGACGACAAGAGATCATAACTAGCCCGTTAGGAGTTAACCTCCGATCGCTCTCCCCGTCACCCAATGTCACCAGAACAAGATGTGCTCAGGTGGGCAAACGATTCATTACATAACAATATAGATGTTCTAGCTGACTGTAGGCAACAGTCTATGAACTCTCCACGGTATGTTTTTAACACCATTGCTGTTACTCAATTTGACAAGTGTGTATGAGCGCGCGCGTGTGTGGGTGTGTGTGCTGTTATGTAGCGATTCATTGGGACATTAATGCTGGGAGAGCACACAGAGCGACATTTTACAGTGGAAGAAGTATGCAGGAAACGTAACAATGCTGAGAGCAGAGGGGCTGTGCCGGAATTCTGGGGAAAATGTCATGAGTGAGCTCATTGTGTCAACGTGGGAGAGATAGCGTTTTCTCCATTCAGAGCCGATGCTGAACTTCTATTGTTAGCATTGTGGTCAACACCGGGTCCCCGGAGAAAGTGATAACAGCCTACAGAGAATACTGTGGGCGGCGACTTGCGTATGGTGCGAAAAAAAATGGTTCCACTTCACTCGCTCAATGTTACACTTGCGGCGCGCAGTCACACTTTAAGATTGTTAACATTCAACACGTCTACACGAAATGCACAGAATCCGGTTTGTTGCGATCGATATTCAAAGCAAATAGACGGATCCTACAAGGAGTTGAAGATGTTGAAATGAAGCGGTACGCAACATTGTCAGGCAAACATAACAAGAGCCCAACCTTCCTCACAGCAGATTTTATGCAGGCATCGTCTTATTGTTAGTGTGGTGTTTTTCTCCCTGTATATCAACACTTTATTTTGCCAAACAACTGTAAAACACATTGAACCTGTCTCCAGTGAATCAGGCAGCTACATAAAGGCTTTATCAGAGGCCTTCTGGCTCTGCTGTACGACTGAAGCCGTCAATACTTTGGCAATTTAAAATCTCCCTAACTGAGGCCTTCGCGTTCAACTTATTCACTATTGTTTGCTAAATATCTCTATCCGAGACTGCCACCAATGCAGTATTTTAGACAACATCAAAACGAGGGCAGGCCCTGTTTCCTGAGCCAGGCCTCAAACCCTGCCTCTGTTTCAGATCTCTGACAATCACAATCTGCTTTGGGGAGGCCCGCTTGCCTGCCTGCTGGGAAGAACAAGGGAAATTCCCAGAGTATGGGGCAATTTGGGATTGCCTGACAAAACAGGCAACACTAGGCTGGGCCTGACAAGGCCCGGAGTGCAAACTCCTTCCAAGTTACTTCCACTTCTTGGCTGGTCTCTTGCCTAGTAGAATACAGCATGCGTACATTCTAACGGTAACAAACAACAACACAGCTCTAAACATACACATTGCGTATCCTTCTTCACCTACAGCTTTGCCAAAATCCTGTGATTGTATCGTTCTGAGAACACGTGTAATAACCACAAAGAACGGTAAAATACCACAGAAATCCTTGTTTACCAACAGATAAGCAGTTAGACATGACTTACCTGCAAATGCTGAAGAGCAGAAGGCCAGGAGGAGCAGATGAAGGAGACGGCGCGACATCATCGTACTATAGTACAACAGAAAAGGACAAGACGAGATCACTTGCCAGCCTTCCCAACCTCCTGGTTCTTGTTCACAACTCCACCTCCAACACAGCCAGTTGCTAGGAAGAAACCTCACAGGGGATCCTGCTGCAAAGTGAACGAGAACGAGGGGAGATTGAGACAGAGGAAGATGCTTTCGGGAACGTTCAGCAGGGCCAACTCTTTATCTCATTTGATAATCTACTCCCTGCGTAGTGCACTACTTTTGACCAGAGGCCTACAGGTGCTGACGAAAACGAGTGCCCTACATAGGGTTTCACTGGAGAAGGAAAGTGGATAAGTGACAGAAGAGCATTACAATGTAATTCCTGTGAAACTTACAAGAAGAGACAGGACAGAGAGAGGGGGGGGGCCAGAGGATTCTCGGCAACGGGATAATTAGACATCCTGGGTGAATTCAGGGTCTCTGTTCTGGGGACCTAAAACTGCCAGACACCTACAGTTCTCCCAACAGCCCAAGCCTGGTCAGGCAAAGAGGGGTGCCAGAGAGAGCTAGGTATGGCTGGGAGGCTGGAGGGTGTGAAAACATGATGTATGTGATGGAGTGGGGGTTGAGGGTAGGATGGCTCCTCCAACGAGGTCTTGGCTAAGCAGCTTAGCGCCAGGATGTAGTGAACCGTACTGCTAATCAGAATGGCCATAGCTGAACTGCCGTATTTGTCCACCTTTCCTGAACGTTGGTATGTTGACTATGTTCCATAAAATCCTAATTAATTAAATTCCAATTACTCCGTCACTTTAACCCAATAACTGTTATTACTGTAGAACGAATGAAAAGAAAATATATTTGGTCGTATATTGTCCTCATGAAACAGAATAGATGCAATGTTTCTGACGACTGCCATATTTTCATAAAAGTGGCTTTTTTTATAACTAACATGATCAGAAGAATTACACTGTGTAGTGTTCAAAACCCTACATTTATGTTTTTTTAAGTAAGTCAGCCCCAGTATCACTACAACAACATCAGTCAGTGAGTAGAGAGAATCTTTTATCTTAAATCTTTTGAGCATTACTCTATGAAGACAAAAGCTTCCCCGAACAATAGAGCAGTGATGCAGCACAGCCCGTCAGATTAGGACCTCAGCACCAGCGGTTTCCTATCTCAGCAGGATCGCACGTTAAAGAGGGCCAACAAAAACCACAATAAAGTATGGTCCTCTATTATTCCCTACTTTGCAATTAGAGGTCAGCATTCAATGATATCATGTGTCAAGCATCTGACTTTAATTAACCGTTGCTCTTTGCAGAACGCTCTAATATTGAGGCCAGCGGACTTTGCCAATCTAACCGTCGCTCGTGGCAACTGGCTAAAAGCCATCTAACAGCAGGAATATCTGAACCACGCCATCAGAGAGTTTGAGGGAGAGATTGTGTGCGGCACGAAGGCTGAGGAGATGTATTGTTTATGAAGGGCTGAGTTAGCATGGAAGTTGTCCGCAGCACAGCGGCGATAAACGCCTAAGGGGAGCTGAGGAGGACCCAAGGAGAGCTGAGGAGAGCTGAGGAGGACCTAAGGTGCATTGCTGCGCTCCACGGTGCAAACAGCTGCGAGAACAAAGAGCCTTTCAGATCTCGGCAGCTGCCTGGACTAGAAAGTCCTTTCGGAGGAGAGCGACAAATATTACACTTCTAGTTTGTTGAGCGGGGCCAGCGCCCTTCTCCTTTTGATTTGTGAGCACCTTCCCGATGCCCCCCTTACCGCTTCAAATGTGGAGGTAAACTGTGTCCTTCCCGTTTCCTCTCCGAGCCAGAGACCATATCAAAGGGAAGTTAGATGACATAATATTACCAACACGGTGCAGTGCTGAACTGTTCTGTGACACAACTGAGAATAGAAATAGAAAGTGTCTGTGGCCCGAGGCAAGAGAACTGAAAGGAGAAAAAGTGCCGAGGAGGATGAGGAGACCGAAGTGCTCATCCTTTCTTCCAGATCAGATCGACGGCCGAGGCACAGTTGGTTCGGCAGCGGCACGTTCATTATGCCTAATTATGCCTAATCTTTTACGATCCAGCCGTTCGTAAAAGACTCAAGAGAACCGTTCTAAAGGTGAACTGCGCGCGTGTCTGGACTGTGGATTCGAACGAACGCGAGAAACTGACAGATTTGGCGTTTGCCGCCACGCTAGTATCACCTCGTGTGACTCTTCTTTAAACGCTAGCCGTCCAAGCAGAGCTACCATTTGACTGCAGGCCGCTCTCTGGAAAACAGATTAGAACTGCTGCAAAGCCCAGACTGTAATAAGTAGCTACGGAGTGTGCTACACATAAGTAGCAACGAGGTACGCTACACTACTGCAGCGTAGAGGGGAAGGACCCGTAAAAAGCCACATGGTTCCCAATATCCTGAATTCTGGAGTCCGGACAAAGTTGTTTACAAGAAGTTCCGTTGCGTATTACTATGGACATACTGTATGTAGCGAATATCAGTAAGAGTAAAACCACTGCTCTGCAATTTACTTTTATCCATGAATCAGTAATCCTACTCTGAAAAGCTTAATAACATCTGGCCCAGGGTCCCTTCAAAAGAGTAAGGCAGTTGAATGAAGAATGGCCACAGCAGACTACAACCCTTCCACCAGCAGTTTGTTGACTTACTGAAAATTAAAATGTGGCCCTGCAGAATGTGGGCCATCTTTCGGCACCAGGACACTGACAAGCTGTATAATCACGAATGATGCTCGTCTGACTTCTGTCATGTTTCACTGATTGAGGTAGGCCAGCTGGTTACGTCTAAACAAAGTAACCCTTCTCAATTGCGTAAGACACCGATGATGCAGAGAAACTCTGTTTATAATAGACAATGCGGTCCTTCAGCAGAGACCAATCCTTCCCCTCCACAATCCCTCTTTGAAAAGTGCAAACCCACATGTCAACGCAAAGACACACTAGGGATGCATGACTTTACCAGCTGTATGTGTGTGTGTGTGTGTGTGTGTGTGTCCATCTGTGTGTGTGTGTGTGTGTGTGTGTCTGTGTGTGAGTGTCTGTGTGAGTGTGTGTGTGTGTGTGTGTGTGTGTGTGTGTGTGTGTGTGTGTGTGTGTCTGTCTGTGCGTGTCTGTGTGTGCGTTCCCGGTACTGACCATCTGCACACTCTCCCCATCCATGTGTTTACTATTTACCCAAACCTACGACCCCTACGCGAGTCCATCCACATGCAACACACATACACAGACACAAACAGAGCGTTGTCAGGATGTGTGATCCATAAGTCCCAACTGAGTACATACACACAAGCACCAACAAGCAGAGCACACATATTTTGGGTACACTCCACGGTCCTGCCATTCACTCTCTGTGAGTCACGCCAGGGGAGAGACTGAAGGCAGACTTGGGGCTTTTCTAATCCACCACGGCCTCACGTCGTGCGTTTTCATCAACGAGGCACTCTCAGTCGAGTCTCCAGAGAACATGCATCTTTAAAGGACACGTTGATTTTTTAGCTATCTCCCGTTTCCACCTAAACAAGGAGATTGAGACTACTCTAGTGCGTTTCTGGTACGCCTGCTGTTGGGTCAATTTAACCACTGGTCTCTCGCCGTCTTCTTGTCACACCGCTGTTTGAGAAACACACAAGCCTTTATCGCAGCTTTCAAACACAGCCATCAAACACAGACAAAAAGCTATCAGCTATCAAAAGACCAGCTATCAGGCATAAGTATGCCTTGTAAAACAATGAGTATAGCTTCACCTAACACACCCAAACTCAGTGGAGTATATGCCCTACAAAGCTGCTCCGCTATAAGCCTCCACGGATATCCCTTAAGCTAGTCTTTAGGAAGCAATTAAATCAGATTTCTGACAGAGCTCAATCTGAAATAAAATATGTTTGTCAGCTTGCCTTTATAACTTTTCACATAGTACAGAGGCTTATAAATGATAGATCTGACACTTTTTTTCTAGTGAAAATCCAGAGCTGAATGGGCCAATTGTTACAGACAGCGTCATCAATTGTGGAAAACTATTTTGCATCATGCTCTGCTTTTACATTATTAATGGCAAACTGGAAGACACTTTGAACTGGTTGAAGCCAGGAATACGAAAAAACAAGTCAAGTTTATTCTAATGCAAATCTTACATTATACACGTTCATATAGGATAGGCCTATGTTTGCAAATTAAGATTTAAAAATCTATTATGGATTTGAATATGTGTTGCTATTGTTATAGTTATGAATGAATATTTAAAAGACATTGGTGACACATTACACAGGAGGAAATAGGTAGGCGGAGGTGTGTTAAAAAACCGTGCAACTGGGCCATGTGTGTTTTAAAAGCTGCTTGATATATGCATGATAGTTTCAATATACTCCAAATGTTCTGTCTGAGATTTACTTTTGGGACAACTATCCAGTCGGGACACCTTAGAAAATGAAGTGAAACCTGATGAAAGTGAATCAGTCTTATCCACTAAGTAGTGTGCCTTTGAGAAAAAAAATGCTCAACTGTTTCAATCAACTAAACAATCCAAACAAATAGCAGGAAACATTTTAGTTTTTAAGTGTGACACAGTTGCTAAATAAATTGTTTTTTAACTCAGCATACTGAATATGCATGTACATGTCCGACGAGCGACGAGGCGCGTGCAAAAATATATATATTTTTTTCCAGAAATTAGTTAAGAATTATTATGTTTTTAATATTTGCCTATGAATTTTCTATATAACAGTATGCCACTATGACATATTTGTAAACGGTGAAGAAAAACTCTGACGTACCATGCAGAATCTCCAGAAGTGTCAAAGTTCACTTTGGAAGTTGTCGCTTGACTCGCAGCCGTTCGCAAAAGATGCAAGTCGTCTAATTGAGTTTGAGGAAACTAAGAATACATCATATAGATTCCTTGGAAAACAACTTTAGATGTCGGTAACGGAATTTAAGGTAGTTCATTTTGGGGGCGGGTCTTGTGGTAGGAGGAGGCAGCGAGCTTGTGCTTTTTGTTCACGTGCACGTTGGAACTTGGAATCTTTGACTTTCATGACGTAATAATTGGTCGGAACGCGTTAGTGTCCACCGATAAGATCTCATAATGTCTTAGATCCAAACAGTTGATGAACGTGGCCCAGTGATGTTTTAAATTGCAGAGGAGCGAACACACGTCGTTACAGTTAAATTATGATTAGAAAATCAATACGTTCGAATGGATTTGTCATGTAGGCCTAATTGCAACATAGGTGACATAATTGTATTAGTTAATAGTTTGAAACTTACTTAATTTGATCAAATTTAATTTGTACTTTTTATAAACTCCGTTTTCCAAAGTGGTTGTTGCTTTTGTCTACATTGCAATATCTTGCCACGATATTTTAGATTTTCTCTTTTTGATTTAGAGAAATATATATTTTTGTGTTTGTTAAGAGATTGTGTTAATTTACGTATATTATTTTTAGTATTCTTAAGTTTTTAATGTGCGCTTTAGGCTTGGACGTGCTTGTCCTAAAAAAAAGCTATCAATATCAAACCAAGTTTTTTTTTAATATTCAATGTTTTTCCTGTGAAAGCTTGCTTGTTTTTGTTGACCAGCCTTGGCACCTAAAATAAAAATGTGTTTTGATTTCCCTCTCTGCCAAATAGTTCCATGTACTCCTACTCTTGTGTGTGTGTGTGTGTGTGTGTGTGTGTGTGTGTGTGTGTGTGTGTGTGTGTGTGTGTGTGTGTGTGTGTGTGTGTGTGTGTGTGTGTGTGTGTGTGTGTGTGTGTGTGTGTGTGTGTGTGTGTGTGTGTGTGTCTGTGTGTGTGTGTGTGTGTGTGTGTGTGTGTGTGTGTGTGTGTGTGTGTGTGTGTGTGTGTCGGCGTGATGGGAGAAAGCGAGGAAGGAAGGATATTTATATTATTACCCGCATATATGTAGCTACCTCGTCAAATCATCCCAGCTCATATCTGTGAACAAACAGATCTGCTTTGCTTTGCTGTGATGTCATATCTCCACCGACATGGGGATGCCATACAGCAGGGCTACAACACAAATGTCAGAGAGCTGATTTGCCACTAATGAGACGGCATCTGTGACAAGAGGGGAGGAAACTTTGTTTCGGTATACCTTGATGCCTCCCCAGCAACACTGATGTGCCGCTTCTCAGAATTGACAAGCCTGGCGCTCAAAGGACTTAAATCGTTTTACATCTCATACATATGTATGATGACAGTGAAAGGCCTGCTTGTGCTGCTGCGTGTTTGTTTACATTCAATGCTCAGGCTGGAATGCCATCATCTCAGACAGGGAGAAAAGTGTACACAGAAAAATTAATGATAGCTAGATGCCTAGTTTCAGTCAAGTAAAAGTAGACAGGTCTTAAAAAGAAAAAATGTGCATTGGCCAAACAAGGGCAAAGAGTTTAGCTGCAGTTAGTGTGTCAATTTCTCTATGCATTTTAATATAAACTTGAAAAGTTAGGAGAAAACAACAACGTTTGGATTGGATTTTTACAAAACTGCTGCGATGCAAGGTCACAACTTTAAAACCCTCTCTTTTTTACCATGGGTCAGTCATGTGATGTGCCTTTGCCATTTTAGGTTTTGCTCTGTTAACTAGTTGTTCATTACCAAACAGAGTTTGACCATGGAACCATTTCTCACATGACAGATAATCTCTTGCATATGAGCAAAGACCTCTGTCTCACAAAGAGTAAGTATGTTTTTTTCTGGGGCATCTACACAGTTGAAATGGACATCTTGCACAGATTATTAACATCTCAATATAATGACAACAATCATTGATGCTTCTACATGTTTTTCTACATTTCTAACGTAGTATGTCAGTTTTCCAAAAAGCGTTAGTATTATTTGCAACACACAATGTGTGGGTAATACTGCCCTCTTGTGGCTAATTGCAAATAACACTCCTTCGAGTTCCCAGCAAGATTCAGGCGAATACCTCATACTTCCTTCTCATCCTTGTTTAGCCGTCCTATACTAAGTTGTGAGTTGTGTGTACGTTTAATCATGGCACTTTACAACAGCCAATTTACTCATCCAAATAGAATCATTGCTTTGGTAGCTCCAGACATAGATCTTTAGAGTGCCCAATAATTGCAATTATTGCAGAATTAATGAAGAGTTCTAGTGACTCCCAACAGAAAACTGTGGATTATGCCATGATGACTTCTACAATACACACCAAACTATTCCACCAGAAAAAATAACTTCTGTGAGAATATGGCTTATATGCACTATCGTTGAAAAATATAATTTAGTTAATTTAGAAACGTCCTTGTTTTCAAATGAAAAGACAATTGTCCGTTACGTCAAATCAGAAATAGAGTGCAGACAGTGTTAATGTAGTTAATGACTATTGTAGCTAGAAACTGATAATTTCATGTGGAATATCTGCAGTATTCAGAGGCCCAACTTTTAGCCATTTCTGTTAAAAAATAACATAAACCTCAACCCTGACATATCATAGACCGAAATATTATTTGTGATAGGTATATTTCTAAACACTTATTAACAGACACACATAAATAAATTATATATATATACTTTATAATATCAGAAATAATTAAAAAACAAAAGCAATCATAAAATACATGAGAAAATACACATCGGGAAATGGTTCAAGATATATGTTTATTTGTCATTACAATAACAAGTTATGCAATGAAAGGCTGCATTGGTCAGGTATATATTGTGCCAGATATGTGTACCTTGTATACCAAAAGCAAACGGCAGGTGCCAAGTTATATCTAAATCTCTGATCACTTTGTATAGATCTAAGCTCCTAATAAGAAAGGTCAGCTCAAGTCTGACTGTATTTTTATCAGCTGAGTCTGCATTAAAACACGTGACGTCAATAAACTCAAGCCAATCACAGGGCTGTAAAGTACGCATGCGTATTTGCACATAATTCCCTACCCCCACTCGAAAAGCTTTTCAACATAATTGTCAGCTGAACTACACAGCTTGGCTGTAGCCTCTCTTTAGAACAGGCACTACTACCAGTTCGTTGAAACAGCGACTAGAAACGCATTTGTTTATAATCATGCTTGTAAGAAATTGGGTTTAGCGACAATATTCCTACTCAGACGTCAACGGAACGTTCTAGAATGGTCATGTGATGTGGATTGACCAGTAACGATGCATTCTGAAAATACCTTGGTTATCCGTGTTTGTTATTTTACAAAATGTGTTTTCTGTAACTTTCGAAATGTCTAGGTTACTACGTGGAAAGAGGACGCAAATGTCTTTGAATTCGAGGTGAACCAATGTTTTATATTTCCAGGATATTTTGGGAAATATCCTCTGGCTCGGTAAAGAGAAGAAATCAAGGACTGAATGTAGCACGTGAACTGGCTTGTCCAATCACCGCTCGAGTTCCGAACTGAAGTGTATAAATAGGATGCGGTTGCCCATAGAGACGTCCGCCATTGAAGACTAGTTTCCAACGTACTTGATAGTGTTTAAACGTTGTATTTGTGTTTTTATTTGTAAGCAAGCTAAGAATAGCGACATTTTTTATCCACTGCGCCGTCGGCTACCGTCTCTTTGGGCATCCTTCCAGCAGAAAACGATCGGCACAAGAACGTCTGTCTCAGTTCGGCAGTAAAAAACAATTTTGTTGTGCCAGAGACGGAAAGGTAAATTTCTACAGGGTTTAGAGGACGATATCCAACACCAAACGCATTGTATTTAATCAATTATGGTATCCTTAATTTATTGCTATAATGAAATATTTGTGTGGGGCAGCGATTTTGAGCGGTAGGCCTAATATTTTCGTAGGCCTTAACTGTCTCCCATTTTGTTACGTAAAGTTAAGCTAACTTTGCTAAAATGGCTACACGAATGTGTAACCCCAATGTCGCCCGATTTTTCTCCATACTGTAATACGGTGGCTTAATGTTCAAGAATGAACGTTATTGGCGATTTGACGGCGCGCACAATCTTAACGTTGGCTAGATATTGAGGTTTTGTGTTTTAGACAAATTCTGCGTAAGCTAGTGTAAAGTGTTAGCCTAGCGCTAGCTAAGTCACGCGCTAGCTAACAGATGTCGGTGCGAGCACGTTGTTTACACACAATCAATGTATAGTACGATAAACGACGGGCGTTTTCGGGTGATACTGTGTTTTTAATTAGTCGAACAAACGTCGAATTTAATTGACATTACTAAAGACAATGTCCTACAATTTTTCTGGACTAACTTTGCGTTGTGTTAATATCAAATGCTTATTACATGTACGGGTAGAGGTCAGGCAAATTGCACAATGATTCGCTGTTTTATGACAACCAGCTTGTTTGTGTAATGACACATCACATCTAACATGAAATCATTCCGTGTGTTGGAGAGTACTAAATAAATTGGGTGTTGGCTTTTGATTTTTTTTCCTTTACATTCAGTCCTTGACTCGCTAATAGTAATAATTATTTAGTGTTGGCTGCTTGTGTAGTTGGTTGTGTATTTTTAAAAACAGAACATTACTGTAGGACAACAAATACGTTTTCTGTCTTGTTTTTGTAATGTTTGTTTTTCTTTGACCGGGGTTTTGTATGTTCGCGAGGAACGAACTTGGTTCTGTGAACGTTAATTGTATATTGAAAATAAAGTCTAGTCAGTCTAGAAAGATTACTTATTAATTTGTATGTACATTATTTGATTAGCATAAAAAAACGATTTGGCAGTAGGAAAATAATCGTAGTCTACCTTTTTATTGATGTACATTTTCTGAGTGGGGTTAGTATGTGACAAAGGTAATATTTTCTGTCAACACGGATGTTTTTTTGTGATCTTTCACCCCGATTTTCAAAGCTGTGATTTACAGTAAAGCTCCCTTCCCTATAAGTCTTGTGTATTCTCATTTTTTTGGTGAAGTGTCCATATGTCCGGGCATTCATCAGAGCAACAACATGTATAGTACAGAGTATTGTGGAGAGTAGTCCATAAATGTGTTTATCTAATTAATATCTGCTACAATCATTCAAAAAAATATTACTTTTTATTTCAGATTTGTATTGAATTCATATGGCTAACTTGAATACTACAAATATTTTGTCTTGATCCCAACATTGCTGATGTACTTTCAACTAGTGAATATTTGTTGGCGCAAACTTAGATCTTTTAGTGGATTCATGTTTACACAGTTGATACTGATTTAAACGTTAACGTTGTGGTTGGCAAATTATTATCTCATTAGTTTGCTTGCTTTGTACAGGGTAATTTGAACCAAAGCCACTTTAAGAAAGCATTTTTGCTTTTCAGTAATAACGTGGCACGTCCCATCATACTTCGACTTTCAATTGGAGGAAGTTTTTCAAATATTTGCAGTGTTGATCAAACCATTTTTTTCTGACAAAGATGAGGTAAGCAATTTTGGAGGTTAATATACCACAACCGTGGACCTCATAATTTCAATGATAATCAATGGGCATTTGTATTTTGTTTCGGTAGGGGGCAGTATAAAGCTGCAGTATTGAGCCTGGATTACTTAGTTTCTTTAAGAAGATGAATCCCAATCCTTTTCAGTTACTGTACCACATACCGCATTTTGCTCCTGTAGTCTCCCGCCATTTCACTTATAGCCTATGTTCGTTCTACTACTGTCTGAACCTTTCTGTCCTGATAAGATAGTTTAGCAAATCAAGTTCTAGATATAGGTTATGTTTGATGGGCCTAGTAAGGATGTAATGTATGTTTGTTTTTTTACTACAACTATCATAACATTTCTGGTTAAGCTGCTTAAAAATGTAAAACTATTGTTATTGAACCATTTGTTCAAAAGATTAGCAGTCTCAAACTGAGTTGGGGAAGAGGCTCATCATTATTTTTTGAAGCAATTCCCTTATAAAATGGATGGTTTACCATGGAGAAATCTGCAGATGTGCAATATCCAGCAGTATTTCATAACTATATGCTAAACATGAGTGTTCTTGACTCTGAACAAATAAAAAAAAAAAAGAGGAATTGAAGTATGTGTGAGTTCTTTGGTACGTTTACTGATTTTAATACATTCTGTAAACCACCTCTCTTTTTCAGTGGTGGTGTTCAAAGATGTGTGATGAGAACTGAGACACGGAAATCAAGTGACCCTCTGAACTACTACCGTGTGTCAACCAGCCTTTGGACTGCATTGCGATGACAGATGCTAAATATCCGCCGCTGTCCAGGGTAGGGGGCTTGAACCCTCCTCCCCCAGAGGTTAAAAACCCTAAGAAGCCTGGTCGACTCACCAACCAGTTGATCTACCTGGAAAAGGTGGTTCTCCAGGCCCTGTGGAAACACCACTTTTCATGGCCTTTTAGGTTGCCTGTGGATTCTGTTGGACTTCACATTCCTGTAAGTCATACTTTTTATCAGATTTTTTTTTTTTCATTGTAAGTTAAATGTACTGACTGGCAGGTGCTTCTACCCAAAAAAAAACTGAATTACTAACATGTATTTATGAAATGTCTTTTACTTTGTTTATTTAATTGGAGAGCTCTTATTTATTTCAATGTCCTGTCGTTTCTTTGTTTTAGGATTACTACACAATTATTAAGACGCCAATGGACTTGAGCACCATTAAGAAACGCCTTCAGAATATTTATTACTGGAAAGCAATTGAATGCATACAGGACTTCAATACTCTTTTCACCAACTGCTATGTATATAATCGGGTAAGGGATCTTTAAAATAACCCTCAACAACAATCGCTGAATACAGAATTAAAATAAATTGGTCTTCGTTAATTATTCTTTTTTTTAATAACTTCAGCCTGGAGAAGACATTTTTATAATGGCCCAAACATTGGAGAAGGCCTTCCTGCAGAGATTGGCTGAGATGCCCCAGGAGGAGACTGAGATCTCTGCCATTACAGCGAAGACACCAGTAAAGGGTGGGAGGAAATGCTCTGCAGGTAAGCTACCAAGCTCCTCCTTGTGCTTAATCAAAGAGATATATAATTTATTCAGATTATTTGTATACATAGTAGAGAAACCTGGATCCAGCCTTCCATTAAAATCAGACCCCTGGTACTCCCCCTAACCCTATACCAAGTTATTTTGAACACATCATTTACTGCCTCAACTGATCATCTACGAACCGGGAACCCTCCAGACCTCTGGCAATTGGCATTTTCCCTCCCCAACAAATGTAGGCCACGTCCCAATCAAAGATGCTCATAGAAGACTCTCATAGCACCTCATGTCACATAATGGGATCTAAAAGGGACCTCTGACTGTTGACTTATGCAATTCAACATTAAGAGAGAAACTGCACCAACTTGGCCTGCATGGGAGGCAGTGGTTTTATGGTTTGGGGCTGCTTTGCCAACTCAGGGCTTGGCTGACTTGCTGTCATTGAGTCAACCATGAATCACATATCACACCAGATAGTTATTTTGGTGAATGTGAGGCAATGTAGTAAAAAGCTGAATCTTGTGAAATGACCATGACTCAAACAATGCAACAGGAATATTGAGTACTCTACTTACCTCTAACATGACAATCAGATATAGCAAAAATCTGGGGATATTAGTGGGAAATAGTACACTATAAACAAAATAAGTTGCCATTTGGGTCAAAATCCTTTTGTCTCATGCGTTCTTGCTTCTAAATATCTTCTTATTGTTCTCTGTAGGTGTTTTAAAGCTGAGGCCCCAGTCCCCAGTGTCAGAGGTGGTGTTCCAGCAAACTGTGACGGTCATTCCTCCTGAGGCCATGGAAACAATCCCTCCTGCTGCCCAGCTCTCCTCTCAGATAACTGCTACGGTCTGTAACTTTTGCAACATTTATAATTTAACTTAGTAGCCTTATTTCATTTTTCCTTAAAATGAAAGTAGGATATGTAATATGTCTGTTACGGCGTAATAATGCATTTGATGCTGCTACCACCATCCTTCACTTTAGTGGTATTTGCTAGGTGATGAGCGGGGCCTGGTTTCCTCCAGACATGCATTCCGGAGTTCAATATTTGTTTAATCAGACCAGAGAAATAATGAATTCAATCCATTTTGCAATAAGACTGTAACATAAAAATATGTGGAAAAAGCGAAGTTCTGTCAATACTCTCTGCATGCACTGTCTACCATTGGATTTTTTTTTAGCAATCTGGCTAGTTTTAGCTTCATGCTGAAACTCCGTAAGTGCTGCTTGCAGCTTAAATGTTTTATTAAATTTGCTGAAATGGTTTCAGATCAAGAAGGGTGTGAAACGAAAAGCTGACACCGCCACGTCTGCAGCCTCTGCTCCAATCACCAACTGCAAATCATCCACCGTCGTTGACGGCATATCGCCCTGTAAGCTGTTCTCCAGGCGCGGCAGCGGACGGCCCATCAAACCCCCCAGGAAGGATCTGCCCGACTCCCCCCAGCACCATCAGAGCAAGAAGAGCAAGCTCTCTGACCAGCTCCGCTTCTGTAACTGCATCCTGAAGGAGATGTTCACCAAGAGGCACGCGACGTACGCCTGGCCCTTCTATAAGCCTGTCGATACGGAGGCCCTGGGTCTTCACGACTACCATGACATCATCAAGCAGCCAATGGACCTAGGCACCATACGGGTTAGATGGCCATACTTCTGTTGAACAAGTCCTAATTTGTCTGGAGTTCTTGTTTGCTCTCACTATTATCAAGTGTATTATTGGTGTTTTATGATGATACTGAAAATGTTTGTGTATTTCTACAGAAAAAAATCGACCAACGTGAATATACAGATGCCCAGGATTTTGCAGCCGATTTCAGACTCATGTTTTCCAACTGTTACAAATACAACCCGCCCACCCATGAGGTTGTCATAATGGCCAGGAAACTGCAGGTATGGTTGCCCTTGGTTTCAGCCAGTGCAGCCTCTAGAAGTTGTCTAAGTGAGTTGCGGTGCAGTAACAAAACTGCAATTAAAATATTGGATGGATTGTGAGAGTGTCTGACTCGAACAATTGTGGCCCCAACCTACCAGGATGTGTTTGAGGCACGCTGGCTGAAGCTTCCAGACGAGCCAGTGAAGAAGTCTGTGGGTTCCGGACAACACAGTCACCTCACAGACAAGGAAGTCAGAGCGGACATACCCCGGAACTCCCCCAGCACTGCCAGCAGTGATAGCCAGAGCTCGTCTCAATCAGAGTCCTCGGAGGAGGAGGAGGAGGAGGAAGAAGAGGAAGAGGCCAAGACCTCACGGCTGGCTAAACTAGAGGAACAGGCATGTTGTCTCTCCGCTGTCATCTTACCGGAACATGTTAATTGTGATTTTCTGACATTCCTAAAGTGTCTAATGCCCATGCTCTGTTTGTTTCCAGTTAAAAGTGATGCGCGATCAGCTGCAGAGACTTACCCAAGTGCCCCTGCTTCAACCAAAGAAAGAGAAATCGAAGAAGGAGAGAAGAAAAAAGGAATCGAGTGGTAGAGCGAAGCATGAAGAGGACCCGAGACCAAAAGCCAAAGTTCAGAAGAGGGCTGTCGACAAGGCCACGCCTGCTGTGTGAGTGAATTTAAATAGTCCATTACAACCTCGCCACAGGGAAACCCTTGTATGGTTTCAACCATCACACAGCATTATTGAGTGCTTGTTAGTGTCATTGTCCTACAGCAATTTGCTCAATGTTTTCTGGTGTCCATAGGCACGGCAAGAGGAGTAAGACAGGCCCCACACTGGAGCCCTATGAGCCTGAGGTGGACGAGGAGCCAGTCGTGCCCATGACGTATGCTGAGAAGAGGCAGCTTAGCCTGGACATCAACAAGCTGCCCGGGGACAAGCTAGGCAAGGTGGTGAACATCATCCAGGCCCGGGAGGTCTCACTCAGAGATGCTAACCCCGAGGAGATCGAGATCGACTTTGAGACTCTCAAGCCCTCCACACTGAGGGCCCTGGAGAGTTTTGTCATGACGTGCCTCAGGAAACGGTCCAAGAAACTTAACCGTGAGTGCTGGGGTGTATCAATTCCTCTTAGCTTGTATGGTCAATCCCCATATAGCACTTTACTGCTGACCAAGAATTTTGTAGGATCAAATCTCATTGTTGTTTTCTTTCTTCTTTTTTTCAGCTAATAAGCTGGTGAAGTCCAAAGGAGATATGCAGACGGTAAAGAAGCAGTCAGTTAATCCTCTCCATGGTATTACTGACGAGCCGAGCTCACTAGCCAAGAAAAGAAAAGCATTCGGTAAGTTGCCGCTGACACTGTGCTAGCATTGTGTCTGATTTTAGGGTTCAAGTTGTTTTTACTTGCTTTAACAAACTTTACTGAGCTACTGTCATATTGGTATTTAAGAACGTTAGTTTGTGGCCCCATGCTTTAGTTACTAATGCTGTTCTGACCTTGTGTGGTTGATGTATTATCAGATAATAGGTGCATATATTTCTAGTCACAGATGGTTTTATTAGTTTCACGGCCCGGTGCTTACAGTACGCTTTAGGTGATGACATAATGTCGCTTAGAGTTGTTGTGCTGTCGCTTTAAGTGCACAAGTTTGCTGTGGTAACACACCCTTTAGCATAGTTGCTGTGGGAGAATGTCTTCCATGTTACACTCGCTAGTTGCTAGCTTGAATCTGACTTATTTTCCAGTAGTTATCGTTTAAATTATTAATATTAAGAAAACACTGTTCATATAATGAAAGTCCTTTGGGAAGTATTTAGACCCCTTATCTTTTTCAACTTTGTATTGCGTTATCGATGTAATTTGAAATGGATTGTCATCAATCTACAAACAATAATGACAAGGCAAAATCCAAACTATATGTTGTGATGACGGGGAAATGCCGTCCCTGAAGTAACTGCGTCAGTGTTTCTCTCCGGTCCCATACTAGACAGTTGTCATCTGTCCTTTTTACAGATTTCTCCATGGCAGCGCCTGTCCCGAACCTGTCCCGGCCCTGTCGTCTCAGTGAGAGCAGCGCCTCTTCTTCCTCCAGTTCCTCCAGCTGTAGTAGTGATTCTAGCACTTCTGATAGCAGTGACTCTGAATCAGGTTAGCTGTTCTCCTCAGCACATAGCACTACCCCCCCACCACCACCTACTCACCTCTCTCCTGCCACGGCCCTTCTCCTACTCACTGCCCTACACTAATGGAGAAAACACATATGGACTCTGGCCTATGTAGCACTGTAAAACTCCGTCACCTTTTTACCTTCTGGTGAATCCGTAATACTTGAGGAAATATTAAACTTTGTTATTGTTTCAGATGTTTTTGTATGTTAGTTCATTGGCCGTTTTAATGTATTATTTTTGTGCGTTAAGTGTGTCTTATACTACAGAGATCACCCAACTCTGTTACAAACATTTTCCTTCACATAATCCGTGAGTGTGTGTGTATTTGTTCATCTTGTTTTGTCGCAGTCAAACAGTGCTTAGTTTGAAATGAGGCCAGCCAGTCTTCTATACACCATTTCAGTTAGCCATCAGGCTCCCAGATTGCAGCTGCCACCCCAATACTGAAGCACTATCATAATGGGGACATGTTCTTAAACAGGCCAGTTGCTATTTCTAGGCCACAGATCTGAGTTCAACCCGTACTGGTATACATCTTGGATAAACATTGCGGAAATAGTGTGGAGAGGGCTAGAGGCGAACCAGAGACTGTTACCCTAATATTACCGCTAATATTCACCCACCTCTCGTCTTACTCTCTGATCATTGCAGAGTCAAAGCTGGTACTCAATTTAGACTGCAGCACTCGTCCCTGTTCACACATTTCTTTTACTCGCATGTTTGTACTCCAGGTTTTTTGCAAGCCTTTGTATGCATTACTGTTAGCTTGACGCAAGTACATTGTATTTGAAGGACACTACTGATTGTACAGCCAATACTGAGCTTGATGGTGCAGGACGTCTGCCACGTTGCACCGTTCTGTAGCCAGTGCGTTTATTTTTTTACATTTCCATCTGTGCCTAAGATGAGTTGAATTTGAAGGTTTGTCTTGGTGGCGAACACCCGGACTTTGAAATAAATAGATTTTAATAGACAATGTATCATTTCACGTTTAAGTGGTGTTTTTCTTTTCATTTCTATCACCCAACCTCACACCTACTAGACACATTTGCCTGCAACCGCGACTTTAGCTTTAACTACAAGCGGGGTGTATAAGAGTAGTGAATCCTGAGTAGAGCAGTGGGATGGTTTTTATTAGTATTTGAAGGTAAGTAATGTACGTCCTGTGTGCTTTTATTTTCATATTTATTTAACTGTGGATACATTGAGTTACTATTGTGCATGTCTTTCAGTAAAGAAAACTAAAAAGAAATGGGAAGGGAATCCTCACAAGGTGAAGACAAAGGTAACCCCACCTCTTTAACCCGGTGGTTTATCCCACATGGTTGTACCTATACCGAGACATGGATGAATGAGCCTCCAACTACAGTGTTTTCGTTATGTTCCCATCAAAAAGAAATCTGTGAAGAAAGAGCCATTGTGCGAGTCCTCTCTCCGGACCAGCCAGCCCCCGCCGCCATCTGTCCCGCTTGTCCTGGCCTCAGTGACCGAAAGCCAGTCCACACAGGAACATCCAGCCAAGCCTCTCTTAGATCAGCTCCTCTCACCCCCAGGTAGTCTGCTGTTGTTGCCTTCATATTCACGGCCTGTGTGTTCGCAGGCAGCGTGTCTACGGGCTATAAAGCAGGTGTAGGCAAATTTGGTCCTAGATTCAGAACTGGGACTGTAGGTAGGTGCAACTGATGAACTGAACAAATGTTTCAGCCCTACAGGAAAATGTTGCGCCTACCTGCAACTAAAGTTGCCTACTCCTGCTATAAAGGAACTGTGGACCATCTTGGCGTGTTCTGTAACACTGTTTTTCATTATTTACTGCTGACACATCTTTTACCAAGTGTTAAATCTGTGGGGCTCCCATGTGGAAATCCCATAGAGAGAAGATTGTGTTGTTTGGTTTAGAAATGGAGAAGGCTGGATTGCTTATCATTTGCTTGCCATATTGCCCACTCTCTCAGGACATTATGTTTAGTGGAACCAGAGCAGATTGAGACGGTCGGGCGCCTTTTAATCTCTTACTCCTAATTTCTCTGAAACCTTCCCACCTCTCAGCCTTACACAGCCGACTGCCACAGCAGCCTTCAAGACCTAGTGCCAAAGCTGCACCACTACCTCGTAAACCCCCCGTGGCCCCCCTGCAGATCCCTGACAGTCTGTCTCAACCACAGCAGGATCCTCTATCCCCTGCTGAGAGCCCTTGTACCTCCTTTTTCTCCCCTCTCTCCTGTGACCCCACCCTGACTCTGCCTGCAGACCCTCTATTCCACATGACACACCAACCTCCTTCCAGCCTTCTCTGTTCCCCCGAGACCCCTCCCTCCCCTATGGTTCTCCTCCCCCCTTCTCAGTGTCAATCACCAGCCCAGTCACAGGAGGTGAAAACTGGGCCGGTCTTACTCAATCCAACTGATAGGGCCCAACATGAAGGTAAGCCCCCCCCCGTGCTCTGGTTGCTTCTCCTCTCATCGCTGCTTCACTCTATGTAACGCTTGTAGATGGTGGTCTGATGTTATGGTCTGTTCTTAGATTGCTGCTGTGTTCATACCATTCCACTTTGGCTGTTTATGTACTCTGTTTTGTTCAATGTCATCTCAACTACTCTGTATTTCTGGAACCCTGGCCTCGTCATCCCCAGCTCAGCCTCTCTGTGTTTCAGTAACACTGGCCTCGTCATCCCCAGCTCATCCTTTCTGTGTTTTTGTAACCCTGGCCTCGTCATCCCCAGCTCATCCACTCTGTATTTCTGCATCCCCAGCTCATCAGCTGTCTGCCTGCCTACTTTTCTGCTTCCCTTCTTGGTGTCTGTCTGGAGAATAACAGACCTTTTTGTCTCCCTCCTGTCCGACAGGTCTGAGTGCGCTGCTGTCCCCTCTGACGTCGCCACCTGCTCCTTTACTACAGGCTTCTGATGGCAGATATGAGGTATGCTATCCTTATGTTCGGTCAGGGTGCATTTTGTTCTTATTGCAAGAGGTGATTATTTCTGTTTAAAGCAAATTTGAATCGATCCTTATATGGTTCTCTATTGGATTTGCGTTTCTTGTTTTTGGCGCCGGGCTGGAGATGTCCTGTTGATTGTGCGAAATGTCAGTAATGGAGCTTTAACACGGTGAATGTTGCTTTGTGTCGCAGCAGTCGAGCCCTTTACAAGACCACCCATTACAACCTGTGAAGTATGACAGTAAGACCTCTGAGCCACTAGGGGAGACCTCCTTCAGGAAACTGCCTGGTAAGTGTGTGTGTGTTTGTGCATTCATGCTTCAATTTATAGGAGATATTTTATTGATGGGATATCTTTGTCTTGTTACTCCAGTTCCCAGACAATTTGACAGCGTTTTCGAAAGTGGCAATACCGGACTCTCTCACTCGGGTAATAAAGCCACATCGGATGGAAAAAACACACCCGCAAAAAAGGTCAGCTAATGTAACTAGTATATAACACTACAATCGGTAATTACTAAAAATAAGCTTTTGTACTAATGTCCAAATTTTTTTGAAACATAATTTGTGACACTATCCTCTGAAGGATATTGTCCTGAAGAATGCAGACTCCTGGGCTAGTTTGGGGAAGATGGCCGTTACCACTCCCTCCACGGTGAAGTCTTCAAAAGAGAGCTTTGATAAGTTCCGCAGGGCAGCCATAGAGAAGGAAAGAGAGAAGGCTCTTATTCAGAGGAGGATGCAAATAAAGGTTTCCGGGCAGAGCTGGTAAATATTCATCCTGCTGCAATTCCAGGTTTAGGCAACTTCATGTTTTTGATTTTCAGGACAGGGAGACTCGGTGCGTTCAAGTAGCTCAGTATGCTTTCACAAAATCCTGCATTACCTAAGGCCCCCCTGGGGAATGGGTTGACTACTCCATATCTACGTTTTATCACTTTGGCACGTAGCTAATGTTGTATCCTTGAGCATCTTTTGGAATAGAAATCCATACTGACTACTTGATAGGCCCGCCTGACAGTGTTATTTTGTTCTTCTCAGCCTGACCATACCAGTATCAGTGGCTGTACCAGTACCACCTAAAGCAGCTGAATTAGAGCCCATGCCATATAGAGCCCCAACCCCAGAGCCAGCAGAACCCCCCCTGCTGACAGAGGATATTTTGGAGCCGTCACCTCCTAATGCCACAGAGCCTGTGGAAGAGGAGCCTCCACCCACTGCCTCAGCATGTCCTCCTCCCCTTACCACCCAGACTTCAGTAGACCGGGAGAGGGAGATGGCCCGCAGGAGAGAACAGGAGCGCCGCAGACGAGAGGCTGTACGTTCCTTTTTTTCAATACACGATTCTTGTTTCAACTGCGCTAGTGAGTGTTTGGCACTAAGTCACAGTTCTGTTCCCTTTTCTCCCCCAGATGTCTGGTGTCATTGACATGACAATGCAGAGTGACATCATGGCAACATTTGAGAAGAACCTATACTGATATGAAATGGCAGCAGGCAGTACCACTTGTGACAGAATTGGTCTTCTGTTGTTGGACAGTAAAAGAGAAATATGAGCTTGGTGGTCTAATAAACAAACATACTTGGCTCCTTCGCTCCCACCAGACAATGGCTGTCTAAACCAATCACGCTGCATCTAGATTAAGGAAACGGGTTATTATGGGTGTGTCCCAAATAACACCCTATCCACTCTACAATGTACTACCAGAAGCCCCTGATTCAATGTAGTACATTTGGGATGGAGTGGAATTTGGGATGGAAGTTATGCTCTGTGGGGAAGCTTGCACTGTAGCATGGCAACCGTCACATTGCGAAACTCAAGTCAGTACATTTTAGTATTGTGAACTGGAAGAAGATACTGTAAGTTGTAAAATATTGATATTGCAAAACACAAAAAAAAGATGCAAAGATGGAGTTTGCCTTTTTTGTAATCGTTGTAATGGTTTGTAAATACCTGCTGCACTGAAATTACTACTTAACAACTGAAAGAGTAAAAAAAAGTCATGAAGAGCTGTTGTAAAAAAAAAAACATTGACATGTTACTGTTTTTTTTTCACAAACACATGGGGTCCTTTTCACCTAGTATGAGTCCCATAGGGCACCCTATTGCCTTAAAAGTGTATTCATTTTGAATTGGGCAAGTATGGTGCCGTGTTGGACCGTCTGCTTGGTGAGTCCTATGACTGCAGTACACAAAAGCCAGTTTACACACTTACTCACATTCAAACTCTTTGATTGGTTGATATGTATAACTTGTCCTTTTTGGTTTTGCTACACTCTCAAATAGTAATTTGTAATTACGTATGTTTATCCATGTACTGTAAAGTTTATCTACAGTTAATTGCTTGTTCATACTTCATTCATTGTCACATTTCTGCACCTTTTGTGGTAAAACCTTCAATATGATGCTCTGAGCTGTACTGTACATGTTGTATTAAGAAAAAAGAAAGTATGAAACACCTTTTTTAAGCATTTCTGTTCCCAAATCTGTGGACAAACTATTTTTGTTTATCTGTATAAAGTTATACTTAGTATTTTGTTACAGAGGCATGTGATGTGTCAGCCTTTGGCAAAATGCCAGTATCAAATGTTGAACTTATTTAAAATTATACACTTACGTTGTTTAATTTTCCACTTGAAATAAGTGTAAGTGCCATATATAGTAATGTGCTTATAGCTGACTTTAGGCATTGCTCATGCCTATATTGTGTTGGCCTTTTCTAATCAAGATCCAATCCTGACTGTAAATGTTTGGAAGTTAACAGTGTAAGTCTTAGTTGATTTTTTTATCCTATGGTTCTAGCTTTTCTGCTGTGTTTTCTCTTTGATTATGAACAGTAGCACTTTATTCTGTATCTTGTGGTGTGAGCGCATGTCACACCACATAGAGAAAGAACTAATATAATTTTGAGATCACACTCTAAAAAGCTAAATCATTAAACTATTTTCATTAAAGCACGGTTTGTTTTCTGTGTTCTTAGTTTTGGGAATCCATAGTGGATCTAAAAATGTTTTGAATCGATATTGAAAAATCTTGCATTACAGATCCACTTCAAATACATAATGTTGTTAAATCTTGTTTAGTAATGTGTATTAAATATATATATATATATTTTTGCACTAACTGCTTGCCAAATGTACTGCATTAATTGCAACACAATGAGAAGAGACGCTTTTAAATCCAATTATTCCAATGTCTGCATTGCACTCAGTGGATTTCAACCCCACGAGCTAGATGGCATTTTTTTTACCCTGAATGCATGAATAACTATTCCACCTTAAATCCCAGAAGGGATGACATGTCCTGATCGTGACTGCAGATCAGGTGGAACGAGGAACTATTTCGCAGTCAATGCACGTGGGAAGGTTTTTCAGAAGAAAAAAAATCTGTTTTAAAGGTGACGCTTGCTTGGTATTTTTATTCCATATTAATTTCCTCAGTTTCCACATTCGGTGGGCGAGTCAAACTGTTAAAAAAATCCTCTCGAGCTGGAAAACCTGCTGTCATCATCACACGCACGCGTCAATTCTGACGTGCCGCTTAACGGGCGAACGTTTCATTCAGTCGGTTTAGAGACGGGACCCACCCGGATACGAGGCGAGTCTCGCAGAGAGCCACTGTCAGCGCGGCGGCGGCGGTGCGATAACGGATTACCGCGTAACGATGGGCGACGAATCCAAAATAACCAACTAACTATCAAAATAAACCGCCAGACCTGAGGTGACGCGTGAGTGTCCGTGTCCATGTAAAGATGGCGAGAGTGCTCCACGACGTGTTCGTGTTTACTACGACACTCGTCCTGAGGATCCGGGTCCTGGGGTATTGGTCGCTGGTCTACGGCTACTGTGCCCTGTGTGCCGCGGCGGCGCTGCTGAAACTTGGGTGGAACCTCATTCTGAGGCCGTCGACCACGTTCCGGTGGGGCATTCGCGAGACCCCGCCGGCGTGCCTGAGCGACACGTCCTTGGGAACTCACTGCTACGTGAGGATAAAGGTAAGGAGCAGCGGCACGCAGGTGGGTGCGCGGGAAATAGACGTTTGTCTGCACGCGAGCAGGACGCTTAGTTGTCGTTTTTCCCGCGTGCCGCGATGCATTTCGGAAACACTCGGAATAGGCCCGAGGGGGCGCGTGTGCGGGTCGCGCCCTCGGGGGGCCATTGCCTCGGGGTCATTTCTTGGAGACGTCATGCAGAGATGCCGACTGTCTGCGGGCGCACACGCGCCTCTGAGGTCGTGGGTAGTGCTGAACGGACAGCTCGCTGTGGCAGCACACTGTCTGTATTTGGCTTTAATTAAGAGACCAATGGGATTCGTGACAAATGTCACGATTTCGGATGTCTGAGTATAGGCGATAAACTAAACATTCACCGTTTGATTAGTATTTTTTATAATGCACACACACTATGCCTTAAATCGAATTCACATAGCGTGAAATACACGTTCATAGTTCAGCATTTTAAGATGATGACTAAAAACATGTAATTTCCCCTTTTCAAAAAGTAACCTATTTTAATTACGTAATCTATGGCTGATTTCAGAGACTCAACAATTAATCATGGGACAATGGCCAGACAGTACAACAGCGCTGAGTTTAGGATATGGACATGCTGTCATCCATTTTTTTCCCAGCACCAACAAGCACACAGTTATCTTGGATTATGAGAGTTTTATGTCACAAAGAAAGGACAGTGTCAATACTACCAATACTAGCCCTATATTGACACATTATGTCGCACATAAAGTGTAATGGCACATATACCTTCACACTGACACCCGGGATAAAAGCGCCGTATATGGAATTGGCCAATGTACTTAACTGGTAACTGCTCTTGAGTCGCTACTAATTTACTGAAATGTAAAGACGATTTGGGGAAAAGCCTGAGATCCCACAGTATAACAGCCAATCTGCATGATGGTGATAAGTGATGACATCCGATCACAGACATTGATTCTGGTGACTGACTGACTGACTGACTTACTGGTCTGTGTCTTGGGTCTCCTGTCTTCATTGTCAGGAGTCCGGTCTGAGGTTTCACTATGTCGCCGCTGGAGAGAGAGGAAAACCACTCATGCTGTTTTTGCATGGCTTCCCTGAGTTCTGGTAAGACGTCTATGCATCATGTGTGCTCATGTAAACACATCTAATCCACATGTATTATGGAGAAAAACAGTCTGTGGGCATAACAAGGCATTTGGATAAAGAAATGTGTCTTTGTAGCCAGCCAAAGTTTTCTAGGCAGTTTTAATGGAAATCTATCATTTTGATTGCATTCCAGGACTATATGTTTTTGGTGCCCGTGGAAGTGCCTGGCAAGTTCTTTTTTGTTTGTAAATTATACCCATGCAGTAAAACCCATTTTATTCTAAAATAAAATACAAACTGATTTTTTGGGGCCAACTGGTGCACTCATCAGTTCAAATATGTTTGCTTGTGTGTTTACTTTCTTCTGTGTGGAGCAGCATCTTTTTAACTCGGGCACAGAAAGGTCAGTGTCCTGCCATCGCTTTATCTCATTGAACAGTGCATATCTGGTAACCAACGCTTTGACCTTTACCAGACTATTGTAATAGAGTTAATCTTGGTTAGTAATACTATGTGTTTCTTCCACTGCAATATTAGACTTAATTGTTTATTCTGAAAGATTCCTCGTTCGCCTTACTGCTGACCTTTCCACTATATTTTGACGGTAGTATTCAGGGCAACCGTTGGAATGAGGTCGAACCTCTAGGTTGTCAAGTGCTGTAAGCCAGTCCATATCTCCGGGAATCTCATAGCTTCTAACGGGACCCTGCAATGAGGACAGGGCTTAATCGCATCTATTCCACATCACTGGCCATCTATTCCATAGAAAACCATGATGAAATCCGTCAATGTCCCAAATGGAAGCCTGTGTTCAATGTAGTGCCCTACTCTGCACAAGTGTATACCAGCCCTGAGTGTGCCACATATCCTCCCTTAAGCTTGACAGGCAGACTACCCTCCACTAACAACTTTCATATCCCACATTTACAGTTTTAAATAGTGCTCGACCATAATTTCCTTCTTCCCTCCGGACAGAGATATGGGTGGACTATGGGGATGCTAGATTGCAGACTTTAGATGAACTGGAAAGTCCTGTGTAATTTCAAACCTCATCAATATTCTAAGATACTGGGTTTGCTTTGCTTTAGATCCGTGTCCAAAATTGCACCCTTGGGAAGTACCCAGACCTCTGTTTAAAAAGAAGTGCACTAAGTAGACAATAGGAAATCACTTGTGACACGTCCCCGCTCCAATACTGACTCATCATAACCCCAGTCAGGCCTGGTGGTCCTCCTCAGCCTCCTGTCCACTGCAGACAAGATCTTCAATTAGTTGGCTTTCCTTTTCACAATGATGACTTAGCGGATTAAATCTAGGGAAAACATTGAATATTATACAAAGGTGACCTTCAGTTAGTTTGGAAGGAAAGAAAGAAAGGAAACTGAGTATGAGTGGAAAGAATCCAGTTAAGGACTGCATCATATAAGTGATGCATGAGGATCTTGCATGATCTGGTGCTAATTAGCTCTTCACCATTCGGGGTCGGGCCGAGTCTCCGCACCTCGACGCACTCCGCTGACACCTTTTGGTGGGTCGAGCAACTCCAAGTTCAACCCTTGTTGTTTGTCGGCGAATGTGGTCACCTCCGTGCGCATAGGTGAATCCTGGGTTAGCGGGCAGTGTGATAAAATAGCCGCTCGGCAGATATTGCAGAGCCCGCTGAGGTAAACTGGAGTTGACAAAATTGTCAGAGAGAAGAAAAGCATGGGGAAGGACACTACAAGCAGTGACAGAGCTGTAACAAAACAAAACCAGAAAACAAATCTTGTGGAGTTTACTGAATGCTATAGAGGAGATGGGTATTGATGATATTCTTCTGGCGGTTGTGTCCTTATTTCATTATGAGTAAGTTGGTTATTCTCTCTGTCTCTCTCTCTCTCTCAATCTGTCGTTATTTCTCTCTCTTTTTTCTTCTATGTCTATCTCTCTGTCTGTCTTTCTCTCTCTCTCTGGCGATTTCTGTCTGTCCCCAGGTTTTCCTGGCGCCATCAGTTGCGTGAGTTTAAAAGTGAGTTCCGCGTGGTGGCCGTTGACATGAGAGGCTACGGTGAGTCTGACTTGCCATCGTCCACAGAGAGCTATCACTTTGACTACCTGGTCACAGACGTCAAGGACATCGTTGAATACCTAGGTGAGAAGAGAGAGTGCAATAATTCATCTTTTATATTTATTTTTGAATAGGGTTGCCTATGGAAACCTCATCCTGCTCTGGTGCCTCAGATGCCAGGCAACCTAATTGTGGTTGTTGTCCGGAGAACGCTTTCTTTTCTAAATGTAAAGACCTCAGCATATACTACCTTGCTGGGCAGGTGGTGTGAAAGTAAACTAGGTTGACCGAATGTGCTCCCCAACGTGCTAAGAGTTGCTGCAACGAGACATTACCACAATAACCACTAACCGCCCAGCACCTTTACTGAAACTGGGTATATGTTGTTCTCCACCAAGGTGGTTTTACCAGGGAGAACATGTTAGCATTGTGATCGATCGTAATGGGATTGGGAGTGTGACATGTGCTCTTTCACTAGGAAGTATTTCATATAAGTATTTTTGACCAATATCAGACGACCAAGGGTTTCAACTACTGGCATCACAGGACTGAAAATGTTTTGGGACACGTTTCAAACATTGCTTCTGATGCAGTGGGTGTCAAAAAGATCAAGCAGTATTGTTGGGCTGAACAGCCTTCATCGGCCATCTGTTCTGTCCAAAGAAACATTTTGCTTTAGCATATCCCCGGATTTCGGACGGATGTTTTGAGCAGCAACGCAACAAACACCTACATCCCCATGTAATTTATTATAATTCATACACAAATACACAGCGACAGACTGGCTCTATGCACGGTGTAAAATGAAACAAAACATGATCTGATTCACGGATGAGAAATAAACGGCCCGGTACTGGCGGAATTGTGGAACGTCATTCCATGGGAACCAGGAGAGCGTGACACCACCTGGTTGTCAAAGCTAAACACGGTTCTCATAGTAACTGCTGTGTGGACTGGACAGCCTGTGAATACGCTGTGGGCCTAAGACCCAGCAGGACAAAGAGATTTGGAAGGAAGTTATATGTTTCTAACTATTTTGAGCCTATAATTGAACCCATTAGCGGTGATGTTCCAGTTACTGAACTGTTATACAGAAAGCCAATTTTATTGCTTCTTTTATCAGCAACTGTTTTCAGCTGTGTTACTATAATTGCAAAAGGGTTTTCTAAAGATCAATTAGCATTTTAAAAGGATAAACTTGGATTAGCAAATACTAAGTGCCATTGAATCACAGGACTGATGGTTGCTGATAATGGGCCTCCATGCGCCAAAGTCGAAAAATCTGCCGTTTCCAGTTACAATAGTCATTCACATCATTAACAATGTATACACTGTATTTCAAATGCATTTTTTTTTATTTTAATCGACCCACGGCTTTCTTTATGTAGCCCTCTGATAAATGTGTAATTTCGTAAGAGCTATTTTAGTTTTCTAATCTGAATGTATGGACCTCTTCTCTCCGTCTTCTCGTTTCACGGTTTCCATCTCCTGCCTGGCTCCCGCGAGTTATCATAAAAATGCAACCAAACTATTTCTTTGGCAGTAACAGTACAATTGGACCATACTTTCACATTAGAAAACTAAAATAGCACTTATGAAATTACAGATTTGTCAGAGGGCTACATTTACAACAAGGAAATGGCTAAGTGACTAGAAACTCTTAAACGATAGTGTACACTGTTGGAACACACAGGACCCCCTCTGACTGTTTTTTTTTTCTGTAAAACCCGTGTTCGTGCCTCACTTTGTCAGGCTAATGTTTCATCAGTGTGACTAAGTATTATTTTCTCTGCTGGGATAATGTCATCCGTTTTTGTGTTACATTCATCACGCAAGTCATGTTTCCCAAAACACAAAACATAATCTGTTGCACTCACATAACTGCCTGGTTCTTCAGTTCCCAATAAGCTGTCTAAGAAGATGAGTAATAAGATGAATAATTGGGCATCAGATAGTTCACGCATGCACACTGCAAATTGATCTATTCCTGATGGCAACTTAAGCACACTGTAAATGGATTGATCTATTCCAGATGGTAACTTAAGAAGAAGACTAATGGAAGAGAGGCTTAATGAATGTTGCTGGACACATTCACATCTTTCTGTTTTATTTCAGGTTATAACAGATGCTACCTGGTCGGCCATGATTGGGGAGGGACCATAGCATGGCTTTTTGCCATTCACTACCCTGAGATGGTGAACAAACTCATCGTTCTAAACTGTCCCCATCCCTCTGTTTTCACTGGTATGTGCTAATGTTCTTGTGTTTCCAGCAATATGTCCTAACATACTACAACTAAAACTTGTTTCAAATAGGAAAAGATAGGAAAGGTGCTACATCTTAGAACATTTTGTTACATTGTCGCTCCACATATATAGACGTTTTTACAAATTTAGGGTGTTGTTCCAACTGGCTGAGACATAGTGAAGTTTATGGGACATCATCATTTTAACGAAAGCTACTGTCATTTCTCGCTAAAATTAAGTCTATAAGAAATATGTTGCTGCTGGGGCTTAGGTAATCTGTTCAGAGCCTCTGACATTTCCCGGGAGAAATTAAAATCTGAAACAGAGTCTCAAGGGCATCTATGACGATCCCAATGACTCCAGCCACCGTTTACTTAGTATAGAGATGTTCTGGAGTTATCACCATGGTTACCAGTTTCAATTATACCATACAGTTTTGACTCCGTCCATTTGATAGGTCCTCGGTCGCCAGAATCAAGGTCATAGCCCTGAATTTAGACTGATGTTTTGTGCTGCATCACAACAAACACCTACATCCCTGGGTGATTTCTTATAAATAATAGACAAAGAGACGGTGAGAAACTGGATTTCGTCTCTCTTTTTTTCTCCCTTTCCTTTCTCTCTCATCTCTCTCCTGACATTCTATCTCTGTGTCTCATTTTATTTCTCTGTTTCTAGACTATGCCCTGCGTCATCCCAGCCAGCTGCTCAAGTCCAGCTATTTTTTCTTCTTTCAGCTGCCTCGCTTTCCGGAGCTCATGCTATCAATCAATGACTTCAAGGTGAATCATGTTGTGTGGTTAAGTGATTGCAAGTTGAGGTTTGTGTGCCTGTGTGTATGTCAGAGGATAACTGTGTGGATGTCAGGGGGTGATCTGTGTGGATGTCAGGCTTTGATCCGTGTGGATGTCAGGCTTTGATCTGTGTGGATGTCAGAGGATAACTGTGTGGATGTCAGAGGATAACTGTGTGGATGTCAGGGGGTGATCTGTGTGGATGTCAGGGGGTGATCTGTGTGGATGTCAGGGGGTGATCTGTGTGGATGTCAGGGGGTGATCTGTGTGGATGTCAGGGGGTGATCTGTGTGGATGTCAGGCTTTGATCTGTGTGGATGTCAGGGGGTGATCTGTGTGGATGTCAGGCTTTGATCTGTGTGGATGTCAGGCTTTGATCTGTGTGGATGTCAGGGGGTGATCTGTGTGGATGTCAGGGGGTGATCTGTGTGGACAGGCATTGTTGTGATGGCTGTGCATCAAGGAGTCTATGCAGGGCAACCAGTCATTGTGGTAGTGGTGGCAATCAATCTCAGGTTTAATTGATCTTCCTGGTAATATGATTTTTTGTAGAGAGCAACAGTAATAACAGTGACAGTAGTAACCGTTTTTTTGCCTATCTCACAGTAGTCAACACAGCAGCTATGCCATTTATAGTACTCGGGCTGCCTGTATTGCATCGACACAAACGACCTTGTATGAGTGCCACCCTGATCACACCTTAAGGACACCCAGTAACACACGCTACACAGTCATGCAGAGGGTCCTTCTGTCCTCTCTACCGTAGGCGCTGAAGGGCCTGTTTACCAGCCGTAGTACAGGCATTGGGAGGAAGGGACGCTGGCTCACTGCAGAGGACATGGAGGCCTACCTATATGCCTTCTCCCAGCCAGGGGCCCTCACTGGGGCCCTAAACTATTACAGGAATGTCTTCAGGTGAGAAACGTTATTAAATCATGCAGTTCTTCATATCTGAGTTTTGTACTCTCTTGTGGGCATACGTCTGTCACTTACCCAAGTGAAAACGTCAATGGAGACCACCAAGAGATGCCCCTTCTCGTTGGAATTGTTTGTTATTTATACTGATGCACGAACACACAAATACATTTACACTATCGTTCAAAAATTTGGACTCAGAAAGAAAGACTTAGAAATGCCCTGTATTGTTAGGCTTATTAATCATTAGAAAACATGTTTGGAAATTATGTTTGCAGCGCTGAAGACTGATGTTTAAAGAAGCTAGAAAACTGGCCAGTTTAGTCAGTATCTGGTGCGTCAGCATTTGTGGGTTTCGATTAAAGGCTCCTCTGTCTATTCTTGTTCTGATCAATTTTGGCTGTTCCGCGCAAGAAATTGGCAGGAAACTGAGGATCTCGTACAACGATGTGTAGTACTGCCTTCACAGGACAGCACAAACTGGCTCAAACCAGAATAGAAAGAGGAGTGGAAGATTTCAGAGCACAACAAAAGGACAAATACATTAGAGTGTCTAGTTTGAAAATACCTACATCTAACAGCTTCATTATAGTACCCACAAAACACCAGTCTCAAAGTCAACAGTTAAGAGGCAATTCCAGGCTGCTGTCCTTCTAGGCAGAGTTTCAAAGAAAAGGCTTGGACTAACCAATAAAAAAGAAAAGATTAAGAAGGGCAACAGAAAACGGACTCTGGACAGAAGAAGAATTCTGCCTAAAAGGATCTGTTGCTAATACCAGATACCACAGGACACCTTCAGGGGTCTTGTAGAAACCATGCCTCGGTTGGTCGGCACTGTTTGGTCGGCACGTGTAGGACCAACAGCATATTAGGCATAATGTTTATAATGTTTTGGCTCGCCTGTGTATATGCAGACCGAACCCCACCAACACATACACACACACACAAACACATCATCAGAGGGCATTGTTTTTGACATGTGACCTCAACACGCATGGTTGACTTCACCATCTGCTCTCCCACCTCCAGTAGACAGTCAGTGTCTCTCAGCACAGAACAGCATACTGGATTTTGTTATGTTTTGCTTTGAATTGAATTATGTAATGAGGATGTCACTGGCCCGTTATCAATTAGTGCGAAGAAATGTGCTCTAAATTCAAACACAACATGTGTAGATGACTATATACTAGCATAAGATATGTCGATATAATCAGTAAACAACCAGTTACCAGCTATTCTTGTGTTCTTTGTTAAGTAAGAAGGACTGTGATTTAACTGTGTTTTACCTGGTTTGACTGACAAGGGAATTCAATTGGCCTGAACTATCTCTGCAGTTCCTTCCCACTCAGCCAGAACGACGTCAAGTCCCCAGTATTGTTGTTGTGGGGTGAGAGGGATGCCTTCCTGGAACAGGAGATGGCAGAGGCATGTCGGGTCTACATACGGAACCACTTCAGACTCAACATCATCTCCGGAGCCAGCCACTGGTTACAGCAGGACCAGCCGGACATCGTCAACACACTCATATGGACCTTCCTGAAGGAGGGAGAGGGACACAAAACGCACAGAAACTGAATCTAGTTATGCATGCGTCCCAAATGGCCCTCTAGGGTGATATCTATGCCCCCCCCCCGCAGCCCCTTTCTCAGCACCAGCCAGCCCAAACATTGGAAGCCTGAATATGCCTGTGGAAAAAAACGTCACAATAACGCAACCGTTCTTTTGGTCTTCACACATTTCAGATATTTTGTTAAGATGTCAAAGGAGATGTGAAAGAAAAGCACATTCTATTGAGAGGACACTGAATAGTACAGTAGTCTGAATAGTAGAGTAGACACATATTTGAGACTTTTTTTGCACATGACATCCGCCTTAAAGTTTGTGGGCTACAACATTACAAATGTGTGGCAATTATGTGTGTAATGTGTGGTGCCTTTTTTAAGTGAAGTTGTGTAATGATTTCCGGCGTTGTAAAGTAACGTGTAATGATTTGCGACGTCGTAAAGCTGTGCCATGTCTTCTGAGGTGGGCCTGTGACATTTGTCTGCTGTATGTGTCACTGGATTGATCCTCTGTCTATTTTGTACACAATCCTTTGGGGGTCTTTCTTTTCCCCCCTGTGGCTTTATCCCAAATGACACCCTATGTCATTGTTCTTCATTGCCAGACCTAGGGCGGCAGAGTGCACCCGAACATCGTCTGTACAGCCCTTTGATGTGTTCAGATCGCATTGGGGGTTGCATTAGTAGTTTTTCTGATGGCCCCTCAAAACTGATGTCTTATCGAAGTGGCCCCCGTTGGTGAAGAACACGGCCATATTCCTGTATTTTGTGCACTAATCTGACCTGAGTCCCCTCTGGTCAAAATGGTCAATAGTAGTGCACTTCATAGGATAAAGGGTGCCATTTGGAATGCAAGCCCCCCTTATCAGGTAGTGTTGTCTTTTAAAGTATGTTGTTCTTTTGTATTTGTTTGACAATATTTGCTCAGTTAATTGAGAATGTTGTTATAATGAGATTCCTAAATTGAACAACAGCGACGGTTAAATATTGTACACTTTTTTCTATCTCTTCCTACACACTGCATTTTGAAATCCACTGAGCCAGGTCTGCACCATTTTAATTTTTTAAGCCAATAAACTATCATGTGAAGCCTGGGGAGCCCTTCTGAATGTGTTCAACTATCACAGCCTAGAAATAGAAATTTGCAAAACGACACAAGTTGTCGTAATTTGCATGCCTGCGATGTCACGGTGCCATCTCTTTTACAACACCAGATCATGATAAACATAATCAAAATTAGTTTAAAGATGCCATTTCATCTGAATGTCAAAACCGTGTCCAAAAACCGGTCTACACAAAACCATCATGAACCTAAAGGGTCTTACAAAAATATGGAATATAATTGAGATGACGACATAACACTGCAAATTATCTGTTTGAAAATGACTCAACTAAGCACACTTACTTACTCAGATAAAAGACTTTCACTAATCCAGGCGTATTTCAAAACAACAGTTTTAAACTTCACTTAATGAGTCGTTTGTGGCAGTTGACACAATTGATTCACACAGAGAGGCAGTGGGACAAAGGTCATGTTTATGGTTGTGTTGTTTCAAATTCAAACTGGTATTTCGTAATATGTGGTCAGAAATAATTTGACATACATTATTATTTTTTTTTTATTATTAATTATTTGACATACATGAGTAGTTATTTTTTCTAATCGCGCCTCTTCGCGATTTTACGGTTCAAAAAAATACTTCCTGTTGCCTACGTCACGGGGTCGCGTAGCACCGCACTCGTGCGATTTACAAAAAACAGTAGTAACAAATTGTATCTTTCTTTAATGGCGGGTATCACCAATAAATACGTACACATGTTTTACAGCACGGCATTGAGCTTTTATTGCCGTTTGAATTAACAGTTTTGTAAGGTTGTCGTTTAATTTATCGTGTACCCATTGTTTTTCTTCCTCTGATAAGTCGATGGGTTTTATTATTTTCAGTGACGTAACCGGCCACAGGACCGGTAAGGTACGTCACACACAGACAGCCATGCACAGCAGTACTAGTATACAGCTGGCTAGTAGCTAACTGTTCTGACAACTGAGGAAACGAAATGGGTGAGTGCTCCCCATAAAACGGGTCATTATGACATTACGTGACTATTTTTTATTTGCTAAGAATCATGCAGTTTAGAAAGTGGATTGTTTCCGTTTCGAAGCAGTTGAATTTCAGACAACTTACACAGTATCATCTAGCTACTAGTACGAGTCATGATGTGTTTAATATAGAGCTGTCATAGCGCTACTACTAGTTAGTTAGCTACACTATGTTGTCTTGGTGGGAAATAAAAGCTTTCAGAACAGTTAAAAACTAAAAAGCATCTAAATAAATCTGGTAAACCCAGAAGCCAACTATTGAATTGGTGCAACCTCTGAAGGTGCAGATGTTCAGGTCATAATAGGTTGAGTGATGAGAGGGAATGTCTATTTTAGTAATACTTTAGCACATCTGGGTACTAGAAAGTTAAACACAAGGCTTGCCATTTCAGAATAGTAGCAAGCCTCACTATGTCCTCTTTTGAACAATTATAAAAAAGATCTATTGATGTAAACTGCAAGTAGTAAAATATGTACATGTGCTTTGTAATTAGACTGCCACTGGGGCCCGAAGGCAACTATACCTCGTAACACAACAGACCAATACAAAAAAGCATGAAAATATATGCACTCACTGCTTAAAGTCACTCTGGATGAGAGTGTCTGCTAAATTTAAATGTAAATGTATATACATTAACTTCTAATGTATTAAATTGTTTCTGAGTTGTGTTGTAACTATTTCTGTTGGATCCTGTCTGCTTCTTTCCTACTAGTCTTGGATCCTAGGTGTGCAAAACCTAATAAATCAAGTGGATTTTCAGAAGGAACGTCAAAATACTATGATCAACTCAGAGGCAGCACGAGAATTTCAGACCAAAGAAAAGAAATCCAGAAGAAATCTCAAGAAATGTTTAGCTTCTGCATTGTGTGCAGACCTGAAGAGGTAAAGACTAACATTGGTAATAGAGTTTGATCCATAGCCAGATTTCCGGTAAAGTCCAGTAAAATACATTCACACTACATGCATCTTTCCAACCCTTATCTGTAACGCCTTGGAGTGTCAACATGGTTAACATACTCAATATCCCATCAAGCAACAGCATAGTCACAGCCCTACTACAACTAGGGAGCCAAGTAGACTTCAGGGTACTCTTAGGTGCAGCTGTCACAACCCTAGTCCAACCATTACTGAGTAAATGCAAAATGAACCCAAGATCAGAATCCTGGGAAAACTCATAGAGATGGTAAGAGGTCGCTATTTTGTTAAACCATCTTTAGTATGGATGGACATTAGTATGGACATTTAGTATGGACATTTGCCATTGGCCCTCCACCATTTTTACAGCAGTCAACTGTGTTATCAGGACTCCAACTAGCATCCATTAGACCAAATCCGTCTTGGGTATTACTTTCACCATTCTCCTTGCATCCAGTCCCAATATTAAACAAAATATATAAAGATTATATCTAAATTGTTTTGTGCCAAAATGGGCACTCATGCAATGTTCAATGCAATGCAACAGATTATGTTATTTAATTTTTAATTTTACCCCAAAAAAATCCATGTCTTTGTATTTAGAACCTGAAAAATGGTTGTAGTTTTCTTTGCTAATTTATTCTAGATAAAAGATCTAAATATGTTATTTACGTAAATAATCAGACCCTTTTTCATGACTCTTCAGTTTGAGCTCAGATGCATCTGATGGGGATGTGTTCAGGCAAAATATTATTTCCGTAAAATAGAAAGTTGACAATTTCAGCACAAAGAAGGCCTAAAGCCAACAATCCCATACAACTCCTAGTAGTATTTCCAGCATTAGTGCACCCAGTTGCGTCTGCTCCATATGACAGTTGTATAACCATGGAAATGGAAACTTGATTTCCCATTTTGCTCCTTGCATCATGAGTGGCCCACTTCCAGTCACTCTGCATGAGGGCTGTGGAACGTAACAGACACAGTAGCTGCACCCACAGCTCATACATGCGTCCGACCCACATGTAACCCAGTTACTAACTCCATTCTAAATGCTCCCCTATTTCCTTTATAGAAGCTTCGTTTGACTTGGGGCCCATAGGGCTCTGGTTCTAAGCAGTGCACTATATAGGAAATAGGTTGCCATTTGGGAAACATGCAGCTGCCGTATAATCCGGTACAACCACAGAGCATGTACAAAACCCAGGCAGATTGTAGTTAAGTCACAGAGACGACAGTAGCAGTTGTGAAGGGCAGTACATGTGGCTGTTTGACCACGGGGAAGACTTTCTTGGGTAATTTTCCCATATCCCCCTTCGTCCACTGCTGTATGTTTTGTGATGCAGTGTGTTTATGTGCAAACAGATGTCTCCATCAGTCTACTGTTGTTTTTTTCTCAGGCTGCTCCAGGAGGAGTTGGAGGCAGATGTCAGGCTGTGTGTGCAGGGCTCAGGTCACAGCTCGCGCCCTCTCCTGGTCCACAGGGCTGTTCTCTTGGCACGGGCCCCACACCTACTCAGTGGTGCTCATCCAGACGCCAGTACCGTTCACTTAAACAACTATGACAGCACAGAGCTGAGGGATTTCATCAGGTACCCAGACAATACATGTACTCCTCTATACATGTTTGCACACTGTCCAATCCATCGAATTACTACTACTATGTAATTCTATTATGCAATACTACATACTACTGCAGTACTGTTAAACTACAGCCAGAGGGCGCCAGACTCTTATTCTTTTTTACTTCTTTTTGCAAACGTTGACGCATGCCGCCCTTGTCGTTTGTTTCACAAATTTTCATAAGAATAGTGTGATCTGTAAATAATAGAGATGATCCCTATTATTATTATGTTGGTATTAATGGCGTCCAGGTCAACAACGGAGTATGGACCCAGTGATGTTCTCTCTCAGGTTCTCAGTTGGCTCTTAATTATAGTTGTAATTAGGCCTTTTGGGGCATCAGCAGGGCAGGCTATGTCCTTGTGACTTGCTGGGGCAATAAATACTGATGGATTGACTAAAACTAGGAAGGAAGGGGTGTGTTGATCTTTTTATATCCACTGTATACATGTGTCTTACATAATTATAGTTATGTCTGCCCGTGACACACTCCATTAAAACATGTGCATTACCAACCACCAGGCAGGTCCCATTCACAAATAATGTTTTTCATTGACGATATGCGGGGACTTTAACCTGGGCATTAGTTACCGTTATAATCTTAGGTATTTCAGAGGGCTTTGGAGTATACGACACCCACATCTTTGCCGCAATTGGCCAACATTTGACAATTTTCTTTGGTTTCATGTTTTCTTTTTTTAGGCGAGTATACACAGCGGATCAACGCATGTGTTTGACTGGAGTCCCTCAGGGTTTAGAAGCGACCCCTATTGTCTTCAGTGGTCCCGATGCTAATTCAGGAAATATGCCCACTGACTCAGGTAAATGGATCAACCTGTCTGGGTGTTGTATGTTGAATGGCCCGACAATGTTCTGGTATAATATATATAAATAATAATATAACTCAACGTAGGCATAATGTAGCCTGTACACTCAGGTTGTAACGCATTAAAACAAAGCAATAATGCCGCTCTAGCTATATATTCAGTGGTTAACCCACATGGATTACTTATACCGCATGTGAAAAGCAATGCGTAATCCACATTCAAGACAATTCAGCACAGTGCCACATACTAGAACCCAGTTGGACAGATACAGATCAGTTCACATGGATTTTAATGGACATCTGCCAAATAGAATATTTTCTGTGCCTGAATTGCTTGTGGCTTCAGTGAACTCATGCAATTTTGGCTTATTAACTCTTTCGGCTATTGAATTCAATTAAACAGTAGGTAGGCTTATTACATCAATAAAGAAGAGCCGGATTGAAATGCATTTTCCAATTAAACTAATCCCATTAAACTCATTAGGAATGGTGTTGTCAGATTTAAGACATAGATGTTCTAGGTTAAGACAAAATCTACTGATAATTCATTTTATATTGAAATGAATCCAGACACAGGCACCTAAACACTAACAGCGTTATGCTTTACCACTGTTAAACACAAGCATTTAGGCGCTCCGTGGATTGTTGATAATACAGAATGAGCTTGCAGACCGACTAGCTTGTGTGTTTATGACGAACTTGTGTGGTAGGTGAAGAGATCCTCGATCGCTCCGAGTAGTGGAGTGACTGATGACTGGACGTGACTCTCATCTGCTGTAATTACCGCTGACACTTACCGACATTGGCCAAATTAAGACCTAAAATATTTAACGTGTTTGAGATGAATCAAGGTTCCTAAGTGCCCCGGTCGAGTGCCTCGGAGGCTGTGAGAGCCATCTACCACAAGCTGTGTGTGCTTTCCCTTTTCTGGGCTGCGGTGTTGTTTCGCTCTACGTGTGCTGTAATTTCCTCTCCTGTCCTCAACTGTGAAGTCTTCCCTGCTGTCATTGTTTTTAGATGGGGCCGTGGCTGTGGAGCCAGCATCGGGTCTAGGAGCAGACCTGTTGGAACTCTACCAGAGAGGAGAAGGATCTGACATTAGCATCCAAGTAGGGGATCAGATCTTCTTTTGTCACAGGTAAACAGTCAATCTGTGACCCCACAGATCAAACAGAAGCACACTGGCCTGATGTCGAGGTCTGTCGAAGAAATAGACGTGGTTGCGTAACTCTGTGGAAAGCTTCCATTTGTCACTGTGTGCATCATAACCTCAATGGCTATAGTAGATTATGGTTTTGTGTCCTAGGGTGATCCAGTTGTCTAAACTGCTGCTTACCTTCCACATATACTGCTGCAGCATGGGTTCAAATCGGTCCCGCTGCTCTTTGGAACAATGTACACTCGATCTTTCCTCATTAATGCCCCATGCTGCACATCTCAATTACTCTTTTATCTGTATGTTATTGCATACCGAATTGTCCGTAGGTGTCTTCCATAGGTGTCTTCCGAAGGTGTCTTCTGTAGGTGTACCATGTTCACACAGCAGTTATGGTTCACAACACCACGCCTAAAGATGGTACAATTCTCTTCCATGATGCACAACAGTCTTGTCCAGAAAGACTATGGTGGGAAATTTGTTTTAACTACTGATACATTTTCAGCTTTAATTTCCTGACTGATGCAGTGGGTCTTATGTAATCGTGACACATTTGAATTCACGTCATCCCCATTTTCCCACGGGGTGGGTTGTGTCACAATGTCACCTTTATGAAAGATTCCCATAGATTTCAGATGTTAGTACGGTTTAAATGGTATGTGATGAATAGTATTTTTTAAGCACAAATTAAATTATGGTTCTCTGTTGTCCTTTAACCTTCAAATTTAGTCAACCCGAGCAAGCTCCCCAGGCCAGTGACAATAAAGCAATTAAGTGCCAGACAACCCTTCTGTGCCTGTGTACTAGAATGTACGTTGGTCCTCCGTGGCCATTGATAAATGAAAAGCTGTAGCACAGTCTCCCGGCCCTCCAGGCTGTTACATTCTGCTGTGCTTGTTCACTGGTGCAGAAGTAGTAGTAGTAGTGGTGGAGCTGCTTGTAACCATGGAGACAGGGTTCTCCCTCCTTGTCTGTGCTCGAGGGATGTGCTCAGCCAGCCAGCGGAATGCAGCTCCTCTCCAGATGAAATCAGAGCAAGTCCCTTTCTGGTCTTACTGAAGCTGTAGAGCACCTTGATGTCAGTGCTGCTCATCAGGAAGATGGCTCAGTGGTGCCTGCCTCCGTGCTGCAGTTCTCCTCTGACGCTTGTTGCTTCATTCTATGATACATTACTGTGGGGCTGGGCGCCAGAATCTCAAATACATCCCTCCATCCTCCAGCCCAGGCTCCTTCATCACTCCGTCATCCATCCTCCTGCCCCAATGAATTAATTACTCCATCAGCCACCCTTCAGATCCATTTCCTTTACCTATCCATCATCTATCCTCTAGTCCAACTTTTGTTATCACTTGATCATCAATCCTCCAGCCTCAGCTCAGAATCACTCAGTTATCTATCACCACCTCATCACTGGATCATAAGTCCTCCACCTCCTTATCACCTCATTATCAATACTCCAGCCTCACCTTCTCTATCATTTGATTATAAGTCCTCCTCCACCCCCACATCCTCATCACCTAATCTATTCTCCATCCTACCTCCTAGTAGGAGATCCATAGTCTGACCTATTGACTGACACGTACCTTTGCTGCAGGAATACAACAGATATTTCCCCGTTCACTTTCTGATGTTTTTCATGTACAGTAGCAGAAACTCTACAGCTTCTTGCATGAGGTCTGAGTCAGTGTTGTTGCATACACAGGAAAACGTGTCATCTTACATATAGAAACCTGGCAGTTTTACTGAGGTGTACAGGACGGCAGCATGAACGCTGTGTTTGATATGGGGCCAGTGCATTTCTACAGATGTCGCCCCTCTTTTCTTAAAATAATACATGCTCTTTAGCAGTCTGTTTGAACCAAATTAATGTATAGTTATGTGAGTTTTTGTTGGTATGGGCGGCTCCGTAGAGATTGCTTGATTCCATATGCAGCTGAGTTTTCTATGAGCGGAGAACGCGTTTTAAATTGTCCCAATTTTAAATGTATCCATTTAGACAAAAAATGTATAATCCTTCAAAATGACTTTAGTACTTCAGACGCTGCTCATTCCTCTGTATTCCTCTATTGGCCTAAAGCTGTGTGATCTCACTTTCATCACTCCAATATTGTTTAATCACTCCAATTACTGTTACGTGTTTGGTAACATTTTTAGTTTATATATTTGTGTTATTTTCCTTTATTGTTGTCGACGTACTACAATGTGGTTCATCCATATTTAGGTTGCCCTCATTACAACAGTTATACCCTGTTTCTGTTTTAATCACCAACGGCTCAGTGGGGATTCAACCCGTGAGCATTTATCTATGTTTTTCACAACTAAATTATGCTTTTGACAATAATGAGTGATAACACATACTGTATCTGGAAACACAGGAGGAAATGTGGTTGTTGACGAAAGAGAGACTTCTATTTTTAGCACACGGGTGCAAGACAGGGAAAAGCATCTCGGGCTGAATTGAGGTTGGCCTTTCAGAGGGGGGAGGTGGAGCCTTCATTGGCCACGACAAGACATGCTAATGAATAACGCTAGCTGTAGATCTGAATATTAATTTTGTCCCTGAGCTGTGATTGGATGCTCGGTGTAACAGAGGGTCCAACCTGCCCATCTCTGTGGCTGTGTGCTCGTTTCGTTAGAAGCACGTCTTCAGTTCTGACACTTCACCCTGGGACGTTGATGTATTCTCGCATGTCAGTTGGTGTGTCAGCTGCGTGTCCAAACAGATCAGTCAGTCCTCTACCGTTGTTAATACCAGACATACCATGGCAGCATCTTTAGGGCTTGCTGCACTCACACACACACACATTACCCAGTCCATGCAGCTGAGGTGTGAAATGTTAACATGGTGGGTGGCGATAAGGACGTGTGTGTCTTCGTGTGTGTGTGTGTGTGTGTTTCAGGGCGATCCTGTGTGCGCGGTCTCAGTATTTCCAGGCCATGCTTTGTGGAACATGGATGGAGAGCTCCAGACAGTGTATCACACTACAGGGGTAGGTCCTGGCCATGGTTAGGCCTTCTCTATACCTACTGCAACATCTACAATGTCCATAATGGCTCCTAAAAAAACATGGTCCTGTTTGGGCTGCACCTTTTTGGAGTCACAATAACAAGGCTAATGTACACTGGATGAGCCGTGACATTATTACCACTTACAGGTGAGGCAAATAACGGTTATGTAACAAGGTCGCATGTCAAGGTCTGGGTAGATCAGATGGTAGGTGAACAATCAGTTCTCTCAGTCAATGTGTTGGATGCAGGAGGAATGGGCAGGAGGAATGGGCATGAGAAAAGACCCTAGGAAAGACCAGAGGAAAGACCTGACCAGAGCCACTTTGAGAAGAGCCAAATTGCTGTGGACTGAAGACTTGTCATGGTCAGAGCATCTATAAAATGGCAAGGCTTATAGGCTGCTTCCGATCAGCAGTGGTGAGTACCTACTGACAGTGGTCCCGGTCAGCTGTAGTGAGTACCTACTGACAGTGGTCCCGGTCAGCAGTAGTGAGTACCTACTGACAGTGGTCCTGGTCAGCAGTAGTGAGTACCTGCTGACAGTGGTCCCGGTCAGCAGTAGTGAGTACCTGCTGACAGTGGTCCCGGTCAGCAGTAGTGAGTACCTACTGACAGTGGTCCCGGTCAGCAGTGGTGAGTACCTACTGGCAGTGGTCCTGGTCAGCAGTGGTGAGTACCTACTGACAGTGGTCCTGGTTAGCAGTGGTGAGTACCTACTGACAGTGGTCCCGGTCAGCAGTGGTGAGTACCTACTGGCAGTGGTCCTGGTCAGCAGTGGTGAGTACCTACTGACAGTGCTCCCGGTCAGCAGTGGTGAGTACCTACTGGCAGTGGTCCTGGTCAGCAGTGGTGAGTACCTACTGACAGTGGTCCTGGTTAGCAGTGGTGAGTACCTACTGACAGTGGTCCCGGTCAGCAGTGGTGAGTACCTACTGACAGTGGTCCCGGTCAGCAGTGGTGAGTACCTACTGACAGTGGTCCTGGTCAGCAGTAGTGAGTACCTGCTGACAGTGGTCCCGGTCAGCAGTAGTGAGTACCTGCTGACAGTGGTCCCGGTCAGCAGTAGTGAGTACCTACTGACAGTGGTCCCGGTCAGCAGTGGTGAGTACCTACTGGCAGTGGTCCTGGTCAGCAGTGGTGAGTACCTACTGACAGTGGTCCTGGTTAGTAGTGGTGAGTACCTACTGACAGTGGTCCTGGTCAGCAGTGGTGAGTACCTACTGACAGTGGTCCTGGTCAGCAGTGGTGAGTACCTACAGACAGTGGTCCCGGTCAGCAGTAGTGAGTACCTACTGACAGTGGTCCTGGTCAGCAGTAGTGAGTACCTACTGACAGTGGTCCTGGTCAGCAGTGGTGAGTACCTACAGACAGTGGTCCTGGTTAGCAGTGGTGAGTAACTACTGACAGTGGTCCTGGTCAGCAGTAGTGAGTACCTACAGACAGTGGTCCTGGTCAGCAGTAGTGAGTACCTACTGACAGTGGTCCCGGTCAGCAGTGGTGAGTACCTACTGACAGTGGTCCCGGTCAGCAGTGGTGAGTACCTACAGACAGTGGTCCTGGTTAGCAGTGGTGAGTACCTACTGACAGTGGTCCCGGTCAGCAGTGGTGAGTACCTACTGACAGTGGTCCCGGTCAGCAGTGGTGAGTACCTACTGACAGTGGTCCTGGTCAGCAGTGGTGAGTACCTGCTGACAGTGAGGAACATGATGAAGAGTTTAAGGTATTTCCCTGGCCACTAAATTCCCCAGAACTCAATTCTATTGAGCATCTGTAGGTTGGGCTGGACAACCAACAATCCAATCTACTGCGATTCCCCCTTACAACTTACAGGACTTGATAGATCTGCTGCCAATATCTTGGTGCCAGATATCGTTGGCACTCAGAGGACCTACAGCCTGTTAGGCATAATGCCGTAATGGTGATAATGTTCCTCCTCATCAGTGTAATCGTCTCCCAACAAACAGGAAGAGTTGGCAGCTGCCTGTACTGTAGTACATTAATAATTCAGACTGTGGGTTCAGTGAATATATCAGGACACAGAGCTGGATCTGTATGGGGTTTGACACGTTTCAAAAAAGAAGGTAATGTAAAATGCAAACTGTTAGGAATTCTTATTGATGCTTTTCACCTGTTTCTGTTCCCATATGTACCAATATGAGGTTGCGATAATAATCCTTTGTCGTCATTACCATCTGTAAAAACAAAGAGAGAAAATATGCACAGATGAGTTGAAGAATATCAAATTGGATGAACATTTTCAAAAGACACTCAGTATAGTCTGGGCAATAATGAAAAGGTTTCAGGAGTCTGGAACGGTTACAAATTTCCCTAGAAGAGGTCACATGTGCGCCCACGCACTGTGAGGAAGATGGTGTGGGGGAATCGAGCGATCACACTTTCAGAACAGCACAGTCAGGCGGAGTCTTGGGAGAATCACATCTTGACATCAACTGTTATATGTCACCATGTCATGAAGTGTTGTAGGATAGATGCCCTATCTGAGCCCAACTCACCATCTGAACTCTGCCTGGTGTCATTGGAATTGCCTTTTTGTGTTGCGATGGTGCACGTTTGGGCCGTGCGCTCCGTCTGCATGTTAGATAACAAAAGAGGACCGCAGACAAGGATAAGCCCCTAATATCCACTATGATGGGCCATTGATGCTCTGGGTCTGTTGTGCTACTGGATCTTATTCATATCAATGGTATAATAAATGACACTAAAACTTGGTTGTCTCTGCCAGGAGTTTTTTCTGAAATGCTGTGGTCCCATTTCAGCAGTCGACAAGTGCAAACAATTGGAATTGTGCTTGTGAATTGTGCTGACACAGACATTTCCACTGAATTCCTCCAGTTTAGATGCACTCTGACAGTTTTCTAATGATGAAGTCGTCCAAAATGCACTGCTCTGAGGGTTTTAACCTAATCGGGCAGAATGATGTCAGTGTGTTTTTGTGCCGTGCTGATTTGAGTGTAAGCAGGACCGACACTCTCACCATAGATGATGGCCGTGCTGGAGGGCTGCTGGGAGAAATGCCCTGTAGCCCTATCTAAGTCATGTTCTTCTCCTACCACGACATTTCTGAAAGAAATAAAACGTCATGTGGCTCAGTAAATAGACTTGTTCTCTTGTACATACCCGATTATACACCCCGATTAGCCCAAACATAATGCCCAATATTCTACTGTTTGTTGTTATTTTTAGTTTGGGTCCAGATGAGATGGACGTTCTTCTGCAGTTCATGTATGGTGCCATATTAGACCTTCCACCCAGAGCTAATGCCAGGTAACTGCTCTGATACCAACCACTACCACAACACCACCACCTCACCAACCACCACAACACCACAATCTGCTTTAAACCCAGTCAGGTGGTGTTGGCAGCTGACATGTTGGGTCTGGAGGGACTGAAAGACGTAGTGGAGATGATGCTGACCAGAGACAACTGCCGGTTTTTCCCCAAGGTAGGTTAGCTTAAGTGTTGACATTGTCCTATCTGACTGGCCAGGTTGGTAGGGATCATTTCTTTTTTTATTGTATTTGTTTGCTCCTGCAAGTCTTACCGTGCTTTTCGCTGCACATACAGCATTGGGACAAGCAAAGCTCCGCCCTTTATCTGCAGTTCGATTCCTCTAGGTTCAGACCAGTGTGCATCAGAATGCCGTCTGTATGAACACATTTAGCTGCTCAACAAAACACAGAACATCCTACTCTGCTGATTCGGTGCTCTGCCTGCCTGTTCAGTTTGGTAGCTTGCAGGCATCCCTGCGCCCATAACACAATGTGAGGCTGTGTTCCAGTTCTCTGAACAGCCTCTTTCATTACTCCTACCTGACCATGTGCTTTGGCTACAGATCATATTGTGTGTTGTTCTGCGCCTTTGTGATATACAGCCACTCTCCAACCCGCTGGCTGGCGGCACCAGAGAAATTTATATTTTCACTCCTACTACAAAACAATGCCCAGTATCACATCCACCATCTGTACGTTAAACACTATAAAGATGTTTTTGTACCGAGCGTACACAAGCATTTATTAAAGATGTTTTCTGTGCAACTGTCCATGTCAATCTGAACAGCTGTTCAGTTTATTTCCTGTTCGACGTGTCCGTTTTTCTTGTTGACCACAGCCTGTGGACGGTGTTCAGAAGACCATCCTGGAGTGCCTGTCCCTCACACACACCCTGGGTCTCCAGAACCTCCACACCATGTGTATAAGGTGAGGGTCCGCCAGGCATTTGGACGGTTATTACTTGCTGAATTACAGTTTTATTTGGAATCAGGTTTTATCTCTGTTTACCAGATTTATCAACATGGTTGCTGTCCAGTTTCCTGCAATTCACTGTAATTGGAGGAAAAACAAACTGTAATGGAATTAATGTCAATCCTGTTTTTATAGCCCCCCATGTTGTGTGGATGGAGGGTTGTGTTAGTGGACTAAACAGGGACAATATAGCCCCCCATGTTGTGCTATGATATGTAGGGCAATAGCTACATTATATATTGAATGATGCCAAAAAGCATAAGTCAGGCTACAGGCAATGGTATAATTACAGTTGGCCTTATATGGGGGTAAAGGAACTCTTAAACTTACCATCTGTGTTTGGATTCCATCTGGCAGTAAGATGCACACAAAACAGGTCAGGTTTGTATTTGAAAGTGTATGATTTAAGCCAAGCTGTCATTTCGGAAGATCTAAACAAAGTCAGTCTCACAGAGACAATGTTTTAATTTCACTTACTGTCAGTAACTAGAGTCAGCCGGTGTCATAACTGTGAGAATTAACTGAACCAATCAATAATTTGCAGCTCGGCAACGTATTTTTCTTCCTGGGACTTCCGCAGACACTCACTCGCCACTTAATCGTTCCCCATTAATTCACTGCATCAGACCAGGCACCTCGGGATGGTCATTACAAGTATTGGCGGTGTGTAGTGATTGACCTGCAGTTTAGTGGAGTGGATGTGTTCAGCCATTGTCTTTTCTGAACACTTCCTTGCCCTGGAGTCACATAGGACTTCAATGGAGGGCCGGTCGTGGATGGTGTTACCCTGCAGCGGGCAGACCCAAACCAGCCCCTGGTGGGTGTGGTTAGGATGGAGGGCTTTGGATTGTCTTGGAGATTCAAACACACACACACACAGAGACCCAGTTTCTGCTCATAACTGCCATGAGCAGATGGGAGACTGGAGCTGCAGCAGGAACACAGAGCTGTGGCAATGTAGGGCAGAGGATTTGAACACCAACGCTGCAAGCAGCTGGGTGGAGGGAGTGTGGGAGTGTGTCTGACTGTGTTAGCGGCCTGCTTAGTTCAGTGGTGAGCCAGTGACATTTGCCCTCCTCGGGATGTTGCCTCCCAACCATCCCTGGCCCCGAGACAGGGAATAAGAAAGTGAGATGTTTCACTGAGATGGTTGGTCTCAAATGGCACCCTCATCTCGATGGAGCACTTATATGGGCCCTGGTCAGTAGTGCGCTAAAATAAGAATATGGTGCCTTTTGGGACTCGACCATACAATGCCTGGCAGTTTTGGGGCAGCAGAATTTGATCTGTCATTTGTATTAGTGCCACGACTTTCTGCTGCAGCAGGACAAGGGTCAATCATGTTCATGAACGTTGTCTTCGTCCTAAATGGCATTATATTCCCCGTATAGTCCCCTATAGGCTGTGGCCTGCAGTTGGGCATATATTTATATCATTTTTCTCTTGGTTATATAGAGTATTGCAGAACCCCAGGCTCGCTGGGGCCACGCTGGATTGGTTCTGCCTCAGCATAAACATGTGTGTTCGGGGTTCACATCGACTGACTGCTAAAATCGACACTTTCAAAGTGTTTATGAAAGACCACCGAAATCATAGTGTTCATTTCTATGTTAACACTGCATAGTGTAGATAAATTAAGTGGTCAGACAGACTCAACTTGAACATCAACTAGCAACAAAGGCATTGAGGGAGTTGCGTTATCCCTTGGTTTAGTTTCCAAATGGACAAAATAGTACTCTCTCAATCAACACAGGTTGTTTAACACCCATACCCCATTAGTGTGTTCACTTAACACTCACAGACGTTGTTTAACACTAGAATAAACACTAGATGGTTTTCCGTGGATCATCCACTTTGGAAATAAATTGCTGTGTGTATGTCAATGATGTTGCCGTGCAAATCATCATATTTAATTGAGTTTAACAATCCTGTGCCTGCCAGAGATTCATGACCCGCCCAACTCATCATGTGTCTCTGTTTACCTCCTCCGTTCGCAGTGTCTATATAAAAGCGACCGGGCGGTGATTTAACGAGCTGTGCGTCTGCCGCATTAGAATGAACGTGTTTGGACTGCTTGTTTCAGATGGGTCGCTGAGCACTACGTGAAGAGCTGGTCGGAGAGGAACTTCGCCCTGTTACCCTGCGAGGTCCAGAGAGCCTGTTTAAACGCAGTGACTGGAGCCATAGTGGGTTATACAGACACACACACACACACCCCAACATCCTCAACTCAATTAGATTCTCATTCTTGATGTTTCCCACACAGGAAGTCAGTGTAAACATGATCTAATGAGCATGGTCATCTTTATTAAATAACGGTCCTTTATGGCCGGCGTGACCAGGAGGCCAGTATGGGTACAGGCTGGTGTAGGAGGACAGTCAGGTGATTGAGCAGCTACACCCTGACTCCATCAGACCTTCACTCCATGTGTGTACTTGCTCACTCCAAGTAATTATTTCAAAAGCCTTGAAGTGGTGGTGTTTGGTCCGGCGTGGGTTTCCATCGTTGTTAAGTCTGTTGTGAGGAGTGTACAAGTCCACGCCTCGGACGAGAATAGAACGGTAGAGAATCAGAACACTTCCTGGAATGAAGCAGGAGGTAAAGATGATGGTTGTGAACAGCCAGCTGGTTCTTGTCCTGGGATAAGGTGATTCTATGGCTGCTCCTGAGCTGCCTGTCCTGGGTGCACTGTTCAAAATGTAATGAAAGATATTGTCTATATCACTACAGTATGTTGTGAAAGTGCAGGGGTCTGAATACTTTTATAAGGCGGTTGCATGTGCTGTGACATGTGGTTGTATGTGCTGTGACATGTGGTTGCACGTGCTGTGACATGTGGTTGTATGTGCTGTGACATGTGGTTGCACGTGCTGTGACATGTGGTTGCACGTGCTGGAGATGTGGAGAGATTTCCTCTCAGCTCAGATGGGATATAATAGCAGGCTGCAGGGTGTGTTGTTTGGGGGGTTTTCCCAAACAAACAACAGAGGCTTCTCCCGGATTTGGTTACATTCTTTGATCTTGTTTGGAGCGACTGGCCACTAGGAGATGGCCACGGACGACACCGAACAGATGTGGTTGCACGTGCTGTGACATGTGGTTGTACGCGCTGTCACATGTGGTTGTACGCGCTGTCACATGTGGTTGTACGCGCTGTCGCATGTGGTTGTACGCGCTGTCGCATGTGGTTGTACGCGCTGTGGCATGTGGTTGCACGCGCTGTGGCATGTGGTTGCACGCGCTGTGGCATGTGGTTGCACGCGCTGTGGCATGTGGTTGCACGCGCTGTGGCATGTGGTTGCACGTGCTGTCGCATGTGGTTGCACGTGCTGTCGCATGTGGTGTGTTGGGACAAAAGCACTGCAATAAGAGCTCATAAGAAAGTTCATGTTGAGAGGAGGCAGGACCATAGAGCACTGTTGAATGTAGTCATCCAGAGACGGCATGTTTCCTCCACTCAGACCATACAGACGGCTGTGAACCTGCTATGTGGCAGCGACCACTTGCTTGGTAGTCTCCCGGAGGTCAAGTGGGCAAAACAGACAGTGGTGCTGGCCACAGAGCTCCAGGACCAGTGTCTGTCTTTCATCGTCACAAACCTGGCCCGGGTGACACACACGCCGGCCTTCCACAACCTACGACGGGTAAGAGAGGGGAGACACAGCACGTCCTTATATACATTCATGCACTATTCGTTTATCAGCATTTCAGAGCCAATACTTGCAAAAAATAATGGATATTGCTGAATACGTTTTTTTCTAGGGTTATGTATTATGAGCTGATGGTATTGATTGATTGATTGACTGTGAGGCTGTGTGTTTGTTCTGCAGAGAGAGGAGTCAACGCGAGAGCCTGCCCTGTTGAAGAAACTGTGTTCCGCCATACGGGACAGGGTCGCCGTGGACAACTGTTGTGACCTGTTTGTCACTGTGGGACACCTTGCTGGGGAGGAGGTGAAAGCAGAAGGGTCAGTCCTGGAGGAGACGAAAAGTGAAGGGTCCGTCCTGGAGGAGGTCCGTGGGAACGAGGAGCAGGTGAAATGGATCTCTGAACTGCAGTTTCTGTTCATATTCTGCTTCTGCGTCGTGTTTGTGGAACAATATACGAACACACCCACAGAGAGACAGGCAGACGTTCAGGTCAAAGGTAGTGGTTGACAGTTCCAGAACCCCATTATTCGTGTGTAATTACTGCCAGGGCAGTGTGCCCCCGCTGAAGGCTGCCGGCTGTGAAGTCACCTGGCTGGATGGAGGCTGTTTGGCTGCAGGCAGACGGGTCACAACCTACTAGGAATACAGCGGGTGGATTAGAGACGGGGGAAGCGTGAGGAGGCATGGGAGTGTCTTATATTCTCCCTGTGGTTAGAGAGTGACAGAGCCAGAGGGAGAAGGAGAGTGGGTGTGTTAAAGCCAGCGGGAATGAGTGAGGGGGGGGTCTGTTTTCGTTTGAGCACTGAGGCCAGGAGGCGGGCGCGACGGCAGTCTCCAGTAGCCTCAGCTGATGACATCATCCATTCAGCTCAAGGGAGCTCAAGTGCATTTTGTAGGAGGGGTGGGGTGGGGGGTGTTACCATGGGGACCGGTCCATTGAGCAGCTGCTGATTGGCTCGTGCTCCCTCTCTCCCTCTCCTCCTCCCTGCCCTGTCCTCGTCTCGTACCAACCAGCCATTCAGGAGAGAGATTAGTGCGCTGCACGCTCGGCTGTGGACCTTCCTGCTCCAGTCGTTCTACGCCGTCCGCCACACGCCGGGATGGGAGACCCTGCCCTCCAAGCACAGAGACAGGATACTGGCAGGTAAGAGAAGGGAGAACTGACATCTTTTATCCATGGAGCTGGAGCTGGAAGACTGATCCATCCATCAATGTGGAGAGATTTCGTCTCAGCTCAGATGGGATATAATAGCAGGCTGCAGGGTGTGTTGTTTGGGGGGTTTTCCCAAACAAACAACAGAGGCTTCTCCCGGATTTGGTTACATTCTTTGATCTTGTTTGGAGCGACTGGCCACTAGGAGATGGCCACGGACGACGCCGAACAGATCTGGGATCAGGCTACCTTAATGGAGCCGTGGCTCTGTCTTCGTTCGGTTAGACGGGGATGGAGCCCAAAGCCCTGAGGCATACATTAACGTGGCTTCTTCTGGGTACCATCAAACAATTACTTTCAGCTTGGCTGCTGTACACACCACAAATAGCCACAACCTGCAGGCTATCTATTGTTCGGCTGGGTACCTCAGTCTCACAACCAACCTTTAATCTGGGACTTTTGTGTTAAAGACTAGGCTAACATGCTAACTGCACCAAACTTGCATGTGAAATACTGGGTGGGTGTGCAGGGTTCAGTTCCTTTCTCTTTGTGGATATAGTTAACAATTACACGCGTGCTCTAAGACCGAATGCTGCCCTGCTTTGTTTTGACTGTGATGCATTGAAATGCATTGCGTGAATTATTTAGAATTGGCTTTTTGATTCCCACTCACACTTCATAGTAATTGAACCTGTCTCCTTAGAGCCCCTAGTTCGAATGTGCATGCAGATATGCAGCGAGGCACGGCGTGACTACGCATACGTCAATACAGTAACATATTTGCATAATACGGACACACTGTACACCCAGGCAAGGACACTCTGCCACATTCCGGTGCAGCCGTTCGCTCCTGATTTGGAGCGTCTCCGGGGAAACGGAGTCTTTTCTGGCTCGCCAGGCCCAGTTGACTGACGTTCCATTGATTAGATGACCGCTTCTCCGCATCAGGATTTACACGCACGGTTTTGCCTATTGATGAAAGTCAGTAAAACATCCGAAGGAATACAAGCGTGCCGCCACTCGTTTCTTCAGTGGACACGTTTGCTTTGATTTCCTGAGCTACCTTGGCGCATTTCTCATTGTAAATGTCCCAGATCAATTTGTATGCTCCCGGTGTTTAATAATGCAAATAACTATTGCAGGATGTTTAATCCAGTTTTGAATGTGTTGTATTTACCGTGAGTTCTTCTTCGTAGCTGCTCTTGATAAAGGAGACAGTAGAAGACTTGGGAGAAAGCCCGTATTTACAAGCTCACAGGTAATGTTTAGGAATAAAAAGATTATTTTACTTTAAAGCAAATGATTTATTCCAGTCTTGCATTTGTTGAAACGTAGTGATGTGATTTTAACCTGTGTAATGATTATGATGTTACTTGAATGCACTAACTCTGATTTTACTGTGATTGTGAGAATTGACATGCTACATGCAATACATGTAACATGGCGATGATCTAGCACTGGGATAAACCATTTCTATTTTATCCTCGTCCGCCTGAACTTATTTTGCAATAGTAGTAGACAACATTATGTCCAATGAATTGATTTTTGTTGTGCATCAACAGTTTTTAAGTGATCGTCACTCATAACCATGTTGTCTAATTTGTTCCCTAACCATAGTCCCTATATTGATTATTCCCTCTGGCATTTTGTTGCAAACACTGATATCCACCACGTGCATGTAAATGTCAGCGAAACCGCAATAACATTAAGATGTGAATAAGATAAGTGGCACGTTTCCATCCACGTCAACGAGGGCATTTGCATGGGAAAGTATTATATAACTATGCCACATCTTTTTCTCTCGCATGATGTCCTCACAGTGCTCAATCAAAATCCGTGGCACTTGAGGACAGTAGAGAAATACACACAAACAATGTAACACACTCACACGGAAACAATCTGTGTGTTTTTTATAACATTTTGGAATATAATCGATCTTCAATATGGGATTAATGAAAGTAGTTACACAATAGCAAAATCTATAACATGAACAACCAATATGAAAATGTGTAAAACGTCACTGCGCTTTATTGAATAGAATTGCCCAAAAATGTTTAATTGCAAATGTATAAATAAAACAGCAAAATCTATTGAAGTTCATATTCATCAAAATGAGTCTTAAATAATTTGGACGCACGGTAAATAGATGTGACTGTGTATGTTTTCTTGTCCCCGCCCATATTTAAGTTGCCCGATCCTGATCCAAGATCATTATCTTTGAAAACATATCACTGCACTCTGTCACATGGGAATGGCGGAAAGGGCCAGCTTTGCATTCACAAACACACACACACACACACTTACTCACTAGTTGCAATACACAAAGAAGAAGGCCGTCCGCAAGTGTGACACGAGTGCTAACAGGAGCAATGTTTTTTTTCATGTGGCACAAGAGCCTGGAAGGACATTTGTCCCGCTGCCTGTCTATGTCTAAAATGGCAGCATATCTCCTGGATGTTTGAACAGGGCCTCAGCTGACTAACACAGGGTAGACATCTGGTGAATGTGATGAGGAGAGTGGCTGCTTTGGCTTCACAAACCATCGTACACCACAGCTCTGTAGTTTTCAGCCATCCGTGCCTGTTTTATTCAATGTTAATAATGTGGTGCTCTCATTGTATTGATCGTACAATCATCCATTCATCATTTGAAATGCTTCTGTATCAGTACTAATCAGTTTCTAAATTGCAGGCGAGTATATGTTAGGTCAGACTTCTCTGATTTCAGCTGTTTAAGGAGTCCAGGGAATACCTCTCTGATTTCAGCTGTTTATAGAGTACAGGGAATACCTCTCTGATTTCAGCTGTTTATAGAGTACAGGGAATACCTCTCTGATTTCAGCTGTTTATAGAGTGCAGGGAATACCTCTCTGATTTCAGCTGTTTATAGAGTGCAGGGAATACCTCTCTGATTTCAGCTGTTTATAGAGTGCAGGGAATACCTCTCTGATTTCAGCCGTTTAAAGAGTGCATGGAATACTTCTCTGATTTCTTCAAATCTGTTCTATTTTAACAGCCGAGGGAGGTGAGATGCCCGTTAGGTCCTGCTGCTTCCTGTGAGAGCCCTCCTGTCCAACGGACCAATCGGGTCATCAGAAACACAGGAACAGGAAGTTCCACTGCGGCTACACCATCAGCCACCATGAAGTCAGACGGGATGGGGACGCCAGGCCTCCCTTCTACCACCGGGAGGGGGACCAACGCCTCCAAGCCGGGAGACGCTGACCCATCCAAAGTGAAGAGCAGCAGGACACAGCAATCAGGCGAGCAACGGAGCACAACAGCCAATGCCAAGACTGCAACCTCTGCCACGCACAAACCGATGCTGAATGGTGCAGCTGGACCCGGAGGGACTAAGAGGGACGGAGACGCCGCTAATGGACCCCGGGGCTCTCCATCGGGGGGGAAAAGGGCTAAGGACCAGGACAGGAGGCCGAACCCTAACCCCGGAGCCAGGCCTAAGACCTCTCCCTCGGGCATGGCCTCCACAGCTCAGACCAGGCCGGGGAGGCTGCTGAAGAGTGTAGCAGGGAGGGGCGACTCCCTTCAGGGGGCTGACAGTAGCACGGCCCATCCTGCCACCACCACCCCGTCCACGTCGGGCAGTGCCTCGCCTGACAACAGCTCCGGAAGCAACAGCCGCGCCATCCCAGGTTTGCTCTGACGTCCAGCATTATCGTTACCGTGGTCCCCAGCTGGCAGAACTGGTTGAGACGGTGCCACACCGGAGTCTGTTGTGACGTGTCATTTGTGACGTTTTTTTCCGCCGGCTTAGAATCGGTGATTCTCTGTCCCTTAATCCAATGCTATTAACACGTCGATTAATGGGGGTATATTCCTATTTCGACAATGTCATGATGTTGTAACCTTGTTCTAATTTTCATTCATTTTGACCTATTTGGCTGTTATTAATAATATTTCGTCATTAATAATAAGTCGTAATGAATTCATGATTTGTATTGCTGCTTTCTGTTAGAACGTCCATTCTTTTTTTATGGGCGGTAAATACATATGTACTGTCCACTAGCTTCGTGCATAAACGTTTGGCAGCAGGTTTAGTGAAGAATAAGCAGCAGAAACGTTAACCCTGAAGGATTCACGAGGCTACACGCTGATGTTAAAACCCATTACCCAGTAGCAGTGTGCTTGAATGTGAACCGAGGAGCACTCCGTTCTTTAATACATATTAATCTGTTCAACGTAGCGCCGCAGAATCAATATCCCCACGGGTTAGCGCAGCCTTCGTGGCCACAGCCGCCCCAGAAATGGCGCAGAGCTGAAGCGCCACACGGCTCACACACTGGAGTGTGACCAATCACTTCTCCACCCTCTGCCTGACCCAGGTCCAGTTGTGCTATCTGCTAGTGTGCAGAGGCAGGAGGGCGTCGGGGACTTGTGTGTAGTCTGATAACGCCTTATTGTTTGCCTGGATCAGGAGCGTCTCCTTTACATACTAAATAGACAAGATGAGAGTCAGAGTGCCCTGTGCTGTTACTCACTCTATCCAAACCAGTGAACCCTATCCAGCTCATCTACTCCCAAGTCTCTCTCCTGTTTCCTTTGTCGCGCTCTTAAGCCTGCATTGTTATTACGTTTACAGCCCCGTTATCAGCTCCTGGCCTCTAGCTCTCATGAATTCAGTTTAAAACCGCAACTCGGTCTTCCGTATATGTTACAAATAACCGAAATGTATTTACTCAATTTAATTGGCATTTCACAATATCACCATTATCCTGCGCTGTTCAGCGTTCTGTTCCATTTTTCGGTCATATTGCTTTTTACAAATCGATCTTTTTATTTTCCATTTTCAACTGTAAATGTCAGTGTTTCTGTTGAGGGTTAATGCACAATGTAATCATTTTGTGTTTTCTAGGTCTTAGGCCAAAAACTCAGGGTAAGGTTTTGACCAAATCACCAATGACAAAACCCTCCCAGAAAACAGACACTGCAAAGACCAACAGGTGAGCTGCATTGCACCCTAAACCACACTGTATGACCTACCTAGAGAATACATGTGAACTACCTAGAGAACGCTGTATGATCTACCTAGAGAACACTCATACCTAGAGAACACCGTATGACCTATATAGAGAAGACCATATGACCTACCTAGAAAAGGCTGTATGACCAACCTAGAGAAGACCATATGACCTACCTAGGCAAGGCCACCATGTCTTACTAGAGAAAACGTTCCTGAGGACTGGTCAAAACTACTCTGCTGCCACCCACTGTTACATATCGGTATAAGACATATTGGCATATACCGTCGCTGACAGATGAAATGAAACATCAACATAAAGTGTAAGGTGTTAGGTGGCCACAAGCTGCAAAAATGGCTTTAACATGTTCATGCCCAGAACTCTAGAGCTCTTAAGTGAATTGGTAAATGTGTCCAAACTTTTTACTTTCCTCGTGCCATCTTGATCCAAAAATGAGGTCTATTGGCCTGCGCAGTGCTTGAATAAATGACTCAGAGCATGAAAGGATGTTAATTTTTTAATTACATGATGCAGTTCACCTGTATGAAAGAATCTGCATTTGTTATGTTACCTTTAACTTGTCATCTGTGTCTGACCGTACAAAGACGGATGAAACGATATGCAATTGTTGTTGCGAGGTTACAGAGCTTTGTGTTTATCATTATAACCGAGTGCTCCATCTCCCTGGTCAGCCCTACCAATAAACCCAGTGCTAGAGAGACCAACAAAGCCAAGGTCTCCGCTACAGGAAGACCCCCAGCAGGAGGAGCCAAAGCAGAGGCAAAGGGGCGGAGCACAGCAACAGGCTCCGCTGACAACCACGGTGAGACCTGTGTGCATACCAGTTCCAAGTCCCCACACGACCACCAAGTATAAAACATGCAGTTTGCGGGTTTGGCCCGTTTGACCTGAATGTGTTATATGTGGGTCTCATGTGCCCAATGTATACGTCGAATCAATTATTATCATTGCTCTGTCGGGAAAGTTCACGTTTAGAAGCGATAACATTCGACAACATTGGGTACACATCCACCCACGCATGACTTAGTTCGCCATTTTTGGGGCACCTTTTTTGCTCAATAGTGCAACTTAAACCACAAGAGATATTTCTAGCCCTTCACCACCCTTTTCTCTTGTCTCTGCACCCGTGCAGTCTCCCGTCCTGGTTCCTCCTTGAATGCCAGGAAGCCTGCATCTCCTAGGAAAGAGGAGGATAAGGTCAGCTCCAAAGACTCCTCCGACAAAGCGGCCAGTAAGACCACTAAACCCAACACGGCTAACGCAGCCAAATCGACTGCTAAACCAACAAAAGCTGCCTCCAGCTCCGCTCCTTCCAGACAGCCTTCGCTAGCGTTGGCAAAGCCTGGACTGAAGCAGAAGAGTACGTCTGAACCTCTTACGGAAAAATCTTCCCTCAAGCCTGCTAAAAACTCTTCAGGCGTTTCTTCGAAGAAAACAGCTGCTAAGGATAAAGAGGGATGTAACGGAAAGGCCTCTGTAGAGTTGCAGCAGGCTAACGACCACGCTGCTGAAACGGAGAGGCTTCCCTCCCATTCAGATCCCAGGGGCACGGCAGCACAGCCGGCATCCACAGGCCAGAGCCCAGCTCATCGCCACGTACCTCCACCGGGCCCCACACACCGCCAACAGGGCCCCACACACCACCAACAGGGCCCCACACACCACCAACAGGGCCCCACACACCACCAACAGGGCCCCACACACCACCAACAGGGCCCCCCACACCGCCAACAGGGCCCCCCACACCACCAACAGGGCCCCACACACCGCCAACAGGGCCCCACACACCACCAACAGGGCCTTAGCGAAGCAGGCGATGAGCTCTCCTTACCCTTGACCTCCAGTCCCAAGCCGACTTTTCCCAAGTCCGCTAAGCGGCCAGGTAAACCTAACGGCACGGTAGAAGTGAAGCTTCCGACCAGGCAGCCGCCGGCAGCCGACCGCGCTAACGCCCTCGTGAACGGAGAGGCCGCTGAGCTTCCAGAGCACACGTACGCGGGTAAATCTACTTCCGGCCCAGCCGCTGACTTTCCAGCGGACACGCCGACCCCGGGCAGTCTGGGCAGCACGGACACCCCACTGGAGGATTCGTGGAACGGCCTGCACCACCAAGTCAGCCCCGAGTCAGAGTCCGGCAGCGCCACCACCTCCTCCGATGACATCAAGCCCCGCTCCGAGGACTACGATGCCGGGGGTTCGCAGGACGACGTGGACGACTGCTGCTCCAACGACCGTGGCGGATCCAAAGGGGGCGGCACCATGCGTTGCCATGACTTCCTTGGCCGCAGCAGCAGCGACACAAGCACGCCCGAGGAGCTGAAGATGCTGGACAGCGGGCTGCGGGTGGAGGTGAGGCTGAAGGGCCGCGAGGTGGAGACAACCAGTGAGGAGGAAGGAGTGAGGAGGCGACCGCGCTCCTGGCTGAGCCGGGACAGGGAGGAGGTTCCGGTGGAGGAGGTGGAGGCCAGTGTAACAGGGAAGCAAGTCCCTGACAGCCAGCTCTTCTCGTCCGAGGAGTCTGAAGAGTCTGAGGAAGAGGAGGAGAGGTCAGAGGTGGAGGTTCTTCCGGGTCAGCCAGCCCCACCCGCTGACCCCTCCCCTCAGTTCCAGGGAATTGTAAACCTGGCCTTTGAGGACCCCCCTGACCCGGATGACGAGCAGCATCCGGACTACCAGTCAGCCTCCAACTTTCGACGCTCCGTTCTGATCTCTGTGGACGAGTGCGAGGAGATGGGTTCTGAAGAGGGCGGGGCACAGACTCCGCCCCAGCAACAACCCGACGACTCGTTCACCCCCTGTGAGGTCTTCGAGAACGACCGTCCTCAGGCCCCTCAGGCGGCCCTCGGCCCCGTCTCTCCTTCCCAGGGCCACAGGACGTCTGACCTATCCGCACCTCGGCCCCAGGAATCCAACAAGAACATAGTTTTCCTCACTGAGATCCAGGATCCCTCTCAAGATCACCAGAACTCGGGCAAGTTGAAAGGAGTCGACGCCGGCCCCGGTGCCCCGCACCTGGACCCCGATACCCCGGGCCTGACTGCCCAGGAGCGGGAGAGGCCCTGCCATCTAGACCTCCGCCCCGCTAAACAGGTCAGCAACGGAGGGCCACCATGCAGGACATCCTTGTCCAGGCCTAGCCAAGCGCCTGTAGAGAACAAGAGAGCAGACTTGCATCTAGAATTAAACGAGCCTCAGCAGACAGTGGAGTCTCCTGGACATGCAGCTGTCCCACAATCCCCAGCAGGTAATGTATAACAGCAGACATCTAGGACACCTCTTAATTAAAAACCTCGAGCCAAACCCCCCCCCCCTAGTCATTCTCCCTCCCCACACCCAAGGAATAGACACAACTGTCTGATGTTGATATGATACACAGACTAGTCATATGAAACCCTCTGCTTGCCCATCTCATTGCCCTCACAAAAGATATGTGAAACCGGACTGGGCTAACTAGTTCAAATTCTAATTAAATGAGCCAGCTATTTGATAAGCCCTAGTCAAAACTTGCTATAATTGCACAAGAACATGTATTTGTGTGCTAGTCCCTTTTAAATTTGAATTTCTTAAACCAATATCCATTCAAAACAAAGCAATTAGTCAATCACAGAAATGTGCAAATCTATTTGGGCTACAATCTATCATAGCCTAACACATGAACTACCTATCACTAAGGAAACGGATACTAAAATATATGAGAGTCCCAAATGGTGCCCTGTTCCCGGAGTGGAAAAGTGCAGTATTTAGGGACTAGGGTGCCATCAAGGATTCAGACTTGGTGTCGCGTACTGAACCACCTGGTGAGGTGAACTGACATTATTGTACCAATGCACTTTGATGTACATAAAAAAACATATTCTGCGATTTTTCCTCGTTTCTTTTGTTGAATGCCATGAAATCCAAGAGCTTCAGGCTTATTTTGAGCCCCAGCTGTTGAAATTTGTGTCTTTTATAATTTGTGTTTTGTGCAAAAGGACGTGGCCACTAAGCTCCGATTTTTACTATCAAATCAAATGACATAAAAATATTCAGTGGCCAGTTGATATATGACAGAATAATCCTCAGACACCTGTATGGTGTGCACCGCGCTACCAAACTGTCAGATCAGACTGCCTCTGAGAAGATTTGTTTCCGTTGTAACGTTTTGCCTGTTCTTCCTGACCTGTATCTGCTCATTGGTCTGATCATCTAGTAAAGCATGCCAGTTGTGAAAGTACCTTTTTTGTTTGTCTTTTTATTTACCCACCCAATTCTTTTGTGTTTGTAGTGTGATTTTGTTTTTTTTCATTTATTCTGTAGTGCGGTGTTTGGTGTAATAGCCTCAGTTGGTGCTTCCTAGTAGTTTTCTGTATGTAGTGTGTCTAAACCAACCTTGGTTTTGATATGTCTCTTATTTCAATTCCGATCCAATTCCCTACTCTATATCCCTCTGCTCTATAGACAGGGGGATGTTTCTGAAATGGAATTATACCATATTCAATGTGCTAGGTAGGAGATATGGAGGTTGTACAGTGGGATATGAGTGGCATACAAGTGTATCCCAGTGCTAACCACATCCAGGCTGTTTCTGCTGTCAAAAGCAATACGTGATACATTTTCCTGTGATTTGCTAGTATGGACCTCTTCTTTGGTGATTCTGAAGGAGTATAAATGACAAAAAAATGAATTTAAAATGCCTTTGGAAAAGAAAGAAAGAGAGAGTGATGTACGCATTTCCTTTTTTGCTGCAAAGTAAACCTGCCTGCATTTCGTGTGTTATAATAGCTGTACAATACATGAAGTCTGTTAGTCTTTAGTTAAAGAGACCTGCGTGGTTTTCTTTTAACATGTCCCTGGGGCCTGAGTAAGGTAAACTAACTGGCGCAGGCATTGCAATGCATGTCTTAATGTGTGATGTGGGATAAAAGAGACATCCAGACAACTACATATGTTTGTGCTTCACCTTTAAGGTAGCTGTCCATCCTGTCAACCACAGTCCAGGTCAGTGACTAATCCTGATTAATACATGTGATGTTATTTGACTGAGTATCAATGGTGTCAGGCCACAGTCCATTGGTATTTTAAATGCAATGGTGAAATGAGAGCTTCACCCAACACTAGTGGAGTAGACCGCCTATTACCCAATCCGGTCATTGATTATTGAATGGTTTTCATGAGGACAGAGTCGCGTTAAGGGTGGAACGTTAGTCGCTCAAGTAATGAAACTGATGGGAGATTAATAGATGTGAAAAGACGGTGTCATGACTGTGGACTCGTGAAAAGCCAAAATAGTTGAGTCATTGTGCAGTATTGTCAATTGTTTTTAGGGGACATTGAGGGACTTTGTGACAGATTGGATCAAACAACCCCAACCTGTACACATGATCGGCGCCTGTCTAAAGCCCTCTCTCCCATCTACGAACTGGACCCGGGAGAAGCCGTTGAGCACCTCAGCTCCTCGGAGAACAACCGGGACGGGGGCGTGAGGAGCGCAGTGGGGCCGAAGGAGACGCAGAACGTCCACCGTGAGGATTACAACGAGGAACGATGTAGGTTTGCAGAGTGCGACTGGAGCATGCTGAAGCAACTCCTATCAGACCAGGAGTACAGCACGGGCGTGATAAACCCAGTCCCAGAAGACCTGAACCTAGCCCAGTATTTGATCAAGCAGACCCTGTCCCTCTCCCGGGACTGCCTCGAAGCCCAGCAGATGTTCCTGCCCAATGAGAAGGAGACGTTCAAACGCTGGGCGGAGCTCATATCTCCACTGGAGGACACCACAACCAGCATCACGGTGACCAGCTTCTCTCCAGAGGACGCTGCCTCTCCGCAGGGGGAGTGGACTATTGTGGAGCTGGAGACCCACCACTGACCCAACTATACATGATGGAAAAACCATTGGATCCTCTTGGAGTCTGAAACGCATCACTGAAAGTGACTGCCGGCTAACTTTAAGATATAGGGAGACACGAGGCCTACGTTACATTGTCCCTGGATTTACCTTTCTGCATTACGTGTTCTGACACTGCAGCTGTAGTATCAAGGAGCTATTAACACTTTCTCTCTGGATTTTTACAACATGTCTTCGGTCTCATTCAACACCTACACTAAAATCATGCAACAATTATACCTTCATTTGGTTATGTTTGTCTACCTTTGGTTGACAGTCGCCTGCTTTTTATGCAACTGTGCTTGTTTGCATTTGCTCTCTTGAGTTTTATTCTTAATACTTAATAGACAAGGTTTAGACAAACTATTTGTGCATGCTGGCATTTTTGTATGTTTAACTGTTTACCTGGAATTTACAACCTTTAAGGGGAAAAAAGTTAATTTAATTTATCTTGGCTCAGCTCTTTGTGATGGTTTGACAGTGGAGTTTCTTCTGGAAGTAAAGAACATTGATTGGTCTATTGGCTTTACATTCATTGTTGTATCTTAAAATAAAAAATGTGTGGTTCTAAAACCAATTGTTTAAATCGTGTTTAATGTTTTGGGACAGTTCATTTAAATACAGATTAGTACTGTTTTAGAGAATATGATCAAGTAAGAACGGAATGCTGTTGGAAATGAATGGTAATCCTAATTAAATCTTAATTACTTTAATAGTTTAAATTATTCCAAAAAAAGTATATATTTTTTTAACTGGGCCACCTAAAGTGGAAAGGAGTATAGCGTGTGCAAGTATAAGGGGAGAGTTGGTTTTAATGTGAACTGTGTCGCTGTATTTCCGTTTTCCTCCACTAGGGGGGAGTCCAGTGTAGAATTTAAACCCCGTGCCGGAAAAACACGGTTGTACAACAAAGCACTGATTTGATTTAGACTACAGCAGCAGTCTGGGCAGACCACATCCATGGGGCAGACAGGGATTTCTTTGATTTTGTGATTGTGGGATGTATATTTAACTTCAATACATTTAACGTCATTGACACATAACGGGATCGTGTTTTTTCATCAAAAAAAGTCTTAACTTTTGTCATAGATGTCGTTTCAATACAAAGTGTTGAATATAATGAGAGAAGTTGTTAACGTGTTTTTCATTAAATAAGTATTTTTAAACATCTAGTGGATTGGTTGCATGCATCGGACATTTGTGTTTCTTGAACATGGGTGTCAATGTTTACATCAGTCTGATATCTAACATGTTATCCAATTGTGTTACAACTTGTTCTCTGAAATAAAAATTAAACACTTACACTAGGCTAATTAAAAAAATAATATAGTATTGTGGACACAAATTAAACCTAGTCCTGGGTTGACCTGCCGGTGAAACGGGCAAATAAACACATTTACATTTTTAATACAAGTATCCAACGAGTAATCGACGTTATAAAGCGTTTGTTAACGTGTTCTCGCTGGTGTTCACGTTGCCCGCTGATCTCGCGCACATACGGACCGGTTTTCTCGCGTTATCCGCGTGCGCCTTCCAATTTCACCACAGTCTCTTCAGAAATAAATAATAAATTTGCCTCCGCGAGCAGCAACTAATAACTCACACTATCGCCAGTAACATGACCACAAAGGCTACTAACACGACAACTCAATGGAAAACGACAATAATAGTCAGCAAATCACTTCAGGTAACGCGACAACAGAATACTGCTACTACTAGCCCGTGACGTTGCTAGGTCACATAGTCGACTCATGAAGTTGCTAGGTTACATAATCGACCCATGAAGTTGAGGTTACATAGTCGACCCTTGAAGTTGCTAGGTTACACAATCGACCCATGGAGTTGCTAGGTTACACAATCGACCCATGGAGTTGCTAGGTTACATAGTGGACATAATTGTAAAATGTCTCGTTACCATGAAACAATTGTTCATCCGCAACAGAAGTCACACCACTATTGACAACTTGATTATTGACGTTTACACAGAATTTAATATTGTATATCTTAAATGAATCTGAATCGTGTGGGACAGAGTCATGACACATCCAGGACCCTCCTGCAGCAGCACCGTGTTCGATTCTCGGCCGCAGTTGAGTCGGGCTCCTTTGTGTTCCCCCAGTCAGGTAGGTCATCAATAATTTATGTGACGTTGTTTGATTTGTCCTTCAAAGCTTGGCCCACAGTAGGCATGCCTTATGTAACATTTATGAGTTGTATCACATTGCCAAGAAGACCACTGCCACTTGCCACCTGTTTTAGGGGCTGCTGCTGTTCAAACACTGACCCCTTGTCATGACATCAGATACCTGTCCTGCTAATGTGGTGGTAGTCGTTTCAAAGAAAGACGGATTTTCTTCCCATGAAAAGTGTACAGCTAACGTCCCTCTGCTGTTGGTCTAATTAGTGCCCCTGGTATCTAATTGTGCCTGTTTGCATCCTTAAAACAATCAATCACGTATATCTTCAAGACCTTTTGGTAAGACCAAAGTAGTGTCACAAAGGAATGTATGTATGTGGGCTGTTTAGGTATCGCGTTCCTGTTAATGAACCCTCAGGATCTGTCAGATAACTTTGGGGAAGCAGAAGTATATTTCGACAAGATCAAGAAGTTTGTAACGGTTCACCGCAATAGTTTCCTTCTTCTGCAAGCCCTGTGTTTTGGGAAGAAGGAATTGGACATCTTGTCTATGATACAGTTCAGGTATAGTTATTTTGTTTAAACTATCGCTTTTTCCTGTGATTATCATGTGAATCATGTTGCGTCAGTGCTGGGCTGCCCCTGTAACTGGGGGATCCGGGGGCGTTTTTCAGATTTCTTGGCAGTAATCTCAGAGTTTTACCTGTACACAACAACGCTGAGGTGGTCAAGGGGATGCTGACTATAGCCAAAGTAAGGAATAGACATCCATCTCAATAGATGTGTTATATTGATATGTGTAATGATACTGGGGAAAACATACCCTGTTTCAAATTGATGTCGATCAGGTATATGATTTGTTTGCAGTAGGTGATACAAATATTTTCCCTTTTGCTACAAATGTTGTTAGATGTATTTCTTTACTGTACATGGCAGGGACAGTACACCTTCATCTACATATGTTTGCCAGCGGTCTAAAGTAGAACAATAAAGTTCAAGTTTTCCTCCTGTGATTAAAAGACTGTTTAAAGGGCTATCTCTTCTTCCAGGCCACCAGTAAGCCCCATGTGGACAGCCTGAGGGATCGGATGTCTCAGGCCAGGGCCCAGATCCTGGAGAGCAGCCCTGTGTGGGAGATGCTCCAGGACATTACGCTGGGCTGAACAGCACTGAGCAGATGGTTCATAGAGGGACTTCCAGGTCCCGTCAAACCTGGACCTTTCATGACACGTTAGCGATGCTAATGGCAGCAGCTGTGTTCACAGTAGACAACTGCTTTGACTGGCAAGTGGTATTCGTTTAATCTGCTCCTACGTGTCAAGTGGAAAACTGTTGCTGTACATTTGTGAAAAAGGCTCGTGCAAAAATAAAGCATTCAATATGTTTATTCATCGTCCCAAATAAAAATATTAGATGTTCAAATGATTATATGAATAACTGAACAATCTCTGTTAGGCGGCAGTCCCGGTTTTCACTTTTTCCTCACATATCTCTTCAATACGGATCACAAGACTCTCCATCAGGTCAAATGTCACCAGAGCACACTGAAGCACCTGTTAAATCCCCCAAATGAATAATGTCAGTGCCAAATCAAATAAAGACATGCAATGTGACGTGCAAGCAAGAACCTCAGTGATAACTATCATTTACCTGGTACTGCATCTCTGGCGTCATGTCAGATACCTTCTCTTCTTTCACCGTCATCGTCTGGACTAATGTACCTCGAGCTTCTCTGGCTTCTAACCGTGGTCACAGTAATACAGTTCTTTGTGTACACAGTATGTTATACTTTTTTTAACATTTCTGTAGAGAAATCATCCGCTTTCTTACCCTGTGCTTGAGCCTTTCTGTCCTCTCTCATGGTTTTAACCTCCCCTGTGTAGAATGTTCTAGAGATTGCGAGGCAAACCCTCAGTACATTCAGGTAGTCCTCTGTGATCTTCCACAGCTCTGGCCATATACCAGACTGGAAACAGAGTTTAAGCATCACCATGATGCTGTGTTTAATAAGCATGTCAACTGACTATAGCAGCAAGGATTGATCTTTTCTGTTGTACATATCTGAAAAACTAAACAGGCTCACCGTGAGCGACCAGTCCTTGTGTCGCATAAGCAGGTATCGTAACAGATTCAGAGACTCCATCACCCTGCGGCAGAGGAATAGGAAACTAGCTCATATTTTTTTGAATCAAGCACTGAAATAAACAGCGTGTTTGACTATAAAACAAAAACAGGATGCAGGTCACAAAGAAATGATATCAAGTTGGCCGGAGAGATGATTGACGTCTGTGACATCTTGTTTGCTAAATCCTGCCGTTTCCATTGCTTGTAAGAAAGGGATTCTGTGAATGAAACCGGATCATCATTGGATGGATAATATGGATCTGGACAGAAGACCCATGTTCCATCTGGCTCATGCTAGGCACACATTAGCTACATTCTGCTAGAAAATGTGTCTCTGTGGTGCAGTATTTATGAAGACCAGTTCAGGAAGCCATGCTGAGAGCCTGTTTGTCGGGTTGTCTTACCAATTAACAACATGCATTCCAATTAAGGAGAGGGATCAGGATTATTCCAACAGACTCTTTGTGCAAGTTTACTTGGTGACTATTATAGTCTTATTTGGTATCTTAGAAACTGGCCCTATATTTTGGGAGGGGAATACGCAAATTACCTGTCCATACTGTGCAGCAGGTCTGTTTCTGGGCCTCGTGGGAAACACAGAACTTGTCTCAGCAGGGTGACAGCCCTGATCCCCACAAACCATTTGTTTCCACTTCCTGGCTAAATATACAAGGGCATTACACAGTTACAGGTTGCACGGTCCATATATGTTCTCTAGTTTAGTTAAGTGTAGTTTCTTACATGCTTATGACCATTTATCCTGCTGTATCTCACCTTCAAGGAGAGCTCAATCTGGTTTTTGATGTTCTTTATAATGTAGCTCTCTACTCCAGAATGACGACTGGTTTTCATCATACACCTACATTAAGATATGGAACGACGTTCTTCTCCTTGTTTAATGCCAGTAAAATATTTTTTAGTGTAGTACAAAGTAGTCTTACCGGAAGAATGTGTGCTTAGCCTCGGGTCCCAGTTTATCTATGTATAGCTGGAACACTTTTATTGCTCTTCTTCTCTAGTAACAGACGAGGGTAGTTATCAGACCCAAAAGTGTTCATTTAGGAACAGATGCAATGAATAATTAGTTTTATGCGTCTAGATATTTTTACTTACTAAATGCTGAATTGGACATAGAGTCAGGATCTGCACCATGTGCTGTGTTTATGAAACAAAAAATACCGTTAAAATCACATTGTTTTTACGTCTGGCACACAAGCACCTGTTTAGCTACTACAGTTGCCAGACTCACCTGTGGAACTCTGTAGAAGGACTTCAGTTCCAGCAGCTCAACACGGAGACTGTTATCCTCCACTCTGTCTAAACTTTTTGTATATAATTCCTGAGTGATCGAGAATGGAGAGGAACAACTAACAAAACCTACTACTCATAGAATTCACAGATAGCGTATTTTTTAACCTTTGATGTTTTTCTATACTTACCAGTCCTTTGAGTAGGAATGATTCGTCCTTTCTGCTTAAGACAAAAACGTTATTTAAGAAATACTTGCGGTAAATCTGAATCATAGGTGTTATTATCAAAAGGACAGCTTTGACAGCACAACATACCTACTTAGCATGAGGTCAATATATTCCATGTTACACTGCAGAACAAACACAGGGCTGAAACATTGAACAAATAATTAATACTACATTGACATTTTGAACATACAGCATCACCTCATGTCTCTACAACAACAACAGAAATCTCAGAACGTTTCCACTTTGTCACCTGAAAACTGCAGGAAGGTTTTCAATGTTGATGAGCTGGACAAAGAGCAGGTATGCCAGACAGGCCTGGGACTCAAGAGTCTTGATTCTGTCTGTCTGGAGGTTTGACTCATCTCTTGTCCTAAAAGCCTTGTAGAACAGGAGACCTGGGAGAGGTTCACGGATGGCTGACAGCGTTGTCTATGATCAAAGACACAACACAGTTTCTTTTAGCCATGTTTATTCTCAGATAGTCTCTATGAGGTTGACTTATTTCTTTAGCAAAGTGCCATAGGGCCGACTTACCACAATGCCTTTAGCAAAGTGCCACAGTTGAGACTGTTTATCAACGTCGATAGACTGATCTAGCTGTGCTTGAAGGAGTGGGTCCCTTAAAATCCCCATGCAGCTGTTGAGAAAATAGAAATCATTACGTCTAAGTAACGAATCCTGGAAAAACATTTATCAACTAACATATCCAACCAAACACTTAGACAGACACCTACAACTTGAGCAGCTCGGCCTTTAGCGGATTATCTAAAGCAGTGTCTCCATCCCTGCTATTGTCCTTCTTGTTAACTTCCTCCACAAATGGCTCTATAAGCTTGATAAGGGCGGAGCAGCAGGTGCACAGCCCGTACGCGTCCTCCGCCTCCTGCTCCTTCGTGTAAGGCACCGGCAGCCGGGCAATCTGTTTTTGTAGTGCCGCTAGTGTCAAGCCTATCCAGGGAGCCTTCTTCTCACCCAGTCGCAGCAGCACTGGAAGAGACAGGGAGACATTTACCAGTACGGGGTTAGTAAGTAATTAATAAGTAATTAAGGTAATGTTGTATGTACAGGTTGAATTAACTTGTTTCTGATTTGTTTTCGGTAGATGGCATCATTAAGATGAACATACTCTACATTTCCAGCAGAGGGCAGCAAACACCATTCTCTGCACATCGACAACACAGTGCGGTGGGTTATCTGTTAGTAAGTGTACCACTGGTCAGTATTACCTGTTTGAAGATGCGGAGCCAGAAGTATGATGGTATCAGCGATAAGGTCCGGATGAGGGTCATCTACTTGACCGAGCAAAACATGTATGAGTTCTGTCGGGCTGCATGTCTGCGTGAGAAGAGTTACACGTTACTGTTTATCCGCTCACAGTTGAGTCCCAGTGACATTTGTTAAGCTGATAGTGCTTGCATACCGTGGCCAGATGTATGATGACAGCGTGACATGTTGAGGACTTGTTCGTCAGTACCTCGGCCACTAGGGGAGCCAGAAGGCCACAGCCCATAGACTCCACTATGCCCTGAGTGAGATAAATATTAGTATTCGTCATAATGAAAATGATTTACAAATGTATTACATGCTGTGTCTCCTCTTATTGAAAGGAAGCTGATTACATTTGCACACGTGTATTGCCCTTTTGCAAATGTCCACCTTACCAATAACCCATTGTGGATATCCTTGCAAAGTATAAAGCTTCAATATTTTGTATCATTAGTTCAGCTGAGTCATTGTGACCAGAAGTTTATTTTTTGGTAGGTGCGTGCCAGTTGTGCTTAGTTGAGTGAGTCGTGTTATAAGAGCCATACCATCGTACTTCAATCCCAACCCTCAAAATATATTAAAAAGTTAATTAATTTCATTTTGAAACTAATATTCTTTCAATACAGACAACAATCCTTGATGTCGCAATTTAAGGCCACAGATTTCTCATTTGTGAGTCAATTTTTGTTATTTACCAGACAGAAACCCTCTGAGGCTCTAGGCCGCTGAAAAACACAGAAAAACCACCATAACATATTCTGATGTAAGTGTAGAGGACAGAAAGGCGTGGAGAGGTGGGACACCCAAGGGCACTTAGAGAAGAGGCTTTACAAACAGGGTTACCACCAGTGGAGCGAGAAATCTGACAGGATATCGGCTGGATCAGTCCTCACACCTTTAGGTCGACCGGCAAACAACAAGCTCTGAGTAGAGGCAGAGAGTGGCCATCGTTATTATGTACGAGTCCCAAACGGTATTCTTCGTGCTCCTGTCAAAATTAGCAGACCATGTGGGAAGTAGTGTTCTATTTGGGATGCACTTGTAACTCCACGGTGGCGATGTAATAACGTGTCTTATACTGTTAGCTGTAAGAGTAGACTTGTTGTCGGAGTGGAGACCTCAGTGTGACTGTGCCCCTCTTCAGTACAGCCTGTGGGACCAATAATATGTCTACAGTACTCTTTAATACATCTTGTGTTTTTCCTATCCCCACATTTCAAGTTTTATTGATGATACAAACAAGACACAGAAGTTATTGATCATTTATACGCAGTACTGTCTTAGGTGTTTGGCTGACCACCAATGATGATGTTTAACAGTGTTTCTAAGTTATAGCTTCGGAGGTGTGCCTGACAAGTCAGTTGTGGTTGGAACGCACACTCCTAGGTTTTGGCGGCAATGTCCTGGTTGACGGAGCCAAAGTAGGCCGGATTTGTTGCCGTAGCGTTGTCGTGATTAAACATTGAAGAGGATGTCACGGGTGGGAAACTTTCGTTCTCACTCCGAGTCGTTTGTCGGGACCACGGTTTATTTTCGGTGGGTCTGTTTTTAGTGGGCCAGTGGGTGTTATTCGTTCCGGTGATTCGCTTTCTGTTAGACTATTTAAATTCACTGCAGATGTAGTGTTTTGCTTCTCATTATTTCAATGTTACGTGCCCTTGTAGGTGAGTGTTGTGTTTTCAACATTGCTTTTTTGTTTAAATTAGTAGTCGCATCTGTGCACACTTTATTTTCCTTACGGTGTTTCGTTTTTTCCGTTCGTTGTCTACTTGTTTGTTTTTCCTTGCCGGGTAAATAAATACCGCAAATGTGATCATCCACTCTGCCTGCCTCATTCAATCTGTACTACACCATAGCAGACCGTGACAGTGAATGTAAATTTACACAGAATATTGAGAAATATCTCGGCATGTACCTGGTTCTTTTCATCCTGAATGAAATCCGCCAGTTTTGCTGTATCACCCTGTTTGATACATGTCAGGCCAGCGTTTTGGAAAAGTTCGTGGTCCTCTGACCTCAAACCGCCCTCCATGACAGCTTTTCGCTGTAAAGATTCAATATGACAGTACTAACAGTATGACGTATCTCAAAGCATATTTTCTAGTAGTTAGTTGTACTAGTAGTTGCGTTAATGTTGTTCAGTCCTAACAAAACAAGCTACTGTTAGCGTGTTAGCTTACCCATCTCAGGATTACATCCTGCATCTGGTGAGCCATCCTCTTCCTTGCTCCTGACAAGCAGTCCTGGTGGGGTCTGAACTTTAATAAAAAATGTTACGATAATATAAGTACTATTAATAAGTAAATAATTGCCAAGAAGTACACAAGATAGATACTGACGCAGTGTAATATTTGTAGTGGACGAGGTGCCCTGATCTCTCGGTAAACCTCTTAGCAAACCCCATGTGCCTAAGATGTAATAGGATTAAACCAGTGCTACATGGTAGCCGGAGACAACGGAACTGTCTGGAATGTTCCGCCTGTGTAGTGAGAATAAATCACTAAACTGACTGCAGGTGGTGGGCTGGGTGTGTCGCTGAGTCGTTACAATGATCCATTTATAGAGAAGTAAAGTTCCCCTCGAACATCGAATGCCCAACAGACACTGTTATTTGGAAGAGCCAGTGCTGAGTCGCAGTGAACTGAGCTGTAATAAAAGGTCAGCTCTCCTTGGTCCTGATTTCAGATACATAGCCGGGGCGAGCTAGAGACTGTTTAAACGGTAGGATTTAGCCAGCAGCTGCTGGTTAGGATAGGTTTGCTCTGTGTATTAGTCCATGATGAAAGCAAACCTCGAAACAAAAGCCATGAGCAAATATACGTGCAGACAGGAAACCGGCCTCCGTGTGCGCTGTTGACTCTGATTTCGTTTCTTATTGGAGGCTGATGATTGTCGTGATGGGGTGCCTGTTTCCTACAGTACTGAACGTCAAACTGCACACAACAGCACATTAGAACTCTGTGTAGGTCTAAAAGATGTCTAGAGGTAAATGTTTGGTCAAAACATTAGTGGCATTTTTAAAACGCTGCGTACATTCTTTAACAAAAAATATATTGTCTCCAAGATGTTACGTGATGAAGAAAATTGAGGGTAATGCAGTAGCTGGATGAAGGAAGCAACCGATTTAACTTATCGACTTTATTTAACTAATTAATCAATAAGATTACGTTGGTATTACTGATTGTTTTTCGTTGATGCAGTGATCAACATACAGTGAATGAATAAAACTTTTTCAAACGATTTGATTCCTAATTCCTAAATCCTTACTCATCACTGTCTCACTACTCTCTTGGGTCATGGTGTGTTTGTCTGTGAAATATTTGGACTTCCTGGTCACTTAGCTACCCACATGGCTTCCATTTGTGACCTCTTATTCTAAGAGGGAAGACATATCTTTATTTTGCCTTTTTCCATGGTTGAAAGACAAAATATGAACCTATAATCTAGCTGCCTGTCTAATTATTCACTAAATTGTAAATTGTAACGCAGGCAGAAGCATTGCAATAGCAACTTTTAAGCGTATAGACAACATAGCTAATATACACAGTAGAGTCTTCAGTCTTGGGGATTTCTCTCACTTCAAATGATTGTTTCACTCTCAGGCCTGAAACAATTATCTATCTACGGCGCTTGTAGTACCTGGTGGCTACCAGACACTTCTGCCCAAGAGCCAAAGAACAAAATTCAGAGCTTACTGGACGGCCCCGACGAGGGTTCTATTGCAGAAATAAGTTGAATGGTTCATATACAGGGGAAATAACTATTATATTTACCACATACTTGCATGAAGTGGTGCCAAATAATATATTATTTGCATTCAAATGCAATCATATTGCTTGGAGTCTTCCCACTCTAGGCGACAATATGCATTGACACTTGATTTGTTTTGTTTTCCAAAGAGGAAAATTAGCTCAACATCACATAAATATTTAATTGAGCCTTGGTTAAAAGACAGACTGTTGTTCTTTAAGCCCAAACTCTACCTCTAGAGGGCACTGTTTTCTCTACATGCGATTGTAGGTGGAGCCACGTCATAAGGAGAGCAATGAATATGCAGCTTGTGATACAAATCTGTCGGTACAGTGGTTTGAAGAGCTTAATAAGTTAAAACAGAGACCACGAGAGCCTTTAATAAATGTTTTTTGGGACTCGGTTCTGTGTAGATCCGTAGATACATCATGTTGGGGTTGTGTTCTCATGGGGGCCTTTATTGCAATTCTTTTGTTAATTATTTTCACAATGTACACAAAAAATATATTAATATAATTTGGTGTATATCAGCACAAAGTGATTTTGGACCATTCTCCTATGGCAGATTGTGTCATTGAGACATGGCTATTGTAGTACATTCACCTTTCTGGTGTTGAGACACTCCAATGATGCTTTTGGCTTTAGGTCATCGTTCTGCTGAATGTAGATTTTCTTCCAAGCTCAGAATTTTTTCTTGCAATAATACCCTGTATTTTGCTCCACCAATTCTTTCTTAATTTTAAGTCTCTGCTGACTCAAAGCATTACCACACAATGACGATACTGCCAGTAGTATACTTTATGCTAGAGATGGTGTGTGTTTAGTGGCAGAGATGGTGTGTGTTGAGTGGAAGAGATGGTGTGTCTTGAGTGGAAGATATGCTGTGTCTTGAGTAGCAGAGATGGTGTGTCTTGAGTAGCAGAGATGGTGTGTCTTGAGTGGCAGAGGATGGTGTGTCTTGAGTGGCAAAGATGGTGTGTCTTGAGTAGAAGAGATGGTGTGTCTTGAGTGGCAGAGATGGTGTGTCTTGAGTAGCAGAGATGGTGTGTCTTGAGTGGCAGAGATGCTGTGTCTTGAGTGGCAGAGATGGTGTGTCTTGAGTGGAAGAGATGGTGTGTCTTGAGTGGCAGAGATGGTGTGTCTTGAGTAGAAGACATGGTGTGTCTTGAGTGGCAGAGATGGTGTGTCTTGAGTAGCAGAGATGGTGTATATTGAGTTGCAGAGATGGTGTGTCTTGAGTGGCAGAGGATGGTGCGTCCTGTTCCAACAGTTCCAACTCTATAACTCCTTCACAGTGCCTGTTGACATCTCTGTGGCTTCTTTCGTGAGTCTCATTTTGTTCGAGTACTGCATTTTTGGTGTCAGACGTTTTGCCAATGGTTGGGTGGTGTGATGGCGCTTCCACTTTCTGATTATTGGTATAACAACTGAGATAAACAAACACTTGTGAAATTATTTCGGCAACCTTTTGCTAATCTTTGCGTTTGTATGGCTCGCTTTTCTAATTTATGTAGAGTGTTTTACGTGAGTGCTTTCTAAATTTCAGCTCCCACAGATGTATCTAACCAACACCACTCAAAATGGATTTGATTTCTTGTAGCTGTGGTGGACATTTCTACATTTACGTTAAAATCATTTAGCGGATGCTGACATCTAACGTGACTTACGTGCATACTTTCATATGTTTTTGTACTTGATAGGCATTTTTTTCATTAGGGGGAGAATGTTGATGCAGGTCGTTTTTTCAGAAATATAAAGTGATATTACTGAGAGTTGTTTATTTGTGGGTTTGAACACTGAACATTGATATATTGATATATATTTTCTCTAGAAAATAGAGATGTAGATCTCTCTAACTAGGCTACTTCATAGCGCAACAAAATGTGGGTAATAGTACATAAAATATCAACTATTGGTTGTAAAAATATGGATATTTTCCAAAACTGTTCATATCATTAATTCATATTGTCATATTAACCGATTGAAAACATCGGTGTGGTATATCGTATGTTCACTGGAAATGAGGCAGATTATCTTTCTTGTAAAGTGTCCTCACATCGGGTCTGGTTGCCATGGCTACACAGTGTGTATACTCTTTACAGTCAGCGTTCATCCCGGATGACAATGGGCCAGCGAGAGGAAAGCGATCTAGGCCGGGCAGTGTCTCTGGCGGTACCGTGACTCTACCGTTCCCCCTCTGGCACGGTCTGAAACATTAATGACCACCCGGAGAATGTGATCCGCCCGGCCACCGCTACTCACAGCTCTCCTCAACCGGCACACCAACCAGCTACCACCGTCTCCACACACGACTCCGACGCTCAGGTTTGAGCTCCACTGATAATCAGTGGTCTTACCTAGCTTAACTATGAACGGCATGTGACACATTGGAGCGTTTCCTAATGTAAACGTGGTATATTGTATGTATTAGTAATTTATATATTATTCAAGACACAGTGTCGGCACACAAGCTCAGGGGGGAGGGGAGGTGGGGGGGTTGTAGGGGGGTGCTGGACTAGTCGACCAGAAAGGGAACACATTGAGTAGCCTGAAGGTGACCGAGAGATGTCTTTGACAGGTGAAATAGAAATTCGAACACTTGAGCGAGCACTTAAACGGATATTTTTTTTCCCTTTTAAAGGCTAAAAGCCTCCATCACTTCCAAACATAACAGTGGAACCTCAAACGCAGTGTGTCAGCATTTCTAACCAGTGGGAGAACGCACGGGGGACTGGGGGGTGTGGTGTGGGGTTGCGATGACAAAATTGCTTTGACAGACGGCTCACATGTAACATCGCAGGTTCTTCCACCTTGGGGAGTTGCCGGGGAGACAGGACCGTGTCACCGGGGGTAACCATGTCTAAGTTGCCGTGCGTGCTATATCAGAGAAAGAGGCTCTGAGTGTGGCCTACGTCTGTGAATCGAGACACGCAGTGGATTATTGATCACCGCCAGACAGGGTGTCAGCCTCAGAGACACGGCACGCTGACAGCAGTGTGTCTATCCCCGTCTATTAAAGGTACCCTTTCTGTCTGTATTGATTGAGGAACATCTCAACACTGGTAATTGTCATCAAAATGCCGATTTACAAACGGGCGAGCAGAGCAGGCTTGTGACGGGGTACAGTGGCAGTCGGTATAGATCTGTCGGCGTGTGTGTGACCCCCAGTGGCCACGGAACAACAGCCCAACAAGGCAGGTGCAAGTCCAGGAAACGGTGAGGCCTGCCTTCATCGTCCAGGCCTTTGTCCCTGTGCCTTCGGGAGCTGTCACCTCTTCCACTCTGCTGCATACAGGACAATTTAGGGTCGTTGAAAGACGTGCAGAAAGGGGCCGGGCAATGTGTGCACCGCGGCACCGTAGCCATCACCGTAGCCTTGATCGTAGCCTTCACCGCACCGTAACCTTCACCGTACCGTAGCCTTCACCGTAGCCTTCACTGTAGCCTTCACCGTAGCCTTCACCGCACTGTAGCTTTCACCGTAGCCTTCACCGTAGCCTTCATCGAAGCCTTCACCATAGCCTTCACCGTAGCCTACACGCTGACACACTTAGAGCTGCCCTTTGCTCACTCACAGGGCCACAGCCCCTCCCTTAATTGTTTGTGCTGTATTGGGGACGAAGCTTTTACAAAATGGGGCCACAGAGGGTCAGGATGTTCCCTTGTGAGTCTCTGAGCTCCATTAACTCAGCCCACCATGGCATCTTTCGTTTTATCTGTCAAGTGTTCCTGCCCCTCAAAAGACTATTCTTAAAACGTGTCTTGGCGGTCTCATTGTATTGTATGTTTTTTAAAATAAATGAAATAAAAACTCCACGTAGAGTCTTTCTATTTGGCTGCCTTCTAATGACATCTTAAAAAGATTTACATTGAATGGTCTTTCTACCCATCTACATCATATACTTGATCTTAAAATAGAAATAAATGCAAATGGTAAAATGTATGTTTTCCGACAAATTCCAGACACTACAAGTTGCTAGCCAGTAAGTGGTAATGTAAAGATTGAATCCCCCAATCAAATTGTAATAAAAAGTAGCAAAAATAATAACTTTATAATAATAGTACAAAGTTGGTAGGATTATTCACAGCTGTGATTGCTGCCAAAGTTACTAAGCACTATCTCTGGGTTGAGACATCTTATTAGCACAATTTGGAATATGCAAGTAATAAGTCATATTAACGTGTTTAACCATTTTAATTTGTCAGAAAATGTGGTCTATGGGATAATACATGACTATAGGGAACTTAACTACTTTTGTGATGCAACTTACACCTCAACAGCACGGTTCTATGGTAGAATATGCAGAGAGAACAGACATTAACTCTGCGGGCAATTTCTACACTTACTTTAGGTACCGTAATTTAATAAAAAGGAACTACAAAACTAAAGAGGAAACTGCAGGATTCCAGCTAATTTCCTCTGTGGTCAAAACGTCTTTAGGTAAAAGCATTCAGAGATCAAATTAGAACCACCATCAATCTAAGAAGCAAATCAAGGCGGGCGGGCATATCAGACGAATATCTGTGTTTAAAATCAGACACAGCAGATTAGACTTGACTCTTGACCATCTGCAGAAAACAGTAACTAAAGTGGGTCTGAGGACCTGAGGGAGACAACCCTAATATGGCAGTTTTTCTTTACAAGCACCAGATTGGGGGGGGGGTCAGGCAGACAGGAGCAGTGGCAGAGGAAGTCTGTTAGAGGCCCCTGGGGTCCAGCTCCTTCACACTGAGTTGGACTGAGGGCAGGATGGCTGGTAAATGGTCCACTCACTCTGTGCTCTGAGGAGAGAGGGGCCGTGGGTTTATATAGGTGTGTACGCAGTGTGTGCCTACCGGAAAATGGTCTTATACTATTTAAACGCTGTGATACGCATCTGGTTTACTGTGATTAGATGACACATCGTCAATAAGTCGCATGTAAAAGATCCCTCTGGATCTCTCCGCCCGCGGCGTGTCGTCTAACCCTGTAAATCATCAGTTGTGTTTCGAAGACGGGATTCAAACACCTGAACAAGTGTTGGCGCTAAAATGCTGTCAACTTTGAGTCAAAACAATAATTTACCGGGTATTTATATATTGAAACTCGAGCTGGATTGCGTTGCTACGAATGTGACGCGTTACATGTTCATCTGTGTAACGAACCGTCGACAGTGTTTAAACACTTATCCAATTCTTCAGAGCAAGGACATTTGCACCGAAGCTACTATGTTTTGTTAGTCATGCAAGCTCACCGACTCGCGCTGAACGCTATGTACACGTTTGAAGGGACAGGAAGGATCGAGATGCATAGGCAACAGAAATGTGCATCAAAGGTAGGCCGCATACTGTATGCAACGTCGGTTTGTTTGCGTGCGTGCGTGTGAGGAAGTTAACGTTAGCAAGGGTGTTTAGGGAGTGAGTCGTGGTCGACTTAACAGTGTTAAGTCATCTTAGCAGTGAAAGGGTTTACCATGTTTCCTGACAATAATGGACAGACAAAGCTCTCTCTTATTCGAACGCAAAGGGGCAAATGTCCCACCAGACATTGATATGGTACTTTGTTCTATTAAAAAAGAGGAACTCAATAGCTGATTGATCCAGCGACTTAACGGCTATATAAAACATGTTCATGTAAATACTTTGGGGATTGCATCCCCAACAATCGAAGCCAAGTGTGCCGGCTTTTGAAATGGCCCAAATCATTCCTGTTTGTCAAATTTGAGAGACTTCTGAAATGAACAGATAAGTTCTAAATTAACTACAGAATGTAATGCACATTTTTAATAATTGAGCGGCCCAATCTGAAACGTTTGATATTTGTTGGGCGTTTACACAACTAAAATGGATGTTAATCTGGTGTCGTAGTAAGTTGTATTAAGGTGTATTCAGTTGTAATCAGCTGTATTCAGTTGTATTCAGTTGTATAAATGCATGCTTTATTTTCGTAGAGAATGTTATAGTTTGATATTCAATTGACAAGTTCGGTTTTTGATCACTCATCCATTTAATCTCCCCAGGGACAGTTTAGCACATGCTGTATTCACACGTGTATCTGCTCAGATGGATTGATAACCAAACAATCTCCAGGGCGAGACTTAATCTGTTTCTGTGAAACAGAACTATTCGCAAAAGTGTACTACTGGCGTATTATGACCACATGCAGATAAAACATGAAGGGTGCCCTAATCAATTGTTGAATGCATTTAGAAGTGTGTACTCGTGTGGTTTGCAGAGAACAACGACCTGGCAGACCAGGGAAGACTACATCTGACAAGACCAACAGATCAGGTTCTCTCTAGAAGGTTGGCATAGCTGGGTAAAACTATCATTTAATTTGTTTTGACACACACAGACAAACACACACCTAGTTCTCATCCCGTCGCATCGGCACTGTGTATATTTTCTCTCTGCTCGTGCTTCTGTTCTGTTATTGTTGCTTGTTTCGTGTTTCGTGGGCGTCGTCTTGGTCAGTCTTATTTGTGTTTTTTGAGTATTACCACTCGCCACAATGTGTTTCCTGTGCGTGTTACATGGCCAGACTACAGTTTGTGTTCGAACACTATTGTTCAAATTTTTGGGGTTTGTTCAATTAAATTATGGAAATATGTGAATGGGTAATTTTAACATGAAATATAATGTTTTTGTGATGGTTTTGGCATCCATTTATCACTAGTAATACTCATGGCACAACAAGTTGCTCAATACCTTCCTAATTACATTTCTACTCTTCTTTGGTAAGTGTTCATGAAGTATTAATTTGTTCAAACATGTGTTGAACATTGCATGTAATAATAATTCAGTGTAAATATGTTTAATTGCCCACAGTGCTCTTAAAACAGAGCCATGTCACATGTACAAGAAGATTAAAGCCAGAGCTGGATTCACTAGTAAATGGAATTCTGGAATGATCCGATAGAAATGAAAGTAAAATAACAGAATATCAGACATCTACAATTCCCGATCACTAATAAACGTAACATTTGGATAATAATTTTAGTGTAAAATCGGGGCGCGTTTGCTCTCGACTACACCACTGGATGAATCTATAAGCTGGTCAGGTTACCCAGTTGTTTTTTGTTGTTCTGTATATTAAATATGGATGGCTATGTGATAGCACTGACCTAATGCTATGCCTGTTCTGCAACACTGCTGTTGTTCCCCACATGCCTTCAGCTGCTTTTTGGCCTAATCTCAATGGCAACATTACGTAAGAGTCCGTGCACACTGTGACTCGCACCCAACATGGCACGTTTGTTTTAATAGGATATTTATTAATATTTAAAGAAATATGGACCATGGAATAAAATCCATATATTCCGCACTAACAAAAGTCAGCTATGCATAACAGAATAACGGTTACCTACGCAAAGTTCCAACCTTGTTCTTTGTGTTTTCCGCAGTATACTCAACGGAGGCATTTTGATTACTAGTAAATACTTCATAGTTAAGTCCTGTAAGAACAACTCTCCAGGAGCGTAAGGTTAATTGGTTGAAACAAATTTTGACATCCATCGACTGTCCTAAGACTGCTGTCAGTGGCTGCGACGACGAAAGGCCATAATCGTAAATCACGGTTGTCATAAAGTTGGGGAGAAAAATTCGGCAATAAAAAATACGATTTACAGAGACGCGTTTGGATTAGCTGGCTTGCAAAGTGAGGAACCTACATATGTTTTACCTGGCAGGCTCACAACGTCATCAAACGTACAGTTACTGGTTAGACGCTCTAACTGCTCCCCATCAAAATCCCCTGTTTTAAAAGAAACACACAAACGTCTCGCCCATTCCCTCCCTGACACCCCAGTACTGCCCCCATATTGGCCGTGTCTCCCATCTTCTCGGGCCCCTACACTGCCTGGACCCTAGCCTCACTCTGCTTTGATCCTGCCTCAGTCTGACACATGACCACAGCGACCCCTGATTGGCCATTAGAGCAGGCTTCAGCTACCTCAGCATCTGTGACTCCCACGCACCACACGCTAACCGCTCAAATCATTCATTAAATCAGAACATAAAAAGTAACTTTACTTGAATGCCTCCGCGTTAATATTTCATCAAGACCTGAGAATAAATCTTTTGTCATTTTGTTCTTTTCTACTTTCCATTTGTTCTCTCTGTTCTCTTGTAGCTCACCCACACTCTTCCTTTCTTCCTCTTTACTATATGGATACATGAACACGCTTGGCTTGGTCATTTGTGAAATGGATCTTATGAATTTTTCAGAGAGATGGGTCTCTGTCGCTCACTCCCTTCAAATCACTTGGCGTTGCAAAGACAAGATTTTCACAGATGAACAGAGGTGGTGTAGGGGTGAATGAAAAATAATTTAGTGTACTCTGCTGACAAATGTGTGTATGCTAACAGATGCTGTGTGTAAAGACCTGAAATGTTCTGTGTTATTAAATGAGGTTGGGAGGAGTTCCAGAAATCTTCTCTTGTAGGTAACATATTGTAAGTGGTGTCAGCGCCAGTGTAATCTATCATGTATACGACAAACAAGATACTGCACTGAATGAATACATTTGATTTTTTCTTGATTTCCGTATGGTGATATTTCTGGTCTAAAGAGAAACACTCTATTTTGAAATCTTTTAACCAAATTGAATCAATTTAGTGCTGCAGCGAGGTTAAATCTGATATAAGATGGGACTTGAAATTAAAAGGAAACGAAGACTACATGACATGGACACAAGGTAAAACAAGTTGATCCAATAGAAGGATTTTCGAGACGTGTGTTATAATGGTAATAGCTATGCTTTGTGAAACATGGGGCAAAATGTATTACGTATATAACGTAAATGCTTAAATTAACAAGATATTTATTAATTGCTATTAACATGTCCTTGTATATACAGTTGAAGTTAGAATTTGACAAACACTTAAGTTGAAATCATGAAAAGAAGGGTTAACTACTCCAACGATTTAATATGAACAAATTAGAGTTTCATTTAGAACATCAACTCTGTGCAACTGAATTTTTACTAGAATTAAATGTCACCAATTGTGAAAAAATTTGTCAATGTGTTTGGCTTATGTGTATGTACACGTATGACTGTAAATGAAAAATCAATACTTGGATATTGTTAAATGACCTTTAAGATAGATCGAATGATCAGACACTTCTTATTCTCTTTGAGTGCCAAGCAGTGTATATTTGTCAAGCATAACATCCTGGTCAATGTGATCTACGGCCTGTTTAGAAGCTGCGGTGAGAAACCCAGAAAAGGTCTGTATGTCTTGTCTGTTTTTACATTAGGAATCCGAAGCAAGAGGAGGTGGGCATTAAACCCTGGCTTCCTCTAGGCCCTTCCAAACGGAAACTCTCGGACAAAACTCCTCCGTCTCTCCTCTCTTTTCAAAACGGTCATTGCCCCCATTTTACGTTGCATATATCATTTGTTAAACATTGGTACGGACCACAATATGATCGTCAATGTGCAAGGTGGCCTGTCAGGTTGTGCGGAACGGCTGAGGAATCTGCCTGAGACACGAGGCTAATGCACTGGGAGAGAGAACATCTCCCGCTTTTCTCCTGGCCGGGCGACTGACAGTTCCCGTCCAAATAGTGCAGTGATATGTAATGCTAAATGAAGCAGATAAACATGTCTTTAAATGAGCAGATGACCTAGCAGTCAAAGGGCGCGTGTCCCAAATGGCGCCCGTCACCCGTCGTAGGGCACCATTTTCGACGTATAGGCGCTGGTTAAGTGCAGTGATCCGTACAGGATGTAGGGTGTCATTTGGGATTTAGCTATAATCCACCCCCCACTTTTTCTCAGTCAGCCTCGTGGGGCAGGTCTTTCCTTTAGATGCCATGCTGTTCAGGGCCCCCCCCAGCCTCATCTCAGCTCCCAGCAGTCCCCAGCAGGGCTAATGGAAAGCTTTCAGGGCATGATTCTCCACCAGAAACGTCCGCTTTCATTTGGCCTCTTGTCTGCCAGGCTCCGATGTGATGTCACTGGCTGCCTTGTGGACACTGGCCAATTGCTGAGTCCGTTCGGACGAGAAACACCCCCTGCGTCTGCACGTGTGTATGCATTAATGCTCACACACACACACACACACACACACACACACACACACACACAGAGGACTTACTATGTCAATCAGGCCCGAAAGTCTTCAGAATAAAAGTCTACATAAAACCCAACCAGACACAACCTTTCCTTACCCAACCAGACACAACCTTTCCTTACCCAACCAGACACAACCTTTCCTTACCCAACCAGACACAACCTTTCCTTACCCTACCGGGTCCTGCCCAGGTAGTCATCTACCGTGTTTAACCGTGTCCCTTGTTATTATTTTCTCTCTATCTCCCTTTTGTCTTTCCAGGATCATGAATAATTTGTGCCTCAGCCTGGCTGTTTGATGACAGCTGTGCAGTTGGCTTTAGTTTTCAGATCAGGTGAATAATGAATCACCTCCTGCAACAAAAGAAGTCAGGCTTGTTTTTATATATGAATCCTCCTCTGTCCTATATCCCATCCTTCTCTGTCCTACCTTCCCATCCTCCACTCCCCCCTGCCTCTTCACGAGGGCCAGTCAATGGCATCACAATGTGTACATATGTACTGCTTTGGCCACATGAGGCTGGACCTTGTCCAGCACCAGGAGGAACCCAGAGGAACCCAGAGGAACCCAGAGCCCACTCCCCCCGGTGTTAGGTCTGATGATGGGTCTGAGGGCATCATCTCGGTACCTAACCGCAGTCAGGGTACCGTTCGCCAGCTAGCACATGGAAGTCTGTGTGACCCTGCAAGGACATGCCTGCCCTGACCATCACCGACCCACCGCTAAACTGGTCGTGCAGACAACATAAGGTTCACCTCGGCGTCTCCAGAATCTTTTACTTAGTGTGAACCTGCTCTCATCTGTGCGTCAATGGCAGACCTGCCGGTTCTGGTGTTCTCTGGCGAATGCCAATTGAGCCGCACAGTGCTGGGCTGTGAGCACAGGTCCCACTAGAGGACGTCAGGCCCTCATGCCACACTGACAGTTTGGTCAGAGACATGCACACCAGAAGCCCTATAGAGGTCATTTTTTAGAGCTCTGGCAGGGCTCCTCCTGTTCCTCCTTGCACAAAGGATCAGATACCGGTCCTGCTGCTGGGTTGTTGTCCTTCTACAGCCCTGTCCAGTTCACCTGGTGTAACGAGCTGTCTCCTGGTATCGCCTCCATGCTCGTAATACTGTCCTGTGTGACACAGCAAACCTTCTTGTGATGGCATGTATGGCTGTGCCATCGTGGAGGAGCTGGACTGCCTGTGCAACCTGAATGGGATGGAGGTACCACCTCATGCTACCAGTAGTGACAAGTACCGGTACACCAGCAAAACGCAAAACTAGAGAAAAATCAGTCAGGGAGGATAAGGAGAGAGCAATTGTCTGTGGCCCCCACCTGCCATCCATTTCCTTTATGAGGGTTCTCTAGCTGTAGCCTCTCTAGTAACCTTGTTTTCACTTACATTTGCACCAAAACAAGACACATTGATTCACAATTCGCGTATGATTCCTAACTGGACAGATGAATATCTCAGAGGTTTAATTGACTTGGTGTTACACTGGTACATGTTACATGTTCCGTAAAAAAATGGAAGTACTGTATCATTTAGAGGGTGTTTACTTTGTGCGTCACTGTGTGTAAATAACGCAAGAAAGTCAGATTTTATGCGTCTCAATTTCCTTCGGTAAGACAACAAAACTTTTTGAAAAGTGGTTGGGGACTTTCCAGAGCCAATGTATATCATTATGTACCATTTGTCAAGTGAATATTAGGGCAGAGAGCAATGTGGAGGCCCGAGACCTCAACTGCGATAACAGGTCATGATGAGACATGTCTGTCTGTCTGTCTGTGGATCTGCAGACTGACGAATGAGCCATACACACTGGCTGAAGTTTACCGAAGCAGTAGAAAGGGATTACTTCAGCGTATTGAGGACTGCCAGATGCTCAGAGGTACAGTGTTTACCCCAAAACAGCTGTTATGATGAGTGTTTTGTTCCTCCAACTGCGCGTGGCATTGCTATGGATTATGCTGTTTTAGATGTGGGAGAGCCAACGAATCTCATCGGAAACCAAATAATTACTTAAAATGTATTTATTCTATATTTCATGTTGTGTTTGACATTAATAATAAATTGGCCCGAACCGCAAAAGCCAACACACTCAACTATCCACTCTAATTGAACAAGTATGTTCTATTTGTCAAATGAGATTAAATTAGTTATTTTCAGCTGTCCATTGAACATGTGAAGTGTGTGTGTATGTGTATGTGTGTGTGTCTGTGTGTGTCTGTGTGTGTATGTGTGTGTGTTTGTATGTGTGTGTGTGTGTGTGTGTGTGTGTGTGTGTGTGTGTGTGTGTGTGTGTGTGTATGTGTGTGTGTTTGTATATGTGTGTGTGTGTGTGTGTGTGTGTGTGTGTGTGTGTGTGTGTGTGTGTGTGTGTGTGTGTGTGTGTGTGTGTGTGTGTGTGTGTGTGTGTGTGCGCGTGTGTGCGCGTGTGTGTCTGTGTGCATGTGTGCGTTCGGAGAGCACAACTTTAGAGCAGGCCTAGATTTGTGCCATAGAATGCAGTGCTCTGATTATTCGCCCACTTCGATCGATTGCGCCGTTTCAGGCCTTCTTCTATTCATATTTGATATGCCTGGGGGCAGTGGAGTAATGCTTTAAAACCTCAGCCCAGGCAGCAGCCTGTGGCCTTGGACTGAATTCTGGCCAGACTAATGGCTCATTTGTAACCTGTGCTTGAAAAGCCTTTCCCACTCTCAAGTGAACCCCAAATGATTGAAGAAAACAAATAATTTTCCGACCCGTCGAGACAGTTACTCTTCTCAAACAAACGAAGGAATGCTTTTCCTTTTATTTGTCATGAATTGGTGCACAGTAAATGAAAGTAGTTACTCTGTGAGCTGGCTGGAGAAGGAAATGTAGCTAACGTGTGAACATTTAACACATTTTGCATTTTGCCCAATTGTGAGCAAACTCACAATAACATTGGAGCTGGTAGCATTATATATCTAACATGAAACAACAAACTCTGTCGGAAGTTGGAGGCTGAATTTGAACAAGCTTGCTGATCAACGTGCTCCTATACTGTTAATTGTATAGTTCATCATCCATTGGTTATAAGAGGTGTGGTTATAACTGGTTATAAGTGGTGTTTAGCTTCAAGCTGTTAGAGAGCTTCAGCAGGACCTGGGCATCGTGGCAAAGAAAATTCCAGCAAGAATGGATGGATAAATATACAAAAAGATATTGCTAGAAAACCTGCATCTGTCCCACAAAAAAAATAGGACTTGGGAGTAAATGTAGCTTAAAGAAGTATTGTGATCTGAGGCACACAGTGTCTCAAACTGAAATAGGGGACTTCCAGGTGACATGGGCCAAATAAAAGTTCCATTGGATTGAAAATATGAGGATTTGGATTTAAAGTCCAGAACAATTAACTGGAGCAAATCTTTTGATGACGTTTCACCACTTAAGGTACGTGGAGAATTAGGTCTAACATGCTAAAAAAACAATTTCTAAAGTATTTCTCTGTATTGACTTTTCTAACTTGAAAACCTGACTGATGACATGAGCCCATTTAGACTGTATCATTAGTGGTACATACAATTTTATATATATATCATTTTTTGTTTTACCGGGTAAATAGGACTGAGATCACATAATTATTTTAATCGAAAAACCTATTAGATTTAATAGTAACCTCTCAGTTACTGGACAGATAAGCCACTATAGGCTACCCTGCTTTCCCTGACGACTGGGTTCAAACTCTTTGATGTCACATTTCTTGGCTGTCTGACAATTCAAATTGTAAGGTTGACTCAGTTTGCGCAAAAAATGATTCAATTTACGTTTAAACAGCAGCTAGTTGGAATATGAGCTTGCTCAATGTTAGACTGTAATTTCTACACTTCTTGTATTTTAGACATTGTTTGCCAACACTATGGGAAGTATAAATAATTAAAGACAGTTTGTGACTTGCATATTCTCGCCAGGATATCTTTCATTGAGTGCAAATAAAAACATGTTTTTAAATGGTTAATGTTCTAAATTTGGTCAAAATGACTTTTTATATGTCGGGTAATTTTAAGTGCTATTAACCTCAGTCGTGATTAGCCTATAGCTGTTTTCCCACCTAAATGAATACCTCACTTTCATTTCCCAATTAACTTCACCTGCAAAACCAAAGCATGTGCGTCCCTGTGGCCCATCTCTTGCTATCCTTAAATAAGCAGCCAGTTTTCCTGCACCACTCAGTCTATTCGTCAGGGGGTTTAAAATATTCAGTATTTTCGCAGGCCTGAATGTTGTAAAATTTGAGGGAAGTGATGCGTGTGAAATCCTTGTGAGTCAGTGATTTCAATCAATGTTAGTAGAGGAACGAGTGCTTTCTGATTGAGTTCTGTCTCCAGACAAAATGATGGGGTTGAATAATAGGCCACAAGAGATGGATATGCAGACTAGACCCGTGTTTGGACTACCGATTAGCAGAACTGTTCTGTAGATCTTAATGTGGACTATAGTTTATCTGTTCTTTCAGTCACTTTTGTTATTTTATTAACCGTGTATTGTCTGGAAGCCAGAACCCCCAAATTGATTTTTTCTCCATTTTGTATTGCTGTTTGCCAATCTTAAATGAATGTTCTATTTCTGTCAACATGAAAAACAGTCTGACATTTACCAATACCCAAAACGCCATAATTGTGTAATGGAACCATAAAAAAAGTATTTTCCCTATATGCATAGATGTGGGCCTTTCGATAAACAAAGAAGGATTTTAGAAACAGGTTCTTCAAGCCGAGTATTGTTTTAGTGCTTGTTTGGTGGTTAGGCTTCATGTTTGTCATATAATCAAATTCTTAAAAACCGTCTAGCTGGAGGCTATAATGATACGGTTGTATGCATATTATTTTATTCTATGTTCCAGCCACAATGTGAAAATATTTGGACAATTATTTTGTAACACAATTCCACTGTACCACTGAGAATAAACTGAATTAAGTCATTATAAACTATACTTTGAATCTTGCTATATAGGCCAGGTTTCATTAAAAACGTTTGGTTCTATATTAAGATTGAAATTGTTCCTGATTAATAGATTTCAAAACTGTTAAGCAGAATTATATTGAATGGTATTGTATCGATATTGATATAATCACTGCACTCACTAATGCCTGCCACAATGGTTTGGTTATATGCATTACTAGAAAACTGTAACGACCAAAAGCAAAACCACGACAGAAGATAAGTGGTTTTGTATACCACAATGATTTTTCTAACTTTTCCTGTAGCTACTCCAAGTTACAGGGAAGGCGTGAAATAATGATTTATGGTCCCAACCTGTAATGTTTCAAAACATTTAAAGGTCACAACTGGTCACAGCTGGCTTATAGTTGCCACCAGTTTTGCAGTGTTTATGCAGTATGTTTGTATTTTATTATACAATATGCATCCGTGCCCACTCTAAAATCTCATATATCTGTGTTCCTAATAGGTATTTATACATTGCCTGTGACTTTATTCTGAGTTAATTCGTTTTTTTGGGGCGGAGAGCTACTGCGGTAAAACTGGGATGCGGGTTTGATTGAACTGAAATGTAAAGTCCATGGGACAACAGTAGCCTGCACCATCCTTGCTGTTGCGCTAACAAGCTGTTATAGGACAACCGCAGTAAATATGCCCCTGGACATGTGATGCGTAAATCTACCCTGTTTGGTTTCCAATAAGTAGCCAATCACAGGGCCCAAAACCACTAAATATATCAACATTTGGGTTTTAAGGGTTAATACACCCAGGCATTGTTTGAGGTCTAAACATCCAACAATTGTTGTACTGTACTTGTGCTGTTCAATGGCAATAAAGTTGAATTTAATCTTATCGAAAAAAAGATTCCTTACTACCTTGCAAAAAACCCAGACTTTTATTGGATTGAACAGAGGGAGACTATACTATACTGGATTTCTGATTATTCCTATGCCTTTTCCAGAAATATAATTTATTGTAATTTACCTAAACGCTTTCATCTGTGCCTAGCCTACTAATGAACATCACTGATATTTTTAAATATAAGCATTTTCTAAATTATTAGAAATAATAAATCCTTAAGCAAGAAGCATTATTAAACTTGGTGGTTTAGATCTAAACGAGAGCAAAAACACAACCTGACTTGATTAATGAATAATGGAAGAACAGAAACCTTCCAGTCTGGAAGTACCTTGTGACACTTATTTTGTGGTCTCCTCTCAGATTTCCAGTAAAGTAGCCAACGGCAAGAAAGCACTTTATAGACCTATTATATGTCAAATACACCAGGACACTGTGGGGGCTTTTTCCACATAGTCTTAAGAGACTTCAAATCAATTTATGCTCGGCTAAGTTTTTCGATTAATAATAAACTACTTTTAATCATTAGAGAATAATGTTTTCTATGATCGAAGACTACAATCAGGGAGAATGGAATAATGCTAATGATATTATGTTAAATAATAAAGTATACAGATATTATAAAAGGAAAAATAATTGCCGAAAAATATTTGCATTATGAAATTTCTCTTGCATGACAGAAGCCAAATCTATCTGGACTGTGTTAAACAAATGTTTACTACAACGAATGCAGATCATCTGAGTTTGAATGAAAAAAAAACAATTCCTGAAAATCAAGCCATCCGAGAATGTTGCTGTTGTGAAAGACTAATATGCTGCTGAACGAACGAAAAAAAATGAACAAAAACCTCTCATGTTCCCATGTTTTATTCAAACGATAATCTGACCAATAAATACTTCTTGAAACGATATGGTCTATATATGGATATATAAAGACATCTGGATATTATAGCCCACGGTTGAAATGCTCTATATATATATATATATATAATACATGTGCAATTTAAATTCAAAGTGGAAAAACATTTCTGGTTGTTAAAATCAATACACAACACTTTGGTTTATTAAATCACATAACCCTGTCGTAGTAACTGTTTTGCCAGCATCCCAGAGTCCAACTACAAACAAAGAGCTCTTTTCCCAACTGTCCGTTGGCATTCATTCTTTATCTGTTGTTTTTCATAACACACTGCACTTTCTTGGTAGTTATTTGCCTATCCGGTTATTTTGTACACATATTTTGGGTTGGGGTAGTGTCACTCCCATGGTTCAAACCGGTTTTGTCTTAACATATACACCTCACAAAAGCCTCTAGGCAACAGGCCTACACTCAGCCCGTAGGCTGATAAAAGTACAAAATAATTAAGCAATGGGCAGCTTATTTCTGGTCTCCAAAAACAAGTGGTTTGCTGAATAGTGTTTGGTGTCCATGTGTTAATTTCAGGTGGATGCTTTAAGTCCATGCTGTGTTTCTTTGTGCCTTCTTAGATCTACTTTCCTCTGGAATCCCTTTCCGCAGAGGTCGCATCCGAAGGGTTTGAAGCCGGTGTGTTTCCTGCTGTGTGTTATCAGGTTGGAGCTCTGGCTGAAAGCCTTCCCACACACCTGGCATTTGTGCGGCTTCTCACCTGCATGACACAAATGCACACATTACTCATAATGTCGCCGGTATCAGACGAATTGCACAGGCAATTGCGCCGATTTATAGGAATAAAACATATTTAATAACCCATATGCACTAACCATTTTGACAATTGGTTGAGTACAAGTGCTGTTTCTGGCTTTTACTTGCCTGTGTGGATGAATGTGTGTTTTTTCATGTCGGATTTCTGGTGGAACCTCTTCCCGCAGTACTGGCACGCGTACGGACGCGTGTCCGAGTGGATGAGGAGGTGCGTGGAGAGAGTCGAGGACCTTTTGAAACTTTTGCCGCAGATTTTACAATCAAAACTTCTCTCCTGTGGAAACACACATAGAGGGACACATGAGTCTAAATGTGATATTTCACTTTGCTCGCATTATTGCCCGATGCCTTTGGATAATTATAGGGGCATAATTGAAATGATATGCTCTCACCTGGGAGTGCACGGCTTTGTGTTGCTCCAGGCTGACCGCATGTCCGAAGGTTTTGCCGCACATGTCACACGCATAGGGTCTGGTGCCGCTGTGTGATCTGCGAACGTGAACCTCCAAACCATGGGGGGTCGAAAACACCTGGGGAGGAAGAGTTAGAAATCTATTAAGGGTAATGATGATTTTAGCTGCACTTGGCTTAAATATTATTAATAGGGAGATAAGTTTTAGGCAAATATTTGGGAACATTGACTAACCTGAGTCTACATTTTAAAATGTTTACCTTACTGCATTTGATGCACTTGTAGGCACCATTAAGAATGAGGCGTGGGCACATCAGATCGGACTCGGCCTTTATAATGTCTGGACTTTTCCTGTGTTGGTTCCCTTCTGTGTTCAACCCCACAGCGCACGCAGAGGTTCTCTCGAACAGACAGGCAGCCGCACGGTAATCACTGTAATTATCAGAAGCTGGACTAATTCTGTCGAAGTGCGTTGGTTCCGCGGCCCGGTCACCGTAGAACCCGAGAGCCGGGCTCCGTTCCAGGTCCATTGGATGGGGGTACTGGTGCTGGAGGCTCTGCTGCACTACATGCCGGATCTCAGATCCAGGGTAGCTGGTCCACGCATATGGCCGAAAGGGGACAGCGAAGGGTTGCGTCTCGTCCACCGATGCAGACAGGGATTTCTCCGAATCCACTGTTTAGTTGTAAATAAACAAGATTATTGATCATAATTTTTTTTTAAATGTAGCCTACACAATATGACATTGATCGTGATCTACAAGTCATCAGCTCGCCTGTTAACCCTTCACACGCCGGTATACCTGGTGATGCAGAGGGCGATGGAGGTCGCCAGAAGTCTTCATAGTCCGAGGCTGGACCGCACACACTGTCCCCGCAGCTGCGTGGCGACTTAGAGAAGTCTGTGGTGTCCAAAAGGTGAGAACCCGGGGAGAACCCGCCGCTGCCACTGCAATCCAGTTGAATTGTATTCTCTGTTTAAGTCGAATGAGAACAACTTGAGTATGAAAATATAGCAGAAGACTATAATAAGGATACGTCACAACATAATGAATGATATAGCCTATACAAATACTAACAAATAAGACTACATGCAAAAACAGTAAATTTATTCTGGGATAAAATGTTATTCCATCAAAAAGGTCGATGTAATTATCGCATGATTTGGATAAATGTATGAAATAGGCAATCTACTTTAAATTACAAATACAATTATGATATAATATATGTTGTAAATACATTTTCTTTTTGGCATGAAGACATGCCCGACAATGTAGTCTCACAATACAGCGAATTTAGGGGATCTGGTTTTACTACATAATTAAGCATAAAAATGCGTGAGTTTGATATTGTAACAAAAATCATTTTCAAATACAAATGATGTGAATCTCACACAACATCCCCAATCTGAACATGAATGTAATATTCACATACCTGCACATATGTGAGCTAAAAGAGTATCCAATTTACTATAGTCATCTTCAGAGGAGCGGGGTTGATGGTAGCTGTGTGCCTTCTTACTCTTTACTAAGAAGGACCGAGGCATTTTGACTTTTCCTAGTATCCTAAATCACTGACGGTCCAGATCAGCCGCAATCCAGTCGGGTCTCTGTTCCTGGGATGCGGGGTGGCTGTTTTATCCCTAAAAAGATTTGAAGACTATTGGTTATCAACTGTGGTCCACTATAAGAGATTTGTGGCGGAGGTTGGGACATGCGCATACGCGTTCTCCCGTCTGCCAGGTGTTCTGGGGACAGGTGCCCAGTCTAGAGGAAACGCCTCCTCGGTTCGTCCGGGGCCTGTGATTGGTCCAGCTACAGAACAAACGGCTGACCAGGCAGGCAGCTCCCACTCACCCGCGGTCGGTATATCTCCAGGGGGAATTAAACCCCATGGCAATCAGGATAAGTGATACACTGCTTTATCACTTCGTTACCTAATCCCTCGCTATCCCTGGCTGCAGGACAAGACGAGACATCACGGGGAGAGAGGAAACGTGGTGACCTGCAGCACAAGTGTCCCACAGACAGACAGGCAGGCGTATAGCCTTTGAGATTGTTAGGCAAGGTGTGGTATAGCCTATATGGTATACCGAAATGCTCATGAAAAGAAAAGTGAATCAATGGATCCAACAGGCATCGGTTCCCGAAATAAACACGTTTTGCATTTAAAAAAATTACGCCATCAACTCTTGGCATACAATTAACTGACACCTGAAAGAAAAAATGTCAGCGAATGCCTACTTAAAAAAAATGAATTAATTGTTAAACTATTTACACTATAGGCGTATAATATTTTATGAAAATACTAAAATACATTTAAATGTTAGTAGCCTACACTTACAACGGTTAAAAGGGCATATTCGTTTTTATATTAACATTTAATTTAAACAAGGGACAAGAGGTGAAAGAAGAGTATTTTGACTGAAGACATAGGTACATTTTGGTTAATTATCAGTAGCTATTCTTTTTTTTTTTTTTTTTTAAACGGATTCGTATTATATCAGGGGCAGCCAGGCAGGAAGGTCCTCTAGACCATGATACTGTAGTGGCTTTGGAAATCAAAGCACCCATATGCCCTGACTTGATTAGAAACATCACCACTGCATCCGGACCTTGCATTGAGTTGGGTGGAGATATGACAGGCTATAGTGAAGACCAGACACACTGATGCAGACAAACCATTGCACACATTTGGCTTGAATGATTTGGCCTGTTTTCATAGCAGCCTAGAAATCAATTGAACTCGGCAAAAAACGGTAATTGAAGTACAAGCTCAAGCAAACAATTTTACATAATGAGCTGGAATATTTTTTACCGTGCTGCGTTATTTTGTACCGTGCTGCGTATTTTTTAAGTGAATTTCATTAATTAAATATTTCTGATAGCATAAAAAAATATTTAAGTGCATACATGTTTAATTAATTCTATGTATGGATTGATCGAATATAACGGTACTCAATAGTCCCTCTGCATATACTTCAAACTCACCAATCCTGTTCGAAAATATGTGCTGAATCCATATGACAGTTAAAGAATATATCTGACTGTATACATGCATATCACACAATCTGATGCATTAAACAGGCCTACCCATATAATATAAATAGACCGTTCAAGGAATCTGAAATGTGTTGCTGTGTTTAGATTTATTTAAAGATTTCCAATTAAATATATTTTTGTATATTATCCAACGTACGACACTAAACAATATGTTAAAAACGTGTTAAACAAAAGCATTCAATTTGAAATGCATGGTTGACAAAAGTTACGCACGTTCATGACATACCAGAGTTCAGGCCTGAAACTCCTCAGAACTGTAGGAAGAACCCGCGTCCAATGTCGCAGCAGAACCTATATACTTGCTCTGGTTCCATATATAGGTGACTTGCACTGTGTGTGTGTGCAACTCTGAGTTTCTCCTCTTAAGAGCAGCATAACTGTTGACTTCCTGAACGCGTTTTTTTTCTTCACTTGATTCATGCAGATTAAAGGAGGAGTTGTGTGACTTGTGTTTTGTTTGAGCACCACTCACTGACTGAGCGCTATAACTCAGACAACTAAACTACTGTAAGCTCAACAGTGATGTCATCCAATTTGCATATATTGCATATTTTTTTCATATGCAATAGAGCAACCAATTAAAACAATATAATGTAATATGGGGAGCAAAGAAAAACAGAAGACACCGTGTAGCCTAAATGAATTGGCCACATGTTAACCATTCATACCAGATTGGAAAATGTGGATGCTTCACCCACCGCCCACCAGGGGCAACGCAGGCATTAGTGACAAATGTCATCCACTATCACTGAACGTCGGGTCTAGTTTATCGTACGCGCATTAATACACATCTGGGCGTCAGTCATGCGTCCCATTATTTCAACGCAGCGTAGTGTTATTCAATGCATATATTTGTGTGAGAAGGTTTATACTGACAGTGCCTGGTGGTGGGACAAGGTACATTAAATGTATTAAATTGTGATTAAAGCAAATACATATTGTTTCGCTTAAGTCGTTTGTACATCCCGAATTAAATTATTTACACGTACGTTAAATTGTAATAGTAGCCTACTAATCGACAAAGAGCATTTAAATATCTTAGATTATCAGCACATGAAAAAAAATGTTGTTGAATAATAATAACAAACTGATTGTTAATGCTTGTCGATTTGCCAAAGTCCTATAATAAGATGTATTTCAGGGGTTTAAATGCATCTCCAAAGTCCTATAATTTACATTTTGCGCATTTACATTTGCTCTATAATAAGATGCATTTCAGCAGATAGCATCTCAAAATGCATCTGAGCAGATAGCATTAAGAAATGCAGATCTTTAGAGGGGAATACAGATAACATGCAAATCCATGTGCCCACATGAGTGCAATGGGCTTTCTGTGTTGGTTTTCCTGTGTGACGAGAGGGCTAAAGTAGCCAAGTGTTGGACATAAGAGGCGTGACATAAGAGGCGTGGCTCGTTCATTATTTTGAACCACTATGATGACATTTTGTCACTAAGCTGCATGAGGGAGATGTTAATACTAAAAGGTAGCCTATATTTGTGCTTTTTTAATTGTTTTTTTTTACTGGAGATATGAGCAACACCGTGTTCAAATGCACTTATTTGTCTTGCTCAATGTGACATAATAGCGCCTATTTCCATTTAATCTGTAAAAAAAATGTTTTCTTTGTGTTGATTGCTGTTTTGTTGTTGTTGCAATGGCATGTTATTATCCCTACAGACTTTAAAATGACGGGTTGGATTAGGTATGGTTATAGGGGCGTTTCTAAACGCACAGATCCAAGTTATTGCACATCACTGATACTAAGAGCCTACGTGTGGACATTTATCAACACTGATCTAAATTCTGATTTAATCCCTCTCTATCAATAAGTCTCATGCTGCTTCTGAGTGTTCATTTGTCCGTGTTTTTTTCTTTGTAAGTAAAATCGTCAGTAGAATACGTTTAGTTTTAGGGTTGATCGGTCAAAGGCAGTAATAAAAGATGTAAAGTTAAATTCAAACCCATAGTGCAGCAGTACATGGCAGGGGGAGGTAACCATGTTGGGCGTCTAACGGTTTGAAATGTTAAGATCGTTAACTTTCTTTGTATGACATCAACGTAGTATTTTATAATCGACAATTTCTCATGTTTGAAAATGCAGAGGTTTTTTTGTTTTACTTTATATAAGTTCCTCTAAAGATGTTTTAATTAAGGGGAGACATGTTGGCGCATTGCTGTGCAGAAGGTCTGGTCGACTGGTAGTCAGAATTGTGAGCCTAAACTCTGGTATTACAATTGCATTTTAATTTGCAGATGCTCTTCATCCAGATCAATATATATATATATATAAATATATGTAAGGAATTGGAACCCCTGGCTCAATTGCAGCACGTCAGCTTGTGTAGATTGAGACTGGAACGAGCAAACTTTAGGTTAATGACAATAACAATTAGCTGCCAGCCACTATAAAGAATGCGGCAGTGGCTCAGTGGGTTGAGTCTATCAATCGGAAGGTTGGTGGTTCGATCCCCGGTTCCTCCTGGGAAATTGTTGAGGTGTCCATGAGCAAGACACCTAACCCCAGCTGCTCCTGGCGAGCCTGCAGTCGCCTTGCATGGTAGACGCGGTCGTCAGCGTATGAATGAGTGAATGAATGGATAAAAAGTTTTTGGATAAAAGCGCTATATAAAAGCGCAGCATTTACCATTTAAAGTCCACTAAGCACATTCCAAAATAATGTCAAATTTGAGTCAAACAGGAAATCATAATAATGCAAAAACACAATTATTTTCCATTCAGTTAACACTTCATCACATCAAGACAAAGAAAGCAGCACTGTTATCAAGTTGTTTATTTGTGAACATCTCACACATTAATGTCACATACATGTTCTCTGCTGTGATACTAATTAATCCATAGTGTTAACGGCCTGTTGCCTCATCTAGACACATCTCCTCAATGCTTCACATTGTCCGTTTCCAAAAGTGCCAATATTGATTCCATCTGTTGTATAAAACCCCATCCTAACAATCGGTCAGATTGCAGTGCATTCTTCATAGAAAATCTTTGCCAAGTTAGAAAGAGACTATAGGCTGATAGGTTGTGGTTGACAGCTGTAAAAAAGCATCGCAATGTTGCCATTTATAAAATGTCCCCTGTTGTTCGGGTCATTTCTCAACCAACAGAAGTCTTTTTTGTAGTGTTTTGATACCCTCAATAATTTAATGGCTTCCCCTATGAAATGGACTGGTGCTCAACAGTCGATCACTCTCGCCCGGTTCCTGATGTCACACAAAGCATCGATAATCATAAGAGTTATAGGCTACGCTACACAATCTGATCTGGGATCAGGCCCACAATGCCCCTTGGTATACTTTGGTAACACTTGACACAATGCACGTTGCTTTATTCCAAGAGAAAACAAACAGGCCGTGCGTTATTAGCACCACAATAGCATTAAACCTCTGGTGAATGTTAGCCGTTCAACAACATTAGAATGCTCCTACTATTTGAACGGTTTTCTCTCTTTTTAAAGTGTTACTAACTGTTAGGTTGTGTTCTTTCCCAAATGAAGTGTATGTTCCCTGGGCTTGCACCGTCATTTATTTTGAGCATTACTTCTGTTTAACATTACTGGTATTCATACAAAATTCAGATCGCTCTGGTCAAACGTTTCATTTTTTCGTTAACAGACTGTATTCATGAAAAAAATGCAGTATTCCGAAAGGGATTCTCTGAATCTGGGATGGTTGGTTCACATGAACGAGGAACATGCGTTTATTAACCAGCATGCCGAAACACATACTAATATATAAAGTAATGATCCTACATCAGTCTCTCCTACGAAAGGGAAAATTGTCCTGGCAGAGGAGAGAAATGGGACACTTGAAAACTTTGACAACGCGCCTACATTCCCAGTCCCTTCCCCAAATTTGTGCACTAGTTGACTTCTCCTTAAGAAAAGTAGTAATTTCAGAAATATAGGGTTGAAACTTCAGCCATCGTGGCGCCAAGTCAATGTTTTCAAATGCTTAAGGACATTTCACCTCTGGAGCTGACACAGCCCGTGTTGGTGGGACAAATGACTGCGGATCAGATATTTGTAGTTTTGTGACAGCACTATAGTGATATGTCCCATTCGATAGAATCATGATCCCATCCATTACATTATAAACATTATGCAATAATTCATTTGATACATGGTTTCAAGTCAAATTGGAAATTGAAAAAAAAAGAAAACATTTACATATATATATATATATTTACACAGGTTTTCATTGACCTTTGAATTGGCCTATATTCCATTTTCTAGATCCCTTTACAATGCACTACTTTGTACCAGGGACCACTGGTTAGCCCATAACACTCTGGTCAGAAGTAGCGAGTAGGTATTCCTTCGTATACGTGGCGGACACAGCTAATGCTTGATACTGGGACTTTGTAACCACGGAGACATCACTCTCCAGTATTATCCCCTTCGTGAGACACCCGAAACCCAAAAGTTCTCCACAGGTTTCTGACGGCTCACTTAAAAAGCGCGCTAAAAGAAAACAATAAAAGGGGTAGGGTGGAGTGTCGTAGCCATGGTAACGGAACATTCTATTGCACAGTCTCTGTGGCGTCTGTAGGTACCGTGGTGAGTGGGGCCTCTTGATTGGTCGCTTCGGGGGGGGGGGGCAGCGATCACCGTGGTTAGGGTGATGAGCCTGGCTGTGCAGCGCTGTGAAGTATTCGCCATGTTGTTCTACTGCCTTGGGGTCCAGACTAGGGCCACAAACCCATTTGATCCTCCCGCCGCTGGTTTTGGCAAAACAAGACCCAAGCAGACCGGTCGACTGATCAGACAGAAAACTACAAACTCCAGAGGAAGACATTCTCCCGAGGATCGGTTTGCAACCGTGTCGGATGAAACAAAAAAACCCAACCCCGGTCAGACTCCCGGGACAGTTGTGAGGACAGCCGTTACTCAGTGACCGCGGTCACACGGTGGTGTGTTTGTGGAGGCTGTTGGACGGCACTGAGAGAACCAGGCCCTCTCCGTCATCCCCGTCACTGTCTGTGTCTCCCAGGCCCAGGATCGGGTGTAGAGAGGGGTGCAGCCTGATTCGCCGGCGCTGACTGCTGCTGCTGCTCTGCTCGGGGTCCAGGTGGGACGGGGTCTTGCTGACATCTGGGTCTTCGTCTGAGGAGTGGTACAACCCCTCGTCCGGTATGTAGTGATTGACGATGTGGATCCCGTCAAAAGTGGGCGGATTGGACGTGGTGCTCCCCTTCTGACATTTTAAACAGCGGATCTGTGGAGGCAGTTAAAAGCAGTTTAATGGAGATTGTTTACAGTATTCCTTCACTCGTTTGTACGTGTGCGTATAAACCTTTGACTGGTATGGTAAAGTTAATTTTTAATTGATGCCATCGATTTTGTGTGCCATAGACAATACCCCATAAGTGTGGTAACTCATTCACCATCCTTGAGATGTCTCCAGAACTTGAGTCCACTAGTGGCACATTCTAATGATCAGAAATTAAGGGAACAAATTTGTCTACATAAATCCCACATGCAATAACATGCACATGCAATAACATGCACATGCAATAGCAAAAACCAAGCCATGATGTTTATGGAACTCCTTAGAATTGAACAAATTCCAAATCCCGTTTTTAGTCTGTCGTTTGTACAGTAATGGCGAAACATTTATCCATCAATTATAACTGAAGTCTCAAAGTCCTGAACACAAGAAATCAGGGGAATATGAATGGGTCTGAATGCTGAATACTTTATACACAGTACAAAGGAAACACATGCAAATACTATAACAAACACAAGGAACTCTATAGACCGCTGAAAATACGGGAAAGGTATGAAAATGTACACAAACACTACATTAAATTGCTCCCAATAAGAGAGTCTGCAAAACACTTTAAATGCAATGTAATGTAAGACATCCGCTCTGAAATATGCAGCGTAACAACGGTCACATCTGTGAACGCATGCAGGGAGAGCGTGTTTACACTCACATGGCTGACTGACAACGCTCCCCCATTTACCCAACAACACGACAACACACATTAAGAACCGAGTGCAAAACCATTGGAGAATGGGTCACAATGGTTGACCTGACCAGGACCGCAACCGCGGCTCCGCTCAAAACTTACCCGGATCAGCCTGCCTCGCAGACAGACATGCAAGAAATGAAACACACATAAACTGGGTTTATGTACTGCTACTTTCACACTTTTCTGGCCAGTGCCTGTGGGACTTTATAACGATACTTTCATTGTGAAAATGCTCGCTTCAACACATCGTTGGTGTGCCTTCTACATCTACTTTTTACCAAATCCAAACAGGATTGGACGCAGCAGGTACGTCTCTCCTCACCACGTTCTCATGTGGCCAACTTTTGAGGAGCGCCTAGGTTGAAGTTGCCATGAGGACGGTTTCTCTCAGCCTGAACTTTGGTCTAAAACAGACGTCTTTGCTCCTGCGCTACAGCTCATTTAAGTGAATCATAGCATACGAGAGACATATGTATTCAACCAAGACTTGAATTACAAAGAAAATCACAACCTCAACTGTGTGTAATACTTTGTGCAAAACATGTGCGGAACAACAAAATGTGGGTGTTAATACTGACATTGAGTTTGACTTAACTGAAACCGAAGAGAAACATAGGGGCTAAAAACAAAGAGTGCCTTTGTAATCTACTTTTGATCTTGAGAGAGAGTTGTCAAACTTTGGTTTGTAGCTGACTGTAAACCTTGCACTCTTATGAGAATGTGTGATTGAAATAGAAAACTGGTGGTTTTAAACTTAAAGGCATAATCTCCTATCTTGCCTCAGACTCTGCTCTTACACAGTATCACTGCTCGACCAGCGAAACGCATGAATCAATTAGAAACCTTGAACATATGTACCAAACACATGCGTTTTGAGAAAATGTTGTGGCATGGTGTTGGTTGTTGCTAACATGCTTCTGGCCAAAAGGTAAAACTGTTTAGAAAGATATAATATAAAGATACATAATAAATATGCATAAATATGCAGATTAGCTCATGAAAGGTTCCAAAGAGCTTTTGAATAAAATTTACCCAGTTAATAGTGAGATGTGATGTTTTAAAAATGCACATGATGCCAGTAAACAGGTTGCTATGGATATAAAATGCATGCATTTTATTATCTCTTATTTCTTTCTTTTTTTTTTAAAGCACATTGAACTGCTTCCATGTATGAATTGTGCAATATAAATAAACTTGCTTGTATGAATAACCGACATTTCAGAACAAAGTGCCTATGAACGTCAGTAAACATATTGTAATATTCGTTATCAGGAATACCACACACGCATGCATCTACATCTTCAGTCAAAAGGCACTGATTTTCCATTAATAGCAATTTAAAAAAATGTTTAACCCCGTTTTCGCAAAAGCTTTTTGCAATCTTATGCTGGGTGTCCGCAAATCATCAGCGGTGTTCTGCTCACGTCAAGAGGGTTAGAAACACAAGCCACCATAAGTTTGTGTGGACAAAAAAAACAACCAATGAAGTAAAGAAAAAGTGGACCATGAAAAGCTACCAGTACTTGTCTGAATTCTGACCCAGCAATACAACATTGGATAAATGTCTTAAATGCCAAATGCTATAATATCTTAGCCGACTATGGTTACTGGATACTCATATGAATATGTTATTGTGCCTAAACATTTGAGTCAACGGGAGAATGATATTTTAACCATAAATATTTGTATATATTTTTAACTATGAAGTCAAGCTAAACCCACGGGAGTGAAACTGAATTTCAATTTCATTCAGGCAAAAAGATGTGTGTGGGTATTTGGAGCTAGCACTGCACCAAGACGAACATACATACATACATACATACATACATACATACATACATACATACATACATACATACATACATACATACATACATACATACATACATACATACATACATACATACATACATACATACATACATACATACATACACCAAACAATGACGAAAATATGTCAAGGAGAAATAATTTTCGCCTCTATTGCCTTAAGTTCAGCTACATTTTAAAAAGTATGTGAGTTTAAAACTACGCAAAAGCAGTATCCCTCCATCGACAGGAATATAAAAAAGTGCTGAAAACCACATCCGCTCACCTTGTCCAAGTCAAAGACCATGACATTTGCCCTAGATGACAAGTCTGGTTTAAAATGTCAAATGTGATCAAAAGTATATACTGTTACATACAATTAGCTTGCATGACAGCCTGTTGTCATTGAGCCTAAAGGCATTAAGCAAATTACTTTCTTATTAGGTGTGCGTTCCACGACTGATCACGTAACGGCTACAACCTAGTGTAAGTAAATATATTTGTGATTAGTATGGCTGGCTGGCTATAATAGCAGCCCACACAACCAGCTGTTACCAATGGGCACCTAGCTGAATTATTAAAGACGAGACGTTCAAGTCAAAGTTAAACTTCAGTACTGGTGTGGTCAGGAATTTAATATCTAGCCCATGAAGATGGTTGGAACACCACCCTCCCCAAATATAACGGTAAAGTCCAGTGAAGGTGTTTAACATGCTGCACTTCCTTTACCCTTTATGGCATTTGCGATGTTCGACAATGACGCTCGCCGATGACACTTAAACTGTCTTCCTCCACGTCTCACCGCTGGTATCCGATCGCACACAACATCTCAAGAAACATGATTCACAGTATGGCCATTAGTCAACAGCACTCCGGCTGCGCGGCCCTACAAAAAGGTCCCTTCGTAGTGTGCAACGTTCGTTCCGGGCCCATGGCCATCTGTTTAAAGTAGTGCACTATATATATATATATATAACAGGCATGCTATTTGGACTGTTTCTCAAGTCCGGTGTGGAGGAACTTTATTCTGACCATGCGGTTGTCTTCCTGACACAGTCAGCCTGGCTGACTGCACAATTAACATACGAGACCCACAGCATGATTTACTGCAGCGCAGTTTAACCACAAGCCACCAGTCTTTTGTTGTCCTCTCTTTTTATGGGACCGGGGGTGGGTGGGTGGGTGATGGGGGGTCAAATCTGACTACATCCTCCATTGTAAATCATTGATTTGTTGGAAGAAAAAAACGGTTCTTCTTTCTTTTTTCAGTTTTTTTTACGGTCTCTATTTTTATGCAAGTAAAACTACAAACATGTATACACTTCTTGCTATTTATGGGCCACATGTGTTTTTATAAAACATCACAGACACACACCTCATTGTATAAAACTGAGATCAGGGTCTGCCGTTATAATCCGAGCCTCCATTCAGTTCTCGTCAGGTCTTTGTATTACAGGAGTGACAGTAATCTGATTTATCAAAAAAACCCCACATTCTACTGAAGTGATTGAATCAAACTGTCAAATCTGTAGCTGATCGCGCGGATCTCTAAAGCTTTAAATCCTTGATCGAGCCACTCAGAAGACAATAGCTGGTTGTGCTCCACGCCAAGGAGCACAAGGAGATTACCGGATTGTTCCGTTCAATCTGGGTGCTCCTCTGCCCGTCTGACTCGTGAGAGCTGTGTGGAGTTCAGGGTTCTCTTGTGGAACAAAAAGGCGAGCGTAAAGGGGTGTGTGCAGACACATCAACACTCTACGAGCAGGAAGCAAACGGGCGTAGTTTACACTTCTAACCTACAGTTGGCTTCAAAAAATAGACAAATCTGAGAGAAACGCATGAAAAATAGAACAAGCACACGACTCTGAAAAAAGGACCCGCGGCACGAGAGACGCGCGGCGTCCGTTATTAAGCGGTTTGATCTGCTCACCTCGTGTTTCAGCTCAGCTATCTGGTCTTTCAGGTCTCTGATGTACTGACTGGAGTCTGTGTTGTTCAGCTGGCCCTGGACCTTTCCTTCTTCTTTCTAGAGAGCCAAACAGAAAACAACCACACATAAGACCCCCCGGAGTTTGTGACATTGTGGAGGTTTTACATTTCAGAAACCCTAAAAGGGCAACTCGTAAACAACTAATGTAACATTCATTACCAAAACACAAATGTAGGAGGCAGAGAGAGAGAAAGAGAGAGAAACACTACCAGCCAACAAGAGAGACTTGAGCTAGACATTACTGGAAAACTTTAATCACTCAAGTGTCATAAAACAGGTACAGCTCCTCACAGGACGACGTCCGTCTACTGGAATACACACGGTAAATCTCTGTCTCTTCTCAACACCACGACTGTTTTCTGAACAGCCACGAACGCCGCCTGAAACGCCTGATGCGCAATACCTTGTTGTGGTGTAGATGAGGCTAACGTGGCACACCAGGACATCAGGACCTCTACCACAGATGACTGTGAGGAGATAATATGTATCATTCACAACATCTGGAGATGCTTCCTATCAAGATAAAATATTACTGTTATTCGAACGGGGCTTGGATAAACTGCTTTTAATAGGGATAGACTGTTACAATACACCGTCATTCAGTAGAAGCAGTCACTTTCCCTGGAGGAGCTACGGTATATGTGGAGTTGGCTTGTGTTGACAGTCATGGCAGACAGAGCGGGTGGCTCATCATTCGTGTTGTTTTCCTCTTTTGGCCCTGGGGACCCGGGCGGGTAACTAGTGTACGTTTAACAGTCACACACACGACACATGTGCTGTTTACCGAGTGCAGACAGCTGCAGCCATAGGAGACACACACACACACAAACACAGGCCTCAAACCTCAAATCACTCCCGTCTATAGACTGGGAGAGCTTCTAGGCAGAGAGAGAGAGAGAGACAGAAGGGGGAGAAAGAGGCACCGGCACAGACCGAAGGGTTTAAGTTAACCACAACCTGCAACGCAGGAACAGGGAGGGTGACAGAGGGCAAGATGTCAAACAAAGGGGTGGGGTGGGTGAAGTGAGATATCCATCTCTGTCTGCTCCGACACCTCTAAATATCAGCAAGGTTCTCAATTCCTGTGGTCGGGTTTAGGTCGACATGTTGGGGGTGGCGTGCAGGCATGGGGGCCTAGATAAGCCGCCGTCAAGCTGGCCGAGTGAGATCCAAATAAGTTGCTGTTCTTTCTGGAATCTGTGTTTCTCTTGAGGTTTTCCCTCCTGAGAGTCGGCTAGCGATAAGGGAGAGGCAGTTAGCCAAGCTTCCTGGTGCTCAGCTGTGTGAATCACCAGGTGCCAACTTGTGGCCAGTGGTTTGGGGGCTCTGGCCAGTCATGTCAGACGGTGCCATTTCTAGAACCCTCTACTCTACTATTTTATTATAATTAATGCTATTAAGTAGACACAGTTTTCTTAGACATACAAAGGCCCTATATTATCACATAGCAAGTCCTGTAAGTCCTGCTCTACCAACTGGGCTAGAGGACCTGACAAAACGCCCCAAGAGGACCTGACAAAACGCCCCAAGAGGACCTGACAAAACACCCCAAGAGGAACTGACAAAACGCCCCAAGAGGACCTGACAAAACGCCCCAAGAGGACCTGACAAAACGCCCCAAGAGGACCTGACAAAACGCCCCAAGAGGACCTGACAAAACGCCCCAAGAGGACCTGACAAAACGCCCCAAGAGGACCTGACAAAACACCTCAAGAGGACCTGACAAAACACCTCAAGAGGACCTGACAAAACACCACAATAGGACCTGACAAAACACCACAATAGGACCTGACAAAACACCCCAAGAGGACCTGACAAAACACCCCAAGAGGACCTGACAAAACACCACAAGTTGGTTGGTTAAGTAGCCTGTAAATATATATATATTTTTCTAACTTCTTCTAGGTGTTACATTTTAGGTAAATATCAACAAACTGCATAGTAACAAAATGAAGAGATAAATCTCACTACAAATGCTTATTTAAATAATTAATTGCGACTGCGACATTTAGAACAAAGTAATTATCACTTTATTAAAAACAAAAATGTAAATGAAAAAAAAACAATGTTGTTTGAGTAAAGTGAGTCAAGATAGTGATGATGACTGCATTTAAAGGCAACTTATAGTGGAAACTACAACTTTCCTAATACTCAAACACATTTCCTCTTGAGGTGAAGGTGGCTCATATAACCAGAATTTTCACACTACATACTTGGCAGTCATTTTCTGTTTATACACCGACTCTAAGAATCAGAATCACATCCAAACGATGGAGGAGGAACCTTTTGAACAAACTCTTAACTGTTTTGTCTTTGCTGACTGAAAGCACGAGTGGTCTTTCATTGAAACATTAAATGAACAGTAACACGTGTTCTCATTAGCCAAACTATAGCATCACTTCGCAATAACGGTGCTTTCTAATCAAACTTTTTGCAACCTCTTACATCGAGGCCAAACACCACGCTCTTGCCTACCGTGGAAAATATTAAAACCATACCCCTTATCCCATTATTACTCAGAATCAATCCGGTGACATGCCAGGTCGACAAAGAAAAGGGAATTTTCCAAACAACCAAAGTTGTCTACGTTCAGCATCGGCCGACGGAGTGTACAGTATAATTCACTCTGAAATCGTATTTTTGTATCAATCTTATTCTATTAGTGTCGAAAACAAACAACAAAAAAGGAACTTAAGGACAGGAAATGTACATTTTTGATCAGTTTCCTCACACAAGAGCAACGATGTCAAAGGAGATGAGGCTTCATGCTTTGGCACAAGCAAGCCACAGTGTCTTTAATGGGAATACTGCATTAGTCAACAGCTGTCTGGAAACAAGTAGCGGGGAAATTCTGAAGCATACTTTAAATCTTGGACGCAGAAGAACAAATCATAGATTGACCTGCACAAGGTCACCTACACTCTAGAGTCCTCGACTCACAATAGGAAGTGGTTTGTTGCCTTGACGAGAAGATAGCGGAGTTCTAGAATCACCATGTATCATTGCATACAGCTACTTTCATACTGACTTCGCCTTATTATGGACATAGAGCTGACACCTGATTAAAACCTCATCGACACCGTCCTCGATAGAGAAATGTGACTCGTCCAAGAATCTCAGTAGGTTTTATTTCCACCAATATGTCGTGTGATACCTTTCTCCAGCGGGCGGAAGCGTGGGCCGGTTTAGTCAAGTATATCAACCGAGTCGATGAGGTAGGCTTCGACAGATATGCAACATTCCATGGTTTGCCCTACATTACATTTCCAGCTACGGTGCCTAAGTCCTAAAGAAATCATCTGAAAAAGTATCACACACTGCTTTCATGCATTTCTTCACCTTGTCCAACCACCATTACAAAAACAGAGAGAGCGAAAGAGAGAGAGAGAGAATGAGAGCTAAAGTTAACTACAGCATGTACCCACAACCTCAAGAGTAGCAGGTAGTTAGCCAAACCACAGACCAAGAGCTCACCGCTGGCACTGTTGGTCATAAGAAAAAAAGAGCACCCGGAACCCGTCATGTAGGGGCAATCCACGCATAAACAAAACTGCTAAGAGAGTATTGGCTTCCGAAAAAAAAACACAGCCCACATCTAGATATAAAAGATTGCTTGAGTTTGAAATTGGATGCAAATGATGGTTTCATTTTGTGAGCTGAAAGTGTGTGCGTGGGGTGTGTGTGTGTTTGTGTGTGTGCGTAGTGGGGAAGGGGTCGCAGCGAGCGGTATGAGTGTAGGTGGGGGAAGTTAAGGTGTTTGTGGATATATGTGTGTGTGTGTATGTGTCTGGGTGTGTGTATGTGTCTGGGTGTGTGTGTGTGTGTGTGTGGGTGCGTGTTTGCGATGTCAGTAAAAAAAGGCTAGCGATATTGAATATATCGGTGTGTTATTAAACAAAACGCAAGACCTAAAGGTTTGTTTGTATAGGTGTTGCATAGTTTTTTTATCAATTAGTTCTGTAATAGTCCAGAAGTGAGTAACTAGGTTCATTACAGGGGCGTCTGCGTGGGGCAGACGTCAAGGAGAACGCAGACACCGTCTGACACTTATTTCACTTATGGCAGTAACACCAACGCGCTGACTCAAAGACCAGAAACATCTAAGCTTTTACGCGAACGCGTTTCTTTGCACTCGGAGCTGATGGAAAGAATCAAAGTGTCTGATGTCCTTGGTGACTTCTCATATGACAGAGAACTGTACTATAAATGGAAAGAGGACCGAAACACAACTGCACATGGGTTAGACCGATGCTCTATTGGGTGTCGTTTCAACCAGACGACCCCACAACCAACATCACTAGATAAGGAACCACAGCACGATATGAAAGGATGCACACAGAGGACTCAATAATCTGTGACAAATCACTAGCACAGGAAATGCGAGGGTTATTTTCTACTGGCATAAAATCTGTCTAGCTGCTGCAAAGCATTAACCCTTAAATACACCGATCTGGTTTTCGTTGCCTGAAAATAAGTGAATATTATCCTCTCACAACATACCAGCAGCCTCGAACCACAATCATTTTGCGTGATGCCTACTAAGAAATGCACGTGTGTTCGAGCCTGCTGGCAGCGGCGACCAGCCTTTTGGCTAAACATGGTATCCTGGAAACTGGCAGACTTCAGCCACATCGTTGGTGACAGGTGAGTCTGGACCATGAGATTCTTGGCCAAGCAGGTTGAAGATCACCACGCACAATGCCAAAAGTTCGGCATGGTGTAAAGCTTCTGCCACTAGACCCTACAGCCGTGGAAAAGCTTTCGCGTATTGAATCTCGCTTGACCGTCTGGCAGTCCACGGACACAGAACGACATGTGCCTGAATGCACAGGGCCAAGTTGGCGGAGAAGCATGGTTCCGGCTAGGCCTCGTACTTCCTGTGAAGGGAAATCTTAACACTCGTACAAAAAATGACATTCTAGAAGATTCTGTTCTTCTGATTTTAGGCAACAGTTTGGGACAGGCCCTCTGCTGTTTCATATATATATCTCATACAGCTTCCAATCTGAGATCACGGTGTTGAGAGCTGGTGCACTTAAAGAAATATTGAACATTTGAAATGAAAACATATACGAATATGATACGCATTTATCGCAGTTAACATACGCATTTAAGCCAAAACAAAATACTTTGTTCACTGTGAATTTAAGGTAGGTAAGTCAGTAAGTAAGTAAGTCCACCAGAATGTATTCCTTATTATCCACCATTGTCTCACTTCGACATATCGTGTAGCTCGCAAAAAAACAGACTAAATCGGATCGAAAAGAGGAAAAGCCCTCTAGAATCCAGTAATGTTGTGAGCCAGTCTGGAATAATGTGAGAGGATCCAGTGTGACAGTAATGATGTGAGGATCCAGTGTGACAGTAATGATGTGAGAGGATCCACAGTGACAGTAATGATGTGAGAGGATCCAGTGTGACAGTAATGATGTGAGAGGATCCAGTGTGACAGTAATGATGTGAGAGGATCCAGTGTGACAGTAATGATGTGAGAGGATCCAGTGTGACAGTAATGATGTGAGGATCCAGTGTGACAGTAATGATGTGAGAGGATCCAGTGTGACAGTAATGATGTGAGGATCCACAGTGACAGTAATGATGTGAGGATCCACAGTGACAGTAATGATGTGAGGATCCACAGTGACAGTAATGATGTGAGAGGATCCAGTGTGACAGTAATGATGTGAGAGGATCCAGTGTGACAGTAATGATGTGAGGATCCACGGTGACAGTAATGATGTGAGAGGATCCAGTGTCCAGTAATGATGTGAGAGGATCCAGTGTGACAGTAATGATGTGACAGTAATGATGTGAGGATCCAGTGTGACAGTAATGATATCCATGACAGTAATGATGTGAGAGGATCCACAGTGACAGTAATGATGTGAGGATCCAGTGTGACAGTAATGATGTGAGAGGATCCAGTGTGACAGTAATGATGTGAGGATCCACGGTGACAGTAATGATGTGAGAGGATCCAGTGTGACAGTAATGATGTGAGAGGATCCAGTGTGACAGTAATGATGTGAGAGGATCCAGTGTGACAGTAATGATGTGAGAGGATCCAGTGTGACAGTAATGATGTGAGAGGATCCAGTGTGACAGTAATGATGTGAGAGGATCCAGTGTGACAGTAATGATGTGAGAGGATCCAGTGTGACAGTAATGATGTGAGAGGATCCAGTGTGACAGTAATGATGTGAGAGGATCCAGTAATGATGTGAGAGGACATGATGTGAGGATCCAGTGATGATGATGAGAGGATCCAGTGTGACAGTAATGATGTGAGAGGATCCAGTGTGACAGTAATGATGTGAGAGGATCCACAGTGACAGTAATGATGTGAGGATCCAGTGTGACAGTAATGATGATGTGACAGTAATGATGTGAGGATCCAGTGTGACAGTAATGATGTGAGAGGATCCAGTGTGACAGTAATGATGTGAGGATCCACGGTGACAGTAATGATGTGAGGATCCAGTGTGACAGTAATGATGTGAGAGGATCCAGTGTGACAGTAATGATGTGAGAGGATCCAGTGACAGTAATGATGTGAGAGGATCCACAGTAATGATGTGAGAGGATCCAGTGTGACAGTAATGATGTGAGAGGATCCAGTAATGAGGATCCAGTGTGACAGTAATGATGTGAGAGGATCCAGTGTGACAGTAATGATGTGAGAGGATCCAGTGTGACAGTAATGATGCGAGAGGATCCAGTGTGACAGTAATGATGTGAGAGGATCCAGTGTGACAGTAATGATGTGAGAGGATCCACAGTGACAGTAATGATGTGAGGATCCAGTGTGACAGTAATGATGTGAGAGGATCCACAGTGACAGTAATGATGTGAGAGGATCCAGTGTGACAGTAATGATGTGAGAGGATCCAGTGTGACAGTAATGATGCGAGAGGATCCACAGTGACAGTAATGATGTGAGAGGATCCACAGTGACAGTAATGATGTGAGAGGATCCACAGTGACAGTAATGATGTGAGAGGATCCAGTGTGACAGTAATGATGTGAGAGGATCCAGTGTGACAGTAATGATGTGAGAGGATCCAGTGTGACAGTAATGATGTGAGAGGATCCAGTGTGACAGTAATGATGCGAGAGGATCCACAGTGACAGTAATGATGTGAGGATCCACGGTGACAGTAATGATGTGAGGATCCACAGTGACAGTAATGATGTGAGGATCCACAGTGACAGTAATGATGTGAGGATCCACGGTGACAGTAATGATGTGAGAGGATCCACAGTGACAGTAATGATGTGAGAGGATCCAGTGTGACAGTAATGATGTGAGAGGATCCAGTGTGACAGTAATGATGTGAGGATCCAGTGTGACAGTAATGATGTGAGGATCCAGTGTGACAGTAATGATGTGAGAGGATCCAGTGTGACAGTAATGATGTGAGAGGATCCAGTGTGACAGTAATGATGTGAGAGGATCCAGTGTGACAGTAATGATGTGAGGATCCACAGTGACAGTAATGATGTGAGGATCCACAGTGACAGTAATGATGTGAGAGGATCCAGTGTGACAGTAATGATGTGAGAGGATCCAGGGTGACAGTACTGTACCTGTATCTCCAGTTCTGAGATCTGTTGCTGCAGCTCAGCCATGGCCGCGATGTTGTCAGCCTCTCTCAACCTCACTGCCATCACCTCTTCCTTGTTCTGAAACACACCAATAAACAAGGCCCGTTCTGTTTGTTTGTTCTGAAACGCACCAATAAACAAGCCCAAGAGTGTCAACACAAACAGCATTCTCACATTTGTGCAGCAGGCTTGTCGTTTTTTACGGAAAAGATCACTGTTATATAGAGAGTAGGCAATAGCCTCTGCTGAAGAGATCACTGTTATATAGAGAGTAGGCAATAGCCTCTGCTGAAGAGATCACTGTTATATAGAGAGTAGGCAATAGCCTCTGCTGAAGAGATCACTGTTATATAGAGAGTAGGCAATAGCCTCTGCTGAAGAGATCACTGTTTAATTGAGAGTAGGCAATAGCCTCTGCTGACGAGTCAAAACGGATTTAAACCCATGTTGCAGCAGTACATGTGCACCGAAGGCAGAGATTGAGACCACTGGACCACCCCAGGCCCTGGTGAAGACACGTTGGCAGACATATTACAGTGTCAGACACTTGGGGGAGGGGTCATTATGTCTGTGTGCAATATCAGACAGAAACCTTTAACCATCTGAAACTAGCTTTTCACTTCTTCATGTTTGTTCTTCACAGTTGTTAGGTAAGATTTCGGCACTAATTCCAGACCGACTGGGGGTGTTGCTGAGCTGTACAGAGCGGTTTAACACACACACACACACACACACACACACACACACACACACACACACACACACACACACACACACACACACACACACACACACACACACACACACACACACACACACACACACACACACACACACACACACACACACACACACACACACACACACACACACACACACACACACACACCATGCACTTAACAGCATCATCAGCACAGATACTATCTGAAATGAAGAAGAAGCAGAAAGCAGAACAAACTGCTTCCCTTTTTCAGAATCTGGACTGGAGATCTGATCTTAACAGAAAGAAACAGATCTGATAAAGGAGGATTCCTGACAACTCATCAAACCATTGATGAAGACATATTTTCAGTTTCCACGGATTGGCTAATCCACACCGGCTGGGTGCCAGCCACTTTGCTGGGTGTGTAACAAGTAAAACCTGGTTTGGCTCGGTACTATTATGGTGTATTGGTGGCGAAGCGCTTTCATCAGCTCGCAAAAAAAAGCATTCCGGGATTTTTGGTTGTATAAGTGGCAAAAACAGTTAGCCAAAAGGTGTTAAATGTTCTGATACAATGGGGGCGGGCTCGCCACGCCTATGTCACGGCTCGCCCCGCCACGGCTCGCCCCGCCACGGCTCGCCCCGCCACGGCTCGCCATGCCACGTCACGGCTCGCCACGTCTTCCCACGTCATCTCACGCTTTCACACAGCTATCTGACTCATGATAGTGTTTATACTTACAGATTATGCAAATAACGCACTGCACATCAATCTCAGAATGAGAAGTAAAAGAAAACCATATCTTATTCACGGAGGTCTTGATTTCTCAGAGAGACACTCACCTTGCACTCAATCTCTGCCTGTTTGCGTTTAATCTCCTGCAGCTGAACATGCAGACCCTTGTTCTGGGAGGTCAACACGGTCACATGGTCCTGGAAGACACGCCCCTCCTGCTCTGCCCGACGCAGCTGGTTGCCATGGATCTGGTTCTACAGGAATGAATATGGACATGTGTTTTTAATCTTGGGAGGGGCAGTTATCCCACAGCACACGCGTGTTCCAGAACAGTATATATTCATAAGCAGAGCATATCGTTTAAATCAACACCAGGAAATAGTAACTGAAAATATCTGCTTTCTCTAACAGCGAACATAACAATCTGGGATCTAGTACTACTGCAGCTACACAGACCTAGAAAACAAATGTGTCTCTCTAAATGGGATCAATGCATCTCTGCTGCCATCTAGAGGTCACTACGCACTGCATGCAATTGAAGAGTGGCCAGATATTCCTCAGAAGGCTGACCCGTGTGTCTTCTCACCTGTGTCTCCAGCTCCATCATTCTCTGACGGGTCTCTCTGAGCTCCGCTTGTGCCTCTGCCTCCCGTAGCCTGACAGACATCAGCTCGTCCTGCAGCTCGCTCACAGAATTCTTCCTCGACCCGTCCTTCCAGCGGCCCGTTGTTCGCGCCAGGTGACGCTGAGGAAGAAGGGCAAAGCACACACTCAAGCAAACATGGAACTAGAATAGAGGTCTATTGTACAGTTTAACCTGCTACGGCTTCTAATATCTTGTGCAGAAGTCCTCATCTAGTCATCTCACAACATGAGGTTCATCACAGGTTCTAACACACATTAGCTCTGTGTCTGACTGATGCATGTTGACCCTCACCTGCCAGTGGTCGTCCAGGTCTCGGACCTGTTGTCGGAGTTCTTTGAGCCCCGTCACGGCCTCGGCCTCTCTGAGCTTCACGGCAATCAGCTCCTCCTGTAGCCGAACCACGTTGGTGTCATCAGGCAGAGACGTGTTCCTCTGTGGGGGGTCACAACCAGACGGACAGAGGAAGACTCAGGATGTGCAGGGTGATGAACAAGAATACGGGCATACCGGGGGGGCTGAATACGGGCATACCGGGGGCTGAATACGGGCATACCGGGGGCAGAACACGGGCATACCGGGGGCTGAATACGGGCATACCGGGGGCTGAATACGGGCATACCGGGGGCTGAATACGGGCATACCGGGGGCTGAATACGAGCATACCGGGGGGCTGAATACGAGCATACCGGGGGGCTGAATACGAGCATACCGGGGGGCTGAATACGGGCATACCGGGGGCTGAATACGGGCATACCGGGGGCTGAATACGAGCATACCGGGGGCTGAATACGGGCATACCGGGGGCTGAATACGGGCATACCGGGGGGGGCTGAATACGAGCATACCGGGGGGGACTGAATACGAGCATACCGGGGGGACTGAATACGGGCATACCGGGGGGACTGAATACGGGCATACCGGGGGACTGAATACGGGCATACCGGGGGCTGAATACGGGCATATGGGACTGAATACGAGCATACGGGACTGAATACGAGCATACCGGGGGGGCTGAATACATACGAGCATACCGGGGGGCTGAATACGAGCATACCGGGGGGGCTGAATACGAGCATACGGGACTGAATACGAGCATACGGGACTGAATACGAGCATACGGGACTGAATACGAGCATACGGGACTGAATACGAGCATACGGGACTGAATACGAGCATACGGGACTGAATACGAGCATACGGGACTGAATACGAGCATACCGGGGCTGAATACAGCTACATATAATGTACAGGGGACATTTCAGATAAATATATTGTGTAGATCAACCAGCCTCGAGACTCGAAGTTCGAGAAGTGGAGTCGTTCCAATCGAAAAAGCTCACCCCATGCTTGTACTCCAGGCCTTGTAGACGTGTGGGACTGGGTGTAACATACCTTCTCTATGTCCAGGATCTTGTCTTGCATCTCCTTGAGGGCACATTGGGACTCCGCCTCCTTTAGTCTGACCTGGACCAGCTCCCTCTCCAGCTGCAGGACTGAATCCTCTGTGTAGTGCAGGTTTCCCTTCTAAATAAAGAATCGAAGACGTAAAAACTACTGTTTCTTAGACCCGCAATAAGACAATGGAGAATTTTAAAAGTGCATATTACCCTGTACAGGCTTGTAGGCTTAAGGACACTCGATACGTGTCCTAAATAGCACCAGCAATCGAAAATACCCAAACGTTCCAACACAAACGTGTACTTGAAACAAGATGCATGTAACACAATTCGATATGTATAAAGTCAATAACTGGTCAGAGTGCACATTATAGAAAGAGGAGTGGGAGGCCCCGGTGCACAACGACGACATCACAGAGCTAGTGGATGTTAAAAACTGTGCGCTCCTCCACCTTCCATTTGAGGATGCCCCACAGATGCTCAGTAGGGTTTAGGTCTGGAGAGATGTACTCACTTTTGTTGCCAGCGGTTTAAAAATGAATGTCTGTGTGTTGATTTTTTTGGTTTATTTTGTGAGATACTATATATATATATAAACATACATACATACATAATGCATGAGAAATGTACCGACCACCTTAGTTCAACTACACACCACCACCAAACCCTACAAAACACATGTAGTCGTAGGATTCCTCAGAGAACCACAAATCGCCCTCCCCCCCTCCGCTCACACATATAATCGCCTATGAATATTTAACAGCAGTTTAACAGCTCATTGCGAGCATGTGGGCACATTATGTACAGCCCCGTGTCACGGGTGCAGTCATTATGACCAACATGTATCAGTAGGATCGCTCATGAATAATGAGGGCGGTGGGTGTGGCCAGGGAGGGGGAGGGAGGCACCCCTGGGGCAGGTGCTCTACACGCCAACGCATACAACAGCAGCTGTCTGGTAAAGTGACATGGCGATGGCCACGAAACGCGGCAGCACCTGCGTAACGCAGCACGTGCCGATTTCAAGTGACGCAAACATACTCATTATGCTCAATGGGACCAAGGGAGGGAGGAGCGGGGAGAGAGATGTGAGCGTAAGAGAGGTCTGTGGTGGGGCGAGGTGTGGCGAATCGCTCTACACTCTCACCATGACCGACAGTGATAACGTTGCCAGGCAACAGCCTTATTATGAACGCAGCGTGAAAGCATAGATTGCCAGTTCAGAAGACATAGCCGAGGCGACGACAAAGTGCTCATCCAGTACCAGCCCTTTAGCTTTCAGTTCTATTCAATCACGTGAATGGACAGTCTAATCCACTGCCAATTAATGACTGACCATGGCACTTCTCCTCAAAGATTCAATGGCAAAGCCAAAATTATGTCCCTGTGCTGTTAGGTTAGGCTAGTGCTACTCCCTCGAAGGGGGGGCGCTGTAATGTGTCACCCTGCTGGCAGCTCAACACAAAGCAGTTTACAGTGAGGATGATGTATACATGGGTCGTATGTGAATGTGATCCCTGCATGGTCATGGCCTCTACCCACGCAGCCATCCAGGATGTGGAGCCCTGATCTTCTCCTTACCAATAGTGGTCTCCGCTGGAGCTCCTGGATGGTGCTCTGAGCCAGCTCCAGCTGAGCTGTGGCCTCCTCGCCCTGCTGCCTGACCGTGGCCAGCTCCCGTCGGACCAGGTAGGTCTCCTCAGCCTCCTGGGCGCGAGTTACTTGTCCCTTTAGGAGGGAGCGGACCACGGGGTCAACACCGGAACGGCACGGACGGAATGTGGGGAAATCCAAGATTATATCAGGAAAGTCGGGGATTTAGAGTTTTTAGTTTTGAAACGCATGCGGTTTTTAGTCCTCTGCAAAACGTGTCGACTAAGACACTCATGCATGCTCATGGTGGTGATTGCCATGCTCGTCTCGAATCATGAATTTAATTTAAGCGATCCGATTAACATTTCCTTTTTACAATAATTGCTTAAAAACAGCCACCTGAAAGAATTTTGAGACTGTGCTATCGTTTCAAAGACAAATCGGGTGCATGCAAAGCTATATTGGAGAAGGAAATTAGAAGGGGAAAGTGCAACGTGAGAGAGATACAGGAGGATAGGAGAAAATGTAATAAGGTTATACCTGGATCAATCTATCTGCCAAGGAAGCGCTTTCCTACAAAACAGAAATATCCACAAAAGAGAACGCACAGAGAAAGAGAGACCAAAGAACAATTATAACAGAAACAAATGACACTTGATTTTGTGTTGATAAAGGGAAATTCTCTGTTAATTTTCCTTCCTCCGTCATTCGAGCAACCGAGTTATAAATAAACAACGCTGGATGTGACGCCCGACTTCCACGTGGCGACGTCAAAGGGAGTTCATGTTTCCCCCTTGGTGTCCAGGTTACTTTCCAATGACGGAGGTAGGAAAGGAACATGGCGTTGAGATGAAGTGATAAAGGCGACAAGCATCTATAGGTGAAGCGATGACAAAGTGACAATTAGACGAGTGATGGTAAGACAGACAAAGAATGGGTCTCTGACAAGGGCAAAGCACAAACAGAGCAGGGCTAAACAGGGCCAGAAGAAAAGCACTCGAATGTGACTGGAGACGGCACGTTAACAGAGGTTTAGATGCGGCCATGCCTTTGAAAGTCCTGATGTAACATCCGCTTATGTATTAGAAGCTCTTGAGCCGTTCCAGTTAATATGTTGTGGGTGTGAGAGGCTTTCAAGCAACACAGATGTGACACAGGTAACACTTTCCACGGCTCCACGTCATGCCGGCTCATGCCAGAGGAATCGGTTCTCTGAGCATAACGGCCGGTGCCTGGGTCTCTGAGCAGAACGGGCGGTGCCTGGGTCTCTGAGCAGAACGGGCGGTGCCTGGGTCTCTGAGCAGAACGGGTGGTGCCTGGGTCTCCGCGCAGAATGGGTGGTGCCTGGGTCTCTAAGCAGAACGTGCGGTGCCTGGGTCACTTAGCTCAGACAAACTCAGCCGTAAAGGTCCCTCTAAAATCTCCTAGGACAGTGTCCATCCACTGCTTTATTTAGGGAGTGTCCGGGGAAGTTAAGGGGCCTGAGGACGTAGCCCTGGGAAGCAAAAGTGCCAGCCGCAGCCGGGAAACACGACTCACCTGGTCCCGAGTGTGGATCGAGACAGACATCCGGTTTGTCACTGGCAAATCAGGCAGCGAGCCCGCCCACCCGCCCACGCCACCACGGCCCAGTTAGTAAAAAAAACAACAGCCATGTGTCTTAAGTGATCGAAGAGCAATGACGCATGAACAAGCGGTTGATGGGTTAATGTAGGAAGTTATGGCTGCGTTGTTTCCACGGCCCTGACAACGGTCTCGCTACAGTACGGTACGGCGTGACATTATGACTGACAGGTGTCACCCGTTCACACAGACACCCTGCTCTTCAGTTTCACTCACTTTCTCCAGGGTGTCAATCCTCTGTTTCAGCAGACGGTTTTCTGTCCGCAGCCTCTGGAAAAACAGGGGCACACAACGTCACATAGGATTATTCTAGACATCACACGTCCCGGGGTAAGTGCAGAGGGGCGCTATAGAGTGCTGTTCTAGTGATCCAACCGAGCGGTACCAGTCAGATGACTAGAACAGCACCCCCGGGGTTCTTGACTGATATCCTTCTAGATCACGCTCCCAAATCGCCACTTACCTTAATCTCCACCTGCTCCTCCATCTCCTTAGTCTTGATTGTAGTGTATTCTTTTTCCAGTCTGAAAACAGAATTCACGCGCCATCAAAGCAGAGCTCTGTGGCACAGTTTGTACCGGCAACAAGCATCCACATGTCTAACATCCGTTGCCATGACGATATGTCTGCAGTGGGTTTTTCACTAATCCAACCCGGACCGGGAAGAGCCCGTCCAGGTGCGCTACTCACTTCTTCATCTTCTTCGCGTTGTACTTGACGTTATAAGCTGCCAGAATCACTTTGTCGGGTCCACTTTCCAGTTGGTGGGGAATGACCTTCTGGAAGTGCTACAGCGGACCGGGTTGAGACAGGACCACAGGTCAGTACCAGACACACAGGCTCACACAAACCGACTTCAACTGTGGACTCTAGTCACAACACAACAGACCTGGGACCAGGCTATGCAGTAATCAGTGCCAATCAGAACTTATAAAATGTACATTAAACATTTGTTTCAGTAACAGTATTGAACAGACCCGGCTGTAATTTAATTGGTTACTGCCCTCCTCCGTCCTACCTGTAACATTCCCTCCATGTCCAGCTGGATGAGTTCTGCCTGGTTCATCTGTAAGATGGCCAACCCTACACGGAACACAATCTCCAGACCCTGAGAACATCATCACGGGATCAACATTATAATGACATTGGCCACTAGGTGGTGACACAAGCTGGCATATACTTACAGGCCCTCATGTACTCAGTGATAACAATTTGATTATTTATCATTTTAGACAGTATACTAAAAGCAAATTGACATCACTGGGAAACTAGAGATGTCAATGTTGGAACGTTTTCTGTGTGTCTCTAAGTTGACTGAACTGACACTTGGTGTTCAGCCTCGGTAAAACAAGTCAATGACAAGGATTGCACCTTTAACAGGACTCACCTCTAACATGAAGATGTCAAAGATCCGCGTGGCAACGGGGAGGGGGAAGGACGTGAGGAAGATGGTGAGGAACCAGGAAGAGGCATACATGGAGGTGTGGAAACTCTGGGCCTGGAAGTGAATGTGGAGTTCTGGGAGAAGTTCCTAGCGGTTGGGAGTGGAATGGCGGCGGGAGAGCGGGAAAGATATGGAGAGATTTTACAGAAATAGAAACCAGATGTTGACTCTGACTTCGGATCAATTATGTACCAGGCCCGTGTCGGGTCTTACCTGGATCATGCACTCAAACTGGTACATGCAGAGTCCCAGCTCGGCCATACTGGGTTTGAACAGTTCCCTCAGCCTGTAGTCCTGCATCAGCTTCACGAACACACAGAACGCCTCCTCCTCAGGCATCTGGGAAGGAAAAACACAACCAAGACACCTCACAATCACAGCATACTACCTCCCACACACACACACACAGTCTACTCTAGACACCCGTGCAGACTAAGGCCGTGTCTGTGAGCGCGTTTTAATGCTCAGAAACAGTCGCGGTATCTCAACTCGCTTGCTCCTCAAAGAACGTGTCCGTTGTACCAAGGACTCAGAACCTGGTTCTGTTTGAGATGCTCAATGTCCCACTCTCACTCTCTCTTAATCCTTGGAGTAGAGAAACGTTATTTTGTGCGTAGGCCCCCTTTGGTATTCCCTGGTGGGATGCGCTGGACCAACAAGTCAGATATACAGGTGGGGGTGTGTGTGAGAGAAGGTGTGTATGTGTGTGCGCGTATTTGTGAATAGGTGTGTTTGTGTTTGAGTAGGTGCGTGTGTGTGAGGACATCAGTATTACCTGCATAAGCAGCAATCCAACGATGAAAGCACTTCCCTGGCAGTAGCCGACCTCCCGGTCAACCAAGGAGTAGGCCTACAAAAACAACAGGAAGAGACTGTAAATCAGCCTCCAGCCGTGGTCATGAGAGCTGGGCACTCAGGGCCTGCATTCCAAATAGCACGATATTCCTTACACAGTCTAACAAGTTCACAACAGGGGAAACAATGGCTCATTAGAAATGCAGCCTCCGGCTAGAAGATAACCTGCTAAGGTGCAGCAGGTCACCTGTTCAGTATTAAAGAAGTTTCTATTAGTTTGTGTTAGACTGAGCTTCTCATAAAGAATTCTGCCTCCGACTAGACCCAAGGTGAAAAGAACCAGAAGCAGCCAAGATTATATTTCGGGGCGTCTGACATTCTGGTAAATGGGCAAGCAGCTCTGCGGGCACGTCACGGGCCAGAATGGAAAATAAATGCTGCCCTGGAGACACATCTGACAGAAAAGCAGCTGGAGGAGCTTTGACCTTCCATTTGGGCTGAGCTAGTAGCAGAGTGTATGAAAGGTTACAGAATTGTCAAGTATTCTTCTTCTGGAAAGGTTACTGGAATGTTTTCAAACATGTAAAGCATTCACCTTCATGACGTTGAAGAGCACTTCCTGTCCTAAGCTGTCCTCCTTGAAGAAGTCATGCTCGGGATAGGTCCGGGCGATGTCTCTGCGAATGAGCTTTTCGCATGGTGATGTCATCTTGAGCAGCTCAGAATACTGGTCTTTGATTGGCATGTTCTGGGCGTTGCATAGCAACTGCCAAACAATTGCTCTGAAATGGTGGGGAATTCCTTTTCTGACCAGATCCTTTTTGGAGAAAGAAACAAAGTCAGTATAGTCTTTCAATCGAAAACGTGGGCACCGAAGTTCACAGGAAAAACATAAAAGATATTAACAGGAAGTTTGAGTATTCTTTTTTTATACTTCTTTGTACATTTTCTAATGTTCCTTGAATTCTGTCATTCAGCAGGTTTCACTATCAAATATGTGTTTGCTCCTGTCGAGTACTAGACTCCCAGTCTCAAAATTGTACTCGTGCACTGGTGCCTTCAAAATAGAAGTCTGGGGAAAAAATGCATAAATAACTAATTAAATGAATGAAAATTGACAACCAAATGAACGACAGCACTACGAGTCAACCGTGAAAAGGCCGGCATTGGTCGGATATGTGTAACAGTGGTTTAATGAAGACAGGGTTAAGGCAATCGGTCCAACGTTTTATAAAAAAAGTACCATGGATCCGTACAAATCCAAGCGCGCGGACATGGGTTTGAGAAACAGCGCACCATTCCATCACTTCTACAGTAATTCACCTCAGTTGTCCAGCGACGTGTTTAGTTGTTCTGCACGGCAATGACTGACTCTGAACTTATGTGAAACACAATTATGACATTCCTATCTATAATTTCGCACTGACATGGGTACAAGTCCGGGATAACTAAGATGCGCAGTAATTCTAGCGCTAGTAAAAACACTTAAATTAAATAACCTAAATCATCCTGAACTTCCTAAGCCAGCCACTAGTGGGATATTTGACTGCGAGCGCACCTTACAGTGACAGACTGGAAAAACACAACAGAAAGCAGACGAGCAAAATGAAAATCTAGTGTCAAACTTTTCAGCATGGGCCAGAATTTTATTTGGTTTTATACTGTGATGGCATATTTATTTTTTTAGTTAACCTGTATTTTGGGTGCAATTTCATTTATATTTTATTTCTAGGAGATGAGGCCTTTCGCATTTCAATGCAAACACTCCTGCATCAGCAGAAATGTAACACAACATGGAAGTGAAATAAGCTGCCTGTTTATTTAATTGTATAAGTGCAATAAATATATAGAGATTTAGATTGTCCATAAAATAAATGAATAATCATGATAAATAATCGTAATAATCATCATCGTGCAGCACCATCATAAATATACATAGAACAAAGAGGTTGCCTAGTACGGTTTTATTCAACCCTCCTCAAAAGTAGTGGCCCAATAGAAATGGTATGTACTAGCGGGTCAATCTGAACTTATGAATAAGGCATCGCTCCGGCTACGGCTGGAAACAAGCTCCTCTCATTTCCCAGCCGATCTGTTACTACACTACACATTTAGCTCCTCTTTCTGCACGTGGTATTCATTCAGCCACGTGTCCCAAATGGCACCTCGCTGCCTACCTAGTGCACTACGTATGGCAAAACATGGGACGCAAACCGAGACAGGCTGGTTGTTAAGAGGTTTTACCAAAGCACTGTAGTGGAAAAAAGTCTATAGGGAATATGACAGTGAATGCATAAATATTACACTACTGGGTAAAGTTCAGAGAATGCATTTTTGCTGACATGAGAAAACAGTAGTATGCTCCGTCTAGGCTAACCGAGGAGAACAATGTCAATTGAGCAATCGGTTTGTCCGGAAAACAAGGGGATGACTCTGCAGACTATACTGTCAGGCTGTCACTTCGAGGGGTGTTATTCGGCCTGTTCCACAGAAATTGTGAAATACCAGCCATCTAGCCCAGGACCAGTAATGACTGACGACAATTCTCAAACATTGCTACACTAGACTCACACAACACTGGTTCCTAAACGGTTCCTGGGGACCCAAAGACGTGACGTGAAGTTATAAAGCATATACTATAAGTTACAAAGCATATACTATAAGTCATAGGTCACATACATAAGTCATATACAATAAGTCTTAAAGCATATACTATGTATTCAGGGTTACATAGAACACCATCAACCCAATGCATTTAACAGTTTGATTTATTCTAAAAATATAACTTTTTTTTTCTGGCATCAGAATGAAGTTCCTTGTTTGTAGAATTGACTACATTTAGGCCAGACGTCAGACAGTAAACACATGGAAATGAAACAGTAGAGCGCAGTAAGCAACCACGTCCACACCGTGAGATAATCATGGTACAGGCTTGCACTTACACAACGGTGGGTCACCTGTGTCACGGGGAATGTTCTCCATGTAGCCACCACCACACACAAGACCAGTTTAAGGGCCAGTTCTCCCACATGATGAGTGCGCTCCCTGTGACCCTAAATCCTAGCCGTGTCTCACCTTGAGCTGCTTGTCCTTTTTCTTCCGGACTTCCTCCCACTCGTTGACGATGCGTCCCCAGAGGATCCACGAGTCCTCCTCCAGGTGAGACAGGTTGGAGGAGGCAGAGGAGCTGGACACCAGACTGGAGCCGCTGTTCCGCCTGGAGCCGTTCACAGAGCGTAGCGACTTACTGTCCGTCTCCAGCAACCTGAAAAGACATGTTGGAATGAGAACGTTCCCAATGTGACGGCAGATAAGCCTGGGAGACCCACAATAGAGACATTCGGTCTGGACCGAATGACAGAAAAGCTTCTTCCATTATGGTCCAAACCGCGGACAGACAACAAGCAACAACAAAAACAATATGTATTTGTATCTGCTAATGAACCACAGCAAACACATATCCCTGAAGATGTGAAACCTTTTAGTAGTGTAAATGTAGTCCCTATTTATAGTATATATGACCAGAAACACATCGATATGGCCGGTGAAAAATCAGCGTGTGTTTGCCTCACTTCACTGTGGGTAAATGCTTGATGCAAGGCAGCCCAATAACAGATGTAGAACATTTATCCTAAATGCGCTGGCACTTGGATGGGGTGAAGCCATTAAATATTCTGGTGCAGAGCTAAAAATGGAGATCCTTTTTTCGAAAGGGAAAATTAGACGTGAGATGTTTGGGCGGCTTTATGACAGCAGAGCCCTAGCTGAGGAGAAAACAACAACAGCAGCCCCAGTGAAGGCTGGAAGAAAACGTTGAGCCCTGGAGACAAGATCTGTGGAACTACAGACATAATGCAGGTATTAAAAAAAAAAAAAAAAAAAAAAAAAAAGAGGGACACACATCAATGAACATGATTAATATATTAAAGAAGCACGTCACAGATTATCCTTAGAACCTTTACCTGGAATAGTTAATCAAATGCAACTTCCAGTTTTTACTCCAGTGTGATACTACTAAAACTTTAACTATAAAGTGGGTCAGTACAAAGTGGACTGGAAACTCCATTGCATCTGTTCTCATTTATTTCATGGACGACTAAAAGCTAAAAGTGGGTTAGTGAGGTAATGGCCTAGTGTACGCAGCAGGTTGAATCAGTGTCTAAATGAATGGAAGACTGCATTTAATTGACACAGAATATCTGAGATTAAAACATTTAAAAACAAAATAATGCAAAGCAGTTAAAAGTCCAATGTAGTTGCTCACATTTTCTTGTTGTTCGGTGCCGTAAATGACACAGGCCTAAAAGAGGGAACCATGCCAACCAGTACATGCCAGTGTAGTGTGGACAATCCAATGGCCGTCTCCCAAACGGCAACCTATCCCTAATGTAGAACACTCGTTTTAACAAGGGCCTGGGACACTAGCCAAGAAACCAGATCTAGGAAAAAGACAAGAGCCGAGGCCTCTCAGCTGCAGTGCAACATGACTGGGAGTGCTTGTCATCTGGGTAGGGTTACAGCAATATTTGGGTCAGGAGGAAGAAGGCAGGGCTACACAAACGGCTAGGGTAGCACTCACAGCCGGTCTTACAGTTACACACTCAACAGTATGGGAAAGGTAGTAAATATTACAGATAAATAAAAAGTGTTTTTCTTATTATTATTATTTACAGTGATATTGAGCGCTTTCAATTTCGAAGTAATGTCAAACGCAGCTGGCTAGATGCCCGACTAAGTATCTCAGAGGTTTATAGAGTTCTGCTGAGAGTAGAGCCTCAAGACATGACGACTGTGTGTGGACACAAGGGAATACCCTAAAGTCTATCGTGTAGACACACATCCACTGAGGTAACTAACAGGACCAGAGGTTGGAGCATTTGGCTTCAGACCAACACATGGACTACAGCGTGTGCCTAAGGACTGTGTACATCTAGGAAGGGCAGGGAATGTTTAGGTCATTAATAAGGTTAGTCACTGTACTGAGAAGTCTCTGCGAGGCAACAGCTAACGGCAGGCTCTAACTAATGTAATCGAATGAGAACACATAGAAAGAACAAGCCATTTCTCTCTGCCCGGTGGATCAGAACTGATTTTTCCTGTGTTACCGATGCTGATCCGCTGTTTATTCTTGGCACCCACTCGGCTAACAGGGAATTCCTAAAGCCGACCATTTGCAGCTGCGCAGAAAGTAATTTCCAATGGACAAACAGGCCATTCTGTGTTGTCACAGATTGCTGAAAACATAATACAGATTAAGCCAAAGTAATTCACTTAAAAGCAAGTGCTCCGTACAAGAATAATATCAACTAAGAGAAGAAAAAAACGAGATTCCAAGCATAGAAACAAAATACAACGATACCAAGGAAACAGCCATTTTAACTATTTGCTCTGGTGAGGTTGCCCAACAATCTGAATTCGCTACACATTAATCTGTCCTTAATTACAGCCTCTATATGACAGGAAAACCAGGAGATCAGCAAAAAGGAGATGGTTATGGCACTTACCAAGACAGACTCATGGTGCTCGCTTCATGTCTTTCTGGTGTTTTTAACAAAAGCTTCTGGCTACTATGGGAATTAGCTGAACTATATCTGGGAGTCTAGTTTCAGTCACACACACTCAAAGTCCATATCTACTCAACCTGGTGCAAAGGTCTTTCCCTGATCCCTGTGTGTGTGTGTGTGTGTGTGTGTTACACTAGAGGGTGTATATATGCGTGATTGCGAGTGTGTGTGGTAAACTAGAGCATTTTTCCCACAGCGACACATACATGTGATTAAGAATCATTAATTACCAGTAAACCAAACTTGATTTCAGAAGCTTTTAGCATAGGCATCAACCCACTCTTCAAACTAAGACTAGCATTATGGCTTACCTTATAGAACATGCCAATGCTGTTCTCCTCAAACAAACAGCGTTATCGTTTTGTATAAAATGTTCAACTAAATTGATAGGGTCCATGTTTACCAGTCAGTTTTTTTCATAAACCATATGTGTGTTTTTATCAGGACATAGAAGTGTCACCATTACTCTGTGAACAACCACTTAACCATCTGCAAGTAAGCAATGTCATTGTGAAACAACAGGCTGTGTGTGGCGGCTACACTAAACAGTTCAATGGGGACCGGTTGAGGTCACCAAATTCCTCCAGCTATTTCGTAAGAATACAGTAAAAATAACACATTTGCACTATTTCTGTTGACAACGTCCCCTTTTCCCCTAAAGTGCCTTTGGGTGGTCGAGGGGTCTGAAACAGACTGCCTCCTGAAAACATATCAGTGCAAACCAGCCAGCTTCTATAAGAATGCCCCGTTCACTCTTTCATTCTGTCTAAAAAAGTCTAAATGCTAGACGATGTCAGAGAACCAATCTAAGAGATGAGCACAGTGGAAATTCCAGGCAGAAAATTAATAAAGAAAACAAACACATCAGTGTTTCCCCAGAAGCACAGCAGTATAAAGATAGAAAGAAATGAATTGACAGCCTATTATTGGATACAAATGCATTTCTTTACAATAATAAAGTATAATTAGGGACAGATACCTTGCCACAATTTCATACATTTATTGAAGAAAACCCCCCAATGTGTGATGAGCCAAAATGGGCGTCTAAACAAAACATGGGTTAGGGCCAGGGCTTTTTTGGGGGGGATATCCACAAAGACCAGTCGCCATTATTGTTTCTGCATACACGATTCACCATCTGCATTGAATGCTTTTTATTATTAATAATAATATCTCCGGATCCTCGACGCAAAAAGCGGTAGCGGAAGTATGCTAATTAGGGAACCAAAATAACCCACACCTTTTACAATGAAGTGTACAGCTGCCAGGTACAATGTTCTACAATGTCCTCCGCTAAGTACAGGAACCGAGAAGTGTGATTTGTGTAAACACAAGAAAGCAAGTCAGCGGATAAAATAACAAAAGATTAGTCTGAAAGATAACCGAACCGTTACCAAAAACAACCGTTTGGAACATTATTATAAATAAATAAAACACTGGTGAGCTCAATAATCGCCAACAGTAATTGGTTCAAATAGTCCGACAAATCCGGATTATGTGTCAGTCAGTACCAGTACTGATCCCTCACCTGTTCTGCTCCTCCAGTTTGGCAAGTAACTCCAGCTCATCTGGGCTGAGCTTGGCAGGCGATGCCAATGTGGGGGACAGAGAAGACGGGGAGAGGGAGGTGTATGAGGAGGTGGCGGCGGCGGCAGTGGTCTGCAGGGACGAGGGCACCGTTGCCACGTGGCTAGACGGCGTTGCCACCTGACTAGCCATCTGACTGACTGTGTGCGACACAGAGTTCTTCACCCATGAGAGAGTAGAACTCAGCTTGCCTGCAACCTTGTCAGTCGCCACCTGAGAATAAGGAGAGAGAGAGAGATGGAGGTAGAGAGAGATGGAGGTAGAGAGAGACGGAGGTAGAGAGAGACGGAGGTAGAGAGAGACGGAGGTAGAGAGAGACGGAGGTAGAGAGAGACGGAGGTAGAGAGAGATGGAGAATGAGAGGGAGAAGGGGTTAACAAAACAACTGTCTGTTACATTGGTCTGTTCATGCATTTTTGGCTTTTCTGCGATGCCTTAGTTTGTTCGAACGCTCAGAGAACACAAAAGACTAAATGACAACCATGTCTACTTTCTACTAGACAGATTTGGGACTGTGTTGGTGTGTTTCATATACTGTACCAATGACAAACAGACTCTTCTCTACCTAGACGGCACTGATGCATTAACAATGCCCACTACTCTGATTATTCATGCAAAAGTAGCAGCTTGACACGACTGGCTTAACTCGATTGTTTATACACGTGGCTTGTCGTTTCCATGACCAGCCACATCACACCTCACATTTCAATTAAACCAACACCACTAGTGTGTGTGTGTGTGTGTGTGTGTCAGATGAGATCTAATGGATCTCACTTCAACATGACATACAAAGCCTAGATTATACAACAGCATTTGCCAAGCAGACAGCGTGCTCGCGCGGCCTTTATAGTCAGGTATCCAGACCAGAACAAGATCTCCAACCGAATTAAAGTCTGACTCTGAGACACTAAAAGGGCCTGCCAAAATAAAGCAGGTCCTTTAAAGGGTACCTTGTAAAAGGGGACACGAGACTACACTAAACGAGCCAATAATAAATCAGCACACACCAGAAACAGATCACGGTTTTATACTGTACTAAAGGGCGCCCCCCCCGCCATCTCAGTTGTGATTAACTGTAGTGGAACATACCAGAAAAATTTACGTTTCTTAAGGCACTTTCAACTGCTCCCGGGCCCACTAGATCACCCTCAACGCAATACTATGTGAGTCATGCAACTTAAACAATTTTAAAAAGTCAATATAAATGGGTGACGCCCGTGAGTGTGACAAAGCCGGACAGGACATACAAGACAGAAAAACTACTTGACTAACCGAAACAATAGATAGATTGCATAACCATCATCATTCGGGTAGTCAGGTACGCTAGATGCTAGGGATGTATCGCCTACAGGACTGTAACGCTCCAGGAACAAAGTTTGGCAGTTAAAAACGTTAACTTTGTAGGCTGTAGTTTGAAAACAGAAAAGTTATATACAGCTTAACAGACCTTATGAGAAGACTCTAGTTAGACATAAAGCATATATGACACAATTCCACTGGTTCCCAACTTGTCCTCTCCTGGTGACCCCTAGAAAAGGTGATGTAATTCAAACGGTGCAGTTCAGTTGTAGCCAAGAAAAAGCTCAACTGAATGACGCAGATCAGGTGTCATTAGTTGCCAAGTTAATATCAAACATCTGATGGTCTTCCAGGAAAGGTTTGAGAACCAGAGCGCTATCTAAATCCAGCCATGTCCTCCTACCTGTAAGGAGCGATGCGGTCTTTACAATCCAGTCAGTATCAACAAAAAGGAAAGCACAGGTTAGAGAACAACCGCTTAACAGCAAGAAGGAAACGCATTACCAGCAAGCTTCTCCTAGTTCCAGCTCCCAACTCCACACAGTGTTTGGTTCACTGACTCAACAAATGTTTGCCTTGCAATTTTTTGCTGTCTGGCTTCCGGTACTTCGAAGAGTCATATGCTGATCACAGTGTCAGTGCGGGCGAGGTCAAAGTGCTGTTCCTCCTCCAGACATATTCAACTCGGCACAGTGCTGCCTAGCCCCGAAAACACTAGTCGTATTCATTCCAACAGCTGTAGTCAGCAAGACATGCCTGTGGAATCCACCTGACAGCAGGTGGCTCGAAACAACGACGACCGCACAAAGCAAGAGTGCACTTCTAGAGCCAAAACTGACCTCAAGAGGAAGTTTGAGAAACTCTCAGTCATCAAGCAGGTTTTTGTATCTCTGTCAAATGTTGAGTCACTGGTTCTCTCAGTCATTGCATATTTCCCCAGTGACTTATATTTCTAAACTTGGTAGTTTGGGTCTCGGATGCGTATTGGCTGAACATTTCTATCAAGGCGTGCGTACTAAAGACAATGTGCCAGGTGTGAGAGAAAATAACGATGCAGAGTGCCTGGATATGACCTCAAACTTGATTCATTGGCCATATACCACAAACGCCAGAGAAATAAAGACGTTTAAACATCTACTGAGTATAATCTACTGAGTATAAAACTAAACATATACATAAACTATACAATAACATACAGCAAATCCATTCTCTCCAGTTAGTGTTGAGAACCACGTCACTACTCAGCACGTGTTCTAATTACTGAAAAGCCCACAAGCCCACAGCTCTACCCCGTCCCGATGCAAATGGTTTGGAAAGCCACAGCTGTTACCATTCTGCTGAAATCAAAATACAGACAGCTGGTCCATTGACACGCTGTCCCAACTGCACCCAGACATGTTTCTCTCTCGGGCGCTGTGGTTGGCCCCATTCTAGGGAGTTTCAAAAATGTCACCGTTGAGTGACTCAAATCGAGGATTTCGGTGACAGACAAATAATCTAGATTCACTCCTGGAAAGAGTGTGGGCACCACCGCAAAGTGACTAATTGAACATCTCTGGAAGTCACAACTTGACACTTTAGTAAATGGCTGAATATGATATACAGTGGTAATACTGTTATCTCTAGAAAGAAATCCCATACAGGAAATCTGGCTAACCTCAAGCCACTTACTCATTTTACACTAAAGCCCACAGGAGTTAACAGCGATGGCGCTATAAGACAGCAAGAGAGCGAGAGTCTGTGGGGCTTGAAAGAACAACTCGTCTTTTCATCTCTCCGTCTTGCATTCGAAGAAGCCACGCGACAAGCTGAAGCCGAAATTCACAGACACCTCACGCATTCTGATGCGGCAAGTTAAAAGGCGCCGCGGGCCTCGTCACACGAGCCTGAGACTCTGAGAGGGTGTTTGGATGCATTTCCGTCACATCTGCTGGGCCAAACCCTGAACTAAATCCACAGCTTGATTCTTAAGTGTACCTGCCCATGTCGTGATATTTTTGCAAGCCTCCAGTTCAGGCTTATCAGAGCCGGTGTAGAATCAGTGAGATTGTCCCGTTAAAAAACTAACAGGTGTTTGTGCTGTCTATAGTGTGCTGGGAGGTCATTTGTGATCCAAAAGACTTGGGTGAAATTAGTCATAGGTTGTTGAGCCCGGAGATGAAAACAGTTAAAACCCCCTGAGACCAAATTAACCCATATTTGAATGCTATGTAACATGCTACGCTAAAAAGTTATATTTCCCAGGTCAAGAAACAGATGGATATCACTTGTGGTATTTACCAGTTTATGTAACAATGCATGTAACCTGAAACTAGGGGTATTCTAATTACTGTGCAAAAAGGGGAAGCCCAGAGGGTAAACTCTCAGTTGACAAGTCTGTCATTATACAGTGAATTGAAATACAGTAAATGTAGCCTACCTCCGTGGGGGTGCATGTGTAGCTGCCATTTTGTTCGGCCCTCTGACTCAAAGAGCAAAACTCAACAAGCCTCCCACCTAAGGTGGTGATATTTACTCACTAAAAGTCAACTGGACAAGACTTCAACTGTACAGTCAAAAAGCCCTCGGCCTCCAGTATTATTCTCAACAGGAGGTACATTAGCTGACAAGTCAGTACAGTAGTGCCAGCTCAGTATATATTAGGTCCTATATCCTGTATTGTACAGAACAACAGGAAGTAAGGCCTTCAGACCACCTCTGTTTCAGTGCTACACACTCTCTAACCTGCCCAAAAAAACTGTAAATATATCATTTATCATTTGGCCTTGCTAGACTAGTCACGTCACACAGCTTATGCCAGCCAGAGTACGGGTATAAACATGTATAAAACTTCCCATCCCACAAATTTTGTGATAAACGATTAACCACAATGTTGGTGAAAATTGGTTCAATTCAAGACCAAATGGCCTCTAACCTTTAAAAATAATAATAATTGGTCTAGTTAAGATGGTCTTCTGAACATGGCAAAGTTTGCTTAAAATACATAAAACGGAACAGAAATACAGTTCTTAGTTTGCCTTTTTCACTCGGTTGGTGTAGTACTGGGCAATTAAGACAAACACACGGGGGGTTGGGTTGTGATTTGAGGAACACAACTAGCATGGCAACTACCATCAAAACGGGAACATATCGTCAACCATCTGAAAAGTCAAATCAGTTTAAACAAACCTTTTAGAACCTTGTAGAAACGTTTAGAACACTGTCAAGTGACTGTAGCAAACCGAGCAGTTTCCTCTTCCTGAGACTACCAGCAGCAGACCTGATTGTTTTGCCCATTGGGTTCATTTACATCCTGTGTAAAACCCAGGGTGGACACGTTTCAGAAAATGAGGTCATTCGAACCAGAAGAAATGTTTCATAAAACGGACAGGTTTTAGAGGAAAAAAAACAAAACTCAGGACATTGAAGGCTAGACACCAAACACCAAAAGAACAAATTTAAATTATATTAACAACTGCTTAGTGTGTAATAACCTGTTATGAATATTAGTATTATATAGACATTTAATAAATTGTATCAAAAATAGATATGGAATGTTAGAATTAAATATATACATATATTACCTATAGAGGCAAAACCTGTACATGGTTCTTGCTGTTTAAAAGTATTTTACTACATTTGCATGTTTTTTGTAGATGTTTTCAATCATCTCCTAAACCTGATATTAAACGCAAGGACCATAAGTGAACCAAAGTTGAATAAGGGGTTGTGCGATCAAGGAAAATAGAAATAATTGTATATTTCTCATCAACACGAAAAATCTTACTACATCAATAAAGGTTGGAAGGGACTGCAGGTAAATGGGCAAAGTGATGGAAACAGTTCGGCTGTACGTGTCAAGCAGCCTACGGCGACTTTTCCACCCTAAGCCTCCTGTTTATAAGATGCTCAATCTTCCAAATGGGAACTTTGCCTGCGGTAATTTAACATTCACAATTCATTTTGCTGAATGTACACGAAAGCATTGAGTATTAAGAAAAAATATTCATGGAGACATGTAGGAAAGCCGCTCCCTACAAGGCCCTCCCATAACAGTACTGTAATGCTGTTGCCAGAAGGATACAAACCAAAGCAACTTGAACACTGACTGTCAGTATCCCCAACGGCACCATCCCCCTCCTACAGTAAACTCCTGGGAAACCATTTGACAGGCAGCCTCGCACTGAGCTAAGAGGAGGATTTATGGGTTTGAGATCCCTAATGTGAGAGATGTCACACATGCCAGACGTGGCAGGAGAAAATATGACAGAAAGGGAAGGAAGAGAACAGCCTATTGAATGCTTCTAATACTCACTGACAAGTGAACAAACACACATGCTGAGGTAGGATACATCGCATGCGTTTCATTTATGTCTGTGTGAAGTTTGAAAAAAAGTGTAGAAGAAAAAAGTGTAGTAGATCATTAGGTTAGCAGTTAGCACAATTGTCAGGTGTCACTGAGAAAGCTCTTCCCAACAGGAAGGAAATCCGTCTAACCAATCCAAAGCAGGCGTGTAACTATTAAACTATGTACACATAGTTATCTGTCATAACAAACAGATTCCATCAACAGTGCATTACCTTTGGTTGTCTGTTATCTTCTCACACAAGACTTGGTGTGAGTTTCTATACAAAACTACCAGGGAAGTAAAATACCTATGTCTTATTGTGAACAAGCAATCTTTCTTTGACAAATAATGGCAACACATTGCCAACAAAGTAAAGGCAAAGCAAGTTTGGATAAAGGACCCCTGTGCCAAAGAACAACACCGGTTAGATCAGAAACTTACCACATGATTCCAAGATTGTCCTTTCTTTTTGCCAAGAGCAAAGTAGGTTGTCCCGTAGCACTACAGTGCAGCTACATGGACAAACCAAAGGAAATACAAACACAGCTATGCTAAACCCTTAAACATACTACTGCTCTTAGATGTCTTCTACAGCACAGCCAAATCAACTAAATACATTTAACCTAAACTAGTTCCCTGCTGTGAACTATAGTCACTGCCAGTATTCTATCCATGTCATAGAGTAAAAACTCACTAGTAGCAAGGCACAGCACAGACACTAGAAAACTATTTAAATGTAGGCGTGGCCTTCAGCAAACAAGAGAACTTACATTTCGCTTACTGTTGTCTGATAGGTTATGGAAAAGTAGGGCTGCCAGAAAGGGCCGCTCTCTTCTGGGAATAAAAGCCTTTTCAGTTCACTTACAGAAGCCATCTAAAAAATTGGTACAGCGTTTTGTACAATGGCTTCCCTGAGGGTATTTTCCTTGGTTCATGACTGTTATACCGTTAGCTGGGACTCAAATAGAAAGCCAACCGATTTACATGTGACTTAGAACATTAGTCCCATATCCAAAGACATTGAAGTAGCCCAACGTTGTGTTCAGCTAAATCACATTTAGCGCCCTGCAGTCCCACCACTCATTTATTTGTTGAAAATAAGGAATGCGGGCAATGAAGCGAAGATCAGTATCTGAGGCGAGTACAGACAAGACAAACATCCACTAGCCCAGTCTTTGAGGTCTGATTCAAATCTGAAGTCAAACACCCCGCTAGCCACCAGCCACCAGCCAGGCAAACAAAACAGAAAGGTTGGACGGCAGGAATGTGTGGCCGAGACCCAGGCGACAGAGCGGAGCAGCGTGCGATTACATTACGAAGTTTTGAACCGTAATGTCTTAAACAGGTGTGCCTACGAGGAGCTCGGTGTGAAGGTGGTTGTTTCCTAGGGCTATTAACTTTGGCTCAGCTAGCACAGGCTGTATACGGTGAAGCCTAGTAAGAAGGGAGACTGTATACGTTGAAGCCTAGTAAGAAGGGAGACAGTCTCCGTGGAAGTTGTTCTGGCTGAATGTGAAAGAAAGAAGAGAAGAGTTGCATTATCAGTCCAACGACACCCAGCATAGCAACAGATGACTGCACGCCTGGATCAGCAGTTAAGTGGATCAACATGAAAAGGGATCTTCAGCGCCCAGTCATTCCTAAATGGCACCCTATTCCCTACAAAGTGAACCACCCAAGCTGAATTAAAATGCAGTGTACCATTTAGTAAAGAGGGTTCCATTTGGGACGTGTAATTGATGCTAAAGGATGAAAAGGGGTTCTGTACTTGGTGCGACAAGACTGATTACTTCTAAGGATCAGAACTGGGAGAACGGGGTGGGGGTTTTGAGGAAACATGTTAGCCTAAGAATAGAACCTTTAGTAAATGTATTCATTAGGCACAAAGTATGGACAAGTGCGAGCAAAAACTTAGACACCACGGGATCAACTGTTTTGATTCTGTAAGAGTCTGTAGTGTCGACCGAAAGAAAGCAATACTCACGGCCCGCAGCTTAGCAAAGCAAACGATGCCCATTTCATTACAAAACAACAGGCACCGAGACTGTGTACTCAGTAGGATATATGTCTCTAAAACGGGTACAGTCATCCCAAAGTACAAATCTTCTACATAATTCCTATGCAGTACCCATACGGAACATACCTGTTCATATAAGTCTATTTACGGGGTGTATATGTGACAGCAGCCTTTGAAGGGCTAAAACATTTGCACTGCAGCCACACGCACTCACACAGCAGGGGGTGCTGACCTGTGTGCTGTGACACATTCCTCCCATTACCATAGACAACATTTTCTCAGACCAAACAGGATAGCCTTTGGATGCCTTCACACATCACTGAGCCTTTAGGACCTTTAACAGCTGACCTGGAGCACACCCCCCCACCCCAGCCTTGGTGTTTCAGAGATGCCCTAACCCAGTAGTCTGGCCATAACAACTTGGCCCGTGTCAATGTCACCCAGGTCGTAACTCGTACACATTTATCATGCATCTAGCATGTTCACTGAGAAAACGAATTGCTCCTTACCATCTAATCACACAGACCCTGACAAGTACCCTTGTTAGGAAATGATCGACCCTGTTGGCATCACGTGACAATCAACTATCTTATTATTATTATTATTATTAAAACGTTAGTTCCTTCACCATCCATGTCAGTACAGTCATTAAGGACATAATTGACCAATCTGAAATAAAGTGCACTCTCAACTGAGTTAGCTAGCTTGATGCCAAATATATATATATATATATATATATATATTCAGACTGCTGTCTCACTAGTAATAATAATAAAACCACGGCTAGCATTGCTACTAGCTTGTTAGCTAACGCGCTAGCTAAAGCAACAGCAGCTCGAGTCCTGCTCTCAAACAAAGTCTGAAACCCGCTTACCTTGAGACCGTTTTAAACCCTCGGATATATAGTTAAATATTAACTGTCCATGGACCAAAGTACGGCAGCAGCACGCACAGTCTTGTGCAATTCAACTGGACGGAGTTCAAAAGTCCGGTGTGGTCTAGATGTTGTCCCGGACTGTGCTAGCTCGTTAGCATTAGCAACCGCTAGTCGTTCCCATCGAGCCGAATACGTGTACACACAATACCGCTGTTGGCAACTACTGCCAACAGAAGGGCAGCTCCGAATGGTTACATCCGCCGTACAGCGCATGCGCGTCATCTCAATCGATTACAAAACCCGAACAAGATCCTTTGGAGAATAGTATCGTCGCTGCGTATACTGCCATCTAGCGTTTGCATTATTGCATAACGAGCAGTTTCATCTTGGAGTTTTTTTTCTATCTCTTAAACTCAATCAGGAATAGGTGTTTTTGTGTTTATATTCCCTTTTTTATTCTAGTTTCACAAAACAACACCAATATATATTAGCAAACGTCATAATTTACACTTATACAACATAGATCAATTTGTTAAATGTGTATAGTTCTTACGCTAAAGCAAATAGTTGTTTGAAAAAAAAACAAAGTTCTAACAGCAGAATCCTGGTTTTACAGATTTTAGAGATTACAGCCGACACGTACCTGAGGCACATTGTAGTCTCTGACAATAGTAGTATAAATTCCCCGGGAAGTTTTTTTAGGTTGCGGTCCAGAACCGATCACCGCAAACATCCCACATTCAGCGTAGGACAGAACAGGTAGAGATAAAAATCCGCAATCAGCTGTCCAGTTCAGGGAAAAATGTGTGTGTGGCTTTTCTAAGATAGGTGTTAATAAGGTGAAAAGCAGAGCCAGCTATGGTGTTTGAAAAATGAACAAAAAGTAATCTAACCAACATTTCTGGTTTTACATGGAAGTGCCGGTTATAGTTCTCATAATATGCCCTATTATGTTACCACGCCTTTGAGTGTCCTAAGAAAATCTCTGACGTATAAGACTCTTGCCTACGCTATACGTAAGTCTATTATAGACTGACGATATGTGATAGACAATAACTACAGAGACAGGGTAATTACCCTGCCTTGGGTTGACACCAACACACTGTGGGCGTAAGTTTGGTTCAAATGTAATGTGTTTCTATAGAAACATTGTGCCACCGTCTCATGATAATGACACTATGTACTGTATATATTATTAAACACGTCACAGAGTCACCCTAGAATGTAACAACATTTTTTTTGTATATTTTGTATAATATTAAGTCCTTACATTTATTTAAAAAAATGTGTGTGGTGAGGGCCAAGCTTAGAATTAACAAACTACCAATAAATAATGCCCACACTTGCCAGATGTTTTTGTCATTTAAGAAATTAGGTTTTTATGAAAGGGGCATTTTGAATAGCTGTTCCTGAATTGATATCTATGAACACACTGGGGGAAATTTTCTTAATTTAGAAGTAGTTAAGGTTCTAGTGTAAGCATACGAAAAACACGAAACGTATTCAAAGTGGATCTAATTTTCCCAATGGAAGAAATTATTGGTGGCATGAACTGCTTTTTAATTCTGCCGCTATATTAAATAAGGATTGTGACTGTTTCTATTTCAGTCAGATGTCATTATACCCTCTATACAATAGAGGGCGCGGTAGCATTTCCCCGACTCTACAACTACATCCTGCGAAACGCTATTTACTGCACATGCGCAATGTATACTTCCTTTTTCAAGTGCAGCGGAGTCAATCCCCCAGTCTTTGACTCCAGGCTCCTGGTACAGGAGACAGAAAAGACTGCAAAATGGTTAGTAATATGGCAAAATATACTCCTGCATGCATGCGTAAGACATCCGACGGTTGTTATGTCCAATCACATATTTGAAATGTTTTCGAGAATCCACGGATGAAGATAGATTCCGCTCGGCTCCTGCTCGACCGGGGTCTATCAAACGTGGCCTAATGGCCGCCGTCATGTGTAAACGCTTGTAATTCACTGTGTGTATGTTTATAGTGACTGGTTACGATGCACGATACGTGTGTGTTGCCTGTAGTTTGGTACCGTGATGTCATACGTTAGTAAATACATGTAGTAAGTACATGTGCAGTGTTCGGTAGTACTACTATAGTCACTAAGGTACTGCTTACTAACTGCTAAGTGACATAGACTTATGACAAGCCCAGTGCTGGTGCCACAATGTGTTGACACGTTATATTCACGCAATACGTTTTTGTTGCATGTAACTATATAGATCCGCTATCTTTAGTTCTACTGACACCTGCAAACTTAACTCCTCAGGGTTTCGTGAAAGTGGTGAAGAATAAGGCCTACTTCAAGCGGTACCAGGTCAAGTTCAGGAGGAGGAGAGGTAAGGAGTGTATAGATGATTTTTGGTAGGTCAGAATTAAGTCCCGTCTTAGTAAAGTTATGATAGTCTTCATTTGTCATTAGGGTTTATACACTTATGCACTGACATTACCATTATTGTTTTCCCTATAGAGGGAAAGACCGACTACTTTGCTCGTAAGCGCCTGGTCATCCAAGACAAGAACAAGTACAACACACCCAAGTACAGGATGATCGTCCGCTTCTCGAACCGAGATATTGTCTGCCAGGTAAGATGGTGTCCTTTAGAGAGACAATGCAGTGGGAGTTGGCACGGTGTACACTGAACTTTAAGAACGCTTTCATGCTCCCAGTCCTGATGAAATATTGGTCATTTAGCCAAAGCTTGTATCCGTAGTGACAATTGACAGAAACACATGGCCGGTCAAACGGGCCACACTGATATCTGAGAGCCATGTTCCAGTTAAAGACTGAATTTGTTGCAGCATTCTCCTGTTAATATACCCACAGTAACATGGTATTGTCCTTTGTGGTAACTTGTGTCTCATAGTTAGACTTGTATGTCTCATCTGTAATCTGTTGATAACCAGAAACTAGAGCTTTTGTTATTTCTTTTCAGATTGCCTATGCTAAGATTGAGGGGGACATGATTGTGTGTGCTGCATACTCTCACGAGCTCCCCAAGTACGGGATCGCTGTGGGTCTGACGAACTACGCCGCAGCTTACTGCACTGGTCTGCTGCTAGCCCGCAGGGTAAGGTCAACTTCTGTACACATCCGTTCTGCTCGGCACCCTGTGTGTGTGGACCAGAAACAAGCAAATTGCTATGCTCTTATTTAGCATGTACCCACTGTCGTAATTTTTTCCGTGTGTGAATGGTGCTCAACATCTGAGCAGTTTAGCAATGCTGTCGACCAGGACCCATTTAGCTTGTGCACTTTTAAAGAGAACCCGTGTTTAGTTTTTTGACTTGTACTCAACGCATCTGCCATTAGTGGCTGCCTGTGTGTTACTGCCCCCTGTTTTTGCAATGGGAGTAATTCTGCTGTGGGCAGCTTTGCTTAACACTCCAATTTCCCCTCCAGCTGCTGAACAAGTTCAGCCTTGACAAGGTCTACGAGGGACAGTTGGAGGTGACCGGAGATGAGTTCAATGTGGAGAGCATTGACGGCCAGCCAGGTGCATTCACTTGCTACCTAGATGCAGGACTGGCCAGAACCAGCACAGGCAACAAAGTGTTTGGTGCCCTGAAGGGTGCTGTGGATGGAGGCCTGTCCATCCCACACAGGTAACCACACATTCTGCATAGTAGGCACTGATAACGTTAGAAATAGTGCTGTGAAGCGTTTAAAAAAAAAAAAAAAAAAAAAAAGCTGGTCTACTGCTCTCAGGGTGTCTCTAGTACACTGTTTTAAAAAAAAAAATATATATATAATTGGGTGTGAGAATTCTCGAATTCTAAAACGACAATTTAATTTTTTTTGTTTAATTTTATTGAGTGAGACACAGATTTATATAAAATGTAAACATTTTTTTATAGCGTGAGTTTGTATTCCAATTGTCACATAATGTTTAAGGTAACTTGAGGAATTGCAACCAATGCTTCCCTAACTACGGTCTGAAGACAACGTTATGTTCAGTGTATTGCAGTGACCCAAGTCAGGTCCTGTAAGCCCCTTGTCCATAATCGGAAAAATAATAGTTTAAATTTACTCGATGTCGCTTTCTATATTTTTAGTCGTCTCTCACTGACACACCAGTTATTAATCTCCATGAACAGTTCTTGTTTTATGAGTGCCATGCAAAATAATCACTGTCAGCATGTTGTTTTACTGGCCAGTGGTCTTAAAAATACTATTCATGCGTTCCGCCTTGCGAGATCAAATTGTTAGGAAAATGAAATTACACTTTGTCAATATTACTAAAATAAGCGTTCTCGACAATTAAATTACTTCAAATAGCTTCTTGCACACACTGTGTCTGTACCTTGTTCAAAACTCAGTGGCACTAAGGCCTTTTAGACTATAGTTTCATCTAGAAGAACATGCCTGTTGCCCTGATTGCTGCAATGAGCAGTGACTTTTGAAGTCCTCAAAATGTAGAAAATGTTTAGTTGCTTTCCAACATGAACATCTAACGCTGGCATCTGAAATTCTATGATGACCGAAAACTGCACATGAATGATGTTAAGTGCCACATGCTGGTTACAAAGCTGAAATGGTTTTCTATCTTGTATAATAGTGTTGTTTTGTGAGTTTATTTTATTGGCAGTTGTGTGTGTGTGTGTGTGTGTGGTAGTTTTGTGATGACTGCCCCATTTCCATATCTGCTAAAGTCTATAAACTAAATTTTAGTTAAAGGTTTGTATAAATTAAAGGGAAATCTTATCAACCACATTCAGTCTAATGCTGTGAACTTAAACCAAATTTTTTATGTTCAGAACTATTTTGAGTTGCTCCGGCCCTGATTTGCATAGAGCGAGAAGTTGTGGTCTATGAAGTCATTACCAGGGCCGGGTTACCGAAACACTTCTGTGTGGTTTTGCTTTCTCTTGCTTGTCTACCTGTTCAAGATGGTCTTTGTTTTCACTATGTTATGCATTATGTTTAATCAGTCCAATTGAGACTGCACCAGAGATGCCTCCTGCAGACAGGATCCCTTTAGCGACAGTACTTGACTGCCATGCCACGGGCTTGTTCTAACAATAACTGTAGAAGAACGTAAATGCTTTATCATCATACAGGGGCCCACTGATTCAAGCTGGTTTCATGCTGAGCGTGTCCCAGCAAGCTTGTAGGCTGTCGTGTGAACTGTATCTAAAAATGCCTGACTTGTACATCGTCATTGGGCACATATGCATTGAATGACAATTGGTCATTTCCATGGTCTCAGCAAGTCTGTCCAGGCCTAAATTTTTATTGTTTCTAAATGTCAGCATCTCTTGTCTTGAGCCACTTGATGCAGACCCACGGTTTATTTCACAATGTTTCGATTTGGGCTGAAGCTCAGGAGGATCTATGTGTTGAGACACCTGAGTCTGAGCAAATCAGGAGTTGTACCTTTGTTTGCCCAGGTTGATATTACATGTTCTCTGTGTCAAGACGAGGTTGTAGCAATATGAGTAATTTAGTATCTTTGTTCTGTATTGGCGTTACGGGGCAATTGGTGTCAGTTGACTTATTGTAAGCAGAGATTCGAAAGTAATGTTTTATTAGTCTGGTTGTTCGGTTGGCGCCATCTGATGTTCTGTCTTCCCCCAGCACGAAGCGCTTCCCTGGGTATGACGCCGAGAGCAAAGAGTTCAACGCCGAGGTCCACCGCAAACACATCCTGGGCATCAACGTGTCGGAATACATGAGCTACCTGATGGAGGAAGACGAGGATGCGTACAAAAAGCAGTTCTCTCGCTTCATCAAGAATGGCGTTGCCCCTGACACTGTGAGTTTACCGTTACCCCTGAACCGCTTTGTTTTATGGCTGGATGTCAGCCTTCATTAGTCTGTTTCTTTACTGACACTATTTCTGGATGGCTGTCTGGTCTGCACTGGTCACCAGTTGGTACTACACACCATGTCCATTGACCCAGTGCTATGTTGGCTCCACCACCAGTTAGTGCCGTGACCTTGGGCTTTTCCTGCAAAATGTCTTTAGTGTTAAGTGGTAATGAGTCGTCAACCAGTCCCTTCCAGCTGGTGTACCTCCGTGTGCAACTAGCTAGTCGCGTGTAGTTCACAGGTACGATGCTTGGACTCATGAGACCGTATGCTCACTAATTAAATGTACATGAGCGGGGACTTCAGAGGTGGTCAGAGCAGAATTGTGTTGGTGATACGATAACTGAAAAGGATTGTGGTCCACTGCTGTAGTTTATTTTTCTTGACGAGAGAGCAGTTCAACCCCTGTTGGTTTGGTGTTCAGCGTTGCTGTACTTGGCTGATGTCGTATTGCTTTCACAGGTGTTGTATGGAGTTGACTTTGTGTTGTGAAAGTGTGTGTGTGTTGCGTTCTGACACACCTGAGGCTGAACAAATTGTGGTTTGTCCTTCATTTGCCTGGGTTGATGTTATCTGTCTTTCAAGGCCGCTCTGAACAGCACAGTTGTAATATTGTATGCTAATTGTTGTATTGCAATAATTCAGATTTACAGAAATTGCGTTCTTTTTCGAGCAGGAACTATGCTCAATTGATTTGAGTCGCCTTTGCATGTGTGATGGGGGGGCAGTGTGGGCATCTTGGTGTCTTGGTAGTTGTCTTGGCGTATTCACCCAATTTTATTTACCTGGAACGAGTCACTAATCTCGTTGTGCATTATTTGGGTTCTACAGGTTGAGGCCATGTACAGAAAGGCTCATACTGCCATTCGTGAGAATCCGGTCCATGAGAAGAAGCCCAAAAAGGAAGTCAAGAAGAAGCGGTAAGCAGCTGTTCTGGCAGATATAGGTTGCACGCATGTTGGGTCTTACCTTTATCACACTAGAAACCTGATGATAAACCTAAATATAATATATTCCAGTTCAGCTGATTTTCCATTTCCAGTGTACCTCCCTTGAGACAGTTCTGGTTGTTCTGTCTTCAACCTTGCCTCTGACAGGTCGTGATCCCTCAGCCATATGAATATGTAATGTTCTTCTGCCATTCATCCTGGTGACTTTTCCTCGCAGGTGGAACCGTGCCAAGCTTTCTCTGGCCCAGCGGAAAGACCGTGTTGCCCAGAAGAAGGCCAGCTTCCTCAGGGCTCAGGAGCTGGAGGCGGCTGACAGCTAAACTGTCATCTGTTCCTGATAATGAAGCTGTAATGCGTTGTTCTAATAAATCTATTGGAAAGGACACCGTGTTTCTGTATCATTGGTGCCTCATATTATATAGCTGCCATAAATGTAGTCTCCTCACAATACAGGTCAGTATACTATATTAAGACATGCTACTGCGCAGGCAAATATATTAAATGTGACGGTAATGCATCCACTAATTCATTGAGAATACAATGGCATCCTTTCAGACAATGAGTTGGTAATTAATCAAATGTGAATTAGTGGTATGGCATATGCAGTTTTAGTTCTGACGGTCTGATGTAGTAAACCTAATCTCGCACCGGTGCTTGACACCACGAGCTAACATTTATAAGATTCACAGGTGTCTTTATGTTGAAGGAAAAGTTTGATCCCTGCCAATCAGAGAACTTGCATTAATTATGGGTGTGGTCTTGGTGACGATTTCCTCCTGTGTTACAGGTCTTTAATTCTAATGACCTCTGTCTTCCATGGTTTTTCGTTTGATGGTGTATTTATTTTTAGATAGAAGCTAAGGTGCCTTTGATGGGCAAATGTTTGACGAAGTCGGGAAGTATTGGTTTCCTGTTCAAATGTCGTAGATTGTGTTTAAACATGGCTTTATATTAGCGTGTCCACTAGATGGCAGCATTGGTTGAGCGACTGTACCAAACATCTAGGGTTTTGCTTATCAGTTATGATTAATCGGTTTTACCAGAACTAAATAAGCATCGTCTTAAGTCTTTCGATGAATGTAGTTACAACTAGTCGCCGTCTTTACAGTGGTATTTGGGAAGTTATCAATTTAGGGGAACGCAATATGATTGTTTTAATGCTTTGTTTAGTAGAGAAATGCCTAATCATTAGTCACCCTAAATGATCAACTGTTACACTCCTAAAACAATTATGGAGTAAAACCTCATTAGGATTCATTGATGTTTGTTTGCATGTGGTAGTGCTTGGGGTTAATCAATATTTTTCCAGTTCGTACGAATGACTGGCTGGGCAGCCTATGGAGTGGTTTTCTGCCAGTCGTATGTGGTTAGACCACATGCTGTTATAAATATAAAACTTCAATGCAGATGTGAAGACAGGCGGTGAGTCAGGTTGACATTTTAACTGACTTCCTTTTTGTCATGAACGTACAATATATATAATAAAATCTGTTGCGTACAATAGAAAATCGCTGCATTAACCCCTTCAACTCCCCCCTCTATTGTAAAGCATATTTCTTTCCCCCAGAGTCTCAGTTTGATTGTCCAACTATATATCCCTGTAAAGCTTATAGAGATGTAATTGGTGTGCAGTCGTAGTGTTCAGTAGTCTCCTGATTCTCCACCCTTTCCCAAGGTGTTCAGTTTCACTTTCCATAACTAATTTACAATAGTGGAAACCAATGTCTTCTGAGCCTTGACGGGAAGAGCTAGCGAACATTGTTCGGTAGTCGCAATGTAACACTGTTTCAGAAGTCAATTACGAGTCCTTAGTGTGCGAGATCTTCTTCCACAGCAAGGTCTTCAGGTTGTTCAGAATAAGCGAGTGCTCCATCTCCATTTCCTCTGCGGACCCTTTCAGGGCTATACAGGCATACAGCTGTTTCTCCAGCTCCTCCTGGATGTCTGCCGGCACGCCGCGCAGGAGATAGTCCTTGAGTGTGCTGCATACCTTGGCCAGGTTTGGCCGCGTCACCTCTGGTGTACACCTGTGCTTGGTGAGGTCACAGGAGGTGCGACAATCAGCCCCGTACAGGCAGTCCTTGTCCGCTGCGCACCGCCGCTCCCTCATGGCTTCCTGGAAGGTGGCCTCGGGGACGATGTGGCGGGCGTCCATCACCTTCAGGTCGTGCCGGTCGTTGTAGCCGAAGCCGGCGGCTCTCACGTCGCACATGAGGAAGGAGCCGAACGTTCCGTGGAAGACGTCCTCCACCAGCTCCAGGAAGCCGATGGAGATCTTGGCCTTACGGGGCCAGGAGGGGGTGAACCACTGGTCCATGCTGCGTCGTACCCCCGCGGGGATCCAAAGCTCCAACAGCCAGGGCAGGCTGATGCCGTACAGGGAACCATACGGAACCTTCTCCGTCGCAATACAGGAACCAACGAAGAGGGTTTTTTTGAGGTAGAGAGAGAGCAAAAATGAGAACTGTGACGACTTGCCATTAAATAAAATCACAATTAGAATCCATAAATGGCCTCCTGATGATCTTAAGGTTACCTTCTCCATGACATAGAGGTCCCCACAGAAGCCCAGAAGCTTCGGGGTGTGCTCTCTGTCCCGCAGCACCGCCACAAGCAGGAACTCGTTGAGCTGAAGCAGAGTCCACATGGAGCGTGCTTCCGGCAGGGAAATGAGGCCGTCTTTGTTGTAGTCGGCCACGGAGAGAACCAACGTCACCAGGTCAGGCAGGTTAGACAGTTCACCCACTTTAGTCTGAGGAAGGGGAGAGAGGGTCAATAGTACCTTCATTAACAGCAGATTCTTCATAAATCAACACACCGGCCAATTATGATCTAAGACGCTGACAAAACTAGTCTTTACCTGGCTAACGTTTACGTTTCTGTTGACATGAGCCCATTAATAAAGTGTTAAAGTAGGCGGTATGATGAACGCCAGGACAGTGCTCTGACCTTGAGATGATTGAAGACCATCTCTTTAAACTTCTCCACAGAGGTTCCCTTAGTGGGCTTGTTGAAAGGCGACTCCTCGTTCCTTTTCTCGATCTCTGCTCCTAGGTCGTAGCGAGGAACCTTCTCTATCTGGCACTTTATCACCCCTTCCAGGTCCCCCCAGCCTCCTGAGTACACCTGGGAAACACGCAGAGCCACAGCCCACTTGTATCACAGATTACCAGACGCAGAAAAACAGTTAAATAAGTGCTCAATCGTAGGAGGATCGGCGAGTACTGGACCAGACAGAAGAGCCGGAGGCTGACCTGGACGTTAGGTTTGGCGGAGAGACACTTCCCCAGGTACAGTGTTTCTTTCTCACACAGGCTGCTGCAGGCCGAGCCGTCGATCGCCCCCGTCCTGTACTTGTCACACTGACATAGACGGACAAACAGTCACAGGTGCAGTACAAGATCGAATGTACCTGAGTGAATCACAGACCAGAACCGTTGCTCGGAAAACCCTTCATTATCACAAGTTGCTGTCAGAACAGAGGGGTGAGGGGGATCATACTTAGTGGAAATGGCCACTGGAGAGTCACATACTGAACAACATGAAGACCTTGCTTTGGAAGAAGATACCGCACACCAAGGACTCATTTTTCCTCCCTGAACTCTGGGACTTGGGCAAATGGCGGAATGGGCCAATTGGGATTGGGCAACCGTGTTGGAAGTGATACGAGTTTTTTGAACCAGTAGGTGGCTCTATCATGGAAACAGAAAACTCACTATGGCATTCTTGCACTCGTGTCCTCGGCACAGCTCCGAGTAGGACGAGTACTCCACATACACCACCCAGCTGCCCACAAACACTGCCAACCATGAGAAGAACAGGTATTTCATGTGCAGATAGGAGAACCGGGCCTGAAACAGAAGAGTGGGAGAGAGTATAGAGAGACCTAGAGACGTGGTACACACATAAATAGGTGTCCCCACTAAAAACGTCAGTCAGTTATCTCATGATAATAGAACTGAACCTGACCCAGATACAGCTAGACAGAGATATTTTTGAAATGTAGAAAATGTAGATAATGTGTTTTATTCAATACTGAATATGCCCCACATTTATGTTGACTTCACAATGAATTATCGTCCCGAGGACCGGCAAATGTACAATTTGTAAATAAATCAGTAATTAATTTCACCACATTGTCAGTTCACGTAGCAGTGTTGCATCAATTTAATGGATATATATAGCTTCATCACCGTGGGACATCATGAAATATGCAGTTAAATAATTATGCAAATTAGAAAGACGAAGAATTATACCCAATTACCCCATCTGTGGAAAAACAACCATGAGGCATGACTAATAAACAGATACAATTAATAAAAAACATCATTTTCTAGAAAAATACATTATGAGTAAATTCCAGTATAATTAATTTGGTGTAAGTAGAACTATAGCATTTCGTTGTGCTAGAGAATGCAACCTTCCTCTGTGTTCTTCAGTAACTAACAGCAAACAGAAACATGTCATATCTTAATGCCACTGCATTACATTTGTCTGGATTGACATAAAGCCAGATCCTCTTGTGGCTTGACGTTCTCAGGCATCCGATTCCTGATACCATTTCATTCCATTCTAGAAGGTGTGGATACTCGGGTAATGGGTATAACACACATATATATATATTTATATATAAACAATGAGAAAGAAAGTGATGGGATACAGTAAGTAAAAATACTACTGTTTACTGAAATATGTGAACCATATTCCATTGCTGATGCGCTATTGAAACCATGCCCCATAAAGCATTGGGCAAAAAAATTGTGCAATGTAGTAAATCCAGTGACAGACCACAGATGGAAGAGACTCTGTGACCTTCTCTGTTCTATTCCCTGGTTGGTGCTAGCTAACATCTGTCAGAACAGACCATGTGACCAAATCTATCCAGACTGTCTTGGCCACTGTGATGGAGAGAACACTAAACATGTTATGTTTTCCGTCCAGTGTGCCACTTGTTTTGTTGCAATAGCAACAAATCTGATAGGATGGCAAGTGAACGGGCCGTACAGTGGAATATACATGGCTGGTTTTCGACAGTGGGTCTTGTGGAGTACAGAAACGATTCATTAGCACAATGACCATTGATTCGGAGCTCTATATAAACAACAACAACCCAATGAATCTCTGCAGTAACACATTGTTAAAAAGTTATATAGAGAGACTGAACGATAGATTTCCTGTATAACGAATTCCTAATTGTCACTCCCATTTGAAAACAATTCTCTCCGGATACGTAACGATTCAAAATGTCCTCCATAATTGGTTTCGGTCGATCAATATTGGCATCACTCCAAAACAGCTGTCCTGCTGGTTCTGATGAATATATCCACGGCTTGACAGTGACGGATTGGCACAGCCTCTCTCTTCGTCTCTTCCGCCCTCTTTCAGTTCCTATTTGACTCAAGTTCATGAATCTTGCTCACACACTCATTCTCCGTAGCTCTCATATAATCCAGCGCTCCATCTCAATTTCCCGTACTATCTGCCAAGCCGCGATGCTATATGTGGATCTGTAACCATCTTAATTCAACTTAATTCCCTGATTTAATTACCATCCAGACCGAGTGATAAGCCAACTGGATAACAGTCTAAAATGTAAAGTCCAAAAGGTCCTTGGCCAGCGTGCTGTGATTTATAATATGTGACTACATCACTTTCTCAAGATTAACCCCTTGATAATGTGTAGGGAAAAGTAACCTCCCGTTTTTCAAACTAAATTTGTGACTGGAATTCTCTGAGATGTCAGATGATGTATAAGACCAAAATTGGATCGATATGCCTTCGTACTCCTTTCATATTTCAGTCACTCTCTTTCACTGACAGTAAATTAAGTCAATTTTGCCCCCGTCTCCCTTCATCTCTCTCTAATATTTCGCTCCCTCTCTTTCCTTTTCTCTCTGTTCTTTTCTCTGTCTGTCTCTTTCTCGATAATACTGGCACTTTAATGTCAGTCCATCACTCCAATCCTTCTCTATTGTCTTGTGGGGACCTGACTGTGTACAGGTCTCTGAGGTGTACCATATATCGCTCTTGTTTAGTGATAAGCCACAAGGCAGTGATCAATGAATGGTTGTTCACAGCAACAGGCAAATGCTGATCCTATTTCACTGTCCTCAACACTCAGCTCAGCTTGTGGTAGTCCCCTCAATCAGCCACTCCCAGTGTTTGCCAAAGTGCCTTGATGTCACACCTAAAATATTCAGCAACACCTCCACAGCGCTCCACAGAACCGACAACCACATTGAATGTAAATGAGAAGGGCATGGTGTGGCCCGTATACCACTTCTTCCAGGATCACCGCTGCCTCAGCGGCAGCCTCATGTACTTGACTTGTGAAGTGTGCCAAAGAAAAGGTTTCGTTGACATTCAGGCTGCCAGCTCAATCTGTAACTGATTTCAACGTAGGCATGTGTCTCTGGCATTTATTCTCTGGTCACCGAACACACATAAACTGACATACAGTACATTCAGTGGGAATAACATGGCACTATAGTGCCTTTCAAGGTTTTCATCTTACAAACAAAAGTAAAGTTGTATTAAATAAAAATGAACATTAAACATTATTATTTTTGACTTCAAGATTAGTGTAAATTACTGTGTGTAAATCAAGGCGGAAAGGATAAAAGAAAGTTCATTTTAGGCTGTACGACAAAAAAATTGATCATTTGTAAAAGAGGGTGTAACTTTCCATACCCACTGTACTGAACACAGTGTCCTAGTACTTTTCCTGTGATTTCCTACAAATGTAAACCGAAAGAAATGGCTTCAAAGCAACAGTGACCGCATAAACAATGTACTGTTCATATAGATTTTTGTCTAGGCAGGTGATGTAAATTGCATCCAACTGCAAAGCCTTTTTGTGGATAATGCTGAAGGAAAACAAATATGTGGTTGGCCTTTAAAGATCAATGCCTTGCGGGCTTTTATTTTGACTCCGTGCGGATGCCGTTTCTCCAGCAAGATCCTGCTGCTGAGTAATAAACAAGTGTGCATCTCAATAGCACCCTACACTCCTATATTGGGCCCTGTGGGTCTTGGTCAAAATAAGTGCACTAGGGAATGTGGGGACGTGATTTGGGACCACACAGCAAATATGGTATTATTGATTCTGGCGGTTGGGACTTTTTGCTATTAATTAGCCGCTTTAGTCAGAGCTGTAAAGATGTTCACTGGGACTGGTGTACCTGTTGATAAGATACATAGTGACTGGATACAGCTCACTGGCAACAAGAAGCTGAAATAGAAGTGGATCCCAAGCAGAGATAAACTGAAACTGAAGCAAAGCAGGAGCAGAGTACCAGGGAGCTGAGAGAGAGAGATGGAGATGCAGGGAGCTGAAACAGAGATGGAGATGCAGGGAGCTGAAACAGAGATGGAGATGCAGGGAGCTGAAACAGAGATGGAGATGCAGGGAGCTGAAACAGAGATGGAGATGCAGGGAGCTGAAACAGAGATGGAGATGCAGGGAGCTGAAACAGAGATGGAGATGCAGGGAGCTGAAACAGAGATGGAGATGCAGGGAGCTGAAACAGAGATGGAGATGCAGGGAGCTGAAACAGAGATGGAGATGCAGGGAGCTGAAACAGAAGTAGATCAGAAGCAGACACAATGTCTACAAGGACATGTGGTTCAGCAGCCCTTCTCAGCACACATCCATTATTCATGATCATAAAGCGAGTCCTCTCTAATGGGCTCTCCTTCCAGCTGTGAAGAGAGTGATCGAGAGGGAGGGGAAGAGGGAAGAGATGAAAGGTGCGAACGGGAAGGGGAGATGGGAGGATGACCGAGAAATTAGACAGATGGAAAGAGGATGGATGAGCAGAGGTGGGAGAAAGAGAGGAGTGAGTGATTGAAAGAAATCGGAGAAAAGAGATGAGTGATTTGGATAGAGAAAAGAAGAGGAAGAAAAAAGAAAGTGAGTAGGGGTGAGTGAGAAAGAAACCCAATGAGCTGTTGTATCACACAGTAGACAGTTTCCCTCTAATATTCCTGATGGGGAATCTAACAGGCTTGTGCTCAGTGAGCACACATGAAACACTTCAGGAAATTAACATTTATTTTTGGGAAAATGTGTAAGCCTACGTCCTCTTCCCGTGTGTTACATAGGGCACTACATTTAAGTAGGACATTGTACTATATAGGCCATATGGTGCCATTTAGGACACACTTAATGTGCACAGTGCAAACTCTCTCTGTGGCAGGCAACCAGAAAGACCCCGCCCCCTGTCAGTCAACCCAAGTCAAACCGCAGGCAACCAGAAAGACCCCACCCCCTGTCAGTCAACCCAAGTCAAACCGCAGGCAACCAGAAAGACCCTACCCCCTGTCAGTCAACCCAAGTCAAACAGCAGGCAACCAGAAAGACCCCACCCCCTGTCAGTCAACCCAAGTTAAACAGCAGGCAACAAGAAAGACCCCACCCCCTGTCAGTCAACCCAAGTCAATATTTGAATTTTTTGCATATTTCCAAATATTCAGATGTCATTGTGTTAATGATGAAAAATGATAATGATTTGCCCAAGTCAAAGAGTCACCTCCATCCCCACACTGACTCAACGCTGCAACAGTAACCGGGAATGGGACCAGCAGCGTTTGTGTCAGTGGCTGACACCTCACATACTGTGTAGATACCGCAGGTCATGTACATCTGACTCATTTGGGTTAGGGTTACGACATGCACACACACACACACACACACAACGTCAGATTGTCAGAACGTGGCTAAATATAAACCTTCTCTCTGTTCACCCTCAACGGTCAGTACAAAACGTGTGCAGCACTTCTTTCCGACCTCCTGTTGGTGATACGGTTGGAGCCTGTTGCACATGCCGGACATATCGATAATGTTCACACTTAAGGAGAGTGAGGAGGAGGCCTGCTAACCAGCCAAATGCTCCATCCTAAGTCCTATTGATTTCATTAGACTCCCACCAAGTCCTCCGGGACCAGCTGAGACCTCAGACAGTGTGTGTTGTTTTGCGATGAACGCTTATTGAGTCATGCATACAGAACAGAACGGAACAGGAGGAGACAACGAAGATGGGAGCACACGTGTTTCCCTAAGGAGGGAGCTGTGGATTTTCTTCTGGGGTGGGGACGTGACAGACTTCCAAAACACTTCAACTGTTATTTGGTCACATTCATGCATGCTCTATCCAGGAACGGTACTTCCGACCAAATTGTCTCTCTTCTCATGGTACAGCTGGGCAAAATGTGTCTGTGGTTTGACGATTGCCGTGCAAAAGTAAGCACTGGCTGATAAACACGACCACAACACGGCCACATAGGTGAGGAGGTCAAGTCAGTGTATTACACATGTTAAATGCCCAGCCAGGGCAATGTGTTGGCTGACCCACAGCCAGTCAAAGAGGACCGTGAACTTCTCCTCTCCTTCTGCGGGGGGGTTAAGAGAAGCAGCAGCAGCACTGTACAACGCCATGCGAGCCTGTGACGTCAACAAGCCTATCGTAGAGACCTATTCGCCCCCGTGGCTCTTCCACATCGCCCCACCCTTGGCCCTTCCTCATCGCCCCCCCTGGCTCTTCCTCATCGCCCCCCCTGGCTCTACCTCCCCCCCCCCCAGTTCTTCCACACGCAGACCCCCACTGAACCACTGCATTGACAACATGACAACTACATCAGACAAGAGCCAGTACATTCAGGAGGCCCGGTGTCCTTCATTGCCTTTATTTTTATATGCGTGGCGATGCCGACCCAACGGACCCTTTAGTACCAAACGATGTGCTCCGACTGTCAACTACAGGGTGTGTGCTTTAATTTATCCACTTTCATAATGGGCAATTTAAAAGGATGCATCTGTATGATCCCTTCCTGGGTTTTAACTCGGGGTGTAAATGACTCAACGAGCACTGGATGACAGCTCTCGATGACTAAATATAGTAAACAGGGGCCAGCATGGCAGGACAACCCCTGTTTTCCGGCAGAGCAGCACAATACTCCACCTGAGATTTCTTGCCTCCACACCCTGACAGCCACAGACTTCCACAGCACCTTGCCTTTGTGAGGATCGGCATCAGGGCGACTGAGATAACACAAAATGTTACGCAGTACAAAGTACTACAAAGTACCAATACTATTATAAGGATTCATCCAGAGGGCTAAGATAACTTTAAAAGATAACCTTGTGATGCTGAGGACTTGAAAGATTTGTAAAAAGGATTTGCAATCTCCAGCATGCCGTTATGCAAGATTTTAGTTCTGGGTTGCTGCCATTAAATGATCTGTGATATTCAAGGAAATTCTATAGACGTAACAGTACAGGGCATATATCGTAACAGATAGGTCCCAAACAGAAAGGACCAAATATCAGTTTAGACTGTGAAAAAAGAGTCTCCAACCAGCTGGGGACACCAGAGGACACCGTTAAAGGCATTCTTCATGTCCTCATTAGGAAGACGCTGAGTGGCCTAGAAAAATAGTCCACAAGATTGAGGTGGTCGACACACCTACTCTCACACTTCCCTTGTGACTGCTGACACTTTTACCATCCCACCAACATGGCTACTTAAAGACAGGGGCATGAGGTAAAGCATAAGGTTAAAACATGAGGTAAAAACTAGAGGTAAAACAAATACAGCTCAAATTGGAACTAGCGATTGAACAGTTCAACAGACAGATGAAAGAGATTTGCTTTTTAACAGAAATACATTGGGGGGGGGGTGCGCACTATACACATTATCAGAATAAGACAAATTAAACGTATGACCTTTAATCCTGGAAAGCACAGAAAAATGTGCTAAATAGCAGGGAGAATTAACAGCTCCATGATGATGATTCATAATTAATCACGATATTAATGATCGTTATACAATCCACTACCAATGGGCAGTGTTTTGAGCGCTATCAGTTTTCATCCAAGAAAGTCCTATTAAAAGGAGTTTGAATAATGTGACAATAATGTTTCAATTCAGAGGGATTTGTAATGTGTTAAAGATGGAGCGCAGCACAGAGGTTCTCGTACTCGGACATTACAAAGAAGAGGACTTCTTCTGAATTCAACTGCAAACACGGTCATTATTCGGCTATAACAATTGGGTGTGAATGCAAGTGCGTTCATTCATTGAAAACAAACGCCGTGTGCATCCATCCTGTCCTGTGTGGATGCTGGGTGATCAGCCCTGTTGCTACAGCAACACCGATGAACCCGCTGAATTGGACCAATCACTGCTCTGCTCTTCGACATCAGCATCAAGTGCGGTATTGCAATTTATATGATCAATGACTGTAGGCCTAATCAATTATATAACAAACCCCCGAGGTTCAATGATGGCAATGACAAGAAAGCCCATAATAATATGCAACAACATACATAGACATTGAAATTGTGTCCGAACGAGCCGTACAATGGTCAGACTGCGATACTTAAAATATAAATAAATCTGATTTTAAACCGTGAAACGAGAAAATTAAAAAAATGATTTCTCCAATGGCCTTACCTGGATGTATATAGGCTTCCTCAGCCAGAGCAGTGAAAACAGACCTCTTGCCATGGCAAACAGCTCATCTCACACCACTATAACCTGCCAGATTAAAAAAAAACACATAAAGCGAACATGAAATGAATCTACCGTTGTATTTTACGCAATAGTTATGTCTCATGCTGCAATAATATTTAGACACATATAGTCTTCATGAAAAAAAGCAAGTGTCCAGTTCACCAGATCATTTCTCACTATCTAATAGTAGCTCTTGCAAGTGCGCCTCCGATGCCGCAAAACAGCATCAACGGACTGCTGTCAGCGGCTGTGTGCTCCGGTTGGTGCGTGCGTGTGCGTGCGTGTGCGCTTATTATAGGGAACAACTGTAGCACCCTAAAAACAACCACACATAAATATACTAGATAGGAAAATCTCGTGATACATGCTGATTAAGATGCATCTCTTGCTTGAACAGTGTCAGGGAGACATCTTTTAGATCATTTTTTTGGCACGTGTTTTTTTTAGGGTGAAGGTTGAATGGTGGATTTAGGGTGAGAACCGTATTTATTGTAATGAGTCGGATCGTATTATTTGATGTGTTTTGTATATTGTTGCTGAAATAGTTGAGGACTTTTAATTCATACTTCCCAAAATCAAAAGCGAAAACTAAAAGGGGGATATAGTGGACATTAAAGGGCAATTATCTGAGATCTGCCAACCTAATCCCAAAGAATAATTGGTCGTAGCCAAACAGTCAATGACCAAGAAACAAACAAACAAACAAGTCCAAATATTCAGTTACGTTATGCAGTTAGAGTTAAAAACACAAAAACAAATAGTAGTCCTATTTAAGCGTGGGATACTTTAATTGACCAATCAGCCCTTGAATATGAACATCATTAACCAAAAAATGAGATGGTCCATTTTACAGCACCTAAATTGGAAAGGTATGTGAAATATTCAAATGAACTGGACTCCATTAGAGACAATAACAATAAGATTTCTATAATTTCTCTGTGCAATTGTCAACGATCAAAGATTCCCACTGAAGGAGCCAAGGAAACGATCTCCCTTTTCAGGGGCATTTTTCAGATGTAAGAAATGTGCTATTCTGTCACCTTGCCTCCTGCTTTAACATGGGGTCTTGGGTTTTTGGTGTAAATACAAAGAATTACATTTTAGCCAATCCAACACTTCACATCACCCTGAGAACACCATGCCTACTGGAAAGCCTGTTGTTTGGAGCATTGTGAAGCCAGCCGTATAATACACTCTTATATAATTAGGGACCTATCCTAGCCAGCTCTCAAATCAAAGTATGTCAAATTATGCAAATTGCTCTGTTCAAATGGTTATAACACTACAATGCAGGCAATTGCAAAAATAAAAACCGATTGTGAGCTTGAAGTCTGACCCATTTGTTTACCTTTTTGACAGATTCAGGCTCTGGCTCCATTGTAGTTTCTAAAACATCAATTATGTGTCATACGAAGGAGGAGGTGACTGAGGTATTGGGGGCTCGGGTCGGGACCCGAGGGATGGGCTCAGGGGGGCGGTGGGTAGAAAGGTACACACACAAACACACACTATCCATACCCTTTGTGAGTGCAGGTGTGCTAGCGTAGCTACCATTGTCATTGTAGAGATGGAGAGAGGCAGCCAGAGGAGACACGGTAATGGAGAACAGAAATGTGGGCCAGCTGCAGCAGGAATTGATGTCTGTTCTGGCCGATTTAGAGGACAGCATGCATCAACCAGGGGATACGCTACAAACTGTTTCCATGCTCACGATAAATCCCCATTTACTATATAATACACATGTGCGTGTTCTCTTATCGTGCTTGTTGTTTGGCAACTAAGACGTATTCACAGGGTTGAGCAACAGGGATATAAAGCCCTGCATGCTCACTGCAGAATGACACTGGCTCTCCAGACTTACCAGGGGAATGTGTCTGAGAAACGACTGAAGGCATCGAATGAGACGCGGGAAGAATACGTCTTTGGAAATACTAGCCTAAATCCTTGTGTTTATGTACATAGTAACCAGTACTGAATGAACACTAAATGGGATTATACACTGGATATCAAAATCAATAGCTATATGTGATGCTGTGTTATTTCGCATAGGTTTTGGACAATGAGGCCAGATTGAAGCTGACTCTTTTACGGTGTGATGAAGAACGAGAGGTCTGGATATGGAAGAGTCTTCCGTACGAACCAGACCAGACTGACCTGAACCAGCAAATTGGGTTCGTACTCCAGTTCTGCTGGGCAAACCTTACATGCTTCTGAATTCATTTACACTGCCCATGAATTTCATCCGATTCATCTCTGTGGTTTTGCATTCAATTCGTTGTCACGACTCGGGGGACAGAAGAAAACGAACAATGTTGCATTACATCACTTAATGTAGGAATGGTTTAAATCAGGACGTGTATTTTGTGGACTGCGTTTACCATTTTAACAAAGAGTTCTAGTGCCAATCTATGCGTTAGAGTACAGCGCTGCTCTTTCTCTCTCTTAAGGAAGTAAAAAGGTCCAGAGGGCGCCAACCTGTTTTGTCACCTGGAACAGGTCTGTGACAGAGTCCGACAGGCTGCCCTGGACCTGCAGGAGAGACCAACACACACCCAGGACTGCAACCCGAGGAGCAACATGACCCAGAGAGACCAGCAGCTCCGGACAGTACAGTGCTCCAGGAGAGGAACGGACATGTCAACCAGCAAGAGAGAGAGACGGGGGTAGACACATGAATTGTGCACTTGACCAGCATTTTGATTTTCAAAACGGATGCCTGCCTGTGTGTCATTGGCGGCGACAGGGCGTGGCCAGATGGTGCTGTAGCTCCCCCTATAATTGCCGTAGCACACGCCCAGCACCCCCAAGAAATGTCTGTAATTTTTTATATTTATATTTTAATGTTCTTTTGATGTTGTTAAAAACGGGAAATAAATAATAATTTAAAAATAAATATTTTTGTATAAAATAACATGAGGCACAAACATGCTTTAGCTAATGGGCGCAGCGACTGGTTAACTTTGGGCCTTAACGTGAAACTTCCTGTCACATCAGTTAGCTGTGAACGCAGTTTTTCTTGCCTGGGCCGTGTACAAAACTACATGAGGAACAGTAGTGGAGACACTAGGACCAGTAATCTGGCACTTTTGGCTATAGACACGGAGAGAACGAGGACCATTGACTGCGAAAACATCATTGATCAGGGCTTGAATTTCGGTGCGGGATTGCGGGGATTGCGCATAATTTAAACCATTCCTGCAAGGTTAGTTTTTATTGTGCGAGAAATTACAGCACAAATATATTTGCTTCATCTCAGACCGAGGTAAAGTTGGTTGGATATTCGATATTGGGTATTTAACAGATATTCGAAGCCCGAGATCAGGTCCGGTTTTCCCGCAAGCAGCAACACTACACCCGGGTGATCAACCGACAGAAACCTCCGTCAGCTTATAGTTAGGGACCGTCAATAAAGTACAAGTCTCAACGTTATTAATTCAATAGCTGTTTAACCATTTGCCCTTGAAACTTCAAACCACTTTAAGATTGTTTTATAGAGGACACTCACATTTTGCACAGCTTAGTTTTTTTAAGGAAATGGTGTTAGAGACGTTTAATAAACATTAAAAAATTGTAAAAATCTATCTTTTTTTGTGAAATCACTTGAAAACCTCAATTTACTTTCATATTGTCTACACATGTCTTTCACATGTTGCACATGATTTGGTTTTTCAAAATAAAACATTTTAAGTTTTAGAAATACATTTAAATACTGGAAATCTCATTAGGTTTTTTGTGCTGTGACCTATTAACCTCAAACCACTTTCAGATAGTCTGCAGGGGCCACCCACAGGTTGCACAACTGGAAATGCTCAATTCATGCATACAAACCTGTAGATATTAATAAATGAAGATTATTTAATTAGACAGATGCATCAAAAGTTATTCTCTCCCCCATAATATTTAGATCCCCCCCATGTGACCCATGTAAGGGGGGAATTCCCCCCCAGTTTAAGCTCGACTGTGTATTATGTATGTTTTATCTATAGCCCTTGAGTTGAATACTTTAATATATATTATTATATGTGTCTACCTAGGGTGGTCCGATGCGATCTACATAATGAAACACCCCAAAATCGAAGCACCTTCTCTTAAGTGTTGAGCATCCCCATAGCACCTGCAACCGAAAATCTCTGGAGCCGCCACTGCTGTGTGTCATAGTAATCTGAGTTACAGGAGGGTCACATTCCAAGAACGATGTCATGTGGTCTGTTGTGGCCGACTCTGGTTGTCCAGCATATGTGTGACTGATGACCCCTAGTGGTAAATGTGTTGTACTGCAGTTGAGAGAAGACCACTGAAATATAGCATAACCTGCTGAAAATGTTAAAAATCGACACACACACACACACACACACACAGTCACACACACTTCAACTGATACACACAGTTTAAGGCATGTCGTTTTGTGCTTTTTGATTAAGACACACTCAATTCTCCATTTTCGCTCAAATACACTTCTTTTCACACACAGAGGTTGTGCGGAGTCCCAGTTGACTAGTTAAGTACTCAACTATGGCCGTGTATAAGATCATAGTCATCGACGGTTTGTACTTTTTAAGCTTAATATTAGACCAGAGGCCGTGGTAACTGGTCACAGTCGACAAGCTAGAGTAACAAAAACAGCCACCTCCTATGTGGACCAGATGGAGGGCACAGTACGGAGACAGGAGAACATGCTGCAGGAGAACACCTCCTATGTGGACCAGATGGGGGGCACAGTACGGACACAGGAGATCACCTCCAATGTGGACCAGATGGAGGGCACAGTACGGAGACAGGAGAACATGCTGCAGGAGAACACCTCCTATGTGGACCAGATGGAGGGCACAGTACGGACACAGGAGATCACCTCCAATGTGGACCAGATGGAGGGCACAGTACGGAGACACGAGAACATGCTGCACGAGATCACCTCCTATGTGGACCAGATGGAGGGCACAGTACGGACACACGAGGACATGCTGCACGAGAACACCTCCCACGTGAACCAGCTGACACGACTACACTAGCAGTTTAATACACAAGTCGAACTGCTCTTGTGCTATTGACACACATCATACAACTCGCCCCTGGTAGACGCTGTTCTTTCTAGACAAAGTCGTCATCTGTGGCCTGGCTTTAACTATCCCCTAAAGGCAAAGGTGGGATATTAAAGTCCTCACATCTGTTGATAACTGAGTAAATGCCCTCAGCTTTGTGTTCATGACAAAAAAAGCTTTATTGTTTGGATGGATTGCTATACTTTAAACATATTACTTTTGGCCTTCAGAGGAGAATCAATGTGAAGTGGGAAAAAAGGAACTATTTGTTCATACTGTACACAATTGTGTTACACGCCTGCTTTGGAGGTGAGCACAGTACAAGCTGCTCAAGTGTGTGTGTGTGTGTGTGTTTGTGAGTGTGTGTGTGTGCACTTGTAGCTCCATATGAGCTGCTTGCAGACGGACTTGGAGGTTCAGAAGGAGCTCACCACCACGGAGTTAAAAAGGAGAAAGAGATTCTGCAGGAGGTCAGTCATGCCCTGCAGGTCTTCAGCTGTGTCCCGTGTGAGACGTCTCTACTCTGCTGAACCGTATTCTATTCAACTCTGCCCTGCTCTAATTTACTCTATTGTACTCTTCTGTACAGTATTCTACCTTTGTCCACTAAATTCGTCTCTATTGTACCCTATTGCATATTACTTTAATAACTACAGTTATTTTCCAATGATAACCATCCATTTATCTGTTCCATCAACGTGTGAGGTTTTTTTTTCATCGATTGATGTCCGCGTGCTCTCCTAGTAAGGTGAGATGTTCGTGAGGCCTCGTTCGGCTCCTGAGAAACTGGTGTCGGATCTGGGGTTAGTTGGGCCGTGTTCTCGAATTGTCACTTGGGTGAATACCGGATTGTCTAAATAGACTGAGTGAAATGTTCTCCTTCAACACTGGCCCCAATGTGTGAGCTGCAGGGCTTTGGGTACTGAAGTCTCATGACTTGATCTATTATAACTTTCTGTACGGGCGGTTTTTGTTTGCTCTGGCCTATATAAGAAGTTTCAATAGCTCATTTCAAAAAGATCAACCGCAGGACACACGCCACATGCTACTGGACCACCAGAACCTCCTCTTCATCTTCTTGTGTGGGACAAACAGGCCCAGAATCCTATCATTCGGTGACGGCGTTGTCAAGTACGGTTACAATCAATGTGCTGGCGACTTGACGGATACCTGTTGCATACAGACCGGGTCTTGGTCTGTTTGTTCCCTGGCCGGTAAGCATCTAACCGAGGACATGAATAAGCTGGGCGAACAGGAGCAGCAGATGCTTCGTATACGGAGAGACAGCGACACCAAGTCCTTCCAGCTGGAGAAGATGGAGAAGATGCTAGACGAGACCAGAGGAAAGCTGGAGAAAAGGACTAAGGCCGACACGGAAAGTAAAGAGCGGGACAACAGAGACGAAATGGGTCTGTATCAGTGTGCTCACTAATTCACTGAGGTTATTGCTAGCCGAGACCACTGCATAGAGGCACTGCATGGAGGCACTACATGGAGGCACTGCATGGTTTTTCAACTGCAAATAAACTACCGTACATGTAGTGTGTAAAAATGTCAATCTAGTCCGGTGCACGTGGTGATTTTAATCAAATGTTTCTTCAGACAAGAAAGCAGAATATAAAGGGGAAGGACTTCTCTATTTTATATATTTTATTGTCTTTAGATTCGCTGTCTAAGTTGAACGGGATACTTGTGTGCAGTTACGCCCCAACTAGAAATAATCAAAATTTACATCAAGCATATATTGTCTTTGTTTTGATCTGAGGCTCTTTCTTTGTTATGTCTAGATCCTGAACATTTATGTTTTTACAGGCCTGTTTTCCTGACTGAATAAGTCTAGCTTTGGATTTAAAGTCCTCTTTAATTTTAAATTAGGACTAAGTCGGGCTCCAGGGAACTGTCTCAACGTGTTGTCTTTCCCCCTGAGTGACTGTTTGTGTCCTGGTTGTTTCCTGGGCCTCGTCCGGAGTAGTCCAGGACCTGGAGGATAAGGTGCGTTTCACCAGGAGGGACAGAAGGAACTCTCTACATCGCACCCAGCTGCTGGAGAGCCAGATGAAGACGGTGAAGGGCGAGCTGGTGGACACACTGGACCACCTGCAGGAGCTACGAGATAGACTGAAGCGCTCACAGGCCAATGCAGAGCAGCGTACGGTAGACATGGAGAACCTGCAAGCCTGGATGAGGTGAGGCCTCACAGCCCCACAGCCCCGTGGCCCAATGGTCCAGCTAACCGGATCCGACACTCCTCAACCAATCTGTACTCTGGCCTTTCTTGGTGCCTGCTTCACGCCTATTTATCAAAGGGACCCGGACACGTTGACTTAAGATGATTCCAGAGACTGTGAGATGTTTAACTGATAGTTTACAGAAGTGCATTACATTGTCAATTACTTTCAAATCACTAGAAAAATACTTGTTGGCTTTGCTGAAAACAATGTCTGCTATGATGTCTTGATTTTATTTGGGGGTTGATAATCTTGAAACTGTCACCTCTTACTTCCTGGAGACACTTACAGCCAAACAAGAATATACATGACTAAATGACTCCTACGCGCCTACAGGGGAAAAAAGCAGAAATATGGTATCCATGGTTCTTTGTTTTGCTTGTGGTAAATTGAAATGCTTGTGCAACACTTTTGTTGCGTTTGTGTTGTTCTGTTGTCAGGGGTTCTTTGAGGTAATTATGCCCTTACAGTATTTTTCGTGCCTGTGAGGACCGTGCGTGTCAACACCTCTGAAGTCATGATGGCCAGTAAACAACACATATCTCCCTTGGCTGCCATGTATCACTTGGTACTTGTCTAACACAGGTTTCGCGATGCTATCTAAGATAGATTGAACAACTACGTTCAACTGTTTCTCCTGTTGAACTTAGTTGCCCATCAAGTAGACCTTCCCGGCCTGCCCCGCAGTCCCAGTTTATGAAAAGAAAACATCTAAGTAGCGCGTCCCTCTGGTGGTGTTCCACCTCCAATCCCTGGGATCATGTGACATTTCGTTTCATGAAACTCAGCTGAGCTATATTTTTTCTCTCTCGTGTTTCAAAATGAAAGTCTTCGGGCACCAAGTCCTAGGTTCAGCCAAAATCAAACACTTTGTGTTTTAAGTTATGAAAAATGCTCATATTAGATTGTCACATGGATGTTATCATGTCAGGTAGCGAATAAACTTTTGTTTTAGCAGCATAATTCTTCCTATTGCAGACGTCTATGGTAGCTACAATGTTACGGTAGTCTTGAATGTAATTAACTGATTATTAAACTGCAAACCTGAACTTTCTCTGGACTCACTGTGTTTCTTTGCACTCACACCATGCAGATATGTTAGTTCTGTAACTGTATCTGTTTGGTGATCGTATGTTATTAGTTGCCTTCACCAAACCGCAGGGCAGAAACTTTCTGATTGGATGATTCCAGTGTCTCAGACAGCATCTGGGATTCGTCAGTTGAATGTGTCCCTAATTGAACTCTAATTCGTACATAGTGCTCTTATTTGAACAATGTAATATGAGCTCGGGTCTATTATATCCTAAGGAGAGAATGTCGTGTCAGCTGATTATATCTATACTCTTTGCTTGAACTCCAGCCCTGTGGCAAAGATGTGATCAGAGTAAATATTGCATTTTGTTTCCCCCACAGAGACTACATCAATTGCTGGGAGGCTTTCAGCTATTGCTATCATCTGCTGAACATGTCCATGATCAAAACCCATATTCTGATGATCTTCGACAGCTAGGCTACTTACAATTTCTCCCTTGAAGAGAACCCTTGTGTTCTTTCCGGTTGACTACAGCCCTGTTTTAACTACTTCTAACATGCTTCATTTGTTTACATTTGGTCCTGATGTCGTCCATTTAAATTCACGAGATCCAAATCAGATCACAGTGCATCGTTTAGTTATCTGCACATTTTAAGAATGGTGGCACTGTCCGAATGTGGACATGATCAGTACAAAAAACACATGTTACCACCAGGCATAAACAAGGCATAACATGCTTCATTCTGAACTCTCTCTGATAGTTGTGCTCTTTTCGACATTTTGGGCACTACGTTGTGTATGTTTAGTGTGTGTGTGTGTGTTATTGAGTATAAGACATGCCGCTGTGTGTCTGCTTTCCCAGAAAGATTCTGGCTCATTTGGATGACGCATGATGAGAATAAACAAGAGGTTGTAGGCAAATGTCTGGAACTAAAAGCCCCTTAGGTCTACCAGTGCAGCACGCACACACATCTAGTTTATTTATTGAGCGATGTGATTCTCTGGGTCTGAAGCTTAACTTATAGTAATCTGTAGTGATTCAAAATCGGGATATGCTGCAGCAGCTCCTTCTCCAACAGGGGGCGCTGTAGATAGCACAGTTAGGAGAGCAAACGAGCAGACGAACCAGATCGACTAAATCATATCTGAATAAAAGGCCAGTCAACATTACATGGTTCTGATCCTTTAAATGGACACAGGGAATGTGCAAAACTGTAATGGCTAACTTGTTGTATGTAGCAGTGCTCCATGACCTGAAAGCCTGTCTAAGCAGTGGCAAACCGCTGGTAAAGTCTTTGGTCAGCGGATTTTAGGACTACCAATGGTCCAGATTACTTTGTATGTTCCTCACAAGTTGTGTTTTTTTGGTGAGAGGCTGGAGTTGATCCGGAAAAAAACTGCCTAGACAAGAGAAAGTTGCAGTCCGTTTTTCCACACTGGAGGATATTGGCTGCCTGGCTTACAGTCATTGGTTAGGGTTATGTAGCCTGCTGTATATCAACTGTTTTTAGTTGTTTTTAGAGCTTTACCTAGATAAAAGGGGAATCCCACCACCTAACTCCATTTCATGGGTCTCTAAAATGGTTCTTTTATATCACTTGTGTGTCTTTGAAAGGCTCAGTGCCATTTCACCACGGATGACTGCATTCAGAAAGTTAGACATCAGGCACTAGTTCCCACTTTTCTATTTGTAAACGTGAGCGTTCTGCCTTAATGACTAACTAGAATGCCATATGTCAATATGAATGCCAATGTCAAACGACAAACTCACTATATCAACAAATGCTCAATGGTAGAAAGTATTAACGGCGACAAATACACCCATTCTGAGTGAATGATATTTCATTCTGTGATTATGGGACCATGTAGCAGTTAATTATGGCTGTCCCCCTTGAGACCCTCATAGAAATAAATCGTTCCTCAAAACAGTCACAGCAAATGAATGTAAATCAAAACATCTATAATAGTTTTGGATTATTTTGCAAAGAAAGATTCAATCATTTTTTTGTGTGTTTGGTGTTGGGCGCAGTATATCTCAATGTGTCAATTTGTTTCTGATATTTATTCTGTGAGCAAATGGTGGTGAGCTAGTAAACAGAGAGGCTATTTTATTATATGTTTATATGCCGGGTGGATCTGTTATCAACGTTGATTACATCGTAACACCTCTACGAGGAGGAGAAAACACCTCGACGAGGAGGATGAAAGTTTCAATCATTTAAATTATTATATCATAACAATTATTATCCTTATTATCGGCCACGGTCACAGCGGCAGTAAACACAACTTGACCTCAATCTCACACACGCACATGCGTACAAACAAACATCCACACTGTCGACAACTACATCTCATACATCTTCCCTTTATTGTGCATAATAATTCTGTTCCTTTTTACTTGAATAAATTGTTCGTGAGAGTGGTCAAAAATGAATAAACACTCAACAGTGGTCTGTAAGGTTCTTTTGTCAGAGGTGGAAATAGTGATATGTATGTGTGCATATGCGTGACAAAGGTAAAATAAACACTATTCCTTTCGAGTGGTAAAAACTGGTATAAATCAAGTGTCTTCATTGTCATTGTAGTACTGTTATGACCCAACAAAAACATGTTTACTCTGTCTGTTTTTAAGTGCTTACATAACATATATTCCTCTTTAGTCAATATGGGCCTCTCCTTTTGTCTTTCGGTTGGTACTATAGCTAATCTTCCCTTGTGTATGCTGCTCTGTGTGTATGTGTGTGTGTTTGTGTTGATGTGTGGGTGGACGTGTGTGTTTGTGTTCAGCCACCAGGAAGCTATAGTCCAGAACCAGCAGCTGTTACCGTGCCGACAGAAGCTCACCGTGAAGACATCAGCGACTTCATCTCTAGAAAATGCCTAAATATGTTTGTCCTCCATGTTTGTCCTCCAGCGAGAGGAGGCCCAGTGCAACAGCGCCGCCCTGCTGGCCCGAACTCAAACCCAGGATACAGCTGCTGCTGAGGACCAGTGAGGACTTGCCCACCAAGGTGGCCACACCCATCTGCCTTAATACAGGATTCTACCTGCATGACATAGCTGTGTTTATCTGCTGCGTGTTGGTGCACGCTCGGTTACAACCACAATCACATAAACACTTATAACCTTCTTCGGAGGACACGTGCAGTTCTTTTGGGGTTTCTATGAGGGATTTCTCCAGATAACCACCACCGGCTTTCAGAATAGCAGCGAGTACCAAAACGAGGCACTGAACTCCGGTCTGACCTCTTCATCAGGACACAACAGTACAGTTCCATGTGTCCCCACGGTTCTACCTCCACCATAGACAGCTCCATGTTCTCCTCATGGAGGTACTCTAAATGGAGGTACTCTACATGGAGGTACTCTACATGGAGGTACTCTACACAGGGGTACTTTACCTGGGGGCACCCTACATGGGGGCACCCTACATGGAGGTACTCTACATGGAGGTACTCTACACAGGGGTACTTTACCTGGGGGCACCCTACATGGGGGCACCCTACATGGAGGTACTCTACACAGGGGCACTTTACTCTGCATAGGGGTATTTTGCTATTGGCAGCATGAGCGTATGTGTTTTTGGAGTTAGTAATTCAATAATATTGCCTTGCCTCGTTGCACTGTTAAACCCCTTAGGTGCCTGTTACCTCAATCAGGGGTAGAAATCCATAGACTGGGTTTTTCCTGGCGCGGAAGGACATGGTTGAGCGAGCAGTGTGATAAGAATCAGAGTGGCATAGGATATGGTATGGAAGACACATTATCTAATATGCAACGCCATGCAGGCTCCAGTTATAAGTAGTGCACTACAGTGGAAATAGGCTGCCATTTGGGACGTAGATAGGCCCACGGAAATACCAAGCTGCTAAACTCCGCATTGACTGTGCCAAGACCACTGGGTGTTTTTCTGTGATTAAGAGGGCCTTAATCAGGACATTTGGGCGGAAAGAAGGGTCAAAGGTTATTGTGTTGAATATCCATTCTGCTTGTTGATAAGAATTAATGTTTTAAAACCAGCATTATATATATTACCAAAAAGGTTGCTGCATTTAGTGTAACTGCTCATGGCATATATCTCTCCCTACGTTGGTCGGTTTGCTTCGGCTGACTTCTGTCGAAATCACCTTTCACACCTGCCATGTTTGGTTTGGCAGGATGATTTCGCCTCTGCTCTCAGCAGGAAATGAAACAGAACCGCATCTGCACAGGATTTCATCATGATGCTTCATCCAAATCTCGTCCCCGGCTCATCCTGGGAGTGGCCTTTAAAATAAGCTTCCATGTCATCCAGGTATTATATAGCAAATGATTCTGCCAGCCTCCAAAATGACACACTGTTCCCTGTATAGGACAGTACCTGGACAAGTAGTGTGCACTATGTCTACAAGCGGCGTTGATGTGGAAAATTGCATTATTTTAACCCGGTGGTTCAAACGCTGATTGGCTAAAAGCTATATTGTAAGCAGGGCATGAAATTGGCACCCGCCTACCCGCCAAATGCGGGTAACTTCTGTGATTGTCGGGTGAAACCGTCAATCTACCTGCCACGTTGGCGGGTAGCCAATAAGACAACACAACATCGAGCAAGCGTTGTGTTGTTGACCAATCACGTAGCCTATTGTTTTTGTTAAGCAAGCCCCGCTATTTACTTGGACGTTCGAGACAAAATGCTGGCGTGAAGAGGTTGCCGGCTGTAGTCAGGCAACGAAAAGAGGATGAGGAGGACGGTTCCAAAAATAAAATATCACGTTGCACAATATCAATATCGAAAATGTCGCAAGAAGTGCGATATTTATTTATACATTTATTTTGTGGAGAGATGCGTCGGTTGGCTTTGTGGCTTAGTTGTGTTCGATTTAAGCGCACGCTTGAAAACTATATATAATGAACACGTTTCATTGGCCAGTTGCCCTGTCACATGCAAGTGACAGCAAACGGGTCCACTAAACGAACAGACCCTATCGAACATGTGACGTATGTGTGAGCGCACGGGTCCACTAAACGAACAGAACCCTATCGAACACGTGACGTATGTGTTAACTCCGACTACGTGAGTGAAGAGATATATCTATTTTGAGTCATTTTCCCATAACTTTTGTGTTTTTACATATGTTTAATAATATCGAAATTAATATTGATATCGCAATATTCATGATCAATATCGCAATATCACATTTTGTCAATATCGTGCAACCCTAGTACAAACTTAAAAATAGTATTTTGATATAAATGTTATGTTTATTGTTAATCTAAAATTTAAAGTGACAAATGGATTGCAGTTAACTTGCAGGTGTTAACTAAATAAATGAGACCTTCAGTGAGATGATTGGCTGTTTATATTTGTTATTTTCTATTCTAAACGCCTGCCACACCAGGTCAGATACAGTTGTAAGTCATTATGTTGATCTAGTCATAAATGAGATTGGTTAAGTTGGTTAATAACTCGACAGCACTTCCGTCGTATTGTGTTGTGCTTTAAGACGCCCAAACAGAGGTATGTCGGCCGTTTGCCACACCCCCTAGTGCCCTATGGCTTAATTTTAGTACACTAATTGGGAATGTGTTTAAAAGCTGAAGAGAACTATCCTGTATTTCAAGACAAGTTTGCTTGGTCAAGAAACGGTAAGATCTGTAAAACGTGGCGCCTGGATACGTTCGCCTGGTCTAACTGGGGTGTGTTTTCTCTACTTGTTTCAGCACACCTGTGTGGGCGGTGTCTGTCTGTGTGCTCTCTGAGGGGCCTGCCAATCTGTTTACTCGTGTGTGTCTGTGTGTGTGTGTGTGTGTGTACAACAGACAATATGAGCAGAATGTGCTGACTCAGATGTCTGACCGTGAACGCCTGTTGATGGACCGAGCTCTAACTCGAGGCGACCGCCACAGACAAACCTCCCTCTCGGCCTCTTGGAACTAAGTGGCCAAATTCCTTAGTCGACAGTCATAGACAAAGCCCGAGGGCCAAATGGCGCCCTAACGATTGCAAATGCACTACATTCGACCAGAGCCATATATGCACCAGTCAAAAGTAGTGCACTACATGGTGGATAGGCTCCCATTTGGGATGCGGAGGGACCCACGCATACACCAAGCTGCTAAACAAAACGACCAATGTTCGGCCCCATTCTTCGGGCATCACACTTGATTTAATCTGTCGTGTTCACCCGAAGCGAAATGCTGCACACTTTCCTGTCTTCAAACATCATACCCGTTGAAAGAAATAAAGCGAAATTTTGGGCTGCTTCTTATTGCCCGCTTAGGGTTTTCGTTTTCCAAAATAAGTCTATAATATTGAACCCTCAGATTTAAGCCTTGATCCTTTTTTCATAAAACCCGTTCTTCGCGCATGTTCGTTTGTAAGCTCCGTGCATCAGGCATTCACAGAGAGATCCGTGTGGATATCTGGGAGCTGGTGCCCTGCCAACTTTTCGCATCTGCCAGGGCGAATTGCTTTATTCTATACAAGTGAAACGGATTTACTGTAACTTGGTTAATCTCCTGGGTTTCACATTTAATGAGTCCCACAAATCTTGAGAAAACAATTATATCTCACATCTCGGGTGGAGGGCTGTCTGGACACCATGAAATTGTTTTAATGTTGGCTCACATCCACACCCCTGTCTTACGCCAACTTCGGGTTTGTGTGAATGTGTTTAAAAGACAGAAATGAGTTAAACCGTGTTACAGCTTCGGTTTATTCTGGGGAGGCCTTTTGAACACTTGGAGATCACATTTTCTCCTCAGTGATTCGCACAAATGTGCCTGAACATGCAGTTCCATTCACAACGGGTTTAAAGTCTTTGAGAACTTTAATCTGGTGCATTCTCTGTCATTATCCTCCACTGCTAAACATAATGTTTGGTCTCTGCAGCTGGACCAGAGACAAAGGCAGAGAGTGAGAAAGTGAGAATGTATAAGGCGGAAAGTGAGAGAGTGAGTGTGAGGCAGAGAGTGAGACAAAGAGTGAGAGGCAGAGAGTGAGGCAGAAATAATTTTAGGAGTGCACAACACGCTTTCTGTCCCAATCTGGATTTAAACACAGTATAACACATATCTGTGACTATACGATTAATTTAAACACAGTATAACACATATCTGTGACTATACGATAAATTTGAACATGACATTAACACTTATATCTGTGAATATTAGATGGATTTGAACACAGCATTAACACTTATGTCTGTGACTTTAAGCACTGGTCTCATGGCAGCAGAGATACAGTTGTTCTCTTGCGGGATATTTTTTAAGGAACCATTTTCCTTTACATCTACAGAAAACCACCCAAAAAAGGAAACACCTACATCGAAAATGTTCTAAAAGGGCCTTGGGCAACCACAGGTCATGGGATCAATTTAAATGCTCTGTGAAATGGATGACACAAGTGTCTGGAACTCTACTCTATTATTTCATACTATACAATCCAAATGTAAACATTTTGTTGATCTTGGTTTTGAGTCAGTGTGTCTTGTAACCATAGTAGCCAAAATAATGGGCAACTAGGCCAAAATGACTTTAAATATCCTTTGTTCCTCATTGACTCAAGTGTTTCCTTTAAATGGGTGGAAGCATTTGGGTTATTTATGTGGCTGAAGCGCCACTTTGTCACGTAACATACCATAAACTGCCACCATTAGTACAACACCAACTGTGATTCCTTATACATAAATATGCTTATTACATGGTAATGTTGTAATCGGGATGTGTGCTGCATTCGTGTGGAAATGAATTGCAATAACAGTGACAAATACATGAATATGGATAAAAAATATGTATAGAGTATGGTATAGAGTATGTTAGTGGTTACACTTGAGTAAGCACAATATTTTTTTTCAAATAACAAAATCATGCTGGTGGTTTAATAAATATTGGCTTACTAGATCAAAAGTTTTGACTATGGGCTTTCCAGGTTTTTTATTGGGGGGGGGGGCGGGGCAGGGGCGGGGCGGCACAGGGGGCGGGGCGGGAGACGCCCTTTTTTCCAGCTGAGAGATGCAGTTATTATAGCGTCGCGCGTATTGAATCTTTGCAGAATCTGGAATACCTCGCACCGTCCTATTTGCCTTTGTCGTCGAGTTCATCTCAGAAAACCTCCTATCAGGTAAAACAGTTAAACGTAGAGAAGTTTAGAAACTTAATATACATCAGCTTATAGTATTGAAATACCGAATGATTTACCGGACAGCCCAGAGGCTGCGCATATGCATGCAATTTAAAAACATCTCTGAAATATATTTAATTATGTACACCTTTCCCAAAGATTTACTCTTACTAATAAGTATTACTTTATTATTGTAACCAATTATTATTTCATGTATTTATTGTGTATATTACAGTACATTTTTTGTACAAGGAGAGAACAAATATGTTTATTGGGGCTGTCGCATATATAAAATATGTAAGTAATTGTGTTTGTATGAACCTTACCGCTTAAAACATGCTGGTGGTTTTAGGGTTGTTTGTCTAAGGAATGACCCTTTATTCATCCAGTATAACCACTTAGTAAACTGCTTGGGAAAACTGGATTCATTGTTTACACGGTGACACATGGGCGTATGTTTGCAGTTGCAGGAAATGTTTATCAGACAGTACAGAAGGCTTCAATCCAAACACTCAAAATCTATATTTTTTTTAATTTACGAAGATATCACAAGTATGATTACTAATAATATCTAAGCTATTTTTACGTACATAAAATGTCATGTGTATACATGAAATGACAAGTTTGAAAATAAATGCAAAAAATTAAAAGCAATTACTATTTACTGCCTTGTTTAGAGACCTACTTTCCAGTCGGATGCTCTAACCACTAAATGGCTGCCTGACAAACCATTTAAGAGCAACAGTCAGGTTTCACATTTGATGTGAGTCTTATGATACACCAGCATGATGAGAGAAATCCTGTCAGTCAATGACAAAGAGGGGAATTCGCTTTCACACAGCTCTCTATTTGGATTATATCCTTAGAAAAGTCTCACTTTACTATGTTTACACATTACTGTATACACATTACATCGACTAGCTACTGGTTCAATTATTAGAGCCTACTTACGCCCTTACATCCACTATTTTTAGGTTTCCCTTTCTTTGTTTCCAGTAGAAAAACAATCTGAATAATTTACGAAATATTATCTTATTCCGCAAATGAAATTCTTAAATGGCCACAGTTGTCACCTTATAATAGTAGTTATTTTTTTTTTATTTCAAGCAGTTGGTTCGAAGCGAAGTAAAGGAAAGTAATTAGCATCTGCCCTCAATATGAAAATCACTCATTTTAAAATAGTGAGAAATATTCCTGTTTATATTTGTAAAAATATATCCCGTAAAAACTGAGTGTTGGAGACCACATGCTGAATCAACAGTCAACCTTTCTTTAGAGACACTTGTGAATTATTTCAAGTGCCATTGTGCCGATACTTTTGAATGCGTGTTTTTGTCAGTGATAACGACAGGACTCACCACCATCCTAACTATCTTCATTCCACCACCTTCTTTCCGGCTCCTTCTCAGAACCATGGTGATCCATAAGGAGTTCCAGACAGCAGGGAAGGAGCCTGGTCTTCAGATCTGGCGTGTGGAGAAGATGGACCTGAAGCCCGTTCCTAAACAGCTCTTCGGGAACTTCTTCACTGGAGACTGTTATGTTCTGCTGTACACCACCGCTGCCCCGTCATACTGCATCCACATGTGGCTGGGTGAGAGACTGAGATGGTCCCTGTCTGTAACCACGACGATGTACAACACCATGCTGTGTTTTTCCTAAAGCTACACATCCATTCTAGGTTCTGCAATCCTGATCCTAACTCTTAGTAGAAAAAGTTTTCAACTGACACAAGAACAGCTCTCAGGGGAAACTTCACCCTGTTTTTGCGTGTTTTTATCCCCATGAATCTCAGTGATCTCCTGCCGATATTTCCCTAATCTTTGTCTTTATTCATCGGTACCACAGGAAGTGAGAGTTCACAGGATGAGATGGGCGCGGCGGCCATCTTTACCATCCAGCTGGATGATTTCCTGGGCGGAAGCCCGGTCCAGTTTAGGGAGGTGCAGAACAACGAGTCCATCACCTTCCTGGGGTACTTCAAGTCTGGCATTAAATATAAAGTGAGATATTAGAGAATCTTTTGTTATTTCTCAAAGAGACAGTTAAGCTTTAAAAAGGTCTCTAATATAAATGGTCTTTGCTTAATACGGCATTGCTGTTGTTTGCCAATCCAGCACCTATAATTTAACACTGAATTACATTGGACCCCACAGTGCTAAAGGCAATACTGTGATTTAGCATTAATAACCAAATAGTCTGACAATGGAGTTTGAGAACGAAGGTTAAACTATTGATTACCAGATTACCAGATACCAGTTATCCACACTAATGGGTGGTAGATAAAAGTTCAGTAATCAATATTGGAGACCAGCCCATTATTAAAGTGTTGAAATCACAATATGTTAAAATACTAATAAGTCAAAGGATGTTGCACAGGGTTAAAGGGGCTACTTAGACAATTCAGACTGAAGCTACTTATAGAACTGTGTTTTCCAGTCTTCTACAGTGGTTACATTTTCCTGTAGTTGGTTTCCATGGAGAGTTAAAAATGGTAAACAGACAATAAATGGATACATCTTGGTTTAATTTTAGAAAGCCGAATGGATGGAAATGCTGGTAATATTAGCCTCTGACTCAGCTCACCAAAAAGCGACATATTTTTTGGCTCTTTAAAGAAATATGTTTTGGATTTTCATATCATAAATTTGGTGATAGGACAAAAGAATACAGACACAGGAAAGAGGACGAACTGTCTAGATGGCCGCCTCACTGTTGATCTTGAGACTGCTGTTTTGCGGATACTATTTACTGAAGCTGCCAGTTGAGGACCAGTGAGGCGTCTGCTTTTCAAACTAATGTATTTGCTCTCTTGCTTAGTGGTGCACCGGGACCTCCCACTCCTCTTTCTATTCTGGTTAGAGTCCGTTTGCACAGTTCTGTGAAAGGAGGAGTAGATTTTGTTGTAGAAGATATTCAGGTAGGGCGGACAAACGTGCAGAGGTCTTTAATCATCGAGGTTCTTTAATCATAGAGCTTACAGGGAACATGATTTAAACAAGGAACAAACACGCCACGCAAAAAAACAATGACAGACAAGAAACCTTAGGGCAGGAGGAACTTGTACAGGGACATAACAACTACTAACACGATTAAACTAGAAACAAGTGAAACCAAATAACACAAGGGATCCAAACAGAGAAATAGTGACCGACCGTTACACCTGGAATAGCCTTTATTTCTCAGAACAAGAAAAGACTGACGAGTTTCCGAAGAAAGTTATTTGTTTCAGGCTATTCTGAGCTAGTAATCGACCCCACAATCGCTGATGCTCGTTTCCAGCTACAATAGTCATTTTCAACATTAACAATATATATACTGTATTTCTGATCAATTTGACTGGGCCAGACTTGAACTAATGCTGCAGCAGTACATGTATATGTGAGGACACAGCATACAGCCATGTAGGCCACGTGTATTGTTATCCTTATGATTTGCCGTATTGTCCTGTATTGCCGCCCTGTATCCCTCAGCAAGGGGGTGTGGCCTCAGGATTCCACCACGTGGTGACCAATGACATGAATGTCAAGCGCCTGCTGCATATCAAGGGCCGCAGGGCCATCAGGGCCACGGAGGTAGAGCTGTCCTGGAAGAGCTTCAACAAAGGAGACTGCTTTATCATTGACCTGGGAAAGGTGAGATCGGATAGAGTAGCAATGGCTAGGCTCTGCAATGGCCTTCTACGTCAAGTTAATTGTATGTTTTGTGGAGCATGAAATATAAGTTACTTAATGAGGCAATTCATGATGTTAAGTCATGATGATTAACGCACATTGGTTAGCATGTTCATTAAACTCTTTTGTTGTTTCTAATCTCAGGACGTCTTCCAGTGGTGTGGCAGTGACTGCAACCGCTTTGAGCGCCTGAAGGCATCCCAAGTGGCCATCGATATTCGTGACAATGAGAGGAATGGCCGTGCCAAAGTGCAAATGATTGAGGAGGGAGGAGAACCACAGGCGGTCATAGATGTGAGACATGCAAACACACACACACACACAAACATGTGCCCTGGGTGTAACACACCCACACAGGCTGGCATCGACGGCAGTGAACTTCACCACCACTTCCTGTCTCTGTAACAAAGGAAACAGCTAAGAATATCAGAGAACGGGTTACTGGCATCTGGCCTTATCAAGCTCTTTTAGCACGCTAATATGTTATAAAGTCACGCTATTTTGTCTCAGAGTAAGTGTTGTTCCTGGCTGTTCATGTTGGTCATAAACTGGACTTTTATCCCACACTGGAAACGTCACAGTTGACTTATTATTTGTCTTTATTTATGGTTGGAAGCATATATTGATCATCTAGCAAATGTGTTGTTAGTTTGGCCATTGTCAAACAGGTCTTTACTCCGGTCCATTTCTCCTGCATCCAACATGTCGTTCAGTAGAACTGATCGTTCACTCACCATCTGATCTACTCAGACCTTGACCGGTGCCCTTGTTTGTAGATTAGAGACATTATTCGCTTCACCTGTCTTGCACATCTCATATACATTCTCAAAAAGCATGACTTGGAAGTTTGAAACTTGCCGTGGTGTTGTTGTTTATATTCAGGTTCTTGGTGCCAAACCCAGCATCCCCGCGGGAAGTCCCGATGACGAGGTCGTTGATAGATCCAACAAGAAGAAGGGAGCTCTCTACATGGTAACGCCCTCTTCTGTCCTCAGTCTGTCGTGAACTGTATGTACGTTTTGCTCTGTGGCAGATCACACTGATCCATTTCCAATGCCTCTGCGTGATGCCGTTAACTGAACATGCGTTGTAGATCTCTAACGCCTCAGGCTCCATGAAGATGTCCGTGGTGGCGCCAGACAGCCCGTTCAAACAGGAGATGCTCTCCGCCAGCGAGTGTTACATCCTGGACAACGGAGTGGACAGCAATATCTTCGTCTGGAAGGGGCCTAGTGCAGACGCGTCCGAACGCAAGGCCGCCATGTCCACCGCGGAACAATTCATCAAAGAGAAGAATTACCCGAAAAACACCCAGGTAAGCGTCAGCGTGAGGCGTTGCACATGAGCCGTCACACCAACCCCTCGATATTTATACCGCCGCTAGTCAAATGTAATTTAATTGGTCATATTATGTCCCAAAGAAAAGAACCGGCACGCAGCTCTGAGCGGTGACCTGGACTTGCTATTCCGTCTGCTGTAATGGCCCTGTACAGATTACCCGGGCTCACTCTAAGTCCTTCGCTATCTATTTGTGTCCTGTCAGGTCCAGGTGTTGCCAGCTGGAGCCGAGACCACACTGTTCAAGCAGTTCTTCTGTAACTGGAAGGACAAGTACCAGACCACCGGACCTGGAAAGGCCTACAGCGTGGGCCACATCGCCCGGGTCGAACAGGTCCCCTTCGATTCCGCCAGCCTGCACAGCAACCAAACCATGGCTGCCCAACACGGCATGGTGGATGACGGATCTGGAAAGGTTCAGGTACGTCTGGATATAGCCTGATGATTTGACTCTTAAAATGACCTTGCAATATAACAGATTCACATCCAAAGGGAGAGTGACACGTAGAGATGTCCCAATGAATGAGGCTATATCGTCCCAGCTGGAAGCATAGTATTTGGTATTTGTTTTATCAAGTTCCCATGACCTCATGTGTAAAGATTACAGCTAAGACTTCATGGTTGAGTGAGCAGCATGACAGGAACCGGAACATGTTTCGGAAGACACATATCTCAACATTAAATGTCCCAAGTTAGGTGGGAGTTGCCAAAATGGAGCAGGGCCTTGATCACAAATTTGATATCACAAAATTATGTAGAAAAAAAGGTTAAAGCAAAATAAAAAATTCTAAATGTATAGTCATTAGTATTGGTACTCTTCCTACTGGTTCCTCTTCTGGATTTATCTGTTAACTTGGTAACTAATGGTGATGTTTCTCCTCAGATGTGGCGGGTAGAGAATGGTGACAAGGTGCCAGTGGACCCCTCCAGTTATGGCCACTTCTATGGAGGTGACTGCTACCTGGTCCTGTACAGCTACCGTGCAGGAAGCAGGGAGCAGCACATCATCTACACCTGGTAAGTGTTGTTCACTCTGTTGTCACTAGAGGGAGCCATTATCATTGCATTGCCCTGCTCGTAAGTTGCGACAACCAATGGACCCAAAATGTCCATAAACCATTACATAGTTAGCTGATATATAAAATACCTATCCACGCGTTGTAAGATATATCGAGCATCAGCAACATCTGGGCAAACAAGGCTTTATTTTGTTCTACAAGAGAGTACATTTCCCTTTGTATCCGTTATTCCAAACCCACAAATGTAATTGAATTTGTTTTTAGGCAAGGTCTGAAGTGCACTCAGGATGAACTAGCCGCCTCTGCCTTCCTGACCGTCAGGCTGGACGACTCCATGGGAGGTTCACCCGTTCAGGTAACACACTCTTTACGCAGCCAGGAACCAGGGCCCTGGACCCAAGGTTCAGAGGGCCACTATGGGCCTACAGGCTCCACCTGATTGTACCGTACTAAAGGGTGCTGATGTATCCAAAACCAAATAGCCTGTGTGTGACGGAGGTCGTCCTTCCTCCAGGTGCGTGTGACTCAGGGCCAGGAGCCGGCCCACCTGATGAGCCTGTTCAAGGGGAAGCCCCTGGTGATCCACCTGGGCGGAACGTCCCGTAAAGGGGGCCAGAGCAAGGCAGGCTCCATGCGCCTCTTTCATATCCGCCAGAGTTCTACCAAGGCCACGCGGGCTGTAGAGGTCAGTCGGTCACACGACGTGGGCGCGCTTACACACACACACACACATACACACACACGGTTGGGTTATGCATGGATCATGCAGCATAAACCTTACCCATCTTCTCATCTTAAGGTGCAACCCTCTGCTGCCTCCCTGAACTCCAACGATGTGTTTGTCCTGAAGTCCCCGGACGCTTTGTTTTCATGGAGGGGTGTGGGTGCTACCGATGAGGAGCTGGCTGGGGCCAAGTATGTCACCTCTTTCCTGGGAGGAAGTGTGACGGACGTCTCCGAGGGCAAGGAGCCAGGTGGGTGTGTTAGTCTTGTTTTTGTGATGGTACGGTTTATTTAGATGCGTTTTTTTAATATATATTAACGCTTCTATTGTTCATGAATTGTACACATGCTGAACTGTCGATACAGAATGACGTACTCACTGTCGTTAATTCGTGTTCTTTTCGAAAGCTATGTCTTCCAATAGGCTTTCTAGGAGTTTTTTCCGTTGTTCTCGATCGGTGTTGACTGAAACGTGTTTTTGATGTGCCACGTGTTGATCTGCTCTGTTCCCCAGCTGGCTTTTGGTCCGCTCTGGGAGGGAAAAAGGATTATCAGACCTCTAGGAGTCTGCAGAAGATGGTTAAACCACCGCGCCTGTTTGGCTGCTCCAACAAGACTGGCAGGCTGATTGTAAGTACAGGAGCATCTTATTGGGTTGGAATATTTGTCTGTGACAGACTATTTAATCCTGCTGCGCTCACTTTCACATCGCTCTTGTCCTTTTTCTCTCACCTCTCTCTCTCTCTCTCTCTCCTCTCTCTCTGTCTCAGGCTGAGGAGGTACCCGGAGATTTCAACCAGTCGGACTTGGCAACCGATGACGTCATGCTTCTGGACACTTGGGATCAGGTAGCGTCATGGTTTTTTACAGAAAGTGCTCCAAGCTGATCGCTTCTTCCACATCCTTTGTTTCTGTTTCCTACACCGTCGCCCCCTTAGGGTGCAGTGCTGATGTCAGAGAAATAGATTTGCACGCTTCCTGGCATAGTCACGATGATCCCTCAATAGACATCACATGTTATTTATTGGAATTGAAGTGCTGTTCTATGATATCTATTTCTGTGTATGATTGACTCTTTTTTCAATCCACTTTCATAGATCTTTGTCTGGATCGGCAACGAGGCCAATGAAGTGGAGAGAACTGGATCAGGAACGATTGGTAGGATTTATGAATAATCAGTTAATTGGCCGTTGCTCATATATGCACGCAGTGACATTGTCACTGGCCTAGAGTAGCAATCTTCGAGCCTCAATGTAAATGTTCCTTCTCGTCTTATAGCCACAGGCTATGTGGATACCGACCCGTCTGGCCGCCGGGGAATTCCCATCACCACTGTCAAGCAGGGATCGGAACCGCCAACGTTCACCGGATGGTTTCAGGGATGGGACCCCAAGATGTGGGAGAAAGACCCCCTGGATCGTATCCGCGCCAACTTTTAAACTACATTGGTCGTGTAGTACGAAGCACACTACCCACAACTGCCTTCACTCCCTCGCATGGCTTCTTCTGCTCTACCGTGCACACTCCCGAACAAACAAGGACACCTGGGATATCTGTTAGGAGACTCACACACCAGATTAAACTGGCTTGTGATATTGGTCTAGTTTATAGTTTTCAGCTTGGATTAGCTGTCTGTGTTCTTGCATACTCCATAGGGATTGTCCACCGCATCTTTTACATAACAATATGCTGAAAGGAGTTTAAATGATAGCACTAACAGACACTTAGGCTATGCTTAGATGTCACCGAATAGCATTTCTTTAGTCGTATTATTATCACGTGTAACTGTGTGACCTCCTTGATAAAAACATATATACAATTTAAAAAAGAAAACCCAATACTCAAATGCAGGAATATAAAAGGGATAGTTAATTCAGGTAAATTTATTTTTCAGTGTAAATGTGGCCTTAGCGACGAAAGTAATTTAAAACTGCTATATTATTTGAAAAAAGTAAGTGCCTAACTAAGCATGTTTACTGGAGTCATTTTACCCTGAATCTTAAATAAAAGAGAAAGACCTTGTTTGAAACAGGACATATACATTGTGAGGTTATGGAATTTGGTCAATTTTGTCATAAAATATCCTGCTTTTTAACTGACTGTGTTTTTATTGCCTCTTGCAAATACATAAATTAACTAATTGTCTGTGTTGCTTTATGTACTTGAAGTGTTTTTAGAGACATGGTTTTAATCAATCTCATATAGCTGAAGCGTATGGGGCAGCAACTTGTAATCTCATATACTGTAGCGTGTGTGGGGCAGCAACTTGAAATCTCATATACTGTAGCGTGTGTGGGGCAGCAACTTGCAATCTCATATACTGTAGCGTGTTTGGGGCAGCAACTTGCAATCTCATATACTGTAGCATGTGTGGGGCAGCAACTTGCAATCTCATATACTGTAGCGTGTGTGGGGCAGCAACTTGTAATCTCATATACCGTAGCGTGTGTGGGGCAGCAACTTGTAATCTCATATACTGTAGCGTGTTTGGGGCAGCAACTTGAAATCTCATATACTGTAGCGTGTGTGGGGCAGCAACTTGCAATCTCATATACTGTAGCGTGTTTGGGGCAGCAACTTGCAATCTCATATACTGTAGCATGTGTGGGGCAGCAACTTGTAATCTCATATACCGTAGCGTGTGTGGGGCAGCAACTTGTAATCTCATATACCGTAGCGTGTGTGGGGCAGCAACTTGTAATCTCATATACCGTAGCGTGTGTGGGGCAGCAACTTGTAATCTCATATACCGTAGCGTGTGTGGGGCAGCAACTTGTAATCTCATATACCGTAGCGTGTGTGGGGCAGCAACTTGTAATCTCATATACCGTAGCGTGTGTGGGGCAGCAACTTGCAATCTCATATACTGTAGCGTGTGTGGGGCAGCAACTTGTACGCCATTCTAACAGATCCTGATCATGCTCACCATAAACCGGTCTCTGCGGAGTCTCACTGCGTTAAATCACTGAGCAGAGTCTCTCTGTCATTACCCTGGTGACTGGTACCCATCTGGCTGTTGCCCATTACCCGCGCTGCTGAAAGGCGCCAGTTTAGTCAAGTTCCCTTTACTTTGCCATTACACTAACAGCCACTATGAACCTGGGGATTGTTCCGCATCACTGGCAGCTCTTCAGGCGTCAGCTTGCCCTGCCTGTTGACCTTGCTAACAATGACAAAAAGAGGTTAATGGGTAAGTAGGTAAGTCTTTCAGGGTAAATTAAAGGACTGTAGCATAAACATCAACATGAGTAGACGCTGGATATTTAGATAACAGGCCTACATAATACAACAGAAAAGACTTGTGTCAGCCATCGTGGACACCCTTGCTGTGTGAAGAGTGGTATACACATTACTGTTTTAATGTATGAATGCCAGTTGAATTTAATGTGTGGATTAAAAAGAACCTTTTCTAATATGTGTTCGTGTGTGTGTGTAGCTGTCTAGCCATATTCCACACCTGTTGTTGCTTTATTGCAGGCTAAAACACACACACACTTTGGCCCTAACGACTATCTGACTTTGCCACTCCATTGTGCTCATTTGAAAAATGTTGCAAACTTGTTCTACGTGGAAAAACCTAAATGTTGAACAAAATGATAATCCTTGATATTGTTTTCCATTTTGGCTTTGGGATAGTAGTAAATGCATGAAGATGCTAGGCGACCTGCTTTATAGTCGTGTTTCCCCTCCAACACTCTAGGTGGCGAGATGTGTCTTCGGTTTGTATCTTTTCTTGACAATTTCACCGGAAATGCATGCATCGTGGTCGTTTCCGGAAGATTTTCAGAGCTGAAGAAGTGGCCCCAACATAAGTAATTCATTAGAGTATTTAACTAGCTCGGTAGCTATCTGAGCCGCTCCACTAACTATTGTTATTACTGTAGTGCGTATTTCTTAAAAACATTTTTTTGGGGGGGTCATCATTGCGCTAAGAAATGATCCTGTCCCTTGCTACCCCGCACAGCCATGTCCTCAAAGCCACATCAAAGCAGCGCTGTAGCCTGTAGCTAGCTAACGACTTGGACTGTAGCTAACGTTAGCTAGTTTCCACTTAGCACTCTGTTGTTGACATTTTCTCTCTCGTTACATGGACTTTTCCGTTGCATGATCCCACGTCTCTACAGAGGCATTGTATTATGCTGTTTAGAGTTTTTCCTGTAGCTTTGTAGCTAACTTTATTTTGCATTGTTTTTATAACTTTTTTTACCAACAACTACTTCGAGCCTAGCGCGCTAGTCCGCTATAGTCGTTAGCGTCTGGGTCAACAGCAAACACAAAGACCGCTGTCTTGACGTACTATTCGCGTTATATTTTCGTGTTTTTTTTTATTAGTAACACGTTTGCTCTCTGAAACACAATGGCTTCTTCGTCGGGGAACGATGACGACCTTACCATTCCCCGGGCAGCTATCAACAAAATGATCAAAGAGACTTTGCCCAACGTGCGGGTCGCAAACGATGCCAGGGAGCTTGTCGTGAACTGCTGCACAGAATTCATACATCTGATTTCATCGGAGGCAAATGAGATCTGCAACAAGTCGGAGAAGAAGACCATATCACCTGAACACGTCATTAATGGTCAGTGTCGTAGTCGTGCCTATATTGTGTAGCAACATACTGGAAATGTGTGTGTGTTGTAGAGGTTGTAATGCACAAAGCTATGCATAATACAAGTGTTTCATTAGGGTGCATTCTGGTTTCTGCTTTTTCTGACCCCCCACCTAACCTTGTTTGCATTCTTCTTCACAGCACTTGAGAGTCTAGGTTTTGGGTCGTACATAACGGAGGTGAAGGATGTCTTGCAGGAGTGTAAAACCGTAGCACTTAAAAGGAGGAAGGCCAGTTCCCGTTTAGAGAACTTGGGTATCCCAGAAGAAGAACTTCTCAGACAACAGCAGGAACTTTTTGCCAAGGTGAACCTTAAGACTGATCTGACTGCTACTTTTCCATTTAATTATTTGGTTAAAAACTCTTAACAATCCTGTTGCCAAGTTATTAGCTAGGGTGTTTTAGACTAAAGAAGCAGTAGTTCACCCCTAATCTTCAGTTCTTTCAGTGTTGTGTTGGTTGTCATTTCAAAACATGTGTTTGGTCATTCATGTTTGAGACACCTTAGGTTTAAATAAAGTAATCTCTTAGCATGGAGCTTGCAAATTGTAATTTTAAAGTACACTGCAAGATGGTATAACTTCAATGACCGGTGGTATTCTGAACAAGATATCAAGATGCGTCGCTTACTCCTGATTTTGCCGTTATGAATATGCACTTGCTGTCACACAAACACATGTCATAGTGCTGTTCTTGGGTGACCTGCCTATGCAGTCATTAAACCAAGTTGTTTAGCTGAAAGTCATATGGATGTCACATCACTCCTCTATCCCTGAACTCGCAGAACCATACACGTATGCATTTTAAGTATGCAGAACAGAGGAGTTTGGATCTGACTGGGTTTATTGCTGTGCTCTAGCTCTATTGCTTCGGGGGTTGTGCTGTTTGTCAACTTGGCATCCCTCTACTTCCTCATACATATTATTGGATATTCCCCTATGCCAGTGGATTAGTCCGTACCCACCTGATGCTAGTGTGTCAATACTCTCTTGGACTGGACTTATCACATGTTTTAGTAGGATCGTTTACAGATGAGCTTTGAGCTTCACTCTGCAGTGAGTTGGCTGAACAAAAATATCAGCTTTTCCATGATGTTAGATTGTTGGATAACTTCGCAGTAGCACCACTATGTACCCGGATACGCTTTTCTCTGCAATTGTCGCCAGACTAAAGCCACCACACCAACCTTTCTTGCAGATGTTCTTTCCCCAGTGGAGATTTTGTGTAGTTGTAATGTTCTTTACTGGTGCTGTCACACATTTTCCTCCATAACCTAAACGCTGTTGTTTTTTGGTTCCAGGCTCGGCAGCAGCAAGCAGAACTGGCCCAACAGGAGTGGCTCCAGATGCAACAGGCTGCCCAGCAGGCCCAATTGGCTGCAGCATCTGCAAGTGCCGGGCAACAGGCGGGCTCCTCCCAGGATGAGGATGACGAGGATGACATGTAATGATGAAGATTAACCCGGGGTCTGGCCTGGAAAGGCAGGGTTGTGTTCATTACACGGTGGCAATACGTTTTGCCACAGATACTGAAAGCAAGTTTTTCTTGTTGGATGGATATATAGAAGGCTAACGATCTGTTATCCCCTTTTCATCTTTACTGAACATGACCCAGGTCATGGCCCCTTTGTTTGGACAGTGTCAGCAAGCAGATCTCGCTCTTGCTAAAATAAAAACATCTGAGCAGTGTTCAGACGAGATGCACATACCCGTACCAGTCACCCCTACCAGTCAAGTATCAGGAGCACTCACTTACGGAAATGATCAAGGTTTATTCATGTTTTAGCATTTTTTGTTTTTTTGATGGAGGCTCCTAAGAATAAACTTTTGGACACAAATGTAAGCTTCCCTTTATTTTCTTAAAAACACCTTTGTTAACTTGGATCCGAGTGTTCCAAGTATGCAATTTGGGTGACAAACCCAGAAGTGCTGAACTCCCTGAGCATGTGATGAGTCCACATTTATGTTCTATGTGTGGAGGCTGGTGCAGTTGGCACTCGATACTCTTCAAACGTTCACTTTGTAAAAAAAAAAAAAAAAGTCCTTGGTATCTTCTAGGTGGAATCAGATTTTTTTTTTTTTTTATGTGTCTCAAATGGCACAATTTATGTCATATCCTACATTTGACCAGGTCATGTAGTGCATTTTGGAGGGCGGTAGGGGTGCCATTTAGGACACATGTGACATGTTTCTGAGACATTTTACGGTGTTACAAATATGTATTTGAACTTGTTTTGTAAAATAGGATTGAAATACTTTTTGTGTTATTTTAGCTCCGTTGTTGTATGGTATAATAAGTAGGTTTCTATTTTCCTTCTATTCTCCTACAGTATTGCTAACTCCTTAGCTACTTATTTCACAATCGTGTCGACTCCTAGAACCAAAGATATAGGTTGCACCCTAAATGGAACCTTATTCCGTCCTTTACAGTGCACGCAGTTGACCCCCTTCAGAGGTATGGTGCACTTATTGGAGAATAGTGTCCGATTTGGGCTGCATCCCAAGCAGATCTAAACCCCTGTGGATGAGAGGAGCCCAGGTTTATGTTCCATGTGTGGAGACTTTGCTGCAATAGGCGCTCCGGTTACTGTTCAGTGCCCATGGGAACTTTTGCTTTGTAAATATACTTTGATATCCTGTCTGAATCGGATTTGTGTGTCCCAAATGGTACCCTAGTTCTTTGTACAGTGCAAAAGTGCTGCACTATATAGGAATTGGTGTGTCATTTGGGGGCACGTATTTTTCAGCGGTTGGGTGTGAAAATGTTGCATTGTGAATGTGTGGTGACACATCTCTGAAAATTAAAAAAAATGTTAACTTTTAGTTGTGATACACATTCACAAGCCTTCTATAAAGTTGTATTCTTTAAGCAATAAAGTTAACATGTTTTATAGAGACCATTATTTCATTTTTATGCTTTCTGGCCATGGCAGAAACTAGTGTTATTTTAAGATTGTTTTAATCTAAAGGTTTGAAAGATTTGTTGTCATGGCTTATTATTCATAAAACATGTGAGATGATTATATTGCCAGCCATTTTAAAGTGTAATTGACCTTATGCCCTGTACCATAGAGTTATCTTCCCTCAGGTGAAGTTACTGCCATTTTAACTTGAGTGTTCAGATTACCTCCCTTAGGGATAGGGTGAGAAGCTCAGTCATCCGAGAGGAACTCGGAGTAGAGCCGCTGCTCCTTTGCATAGAAAGGAGCCAGTTGAGGTGGTTCGGGCATCTTGTACAAATGCCACCTGGGCGCCTCCCTAGAGAGGTGTTCCAGGCACGTCCAGCTGGGAGGAGACCTCGGGGAAGACCCAGGACTAGGTGGAGAGATTATATCTCCACACTGGCCTGGGAACGCCTCGGGATTCCCCAGTCAGAGCTGGCTAATGTTGCCCGGGAAAGGGAAGTTTGGGGTCCCCTGCTAGAGCTGCTACCCCCGCGACCCGACCCCGGATAAGCGGTTGAAGATGAGATGTTCAGATTACCATTCACCTTTTGGCACGTTCATGTAATTGTACATTATTCTTGGGGACCAGTTGTGGCTGAACAGCACCACATTGACAACCAGTGGGTGAAAATCCCAGTGTCACACTTGGTTTATGTCGCAAATTGTTCGTCCTCATATGCAGCCCCCTCAAACCCAAAGAGCCAGCAGCAAACGCTGCGTAGAAGTGTCAGAACCTGGGAGGAAGTCTAGATAAGAGCCGGACTGTGCGGCAGCCTGTTCTCTGTGGAGATTGTATCAGTACATTTCTTTAAACCCAATCCAGATCGGTTGCACAACCAGGTGGGTGATCTGCAATATAACCAGGAGGTTTCCAGGAAAACATTGTGAGCATTTTCCGTGAATCCTAAAGGATATCTCGACATGTAATTCGGCCTTGACCCAAGTCCGTCGTCACAAAAACTAATGCAACATAAACAATCATGACAGATAAGACAGACTGTCTTAAGTCCTTAACACTAAACTATTCCTGTGTCTATGAGTTCAAACATTATGCTACTAACTCCTTACAGCGTAGCACCCCATAGTCTTAACACAACAGCTTGAAACTATATTTCTGATGAGATGTTCATCCTGGTATCTCAATTTGTTAATCACTTCACTGCGTTGACAATAGTCAATATACCCTTTACCATGCCTATCTAGGACTATTTAGTTTTCAAATGGACTGTCATTCTATATCAATAAGTATTTTTTCTTAATATACACAGACTTTTCTTTCACGCATTTAATGCATACGGGCCTAAGAAAACCCCTTCGTACTCACAGGCAGAGGGCGCCAGGTATATGTTGAGTGCGAGATTAAGAGAAATTGCACAATTTCAGTCCTCCAGCCGACGTTCCCACCATTCCATGTATTCAGACAGACGCAGTGGAGAACAGGTCGTTCAGTCAGCCTGTCACCTGTCCCGCAGCGGCGCACATAAAAGCGACTGTTGCTCACTAGATTTGTTAATTGAAAACAATAAAATACTTTATGCACAATTGTTCAGAACTACGCGGTTTCCGGTGAACTTCGACCTACTTTGTGCGACTAGAAGAGGGCAACGAAATTGCTGCGGTAACACAGGTGAGAGCTATTGAGGTGTCAACCAGATTGGTGTGAAGATATATCTACAAAATGCTGTTATTATTCGGTGTATTCTGCACAAAATATGACTAGTATGAGAAGGATTCGAATTGCAACTTTTCTTAATTACATAATCTTCTCAAGCTTCATATATTTAGACTTTTTTACTTTTTGCTCGCGTTGGCCAACTTTTAATAAAACATGTCCTTGACTGTTATTATTATTTGAAGCGATTACAGGTTTCTTTGAACTAAATAATTAATTAAGAATCTGATTTAGACTTCCATAAAAGTAAGCATGCAGTGCCGAGGATAATATTTTTATTTTTCAATATATTTATTTCTAGGAAAAAATACGTTTCCACACTTAAACTTTACATTATCAACACATACACGTTCACTTTACGTTATCAGGAACCACAATCCAGTATCAGGAATGGTCATATTATTTCACAAACGACATGCATTTTTTTAATCAGTTTTGAATCATTCGTCTAAATGACAAACATAGTATTTGGATATTTTCTTTAGTCACACTATATGATTTAATACTTCAAAAATAAATATATGCAAAGCGGTAACTGCTGGGTACTTGTAACTATGGGTACTTGTGAGGTAACTGCTGGGTACATGTGAGGTAACTGCTGGGTACATGGGAGGTAACTCCTGGGTACTTGTGAGGTAACTGCCGGGTACCTGTGAGGTAACTGCTGGGTACTTGTGAGGTAATAGCTGGGTACTTGTGAGGAAACTGCTGGGTACTTGTGAAGAAACTGCTGGGTACTTGTGAGGTAATAGCTGGGTACTTGTGAGGTAACTGCTGGGTACCTGTGAGTTAACTGCTGGGTACTTCTGAGGTAATAGCTGGGTACTTGTGAGAAAACTGCTCAGTACTTGTGAGGTAACTGCTGGGTACCTGTGAGTTAACTGCTGGGTACTTCTGAGGTAATAGCTGGGTACTTGTGAGGAAACTGCTCAGTACTTGTGAGGTAACTGCTGGGTACCTGTGAGTTAACTGCTGGGTACTTCTGAGGTTATAGCTGGGTACTTGTGAGGAAACTGCTCAGTACTTGTGAGGTAACTGCTGGGTACCTGTGAGTTAACTGCTGGGTACTTCTGAGGTTATAGCTGGGTACTTGTGAGGAAACTGCTCAGTACTTGTGAGGTAACTGCTGGGTACATGTGAGGAAACTGCTGGGTACTTGTGAGGTAACTGCTGGGTACTTGTGAGGTAACTGCTGGGTACCTGTGAGTTAACTGCTGGGTACTTCTGAGGTAATAGCTGGGTACTTGTGAGGAAACTGCTCAGTACTTGTGAGGTAACTGCTGGGTACCTGTGAGTTAACTGCTGGGTACTTCTGAGGTTATAGCTGGGTACTTGTGAGGAAACTGCTCAGTACTTGTGAGGTAACTGCTGGGTACTTGTGAGGTAACCAAGAAAGCAACTTTATATCATAAATGTGTTATATGCTACTGTGATTAAGTAGGTGTTCTGCACTTAAAGTAGAAGTGTGATATCAAATGCGCAAATAATATTTAATGTTGTTTTCACTTCTTATGTAACATGTGTATTTTGTGGTGGTAAAGAATGTGGTGATATTGAAATAATAACGGGGATACATGGACAAAAAGCAGTGAGACAGATTGGAAATACGTTTTGGTAGTTCATGTGTAGGAATGTTTTAAATCTTAAATTCTATTATTGAAATGCCACCAGGGCCAGACTGAGATGCTGCTCACACCAAATAGGTGTTCTCAACTCAAATAAAAGTTCATTCATGTATAAGACACCTGGCAGAAACAAGCCGTGTTTTGGCTAAAACATTCTGGTACATTGGAATCCATGGTGCTGTTAATTTCTTTGATGAATTGATATAAATCCAGTAATCCGTATTAATTATTGTTTTCCAATATTTTGTTTTAAAATATAGCTGTGTTGGCTGTGCTGTTGTAATTGTGAAGCCTTCTTTGCTCATCTTTTTCAGAAATACCAATTATTTTGGATGTGACTATAGTCTAGACATGTTTCAAAACTTGTGATAATTATGGCACAGTACCAACCAGCCACTCATGTGCTGCTGACCTTCAGCTGGCTCCAGTTGTTTTTGTTAGTCCTTCTCATTTCGACATTATAATAGTACAGCAGAACCTGCGTGCTGGGCATAAAAAATTACACATAGTAGGCATATTGTAGCCGGGCTAACATCAGCCATGTCTGAGTAAACTGTAATTAGGGTAATTCTGAAGTCTTGATGTGTGGTTGCAAGGATGTGGAGATTTAAAATGTTGGAATATCTAGTGATATACATGTTTTCAGAAAATGTGGAATGATTTTCAAGTTTGGCCAATGCCTGAAAATCACTTTGCCAGGTCACTGTGGTACTATGATCAAAGACATAATACAATAATATAGAATATCAACAGTAGTATACATTTGTCTTCAATGAATCAAATACAAATTTTAAGCCTTTTTTACAACAAAGTTGTCACAAAGTGCTTTTACAACGACCCACCCAGCGCACATAAACAAGTTGATACACAGCAGCTAGGAAACTCCCTTATGGGTCAAATTTAGGAAGAAACCTGTGGGGGTACAGTGAAACTGTGGCCCTGAACAGGGCCAAACAAGCCGGAAAGCATCCACCCACTGGGCCAAACATCAACTAAGGGACACCAGTCAACCGCAACCACTCTGGGAAGGTTCAGTTTTGCTCACAGAGTTACTCGATTTGAGCAAACAATTTTTTCTAATGCCAACATTATTGAGCAAGGTAAACATTTACATTTTGTCACCAACTACTTTGAAGAAATGCTGGTAACTTCCTGAACATTCTTCACCTTTTGAATGTAGAACAATAATATATTTAAAATCCTGTAGATCAGGGATGTCAAACCGGTTCCACGGGGGGCCTAGTGTATGCAGGTTTTTGGGTTTTCATTTAAATTAGTTCCCAGTTCAGACCTAAACAACCAGTAGGGGGTAGAACCTTACCAATTAGTGACCTAATGAATCAATCAAGTACAAGGTGAGAGCAAAGACCTGTAGACACTCAGCCCTCTATGGAACCGGTTTGACACCTGTGCTGTAGATCAACAAAGATAGAATAAATTGTCATGTTACAAGTAGAACATCAAAACAGGCTTTGTCTTCTTCGTGCATCTTCATTAGAAAGTAGTTAGGAAACGTTAGGATGTCAATTGGTTGGAAGAGGTTCCACTCCGACCTTAATGAGAGTTGATGATTCACGACATGGTCGTGGATTAATACACATTAAACCTTAAACCACACAAAAGGGATACAAAGGGATTATTGGGGCTGTTATTTTCTTCTCTCATCTCCCCCCACCGTTTTTCTCCCACCCTCCAAACCGCTAATCATCTGAGGGGCTTTTTGGGGTAATGACGTGGGTTGGGCCTTGTTGCCTAGTTACCATTCATGTGGGGACCATGGTGCGGGTTAATCTTGTGATCTTGAAAGCGGGTGCCCCCCCTCACTGAGATTGCCGGATGTTAGAATTCCAGATATTAGCGGTTTCCTTAAAACCAGCCTTATAGTTTGCTTATCTTTGGTGATTTTATTAAAATGCATGATCTGCATCAAACAAGGCGAAACAGATAGAATCGTCATATAAAATAACTAAAGTTAGAAAAAAATATACCTGATCATGGGTTGCACGAATTATGATCGACACAACTCAACGGAATGTCATGAGATGCAACAGTGAGTGATGTGTGGCTAAAACGAATAAACTGACATGACAGAGAGCAACAATTACAGGGATAAATGGGACAATCTCACTTATTCACCCTGGGGAACTGGAAACACAGCCCTTTCATCCGGAATGGGCCGGACTGATGACGTCATAGAGAGAGTTTGTTGCCTAGACAACAACCGAGCAGCGTAGATGGAATTAAAGGCTGTGTCTCTCCTCATCTTTGTCATTGGGTTAACTGGGCGCCTCCCATTCATTCACGGTAACAGCAGACGCAGGCACATTTAGTCAGGAGCAGTGGTACACCCAGACTCTCTCATAGACCCCTCTCTGTCTGTGTGCTCATGCTCTAGTGTCCGGCTGGAGGAAAATAACAGAGACCTTTAAATCCCATAGTTGATTTGCTGGGATCCTGTGGTTGCCCTATCACAGTGGGATCCTGTGGTTGCCCTATCACATTGGGATCCTGAGGTTGCCCTATCACAGTGGGATCCTGAGGTTGCCCCACCCCAGTGGGATCCTGAGGTTGCCCTATCACAGTGGGATCCTGAGGTTGCCCCACCCCAGTGGGATCCTGAGGTTGCCCTATCACAGTGGGATCCTGAGGTTGCCCTATCACAGTGGGATCCTGAGGTTGCCCCACCCCAGTGGGATCCTGAGGTTGCCCTATCACAGTGGGATCCAGGGGTTGCCCTATCACAGTGGGATCCTGAGTTTGCCCTATCACAGTGGGATCCTGAGGTTGCCCCACCCCAGTGGGATCCTGAGGTTGCCCTATCACAGTGGGATCCTGAGGTTGCCCTATCACAGTGGGATCCTGAGGTTGCCCTATCACAGTGGGATCCTGAGTTTGCCCTATCACAGTGGGATCCTGAGTTTGCCCTATCACAGTGGGATCCTGTGGTTGCCCTATCACAGTGGGATCCTGAGTTTGCCCTATCACAGTGGGATCCTGAGTTTGCCCTATCACAGTGGGATCCTGAGTTTGCCCTATCACGTAAGACTGTAGCTTTAGACTGTAACATAAGACTGTAGCGTATATGACTATTACTTAACCCTGTAGCGTAACACTGTAGCGTAACACTGTAGCGTTACACTGTAGCGTAAGACTATGGTAAGACTGTAACATAAAACTTTAGGGTATGACTGTAGCATTAGACTGTGGGATTCTTGGGCTCCCTATAAGAAAACAGCTGGGAACTGCTTTTTTTACCCGTAACTGGAGGATATTTAAAGGGCTAGTCCTTTGGGAGTAATATGTGCGTGTGACTGTTCTTTCTTGTCTGTCTGGGTGTTTTTCGTGTGCAAGAGAGTGGTTGGCAAAGTAAGAGGAGGCGATAGGAGGGAGTTATTTTTGGAAGCCGGCATCAGAGTGACGCCAGACGGTCATGTTTGCGCTTGTAGTTGCCTGTGCTGTAGGGAATCACATCCTGTTGTTTAGAGAGTCCTTCTGTGGTGTCTGTAGTGTCTGTAGTTTATGTAGTGTCTATAGTTTATGTGGTGTCTGTAGTTTATGCGGTGTATGTAGTGTCTGTAGAGTCTGTAGTGTCTGTTATGTTTGAGTCAATGACTGAGTTTCAGTATTTTACACGCGAGCAACAGTGCCAAGTCAGTGTTGTTCTGTTTAGGTGTTTATGTGAGGTCTGTTGATCTGAGCTCTTCGGTCTGTGGTTTGCAGTATGCAGACAGATTGTCAGTGTAGTAAGCTATTATGTTAGCAGTTTGCAGACAGGCTGTCAGTAGAGTAAGCTATTATGTTAGCAGTATGCAGACAGGCTGTCAGTGGAGTAAGCTATTATGTTAGCAGTATGCAGACAGGCTGTCAGTAGAGTAAGCTATTATGTTAGCAGTATGCAGACAGGCTGTCAGTAGAGTAAGCTATTATGTTAGCAGTATGCAGACAGGCTGTCAGTGGAGTAAGCTATTATGTTAGCAGAAGCATGTTTTTATTGATACGTCAGGTTTGACCAGCCCCTAACATAAACAGTCTCTTAGCATCTGCTTTTATTCAAACTGACTGGTAGTTAGTGAGTAAGTTCCTCCTGGGAGTTGAACCTGTAACCCATGTGTCGCTAGGGTAACTCTAAGATACATGCTTACCTGAGCCTGCATCTTAAACAACAACTTATTCTTTACGTAATGCACCATGTCTGGACAGTCAATCAAAGCCACATGAATATTATATGTGTGTATGACTCAATGCAGAGTCTTCTGTGTGTTTATAACATCAGTATGTGAGTCAGTCCCGAGAATCTGTCTGTTCCATGCTTGTACATGACTCTGGTCAGCGAATCAATCTGTTCAACGTTTATTACGCTTATGAGTCAGGTCAGAAAATCAGTTTGTTCTCTGTTTATTAATTGTCCGTGTACAAGTCAGAGAGTCTATTGTCAGTGAAGTGCTGCTGTTTCAAGTGGTGGGTTAACACTTGACTTGCTGTAAACTAAGCGTGCGTCCTTAATGGAACGTTAATCTCATTTATTTTAGCTGCACTATAGAGTGAATAGTGTTACCTTTTGGGATACAACCCAAACAAAGGAGCACCTATAGCAAAATGCATGTTAGCGAAGTAAACGGTTGCTTAGCAACTGTCAGACACAGTGGGTAATAAAACATCTCTGGATTCAGAATCTCACAATAACAGACCAACTTCTGATGCAATAACTACTGTATATAATATACCTCATGTTCCCAATGTCAGGTTGACATTACTGCATGTCTGGAAAGTAATTGCAGTATTTGAATTACCGATTGAAAATCTACCAGTGCCCATCTTCACTTTGTCAGGAACAGTTTGTTACTTGGTTTCCTAGTTCATCATTTCCAGAGTATTTTGGTTTTGAGTAGTTTCATGTTATGTTATGCTCTGTTCAACTCTCACCTCATCTCTGCTCTGTTCAACTCTCACCTCATCTCTGCTCTGTTCAACTCTCACCTCATCTCTGTTCAACTCTCACCTCATCTCTGTTCAACTCTCACCTCATCTCTGTTCAACTCTCACCTCAACTCTGCTCTGTTCAACTCTCACCTCATCTCTGCTCTGTTCAACTCTCACCTCATCTCTGCTCTGTTCAACTCTCACCTCATCTCTGCTCTGTTCAACTCTCACCTCATCTCTGCTCTGTTCAACTCTCACCTCATCTCTGCTCTGTTCAACTCTCACCTCATCTCTGCTCTGTTCAACTCTCACCTCATCTCTTTGTCTCGGTCCCAGCCCTGTTTGTAACTATGTTGCCATTCCATGTTATATTTGTTTCCCTTTGAATTCATATGCACAATCCTAACTGATGTTTCCAGTACACATGAACCCTAGAACCACAATTTTTAATTTTGAGCCTTGTATGGACACAAAAATATAATTATTACCAGCTGCTGTAATGTTGATTAATGTTTCATCTGAGGGTATTTTTTGGTCTACATGGCTAGTGTCCTGTCTGAACCTGAAACCCAAATATGGTCCCAGAAGATTTAATGATAGTATACATTCCAGCATTTGAAACTCTTGATGTCATTTTGCTTACTGTTTGTTTTTAAATAATCTGTTGGGAGATCATCACAGTTTTTTTCATAGCACAGGCCACTTATGATTTTAGGACGAGTCAACAACTTAATTAGTGGGTAGACGTTAACAGAATATGAACCTGCCGTAGGAGAGATATATACTGAGAAGTATATATCTCTAATGGTTTAATTTGCTCTGTGCGAGCACCGCATAAACATCTGTAACCACATCCTCAGTGCCGGTGGTTTTTAACGAGAGGTTAAAAACCAGCCTCCTCACACGGGGTACTTGAAAGCACTTGTGACAACACAAGGGGGTACTCAGGGGTACTCAGGCGTACTCAAAGCAGAGCAGAATTATGTTGGCCCTACAGTAGCTGATGACGTTTAGCTCTATGCTATGTAGAGGAGAGAGGGGCTGTGTTGTCACGGTTTCCCAGGATTTTGTTGATTCACAGAGTATACACACAATGCCCAGTGAGACATCTGGAATCTGCTCTGAAACAGATGTTGGTCTGACTCGTTTCCCCGGAATGTGCTGAATGCCAGACTTACCGAGTGTCTGGAAACGGTGACACGTTAATTCACCGTTAGATCACCAATCATCCTTTACTGTATTTCAAAATTTTATGAATACAGGATAACCCTGCGCATGCCAGAGATTATTGGTTAATCTATAACCCTGTGGGCACACACCAGGTGGATGTTATTCAGTCCTCTGATTTCTCCTCTTTTGGTTGCTTTAGGTTTTCCCCCGTCAGAGAGGAAGTAAAACAACATAAAACTGCCCCAAGCAACTCCTCCCAGAAAGGTCAGTCTCCTCTCCCATCCGGAAAGACACACCATTTCCCTCTCCTCCGATTTCCTGGTCACTCAGATCTGTCTATCGGGGTCTGGTTTATCTGCAGCCATTCAATGTCAAAACCACATTTGGAGTGGGTCCCTTTAGAAACAGATGTCTGTAGGCGTGCCATTGGTTTTGGCCAAATCAAATCAATTTGTTATTTGTTTATTTGTGACTTTTTCAGTGACTGTTGTTTTGTTTTCTGTTAATATAACAAATGTATTAACAGAACACATACAGTAGAATATTTAGTGTTGTGCTGTTATTTGTCTGTGCTTGTATCTTCCTACCTACACTCATATGGGTGCATTGCCCCCTACTGGTAGAGAACAGCATTGACACACTGTTTGGTATTGCTTTTACCTGAGCTGTACTTTCACCCCTTATCCATATGGTGGCACTATTGTACAGTCTATTAACTCAAGTATTACAGTCTCAGTTCACAGACAAGAACTGGTCAGCCAGCAACACCTACCTGACAAACAGCTTATTTTCTAATGCATTTGTAGACCTACATTTCTACACACACACACACACACACACACACACACACACACACACACACACACACACACACACACACACACACACACACACACACACACACACACACACACACTGCGTGCATATAGCTCTGGGTCTTTTGTTGGTGACGCCTGGGAATATGACGCCATCCCATCTCTCATGCACCAGACATGTGGCAGCTTGACTGTTAGACCCTGTAGGAAAACCCCCAGAGATGTTGTCATGTGTTCCCAGTCGACCGTGGCGTACAGGTGTCCTGGTTCCGTGCCCCCAGAGGACCGTGTCTTGTGTGCACTGGGTACCTGTGTCCCTCCCATCCAATTACAGTAGATCAGTGTAGTATAGAGTAGGTGAGATGTGGTGAGAGAGCCAGGCTGTCTGCACAGGTGTTAGACAATAGCTCTTTCTCCCGTATGGAGGATTGGACAGGTGTAAGGCTGGAGGGGTGTGCCAGGCTGGCTGAGGGGGCCTCTCTCTGGGCCGACTGAAGAGGGGAGCTGTGTCGTCAGCCTGAACACTTCTGGAGGTTTTAATGATGTTGGCCCTGCATCGACCGAAGCCGGTGTCAAATAACCGTTGACTCTTTACTGCTTTTGTAGAGGACGCGAAACTGTTGGCATTCCTGTCAGAATTGGCGTACGTTTCCCGGAAGGCAGACTATTTGCCGTTGAAACGCTCAAGCGGTTGCCGGGGCAGCATACCGTACATAAATGTCAACCTTCCGATTGATAGACAACCGACTCAACCTAGTGAGCCACTGCCGCCTGTACATACTTCAGTAGCGTTGTCACGAGTCCTGCAGCACTCTGCAGATTTAGAAGCTACTGTTAATAAACTTTGGACTCTGGGCTGAATTCTGTTACGTGACACTTGGACTGGATGTCTCTGCCTGCAGGATACATGCCAAGCTTGTCTTAATACCATGGCAATATGTGATATACTGTACATGGTATTAAAACCAGACCTGGTGTGTGTGTGTGTGTGTGTGAGCATGTGTGTGCCTGTGAGCAAGGATGTCTGAGGTCTATACATCAGTATATAATAATGCATGCCTCCCACACACACACTATGCCTAGCCCTCCCGAGGCATGTACGATATTCCATCCTGTTTCCCGACCAAGCCCGCGCTCATATATGGGCATGCCATCCTGCTCGTGTGTTCCTGTGTCGTCCTCAGGTTCCGCTGGGTCAACTTCCTGTCTTCCTAGCCCCCAGACGGGACTCTGCGAGCCAAGGGCGAGGCAGACACATATAGACGTGCTCTGAAAAAGCAGGAAGTGAAGTTATCGCGTTATCCTTCTGTTGCCTCTTTTGATGTTGATTTGAAGGATATCTCATTAAAAGAACCACGACGCGACATTGTTCGTTCAGTTTCTGTCCCTGTAACTGAACCTAAGTGAACCTGAATGTCCTAGGCGGAGAGAGTCATTTCCCCCGGTGAGAGATTGGAATGGAATGAGGATGTTTGAGCGTCGTGGTTACCTGGAACCAGGAACATGTTACCTCAGCCGCATGTCTTCTTTGGAAAGGGAGGACTGGTCTGAGTTGGTCTGGCAGTGCAGAGTGAGGTGTGCAAAGCCCTCACACTGCAAGGTCCGCCACTCCAAAACCTCCCGAAGCCCCCTGATAATCTGCTGCTCTATGTTACTGTCCTTTTTTGTCTGGCTGTTCACCCGGTTTCTCTCAATGCCAGGTGGGTTCTACAGACACCATGCTGCAGAACAGTCCTCTGTTAAAACATCTGTTTCTCTGCATAATAACAGTTATGTTTTTACACACACAATTTCGTTGTATCTAATTGTAGTTTGGACAATATCTCATTGCAGCGAATCCCAGTGGACTCGGGAGAGTTCGAAGGTCGCTATATGCTTCCTACGATGCATGTTGTGCCAGCAAGGTCAAGCTGACTTCGTTGACATGCCTTTTTCTCCCTCATTCCGCTTGCATGAGGGTGTCGCTAGAACATGACGGGCCGAGCTTCCCTTTGATGATTATATACACCGCAGTTAAAAATTTGGGAAAATGAAAAACACAGTCTAGGACGTTTTTTCCTTCTTTGTGTCGGTTTGTTTTATCATCCAATAGAACTCCACGAACGAGGCATGCCATCTGCGCCCGGCTCACTACGCACTTCAACTATAGGAATCGTGGCAATAGACGTACGGATGCCCAGTTATCTGCAACCACCACTCCTGTGTTCCAATACATGTTCTGAGAAATGAAGGCTATTCCAGCTGAAAAATTGCCAAGAAATGCTACTGTAGATCTCGTATAAGCAATGTGCACTATTTCCTACTCAGAACAGCGCAAACTGGCTGTGCTGGGCTTTTAGCCCAAAGCCAGGTTTTTGGAGAAGTCACTGACATTGTCTTGGAAGTGTGCATGCAGGGTGTATGTAGGCCAGCTGCATAATTAACCCTCAGTCCATTGTACCATATTCCCTATGTTGTGCACTACCACGGACACCGACAGCACACTATGAAGGGCATAGGGTACCATAATGGACACACACGCTGCTGCTTTATTAACCAGGGGTATCGATGTGTCCCTTGTCTCTGGTCTGTGTCCTGCATCTCTTCTCCGTACAACTAGGTCACAGTATATCAAGTTCCCAGAAGTGTTCGTGTCTCAAAGAATAATGTCATGCCACCGCCAGCGGTTTATGAATTAGTAAATGAGTTATGTGTTTGGAGGCTGCGTGTTTAACACCACCTCGTATTACCTGTTGTCTTGTCCTACTATTAGTCTTTGGCTAACACGGCTCAGACTCCAGGAAAGGCTTTCAGAATGACACGTTCTGCATGGTTGAATGACACAGTCTTATGTGGGACGACCCAGGCTCTGTCGGTGGGCTACATCTCGGCATGTATTTGGGCTGTGTCTACCCCCCCACCACCACCACCACGACCCCGTTCAACCCCGCCTGTCTGGGTCCCACACTTGAAGTCATCTCCTGGCGTGGGAGTCGCCTGGGGAATGCCTCCTCGCTAACTGTCACTTAGCTCCTAGCAGACACAGGGCGGGACAGGCTGCCAAGTGGAGCGCACCAAGCAGCCAGAAGTGCCTGTATCCCAAATGACACTCTCGTGTTCCCGAATGTAGTGTGGCGCTTTTGACGAAGTGCACTACGTAGGGCGTAGGGTGGGCGTTTGTGACGCACACATGAACTTGACATGGTTCTGGATGGAAAAATCTTCCCCGACCCACAACCTCATGCCTGGGATTCCTGCAGGAGCTGTTTTTCCTGTTGCCGTTTGATTTGGTTTCTCAGCTCCGGCCCGTCAGACGGAAACCAACCGTTAGATCCTGCCAGACCAGACTCAGGTTTAAGAAATAACTCAGCGTTCCCATAAATACCTGCTTTTTATTTGCCTAGCGCTTCGGTAGTCTGCAACGTTCCAGTTGTGTGCGAATGGGTTTGAAGTTCATTAGGGGGTTGAAGCTGGCTGGTCCTGGGTATAAAGTGTGCAGCGTTCCATTGGTGGCTGGAAATACAAGAAGGTATTCATTTTAGTTATAAAGATCTGACAGGGCTGGTTTTGGCGGTTGGTTCGGGGGTTACGACTGGGTCCCAAATCACAGTACCCTTCTACTGGACTAGTTCCGACCAGGTCAGCACTACGAGACGTTCGAAACTTGAATGAATACCTTCTTGTACTCCCAGTGGAGTTGAGCCCACAGGAAGATCAGGAAAACACATCCCGTCAGTTCCAACATTCTGAGCTACATTCCCATGTGGTGAGGTAATGCACGTCAGTGCCGGAGGAATATTTCAACTTAACAAAAAGTTTAATAAATAGAAGGAGATTGACTTGGGCTGCCCCGAAGTCAGAAAAGTCTGTTCTATGATATGCAGTGTGTCTATGGATTGATGGGCTAGTATATTGCATATTTGGCTATATTTGAGGTTAGACTTTATACAAACCAGCACCCACATTGTTTGGGCCTTGCGGAAACACACAGTGGAACTATAGACTCTGTTCTCCTCTACATGTTAAAGGGGAGGTTTACCATATTTTGTAAGTGTCTGTTTTTGTACTGGAAGTTGTATTTCTGAAATAACAGTATTGACATGTGCAATATCCAAATGCACATAGAAATGAGACCGTTATTTTGGGTATAAAACACAAGCACAGACAAAGTGAAAATAAGGCCTCGTCAAAATCGGTGACCTTCCCCTTTAAGAGCGAGGCTCGGTCTCTGACCACTTCGCAAGTTCACACTGCCGCTGCTTGCTAATGTGGAATTAGAAATGGGTGGACCTCTGACTGGTTCTGTTTCCTGCCTGATAAGACCACTTTTCAGCAAAGCAAATACAGCTGGGGGACACCAACACACACTGCCTGTCTATTGGTAGATTGGTGTGTGTGTGTGTGTGTGTGTGTGCCTGTGTGTGTGTCTGTAGGTGTGTCTTCATGAACAGGACGCATTAACTCTGATTGCACTGTGTTTCAATGTCAGCATTCTGGATGCAAACTCTAAAATAGTTGTGTATGTGCCTATGGACTGTGAATAATAAATCCAATCACATTTATATATAGACGCTAAATGGCATCAAAATAAGGAAAACATGCTTCTTTACATGAATGGCAGCTGTCTATGAAGTATTTGTTTTTCCTGCACAAACAGATCCACTTTGTGGCCCTGTGGCTGACAGTCTGGCTCTGTGGTTGTCTGGGTGGCTCTGTGGCTGTCTGGCTCTGTGGCTGACTGGTTCTGTTGCTGGCTGGCTCTGTGGATATTGCAGAGTACTGCAGTGGTCCTTGGCAGCTCATCTGAGGGGTCCAGACAAAGCTTTTAAACTTGTTCATGTCACACCTAATTAGTACTGGAATGCTAATGTTAGCAGCCAGCCTGTTACGCTGTCTTCTGAGACACACACACATAATTATACTGTGTGTATACACACACACACACACACACACACACATATTTGACATTTGTGCTGCAATGACTCAGGCTGTAGGAGCTTGTGCTGTTGGAATGAGCCCGGCCATGCCTGTAATGCCTGTTGTGTGACCTGAGGTACCTCATCCTGGCCTGAAACTTTAACAGTCTCTCTGCAATTGGGAGGTGGGGGGGGCAGTTACGCACCCCGATTACATCACGTCAACCACCCACTCTGTGGTAATTATTCAGTTGCCCCGCTAACCTCGTGCAACAAGGTCAAATAGATGCTGGCGGATGCACTCGAAACAGCCATCGCTGTTCTTGCTGTCCACATGGGCCGGCGTGGACCAATCAGATCATGTTAAAGTTATGCTATGTAATTGTTCAAGCTGATCTGTCGTCGCTCTGCTTTTTTGACACATGAAGGGGTGAGAGATGTAAAAGGCACTGATACGCCTTTTCTAGACCAATTCCTACCATCGAAAAGAAAAGGGAATTTATAACTTCCCCACAGTGTCTTTGTCTGAGCCACTGCACACTTTATTGTGACCTTTATAATCTAGGGTGGAGCTATTTAACCATTTTTTACCTCACTCTCTTTCCCTTTCTTGTAAGGTGAATCTATAGACCCGGTTAAGTTCAAGGAGATTCGCTTTCATTTCCATGAGTATCGATTTCCAAGAACCGCGAAGACAAATGCTTGGGCACGACCCGTGTGACAGTGTGGCTAAAGATTAACATGACAAGGTCCACATCCGAAACTCCTGTTTGCGACTGGAGTTTCTGCACAAATCTTCTAGATTCCAGTAATCACGGCATGACTTATTTTTGTTTATCGGATTTAAATGCCTTCTCGTCTCATTCAGATATCCAGATCCTCTCTAGCGGCACGTTAGAAGCACGTTCTGCAGCTCGGCACAGCCGTTATTGTTGAGTCTATGCAAGGGGAAGTCAGTGAGTTTCCTATATGTTAAATTTACATTGTGCGCGTGAGCCCGTTGTCCGTCGCCTGACGCTGGCCGATCTCTGTGCACGTTTGAGTGAACAGTGTCGCCTGAACAGGATGGACGTGTCACTCTCTCTCTCTCTATCTAGATTAGTTGTAATCAGGACTGGCAGTGAGCAATGGTGCAGGACTCCAGGGTGTGGTCAGAGTGAGTTTCAGAAAGAAAGAAGTCACGCTGGCCAGCTCCTTAAAACAGGGGGAGAGAAAGGGAGGAGAGGGAGAGCGAGAGAGAGAGATAGAGAGAGAGAGAGAGAGGAGGACGAGTGTGTTTCCATCCTCAGCTCTAAAGTCCACTCTGACCACCCATCTGGTGTGTTGGAAAAGTTCGAAAGACCAAGGAGTGAGAGGAGGTGGGGTGGCACTCCAGCCAGTGAGGTTTCCCCCCTTCCCCACTCCCCCTTCTTCTTCCTCCCTTCTATCTTCTGTTAGTGGTGATAAGGGGTCAGGGGGTAGCCGAGGCTTGCTGAAGAACACCTACCAGACAGTGGCATAATATTTGATGACCCGGCTTACAGCCAATCCGGTTTTATAGTTCCTAAAAGCGTGTTCTGTACGTGCTGCATGATAACGTTCTTTAGTATCAGACAGGCCGGTTATGCCTGGTGGTGTTCAGTAGTGGTGTGCAGTAGCTGTGTTCAGTAGCAGTGTTCAGTATGCCATGTTGTAACCTGACCACCAGAGTGCCAGTTTGACTGGTGTTCCAGCGTTCCTCTGCACGTGAAGCTTGATAATTGTATAAAACAGTGCATTCCTTACCGCCATCTCAAATAACACCACATGTTGATACACATATATTCTTACAACAAGGTTATGCAAACCTACATTCCGCTGTGTAAAAACTTAATAACCTCAATCAATAAACAAACAACAATCAATAACTGGTTGTGCCACCTTTAGCTGAAATGACTGCAACCAAACACTTCCTGTAGTTCCTGATCAGACTCTCACACGTGGCTGTGGAGGAATTTCGGCCACTCTTTTATGCAGAACTACTTTAACAAATGGGGGATTTGAGGAGTTTTGAAACTACAAGTTATAAGTCCTGCCATAACATCTCAGTTGGTTTTATGCCTGTGCATTGATATCCTGAAATACTTTGTTTACATGTGCATTTGGTCTCTTAGGTTACCGTGATGTAATTCTTTTTTTAATTTTTTTATTATGTGATTATGATCAGAGTCAATGCGATATGGAAGACAAATACCTTTGTGAGTGATTATGCGGTTTTCTGCACAAACAGATCCACTTTGTGGATGACTCTGTGGATGACTGGCTCTGTGGATGACTGACTATGGGGCCTTTGTGAGTGATTATTGTAAGTTATTTTCCAGAAATCAGTTATTTCCCCCTTTATATGCTTAAAACCTCAGGCCTAGGAGAATCTTTACTCTTAGCTTACTACAATAAACACTGCTTCAGCTGTACTTTATGTCCGTTTTAACTTAACTTAACATTTTTATTACCGTAATATAATGTGGTTGCTTAAAAAAAGTTCCTAATTTTATGGCAGTGTGTGGCCTGTATGCAAATAAACCTCTGGAGAAATGTGATCAGTCAGATGGTTGCAGAATGTTTATTGACTGTTACATTTGGGAGCAGTAAGGCTGACTGTAACAGTTACTGGATGTACTCCACTTCTCTCCGGATTAGATCTTGATCGAGCTACTATGAAACAACTGTGTAAAGACAGGCACTATAAAAATGATTGACTATTTCGGGTATTTTTAATCGTTTATGTATTGCCAATGATTGACATGTCCGTGCAGAGACATAGAGCATTTTACAGCAGGTGTTAATGATCATGCTATCTGTATGTGCATTCATATTCAAGCCATACATTTACTAAGAATGATGACCTTAAACACCTGCATCTGCATACACACGTGCGCACGCACGCACACACCGACACACACCGACACACACCGACACAGGTACACACACACACACACACACATACACTCACCGAAGCACACACACACACACACACACACTGGTTTTTGGATGAATTCCACCTGGATGGTTGTTTTTACAAGCCTGTTGTTGAATCTTTTGAACCAGTTCTTTTAGACCTTTTTTTTGCACACACGGTTTGCATACAAGTATTTAATTGAGCGTGTGTGTTTCCCCCACAAACTATTAAATGTGTCTCACGCAGGTGCAAAGCTGAATCTGTTGAGAAGTGAATCTGTGGAAATACCTAGGATTTGTCCTTTTGTTTCGACAGAGGTGTGCTGAAATGGATCAAACCGTTTCTCTCCTTATGAAGGAACACTGTTTCACGGTATCCCTTTCTTTACAAATGCACATTCTCCTGCTCCATTTCCCAGTATCGCCATATATAGAAGGCAATGTTCTTCTATGTAGATGTCTTACCATACACTTTGCTTTTGCAGCTATATGATTTATGGCACAGTTAAAACCCTATATAGCCATGTTCTAAGACTTGGTGCCTTTGACTGATAACAGACCCATGTGGACTGCAGAATTTTTGTTTTCCGATGAATAAAAGATAAGAGATTGAATGTCTGTGCGTGTGTGTGTGTGTGTGTGTCTGTGCATGTGTGTGTCTGTGCATGTGTGTGTCTGTGCATGTGTGTGTCTGGGCATGTGTGCATGTGTGTATGTGTGTGTCTGTGCATGTGTGTGTGCATGTGTGTGTCTGTGCACGTGTGTGTGTGCATGTGTGTGTCTGTGCATGTGTGTGTGTGTGTGTGTGTGTGTGTTGGTGCATGTGTGTGTCTGTGCATGTGTGCATGTGTGTGTGTGTGTGTGTGTCTGTGCATGTGTGTGTGTGTGTGTGCAAGTGTGTGTGTGTCTGTGCACGTGTGTGTGTGCATGTGTGTGTCTGTGCATGTGTGTGTGTGTGTGTGTGTGTGTGTGTGTGTGTCTGTGCATGTGTGTGTCTGTGCATGTGTGTGTCTGGGCATGGGTGTGTGTGTCTGTGCATGTGTGTGTGTGCATGTGTGTGTGTGTCTTTAGAGAGTTTGAACCTGTCCACATTTCATTGGATGACCTCAGCCTGCTTGTGGCGGTGCAGTTATCCCAAACGGCACACTATTCCCTCAATGAAGCCCAGCTGTTCAGAAGCCATGCACCATTTAGGGCCCGTGTTTAGGGCACATGTGTCACCCTCCGTCTCCTCTGTTGCGACAATACAAATTGGGACAATATGGGACACGTACATGCACCATGTCTGAGCCCAATAGAAATACATTAGAATGAAGCCCTTTTAACCAATCACACATTCATCATGTACACACTGAGCATGTTGTGGGTCCCACGTATCCACTGATCTCAGTACAGTGAGTCCCTGGTTAAATGATTTCAGACAGCTACTCCGTACGGGGTCGCACGCAGCGGTTGAACTTTGCACACGATGTGCGCCAGTGTTGTTGTTTTGCGATTGCACCGCACTCCATCTCCGGAGGTCCATCTCCGGAGGTCTCCGGTAGCGGTCCGACTAGTGGGAATGTTCTCTGCTCTACTGACAATGATAAATGAACAATAGTTGTACTATTGTACAGAAGAAATTTAACATAGTTTTTTTGTCAACTGCTCCACGTGCTGGCACGTTGCTTTCATATGAATGTGCGTTAGGGGGATTCCGAATAGCTCATTCCCAACGGCTCTGCGGGATATAAGCAAATTCCTCCTGTCTGTGTCACCCAGCCAGGTTTGTGTGCTCTGCAGTCGTTGGGGTTGGTGGTTTCCAGACAGTTTGAAGACAGACAGGCAGCGCTGGTTGGGTCAAGACCAGATCAGACCAGATGTACAGTAAAGGCCAGTGGGATCAGACCAGATGTACAGTAAAGACCAGTGGGATCAGACCAGATGTACAGTAAAGACCAGTGGGATCAGACCAGATGTACAGTAAAGGCCAGTGGGATCAGACCAGATGTACAGTAAAGGCCAGTGGGATCAGACCAGATGTACAGTAAAGGCCAGTGGGATCAGACCAGATGTACAGTAAAGACCAGTGGGATCAGACCAGATGTACAGTAAAGGCCAGTGGGATCAGACCAGATGTACAGTAAAGGCCAGTGGGATCAGACCAGATGTACAGTAAAGACCAGTGGGATCAGACCAGATGTACAGTAAAGGCCAGTGGGATCAGACCAGATGTACAGTAAAGACCAGTGGGATCAGACCAGATGTACAGTAAAGACCAGTGGGATCAGACCAGATGTACAGTAAAGGCCAGTGGGATCAGACCAGATGTGCAGTATATATTAAAGGCCAGTGGGATCAGACCAGATGTGCAGTATATATTAAAGGCCAGTGGGATCAGACCAGATGTGCAGTATATATTAAAGGCCAGTGGGATCAGACCAGATGTGCAGTATATATTAAAGGCCAGTGGGATCAGACCAGATGTGCAGTATATATTAAAGGCCATTGTTCCAAAAGTCTGTATTACATTAAACATGTGATCGTTGTCACAAATGCCGGCAGAATCCAACATCTCTGCAAATCTTGCAAGTTTAATATACATTTCTTTAGTTATTTTGAATGTTTTGGTTGCTCCAAGTGATGTACGTTCACTGCATGTCGTTGTTAATAGGAAATACATTCATGGAAAGATTCCTAGAGAAACAGTTGGTTCAAATTAAATGATGACATAGCTTACTCAGATCTCTGAGGTAACTCCCACAACATCCAAATGAGAATCATTGGTGTTCCAAGCTCTGTTTATGCAGAAGCATGTACAGAACAGGCTAGAAGCAAAAGTAATTTAGCTCCCGAAATACAATTTTGTGAAACAACAACTCTTCCAGTTTGTGAGCTGTTGAATATCTGGGTGAGAATACAAAAGCAGCCTATCTAATTTGCGTAGCTGTCATCTTTGTTCTCTGAGGTGAGTATTTGGGTTGGTTTGGCCTTTACATTATGTTGCCTCAAAGTATGTGGACTCCATTCAACAGGTTCAGTTGGTATCGCAGCCTCCACTAATGTCCCATTCATTCTGCTCTGTGTGTGTGTGTGTGTCTCTGTCTGTCTGTGTGTGCGTGTGTCTGTCTGTGTGTGCGTGTGTCTGTCTGCCTGTGTATGTGAGTCTCTGTCTGTCTGTGTCTGTGTGTCTCTATCCATGTGTGTGTCTGTGCACATTGTGTATTTCTGTCTGCGTGTGTCTGTCTGTGCACATTGTGTATTTCTGTCTGTGTGTGTGTGTGTGTACGTCTCTGTCTGTCTTTGTCTCTTTATTGTCTGTGTGTGTGTCTGTGCACATTGTGCATTTCTGCACCTAAATGGCAGAGGCTGTCGTGGATGTAACATCTGGTCATAGACAATGTTCCAGACCGACTCATTAAAATACATTCCTGCAGAGATGATCTCATTTAGCAAGACCTGCATGTGAGCCAATGAAAACATATTGAATGAAGATAAAACACATTGTGCTGCTAAAAGGAAAATTATGCACATCTCTATCAGTGTGTTGTGGCCCCACCTGACTCCATCTCTATCAGTGTGTTGTGGCCCCACCTGACTCCATCTCTATCAGTGTGTTGTGGCCCCACCTGACTCCATCTCTATCAGTGTGTTGTGGCCCCACCTGACTCCATCTCTATCAGTGTGTTGTGGCCCCACCTGACTCCATCTCTATCAGTGTGTTGTGGCCCCACCTGACTCCATCTCTATCAGTGTGTTGTGGCCCCACCTGACTCCATCTCTATCAGTGTGTTGTGGCCCCACCTGACTCCATCTCCATCAATGTGTTGTGGCCCCACCTGACTCTAGCCTATTGCTCGTCTGCATGTCCTCCTACAGCCTGCCTCACAGATGTATTACACTGAGATAACTACACTTCAAAGCCAGCCTTAATCCACAGAGTTCACCGTCCGTCTCCCAGCAGGGAGGGGTGTGTGTGTACACAGGAAGCCGTGATCAACTGCCTCTGTGTTTCACATCAAATCCTACATCAAAGACATGTAACTCGCACAGCTTTGATCACTTTCTAATTGACTCACAGCCTGTTGTGTTGTGTGGGAATGCCCGTACGTACACACATCGCACGGCTCCGACCGTGTCGCCGGACCAGATTCCAAAATCCGAGACAAGAGAGGGCCTTGTTGTCTTTCACATGAATGCCCGGGTGGGAGTAAGAGACGGAGGAAAGGTGAGAAAAGAGTCAGCCTGTGTTATTCCCGGCTTTCGACCCTGCAGCCTGAGGGAGTGAACACAGAAGGCCCATGCATGGGACCTGCGTGACTCACAGGTTTGCATACCTTCTGTCTGGTGAAGTAGACTGCAGTTATGTACAGTTAGTGAAACCGCATCGTCCCAAACATCCCCACACTCTGTAGTACACTACTTTTGACCACATCTTCAAGGATCACTCAAGACATCCGGGTCCGTGTGTCTTTTGATTTACCCTGTTGTTGTCGGGGTATTTAGACGTGCGCTGTATACACGTCGCTTAAAAACCCCCTCTGGGGTGAGTAATATCCTCGTCAAATTCCACTTGTTTTCTATTACCGCTGGATTCTGTTTCTGCTGTGTGTCAGATGCTCAAATTCGCGATGTGTCAATATGGCTGACTTTACACAACCACAAACAATTGCACTCATAATCCGTCTAAATCACCTCCGGTGCTCAATGCTAATCACCAGCTGATTCTCGTACCTGTTACATTGGCTGTCATTAGGTCTCATCCCTGAATTATCCCCAACCCTCGTAAAATGTCAGGTTTTCTGTATGTTCACACGGGACGCTACTGAGCCTGCCCTCTCTGCATGCCTGACTTGCTGCCAGTCATCTTGGACAGTTTGTCTCCCGGTCCCAGATAGCATCTGGCTGCCTGAGATTAGTACCCATGAAGGTGCAGTTAAACTTGTAAAGGGAAGCTGCTGGCCTGTATCTGGTGCCGTCGTTTAGCGAATCACTCTCAGTCCGTCTGGCAGCGTCGGTGTCTAGCTCCGCTGATAACATGTCAGCTCTGTCCCTCTGGGACTCTAATCTGTCCCCGAGCTACGAGAGTCCAGTGTGTTTTTTTTCTGTCATTGCTATTGTAGCGTCCGGCTTTAAGATTTTACAGCCCAGGGGATGAAGCCGGGCTAGTTGATTAGTGCGCGGGGCAGATAAAGGACCTGCCTTACTTTTTTAGAGCTATTAGCAAGGAAGGGATTCTTCCACAGCCTGCCGTTTAGGGACTGGGTTACAGTTGTGGGGTTACTTTCAGATTCGTAGCAGTGCAGGGGATGTCTGGGGACAACAGAGCATCACAGGCATCGGATGGACCTCCAGTTAGCCGGAACGAGGCTGAGGAGAAATCATTCTGACAGCTCAGCTATAACGTCCAGTCTAATCTTGTCCCCCATATATTGAGCCAGTGTGATTTGGTGCCGTGCATTACAAATACGATCACAAGTAATCACAGTAAAATCTCTACTAGATATCAGGTACCTATTAATCGTTTTTTTTCGGTTTCTGGGTGTCTTATGAGAAACACAATGCAGTCCTTTAGCTGACTTTTTCACGTTGTGCTACTTCTCGGATCTCTTGACGGCTGAATGCTTTTGCTTAAAGTCACAGTGACTGGTTCCTCTAGGGGACGTCATGGGTCAGAATTTGCTCTTTCTTTGACCTTAGCAACCTCTTTTTTCCTGGTGTTGTGACAACCACCTGAGTAAACAGGATATTGACACACCCACATGAAACCAATGCCTCAGTGTTCTCAGAGCAGAGTATTAACATGACAGTACTCTCAATGGTGTAGTCCGGTCTGATGTAAAACTGCACAGTTTCAATTATCAGTACTACAGTGGTCCTATCTGTGATCCCGGAGTGGTAGCTGGGATCCAGGATGGCATTCCGGCACCTGTAAACATTCCTGAAGACAGCCGGTCCCAATTCCTGACCCATGGCTGCCTTTTCCTGAATCGCAGGGCAGAGCAGGGAGGTATCCCGGTTGGCTGGTTATTTATTTGTAAAGTGAGAATCTGTGAATGCCCTGACTAAGTCCCTCCAGCGATGCCGACCGGGGTGGCCCCACTGTGGCCTTATCCTGCCCAGGAACGGAGAGTTATTTCAGGGCCAGACTGTGCATCAAAGGCTGAGGGAGGGACATGGATGTGTCAAGGTCTGACTCACACAAGGCACTCTTAATGGCTTACGTGTATATATAGAGAGCTACGTTATATAGAGAATAGATATGCAGCTATACCAGCTTATAACAGCTTCACGCGCCAAACCTCAAGGAAAGGCCAGCGGTGTCCCAGAGGTGTGTGTGTGTGTGGTCTGGTAGTGCTGGCCACCTGTGCGTCCAGACTAGCCATGCCAGGTGGACCGTGTCATTTGGTGGTATTACCAGGTGTGGAGCGTCCTGCTCCAATGGTGCCATCGGGAATTCCCAGTCTGGACCACCTGAAAACAGTTTGACCAGACACCCAGCCTGTCACGATTGGTGTGGTGGCGTTGCTACACTTCCATTTCGGTGATCCACTTCCGTGTTTTTGTTCTCACTAGCTGTGATTACTTCCTCTTTCACGTGGTCACAGCTGTTAGTAATCTGTCACTTTATGTGGGGATAAAAGGGGTCGCTAGCAAGTCACTCCTTGCTTAGCATTGTTGTTTGTATGTCACTGTTATTCGAGGTGAGTGTATTGTCGGCTACTGTTGTTTGTTGTTCTGTAAGTCGCTATATGCGCATGTTTATTTTCATTAGCACCAGTTAGCTTTTTCGCCGGTTACGGTTTGTTTTATGTTCAGGTTGTCTTTAATAAACCTGGTTAAACGGATCTATTGGCTCTGCACATGGCTTTCACCGCACTACGCCGCTCCATCCGTGACAGAATGCTAAGCCACCCAAAAAGCCCGCAGAGCCGGACGGTGAGTGGATTCCTCGGAGGGGCAAGCTATAGCGCTCCGAGGTATGAAGCTCACCGTCAACCCACGGAGCAGCAGGAGCGGCGCTACACCTGGCAGGGTGATTGGGGGTCCGACTCCCTCTCCTCGGATGATGAGGAGGCGGTCTACGAGCGAGTGGAGGAGGACTCCCTGGAAGACGCCCTGCTATGGGATCCCGTCCTCAGTCGACTAGTCCCCGCAACATCGGACGTCGGCTGGGGCGGGCAGAAGACACCGCCCACTGTTCCGGGGCTGCAGACAGGAGGAGGAAAACCCCTGGAGCTACAGCCACTACCCCCGCCGTGGGAAGACCCTTTTCTGCCGCCGACGACAGGGACAGAAAAACCCCCGGAGGGGTTGGATGAACAGCCCTCAGCTGTTATTAGGACGTGGTGGAGGACATGGCTGGAGCTACAGCCACAAACCCCGCAGTGGGAAGACCCTTTTCGGCCACCGACGTCAGGGACAGAAAAACCCCCGGAGGGGTTGGATGATCAGCCCTCGGCTGTTATTAGGACGTGGTGGAGGACATGGCTGGATTTACAGGAGCCAGCGCCTGAGATGGTCGCCACCACGCTTGCGCCTGAGATGGTCGCCGTCACGCCAGCGTTCACGATGGTTCCTGCCGTCCCGCCAGCGCCCAAGATGGCTGCTGCCGTCACGCCAGCGCTCAAGATGGCTGCCGTCGTCCCGCCGGCGCTCAAGATGGCTGTTGCCGTCACGCCAGCGCCCACGATGGCTCCCGCCGTCACGCCAGCGTCCACGATGGCTCCCGCCGTCCCGCCAGCGCCCAAGATGGCTACCGTCGTCCCGCCAGCGCCCAAGATGGCTGCCGCCGTCACGCCAGCGTCCACGATGGCTCCCGCCGTCCCGCCAGCGCTCAAGATGGCTGTTGCCGGCACGCCAGCGCTCAAGATGGCTGCCGTCGTCCCGCCGGCGCTCAAGATGGCTGTTGCCGTCACGCCAGCGCCCACGATGGCTCCCGCCGTCACGCCAGCGTCCAAGATGGCTACCGTCGTCCCGCCAGCGCCCAAGATGGCTGCCGCCGTCACGCCAGCGTCCACGATGGCTCCTGCCGTCCCGCCAGCGCCCAAGATGGCTGTTGCCGTCACGCCAGCGCCCAAGATGGCTGTTGCCGTCACGCCAGCACCCAAGATGGCTGTTGCCGTCGTCACGCCAGCGCCCAAGATGGCTGCCGCCGTCACGCCAGCGTCCACGATGGTCCCCGCTGTCACGCCAGCGCCCAAGATGGCTGCCACCGTCCCGCCAGCGTCCACGATGGCTCCCGCCGTTCCGCCAGCGCTCAAGATGGCTGCCGTCGTCCCGCCAGCGCCCAAGATGGCTGCCGCCGTCTCGCCAGCGTCCACGATGGCTCCCGCCGTCCCGCCAGCGCTCAAGATGGCTGTTGCCGTCCCGCCAGCGCTCAAGATGGCTGCCGTCGTCCCGCCAGCGCTCAAGATGGCTGCCGCCGTCCCGCCAGCGCCCAAGATGGCTGCCACCGTCCCGCCAGCGTCCCACGATGGCTCCCGCCGTTCCGCCAGCGCTCAAGATGGCTGCCGTCGTCCCGCCAGCGCCCAAGATGGCTGCCGCCGTCTCGCCAGCGTCCACGATGGCTCCCGCCGTCCCGCCAGCGCTCAAGATGGCTGTTGCCGTCCCGCCAGCGCTCAAGATGGCTGCCGTCGTCCCGCCAGCGCTCAAGATGGCTGCCGTCGTCCCGCCAGCGCCCAAGATGGCTGCCGCCGTCTCGCCAGCGTCCACGATGGCTCCCGCCGTCACGCCAGCGCTCAAGATGGCTGTTGCCGTCACGCCAGCGCTCAAGATGGTTGCCGTCGTCACGCCGGCGCCCAAGATGGCTGTTGCCGTCACGCCGGCGCTCAAGATGGCGGCCGCATCGCCGACCACAATGGCTGCCGCATCGCCGACCACAATGGCTGCCGCATCGCCGCCCACAATGGCTGCCGCATCGCCGCCCACAATGGCTGCCGCATCGCCGCCCACAATGGCTGCCGCATCGCCGCCCAAGATGGCTGCCGCATCGCCGCCCACAATGGCTGCCGCATCGCCGCCCACAATGGCTGCCGCATCGCCGCCCACAATGGGCCGCATCGCCGCCCACAATGGCTGCCGCATCGCCGCCCAAGATGGCTGCCGCATCGCCGCCCACAATGGCTGCCGCATCGCCGCCCAAGGCCGCGCCACGACGACGCCCACGATGGCCGCCGCCACACGACGCGCTCACGATGGCCGCCGCCACGCGCTCACTGGCCGCCGCCACGCTCACGATGGCCGCCGCCACGACTACGCTCACGATGGCCTCCGCCACGTCGCCCACGATGGCCTCCGCCACGTCGCCAACGATGGCCTCCGCCACGTCGCCCACGATGGCCGCCGCCACGACGCACCCTGAGCCGCTCAAACTGGCGGCCTCTCAGCCGCTCGAGATGGCGGTCGGCTACCGCGGCCTATTCAGGACTGGACCCGTCCTGATGGACTAACCCATTGGGTTTAACTGTGGGTCCTGTCTTGTTGCTCCCTTGTGGTTTTTGTTGGTTCGTTCGGCTATCTGGGGAGCTAGCCTTTTAGTGGGGGATACTGTCACGATTGGTGTGGTGGCGTTGCTACACTTCCATTTCGGTGATCCACTTCCGTGTTTTTGTTCTCACTAGCTGTGATTACTTCCTCTTTCACGTGGTCACAGCTGTTAGTAATCTGTCACTTTATGTGGGGATAAAAGGGGTCGCTAGCAAGTCACTCCTTGCTTAGCATTGTTGTTTGTATGTCACTGTTATTCGAGGTGAGTGTATTGTCGGCTACTGTTGTTTGTTGTTCTGTAAGTCGCTATATGCGCATGTTTATTTTCATTAGCACCAGTTAGCTTTTTCGCCGGTTACGGTTTGTTTTATGTTCAGGTTGTCTTTAATAAACCTGGTTAAACGGATCTATTGGCTCTGCACATGGCTTTCACCGCACTACGCCGCTCCATCCGTGACACAGCCGCTCTCTGTGGCACCAATATGGGTCTGGTTAGAAGCAATGTTCCCGACAGGGTGTAATTACTCGATTTTACATACTTGCTTCTTTCCTGAAGGAGAGACAAGGTACGAATGTACGTGAAACCTCTGGCCGATTTCTATTAGGTTCTTTGTTTTGTGCTGCGACAGAATCGTCTCGATTCGTGAGCCTCTATAATGCAGGGTCACTTAGAGGTGAAACAAAACACGGCGAAAAAACGATGTGAGTCTGAATTAACCCGCGTCATTGTGTTGACTAAACAAAAGCTGGTTGTGAGTGTTGCAGACAATGGCACGCAGCTCATTGAGCCTCCAGTATCACCTCTTTATACTCCCAAGCCCTGGTTGCTAGCGTCACTCATACGAACACCAAGTTGGCAGTTTGGGTCGATCTCCACCCTCGTATTGCCAACGTGGTGGTTTAGCTGTGGTCTGTTAATAACCCACATTTCCTTAATGAACACAGATACGAGCATGAGAGCACTCCCGTGTCTATCTGGTCCAAACGCAGACTGGCCCAAACGCAGACTAAGGCCAAGTGTGAAGGCCTCGCGTCGTGTTCAGAACTGTCTGAGGACGGATTCATTTGAGGTTATTTGCGGTGTGGCAGAGGAGGAAGCGCCTTCGATTATTTCAAAGATTCAGCGACGATCCGTCAAGCCAAGCGAAGGAAAGACCGGCTGAGTTTGTTTTTAAGACTGCGGTCTAACGAGTGTTTGTGTTCGTCACGACCCCTTTGTTGCGCTTCCTATGCTCACCCCTGGTGGTGCCGACGTTTGATATTCCCCTGTTTGGGTTACCTCGGCTGCTCGCAGCACTTCCGCCGCGTTCTATTTTTAAAAGCAGAACATATTTAATCATTTATACTTCAGAGGCCCCCGGGGGAACTGAGCTGGTCGTCTGGTGTGGAATACAACTTCCTGTGTAGGGGAAGAGGAAAGGAGTGGGCTGCCTGGGTGATAAGAGAGATGGATGCTTTCCGACGGCGGTTGCCCCATCCACTTTGTACTGGGCTACGCTGCGGCTTGCTACAGATGACTTCAGTGGATTTCTGCTTCCTGTCGTGCGTCCTACTCTTTAAACCTCTCAACCGTTATTTAAGTGGATTCACAGATTGAGAAACCAGAACGCTAAGGTTATTGTAGATATTGGATTCTCGTTTAGGGCCAGGGTTGAGGTTCATATTTAGGTCTTTGGGGGTTATGGTTGGATACGATGGAGCAATGAACTGGAATCAGTGTGTGTGTGTGTGTGTGTCGTGTGTGTGTGTGTGTGTGTCTGTGCGTGTGTCTGTGTCGTGTGTGTGTGTGTGTGTGTGTGTCTGTATCATGTGTGTGTGTGTGTGTGTGTGTGTGTGTGTGTGTGTGTGTGTGTGTGTGTGTGTGTGTGTGTGTGTGTGTGTGTGCGTACTGTGTGTGTGTGTGTGTGTGTGTGTGTGTGTGTGTGTGTGTGTGTGTGTGTGTGTGTGTGTGTGTGTGTGTGCGTACTATGTGTGTGTGTGTGTGTGTGTGTGTGTGTGTGTGTGTGTGTGTGTGTGTGTGTGTGTGTGTGTGTGTGTGTGCGTACTATGTGTGTGTGTGTGTGTGTGTGTGTGTGTGTGTGTGTGTGTGCGTACTGTGTGTGTGTGTGTGTGTGTGTGTGTGTGTGTGTGTGTGTGTGTGTGTGTGTGTGTGTCTGTATCATGTGTGTGTGTGTGTGTGTGTGTGTGTGTCTGTATCATGTGTGTGTGTGTGTGTGTGTGTGTCTGTATCATGTGTGTGTGTGTGTGTGTGTGTGTGTGTGTGTGTGTGCGTCTGTGCGTGTGTCTGTGTCGTGTGTGTGTGTGTGTGTGTGTGTCTGTATCATGTGTGTGTGTGTGTGTGTGTGTGTGTCGTGTGTGTGTGTGCGTGTGTGTCTGTGCGTGTGTCTGTGTCGTGTGTGTGTGTGTGTGTGTGTGTCTGTATCATGTGTGTGTGTGTGTGTGTGTGTGTGTGTGTGTGTGTGTGTCGTGTGTGTGTGTGCGTGTGTGTCTGTGCGTGTGTCTGTGTCGTGTGTGTGTGTGTGTGTGTGTGTCTGTATCATGTGTGTGTGTGTGTGTGTGTGTGTGTGTGTGTGTGTGTGTGTGTGTGTGTGTGTGTGTGCGTACTATGTGTTCTGAGGGTTATGTTATGGTTGTTGTTATTTGATCTATTTGTTGTTCCCGTACCAGGCCTTGACAGCGGCTGACCTAGACTTCCAGACTCCCACATGTACTGTACTTTACTGTTGACTTGTCTTGACCCACAATGAGCTCCTTCTCAGCCGGTCTAGATCCAGAGGTTGCAAAGGTGACAGAGAAACCAGACCGGTTGCACTCCTTAAACTGTCTCAGCACCCCAGGGAATCTCTTTAATACTAGACCCACTGTCCCCAGGCAGTCTCTTTAATAATAGACCCACTGTCCCCAGGCAGTCTCTTTAATACTAGACCCGCTGTCCCCAGGCAGTCTCTTTAATACTAGACCCACTGTCCCCAGGCAGTCTTTTTAATACTAGACCAACTGTCCCCAGGCAGTCTCTTTAATACGAGACCCACTGTCCCCAGGCAGTCTCTTTAATACTAGACCAACTGTCCCCAGGCAGTCTCTTTAATAATAGACCAACTGTCCCCAGGCAGTCTCTTTAATAATAGACCAACTGTCCCCAGGCAGTCTCTTTAATAATAGACCAACTGTCCCCAGGCAGTCTCTTTAATAATAGACCAACTGTCCCCAGGCAGTCTCTTTAATAATAGACCCACTTGCCCCAGGCAGTCTCTTTAATAATAGACCAACTGTCCCCAGGCAGTCTCTTTAATAATAGACCCACTGTCCCCAGGCAGTCTCTTTAATAATAGACCCACTGTCCCCAGGCAGTCTCTTTAATAATAGACCCACTGTCCCCAGGCAGTCTCTTTAATAATAGACCCACTGTCCCCAGGCAGTCTTTTTAATAATAGACCCACTGTCCCCAGGCAGTCTCTTTAATAATAGACCCGCTGTCCCCAGGCAGTCTCTTTAATACTAGACCAACTGTCCCCAGGCAGTCTCTTTAATAATAGACCCACTGTCCCCAGGCAGTCTCTTTAATAATAGACCAACTGTCCCCAGGCAGTCTTTTTAATAATAGACCCACTGTCCCCAGGCAGTCTCTTTAATAATAGACCAACTGTCCCCAGGCAGTCTCTTTAATAATAGACCAACTGTCCCCAGGCAGTCTCTTTAATAATAGACCAACTGTCCCCAGGCAGTCTCTTTAATAATAGACCAACTGTCCCCAGGCAGTCTCTTTAATAATAGACCAACTGTCCCCAGGCAGTCTCTTTAATAATAGACCAACTGTCCCCAGGCAGTCTCTTTAATAATAGACCCACTGTCCCCAGGCAGTCTCTTTAATAATAGACCCACTGTCCCCAGGCAGTCTCTTTAATAATAGACCAACTGTCCCCAGGCAGTCTTTTTAATAATAGACCCACTGTCCCCAGGCAGTCTCTTTAATAATAGACCCGCTGTCCCCAGGCAGTCTCTTTAATAATAGACCAACTGTCCCCAGGCAGTCTCTTTAATAATAGACCAACTGTCCCCAGGCAGTCTCTTTAATAATAGACCAACTGTCCCCAGGCAGTCTCTTTAATAATAGACCAACTGTCCCCAGGCAGTCTCTTTAATAATAGACCCACTGTCCCCAGGCAGTCTCTTTAATACTAGACCCGCTGTCCCCAGGCAGTCTCTTTAATACTAGACCCACTGTCCCCAGGCAGTCTTTTTAATACTAGACCAACTGTCCCCAGGCAGTCTCTTTTTAATACGAGACCCACTGTCCCCAGGCAGTCTCTTTAATACTAGACCAACTGTCCCCAGGCAGTCTCTTTAATAATAGACCAACTGTCCCCAGGCAGTCTCTTTAATAATAGACCAACTGTCCCCAGGCAGTCTCTTTAATAATAGACCAACTGTCCCCAGGCAGTCTCTTTAATAATAGACCAACTGTCCCCAGGCAGTCTCTTTAATAATAGACCCACTTGCCCCAGGCAGTCTCTTTAATAATAGACCAACTGTCCCCAGGCAGTCTCTTTAATAATAGACCCACTGTCCCCAGGCAGTCTCTTTAATAATAGACCCACTGTCCCCAGGCAGTCTCTTTAATAATAGACCCACTGTCCCCAGGCAGTCTCTTTAATAATAGACCCACTGTCCCCAGGCAGTCTCTTTAATAATAGACCCACTGTCCCCAGGCAGTCTTTTTAATAATAGACCCACTGTCCCCAGGCAGTCTCTTTAATAATAGACCCGCTGTCCCCAGGCAGTCTCTTTAATACTAGACCAACTGTCCCCAGGCAGTCTCTTTAATAATAGACCCACTGTCCCCAGGCAGTCTCTTTAATAATAGACCAACTGTCCCCAGGCAGTCTTTTTAATAATAGACCCACTGTCCCCAGGCAGTCTCTTTAATAATAGACCAACTGTCCCCAGGCAGTCTCTTTAATAATAGACCAACTGTCCCCAGGCAGTCTCTTTAATAATAGACCAACTGTCCCCAGGCAGTCTCTTTAATAATAGACCAACTGTCCCCAGGCAGTCTCTTTAATAATAGACCCACTGTCCCCAGGCAGTCTCTTTAATACTAGACCCGCTGTCCCCAGGCAGTCTCTTTAATACTAGACCCACTGTCCCCAGGCAGTCTTTTTAATACTAGACCAACTGTCCCCAGGCAGTCTCTTTAATACTAGACCCACTGTCCCCAGGCAGTCTCTTTAATACTAGACCAACTGTCCCCAGGCAGTCTCTTTAATAATAGACCAACTGTCCCCAGGCAGTCTCTTTAATAATAGACCAACTGTCCCCAGGCAGTCTCTTTAATAATAGACCAACTGTCCCCAGGCAGTCTCTTTAATAATAGACCAACTGTCCCCAGGCAGTCTCTTTAATAATAGACCCACTTGCCCCAGGCAGTCTCTTTAATAATAGACCAACTGTCCCCAGGCAGTCTCTTTAATAATAGACCAACTGTCCCCAGGCATTCTCCTTAATACTAGAACCACTGTCCCCAGGCAGTCTCTATAATAATAGACCAACTGTCCCCAGGCAGTCTCTTTAATACTAGACCCACTGTCCCCAGGCAGTCTTTTTAATACTAGACCAACTGTCCCCAGGCAGTCTCTTTAATAATAGACCAACTGTCCCCAGGCAGTCTCTTTAATACTAGACCCACTGTCCCCAGGCAGTCTCTTTAATACTAGACCCACTGTCCCCAGGCAGTCTCTTTAATACTAGACCCACTGTCCCCAGGCAGTCTCTTTAATACTAGACCAACTGTCCCCAGGCAGTCTCTTTTATAATAGACCCACTGTCCCCAGGCATTGTCCTCCCACATTGCAGATTAATTGATTGCGCGACCGCTTCCCTTCTGGCTCCTCAGAATCTAAATATGTGCGTTAGGTTGTACGCAGATTGTTGGTTGAGTAAGTTGCAGATTAACTTCTGACCGTCACTTTTGGGAAGTTTCTGTAAAGAGGAAGGACAGTGTGGCAACAGCTGTTGTTAGTCTCAGTGCTGTGTTTTGCACTTTGTCATAGCTTTGCTTCTGAAAGTTTTTTATTAAAATACACATTTTAATTTAAAGGGGCCATATGTTCGATTTCTACAGTGCTGAAAGAGCACAGTAGAAGCACGTTGGACCCAATCGCATCTGAATGTTTTAAGGAACTGTTTGAAATATATTTTTGCAAAAAATTGAGTGCTTGTGCTATTACCCGTTCACATTACATCACATGTGTCAAACCGGTTCCATGGAGGGCCCAGTGTCTACAGGTTTCTGATCTCACCTTGTACTTGATTGATTAATTATGTCACTAATTGGTTATGTTTTACCCTCACCTGGTTGTTTAGGTCTGAACTGGGAACCAATTTAAAGGAAAAATCGAAAACCTGCATACACTAGATGAAACATTAATTGGGCCTTTTCCATGGTGTTACACAAGACTAATTCCAGTGTGTGTTTTCCCACAGGTGTGGAGACCAACATGTCATCCAAGATGCAGAGCTCCAATAACATTGCCAGTGCCAAACGTGCCGTCCAGCAGCTGAGAATAGAGGCCAGCATTGAGAGAATTAAGGTGAGAATAGAGGCCAGGCTTGAGAGGATTAACGTACACTAGTAAAACATAACAGATAATTTCCCACACATGTGTGCCCGTCAGTGGATTCTCCATCTCGCTAGAATGGACCTCTTGGACCTCATATGTGAACACTGCAGAGAAACCTAATCATATGAGAATGAGTCTGCTAACAGGTGAACTCGTTGACCTGACTGGTAGTGACCTGCTGTGACTGTGTCCTTCAGGTATCCAAGGCTTCAGCAGACCTGATGCACTACTGTGGAGAACACGCCAAATACGACCCTCTTCTCATGGGCATCCCGACCTCTGAAAACCACTTCAAAGACAAGAAGCCGTGCGCTATATTATAGCAGTGGGAAACATTTAAACAGATATATAATAGTAATACTCGCACACGCTTTGCCTTAAGGCCAGCTCAGCTCCGCCCCCGCCCTCCCTCAGGGCACATAAAGCTCTTATCAAAAGTGGTTCACATTTGAGACTCATATTACTCTCCTGTAAACATGTGCCGTTATGGTACTGTCAAATGCATTTCCCCGTTCTCGTTGTTAGATCCAACCCGAGACCAAAGAACATCATCGAGTCGAAGTAGAACTAATTTGTGACCCAGAAAACAAGGTTTAGTCAATTCAGCTCTGATCTGATCAGTGAATGCTAATTAGAAGGCTCCTCTGGAGAGAGAGACTGGTGTTCTTTTCTATTGTTGTCTCACGTTATACAACGGTGACCTTTGAACTGAGGACCAGCTGGGTCTGAGCAGCGGATCCCAAACTCTCGGCGACGGTCACATTAGCCAGGGCACAGACAATAGCCCAAAGGCATACATGCAGTTGCGGTCACACCACACAAGTTAAACCTGTCAACTCAGATAGCACAGTCAACTCAGATGTATGTTATAGATAAGCCTGTAATAAACCAGAATGTAAATCAGCCCCGTCCATGACAGGGACACCTCAGTACCAGACGTGATCTGTTTAACTATGGGACTCTGTCCCAAATTTAACCCTATTCCCTGTTCCCGTTATGTTTGAAAGGTTTTTCTTCTTTGTGAAATGTTTCTGTTTCTTCTAAGGGGCTTTGGCTTACCATGTATCCCCTCAGAAGCTGGCAGGGACCTTGAATAACAGTTGAAAGTAAAAAGACAATTCCTCCATTGTCTTCCGCAAAGACACTTTCAAATATCTTTTTGTTTTCAGCGTGTGTTGGGGTGTGGATTTGCGCGTGTGCGTGTGAGTGTGTGTGGCTGGAAAAACGATTGTGTCTTCGTTTTCGGCACCTAATTTAGACAACCCAACTTAACCATACAGTGTCTTAACATTCGAAGATATATTAGCAATCGGCGTCGACGTCTCAACGATTACTTGCAGCCACGCTCCTCAAACGTCTGTATTATACTAAAACTGTGAACATCACCACATTCCTGATGGATGCAGGAATCAGGAAGCACATCTATTCATTTTTCCTGTACCGTCCAATACAGGCAAAAAACACAGTGTTTGGTATTCGATGGTCAAACTACACTGTATGTAGGGACATGCCGCAGAACCATCTGGAATGTTCCCACGACACTTTACGCTATGTTTCAAAACTCTTGTGTAATCTTTGCAACCCAGAACCATCTCCTTTTCTACTGTTCACGTTACATAGTCTGTTCAGAATAGATTATATTATGTGGCTTTAAAGACTGGCTAGAAGTCACTTGAAGTTCATGTCGAATCTAATCTGTGCATGTTTTTAAAGAGCAGTTTTTCTGTTTGTTCTCCTGTATAGACAAAATATGAGTACTCAGTGGTTGAGTGAATTAGCTTTATCATCGCCAAACAAGGGTCAAGGGTCAAGTTCTGGGTAGATTAGATGGTAAGCAAACAATCAGTGCTCATTGACGGCGTGTTGGATGCAGAGTAACTGGGCAGGAGAAAGGACTTGAGTGACATTGACATGGGCCAAATTGTTATGGTGAGATGATTGGATCAGAGCCTCTCTAAAACGATCAGCAGTGGTGTGGACCTACCGACAGTGGTGTGGACCTACCGACAGTGGTGTGGACCTACCGACAGTGGTGTGGACCTACCGACAGTGGTGTGGACCTACCGACAGTGGTGTGGACCTACCGACAGTGGTGTGGACCTACCGACAGTGGTGTGGACCTACCGACAGTGGTTAGAGGGAGGACAAAGGACAAACCAGTGACAGGGTGTTGGGCTCTGAAGGCTCATCGATGTGCGAGGGCAAGGAAGCCTATCCCGTCTGCTCCGAACTGACAGAAGGTCGACTGTGGCACGAGTCACAGAACACGTTTAACCGTGGTTACGGGAGAAATGTGTCATAACACGAAGTGCGTCACATCCTGCTGCGTATGGTGCTACGTAGCCGCTAACCGGTCAGAGTGCCCAAAATGACCCCTCCGTGTTTACACACCTACGATGAACACGCGGGCATCGGAACTGGACCTTGGAGCGGTGGAAGGACGGTTGCCGGGTCCAATGAGACCCCGTTTACCGTTGACATCACCTGGACGGCCGTGTGCGTGTGCGCCGTTTCCCTGGGGAAGTGACGGCACCAGGATGCATTGTGGGAAGGCAACGAGCTGGTGGTGGAGTGAGAGTTATGCTCTGGGCAATGTTCTGCTGAGGAACCCTGGGTTTGGGCATTCATGTGGACTTCAATTGGACCCGTGCCACCCACCTAAATATCGTTGCAGACCAGGGACACCCCTTTATGGCAAGAATAATGGCCACACTCCTTCTGGGGTCTTGCAGAGACCATGCCCCGGTGGGTCGGTTCTGTTTTGGCGGCTCATAGAAGACCAACAGCACATTAGGTATTAATGCTTTGGCTCGTCCGTCAGGATAAGCAATATAGATTTTCAACCTTATTTTTTACACAGTACAATTTCTTTACTTATTATGTTTAGACCGTCGAATCATCCAAGATCGGTCCGTGGTTGTAGAAACCTGCAGTCGGTATACTGTATAAGTTGTGATGTATGTTGTATGGATTTTTGGCAATTACATTTGTGCCCCAATTGCTTTGGCGTCAGTTTGTTGTGCACATTAATTCGAACTGCATTCTAGGTAAACGGTTAATGCAGCAGCTTTTATATTAACACCATCTTCTGTGCGGTCGTTTTGTTTGGCATCGTTGTTCGTGAGTCAGCCACTGATCACCGAAAAACATGTTTGCTGTGCAATAACTTCATACTCTACATTTACATGCATCGCCAAAGTACAATGACCCTTTCTAAATTGCCCTTTAAATGTTATATGCTACACTTCTGTTAATTACACTCCATTGTTTTCACACTAGGCAATACACTGGAAATAGCCATTCACGTTTACCGACATCACACAATGCAATTAATGCAAAGGAGATGTATTGCCATATCAAGTGCTGTCTTGGAAGTTGTAAGAATAAATCAAGTTTTCTTGTTTTGGTTGTGTCTTAAATTAAATTGCGACATATATTCTTTACCTGACATTGAGTATCTTTCTTCCCAGGTGATGCTCTGACAGGACCGTACTTTAGCCATCTTCTGTTTCTATTAGTTTTGGTGCATTTTAGTCCTCAATACAATACTGGTCAGAACTCCGCCAGTAGTCAACATTATACTTTTTGGCTCTGAAAAACTGTAGTTCGGTTTCTTTTGTCAAATATTTGCGGTCGTTGTCCAGCTGCCAGGTTTTTCTCCACACATTCCTCTTTCCATCACTCTAGCACATGTTTATATTTTGTAATCTGTCCACAATACCTTTTTTCCAGAATTCTGCAGGCAGGTTTTGAGCATGACTGTTTTTTTTCCATGTATGCACTCCAGCCTCACTCTCATCTACCTTCTGGAGAGCGTTGCTTATCTGTTAGACAGTTCTTTTATGTTATTTTTCTTAATTACGGCTAGCACTTTTTGGTCGTTAATCATCAAAACCAGCCTGTTGTGTATTTTACAGTATTGTGTTGTTGCTATTTTGGTTGGTCTTGTGTTAGGCGCAGCAACATCAAAGTTCTGTGTTAGATTCTTGCCGGGGTCACACACGAAACTATGTGGACTCTGTTGTCATTTTGGATAAAAGTGCCCGCTTAGTAGTAAGCTTATATTATGCTTATAGCAGATTTTGATGAATTTAATCTTAATTTAATAAATTAAATGGTTATTAATAATGAGCAGTCGGATAAATTATAGAATAGTTTTTTAGCAAATGAGCAGATAATTAGCGCAAAATTGTGAGCATAGCTGGGCGTAAATAGCAACATCTGTACATAAACATGTTTCGCAAAGTGAACTGCTGTATTTCTACACAAATGTGTTGTTGCTGATGACTTTATGTTGTTCGTGATTATGTGCTTAGTTGGGAAACGTCTGCCTTTTCAGTAATCTATTTTGTGTTTTGTACTAACGGTTGTGGAAAATGTGCACATTCTTCAGATATTGTAACATTTTATTCCCAATTTCACATTTTATCGGATTGATTTGAATAAATGTCTTCAAATGCATTATTTTGCTGTCTCTCATCCCTCTCTCATCCCTCTCTCTCTCTCTCTCTCTCTCTTTCTTTCCGTTTTTTGTCTGTGTCGGCATGTTTAATGTTACAGGCAGTAAACAGGGCTACCTGCATTTGTTGACCCGCTGATGTACGTGTTCACGTTCCCCTATGATACTAGAAGACACATTATGGAGATGTCACATGACCCAGTTTCTCTTGGGAACCATGTCTGTTTACACTTCCCGCTTCCATATTTTACCTGACCTGACACCTATCCCACAGATGTATGTCTGCAGAGATTACAATCTTTATGACTCTAGATTCTTAAGGGTGGCTTTACTACAGATCCATGGTGAAAACCTGGAGGATCTGCATATATACATAGAGTTCATCAGAATAGAATTAGCATGTTCTGTTCAGTAAAATCTCTGCTAATTTCCTGTTATAGATTTGCATTATTTTGCTTTTATAGCCAGGCTGTTCTTTAGACTGCTCTGTAACACTAGAGCTAGCAGTAGCACCTCAGAGGAACATTGTATAAAAAATGCTACATCTTTTTCCACAGACAAGCAAGCAAGCAAGCAGGACAGTCCTGCAACCTTCTCCACCTATACTAAAACACACCAAGTGACACCGCTCACTCCCATAGCTCTCGTGCAGCTACAATGTCCAGCCCTTACGACATACAATGCTGTGCTAGACACAAGGCTGTGAAAGCGAAGTACCATCGCCATGGCGTCCCGGTAGGCCGTCCTAACACGTCGACATGACATCGGAGGTCGGAGTTCACGTCCATGTCTCCTTCGGTTACACCTTCGTGTTCGTGGCGCTATTATCCTGTCAGCACTCCATTGTGTGCAGTAGCATCACCTCCATTCACCGGGTCCATTTATAGCCAATATAAAGTCTCTGTGAGGGTTTCAATTGGCCTTGACTCAAAGTCACACACATTGTTTTATGAGGAACTATTTAGAGGGCTTTGTATCCTTGCTTGCACTGCAACAAACACACACAGTGACTTTGGGGTTTTTCTGAGTATTCTGATTAATGTGAGGTCTTTTTTTTTTCTTCGGTTGTTTTTCCTAGCTGTTTGAACAGAGGGAACGTGGCAGCCGGGGATGTAATGGGTGAACACACACACACACTTGACCCTACAGACCGACACATCATGCACTGTAAACGGAAGGTCTTATTCCATCGCTTTTGTGTGGTTTCTATTTTTAGTTCATAAGCGAATGCCCTTGTTATTGCAGGACTCGTCTGTGGGTTTCGATAACAGCCTGTTGTGTTCACTGCTGGTGTCAGTTGACTAATGTATTGTTGACGCTGGTCCGGTAACACAAGCTAAGCTACTGCAGCGTTGTCTCTCCTTGTGTCACTCACTAGATCTGAGGCCTATAAGGAAACATCCCCAGCCAAGGGGGAAAAAACGATTAAAGCGAAAGGACAACGTGTTCTTCAGCTGTACTGCTGAGAGAATGCTTTAGTCTACTCTGAGAAATGCCTCTTTGAACCAGGTCAACCCATACGGCATCTTTGTTCAAGACTGGTTTTCCCCTGCCTTTAAATTAAACGCTGCTTGTCTTCCGGGAAAGGCTACTATTTAAAGGTGAACCTGAAATCTGTTTCACATATCCAAAACGCACTTATAGAATCCAAGCAGGCACTGTGATGACACTTTTGAGTTATTTATTTCTCCACAATGCCGACGGTCGACAAACATTGCAACAATTTAAATTAATGAAATTAACTCAAACAAATTAATATTCGGAAAATATCAAGTCAATGCATTGGATCGTCCTGAATGTGCACAAAACAATACTCAGGACCAAATAAATTACGGACAATATCCACATTAGAGATTGGTCAGCTTCCTTTGAAGCATTACCCAACCGTCCATCCTATTATAGTCCAGACAACTTTGTCCCAGTTCGATGAAGTAGTATGTTTCAATACTACTAAATCCAGTTAAATAGTCCAGTCTTTAGCAGTCAGTCCTCTTAGCCTCCGGGAGTGTCCGGCGCTCAGCTGCTGTCCCCTCTGCTCTGTCAACCATGTGCTTCTGCTCCGATCACATGACTCAGTTTCCTGTAAATTCCTTCCCAGCAGCACCAGGGTACACTCATACCAGGGAATAACCGGTACCGTGGCCTCACAGTCCCGGGCATTGTGACCTTGGCAGTCACAGGAACACGGCGTGCGTGCCGAGTCACTCTTCCTCAATTGAAAGCCTCGGTGTAAAATCCACACCGATCAAGGTTTTTTTCCTGAGCTTTTCAAGGTATCCTCCAGCCTACACGCTCTCTGTCCTTCTGTTGAATCGGGTTTGTGCCGTGAGAAGTGTTCCTCCACAGATCCCGTGTGCGGTGTGTCCCGTTCTGCCTGGTCATCGGTCTGGCAAGTTGATGAAGGGGACCCACTGATCCAGAATTCTACTGTCTCTACAGAAGCGGTTGACTTTGCTCAGGGCCGGGTCCTTCCACTTAGTCGACTGGGGATTCTGGATAAAACAAAGAAAAGCACAAACAATTAGACTAAGCCTGCTTTCTATATGGGCGTAGAGGCTTGTAGGTCAAATAAATGCGTAACAACAACTCTACACTGTTTTACAGCAGTAACTTGGAAGCACTTAGTGATTACTGCCTAGCTCAGGCCTGATGGTTCTCTGCAACTGTGGCTACTAAAATGGCCAATCTACACACACACAACTGGACTTCTGCCGAGGCTTCAATACGGTATGCATCCGAAAAGATGATCCGTAATCAGATTACACGCCTGCATTCTGAAACTGCTCTCCGCGTTGTCAGAATCCTTCCGTAAAGATTGTGCAATGTGCAATCCTTCATCCTTGTCTGTGCATCGGTTTCATTTCCTGGAATTCTCATTTGAAAAAGTACTCGTGGTCCGGGGGAACGAGCAGTGGAGAGTACGCTTCGCTCCTCTCCAACTCCGCCACAGACGTTGAGGTTACTTCACAATTTGAGTAACTGGAGTGCGATCACTCAAAGTGCAGCGCCCGGCGCAGGCAACGTCAGGGTACCAGGAATCCCACATCACAGACGCGGATCAAGTGGCTGCAGTCAGCTGGATCCAACTTCAAAGCGCCCGAGCGATGGATGAAGACATAACAACCTACTGTTTCAGATGTGGTGACCCGTTCAGACCAAGTATCTGCATTGCTTCTCACTCTGCATTTAATGCATTTGACCTGGACATGTTTACCACCCGCAAAAATGAAATACAACCACGCTTGTATGAAAGCTTCAGGCGGTCCTGTGGAATACCGCCACACCAGCTAAAAATACCCATTTCTACAAATATCAAAGCCTAGTCCTGTTGTGCGCTGAAAATACTAGGATTTGGAGATCTATATATAATGCAGTAACACGTACAGTGACTAATACGCAGTGCAGGTCCATGGGCTCCCCTCCCGGCTTCACCCCCCCCAGAATCTCCGCGAGGCGCCTCGTGTTGTTGACCCGCAGGATGTTGATGTCGTTCTCGCAGCAGAACGCCTGAATCAGGGTGAAGTGGATCTGCAGAGCCACGTCCTCCACCTGCTCCTCGTCCGTAGCCAGGAGGCACAGCACCACGTTATCCGGGTCCCTGATGAGTCAAACAATAATAAAGTTAACGACATACGTTACATATCCTGGAGCAATAATGTCTACACATTTTTCATTTTTTTTAACGAGAAACTACTCGTAAAATAAGCACTAGGTTTACGCGTGTGCAGTAATAAGGTGGTAAAGTCCTGCAATGCATGTCAACCTATTACGCATTGAAATGTGCTTTACTTACACATGTGCATGTCAATCTATTATGCATTGAAATGTGCTTTACTTACACATTGAGTGATTTGGCTGCCTCGTAGACCCCCACAGTGACGCAACCCTGGGGTAATGCTGAACTGAGCACCTCTTCCAATGCATTGGCCACCGAATCCATCCTGAGGGTGGGTGCAAAGCAATAGGCATGCAAAACGTTACTCACACATGCATATTTATGTGCAAACATTAAAAAAGACAAATGTACATACGTGTCCTTGTGCAGCATTATACAAACGCAAAAGTACAGCATGTGTCGAGCAGCAGTGACAATTACACATTGCAAAAAATTCTCGTACCTTTCTGTAGAGTTTTCTCCACTGGCTTCCTCAAAAGTCATATTGCACATCGGAAAAATGTCCCCGTTAAAGTGATAATGTCCACGGATTGTCTCTTTTTAGTCACGTCCGACACCACAACCGCACGCATGAACTGTCACTGGAGGTATCTGACCTTTCCTCTCCCGGTTCTCTAGTATTTAGTGTGAAATTTGGAGTCGGAGCTCCTTACATTTGCATATCCCATCTCATTGGCCATCTGAGCTCCTCGCGTTTGCACATCTCATCTCATTGGTCATATGGAAATAAGGCTGAGCCAGGTCTTACCAAGAACTTACCCGAACTTACCAACGGGCTACAGCGACACCTTGTGGCTGAAATATGAATACATTTAGCGGCTCCCACTTTCAGTGCTTTTGTAAGTATAAGCTTAGACACATTTGATATTGCGCAGAATAGTGCAAATGTTGTATTTTGTATGGTAAATATTAATATATGCTGTTAAACCCCAGATTACCATCAAAACGTTTTTGCAATGCAGGTTAGAGATCACTAATACGGTGTCAAAGAGATGATTTAGAAAGAATGAGAGATTTTTTTGCCTGGTTAGTGTGGTTTCCTGTGACTTTCCAAGAAGATCTACATACTCCAAGAATGCAGCAGAAAAGACCTGAACGTTCAAATGTAATTTTGCCATGATGTAGATCCTAAATGTTTACCTTGACCGTGGCATTTGGGAACTGAATTGTACACACAGCTGGCCCAAGTCCCTTCCCAATATGGCGGATTTGGGAGACCATCCCCACTAAATGGTATGCAGCAGTGCAGTTTTTTCCATGACACTTTTATGGTGTTCCGCACAACGTGGCATGCCCTGAAAGTCCAACGGCACTGAGCTGGGTTGAAATTGAATTTAAAACTAAACGAAACAGAATTTATAAAGTTATTCCATTATCAAATGTGTGTTTTTTATTGTGGCCATATGTGTAAATTAAAAAACAATTGAGATTAATTGATACGCCTTTATGTCTAACCCATTAGGAAATGTTTTTCTATTTGGAAAAAAATGTACCCAAAACGCGCTGCGCAGCCGCGTGCGCAACGCAGTCGATGTCAGGAGTAGTTTGACCCTGATCCCAAATCTGCTTGCCTACGTCATGCTTCAATATATCTGGTGGTTTGAACTGTTGAGCTTTGTACCTGGGAGTTCTTCCCCAATCAGGGTTAGGTCGGCTCAGTTGATGTTGGTGTTTTTTTCTTCTGTTGTAAAGTGATGTGGCAACTGCACTTTGACTGCTGCGACAGGTTGGCTGTATGGGAGCAATGAACAGATGTGACCTGTACGTTTAAACTGACACTGTAACTTCAACAGGTAATTGCATGTTTGTTTTCAATGTAGAACCTCAATAGACGGACTGCTTAATGTTTACAGGACACACATATATATATATATATAATGACAGTTTTAATAGCAAGTCAGTGATATTGTATGTGATCATGATATTACTCATGAAAACATACAGAGTGCGTCCTTACGGAAATGCATGCTCATATTTGAGCCTAACCTTTCAGAAATGCATTTGTTGTTTAGTGGGTGAAAAATGCTAAAACTGTTTTAGAATTACATAAATGCAGTCCTCTTCGATTTCTATTTCCTGTAAGCTGTGAGGCATAGTTATTTTGGACGTCTACTGAGAGCATGCGTTTTGATATAAAAGTAATTTCAGCTTCGATAATTGATTCATGTTGTTCTTTGCACAGAAGTGCTGTACCGCCTGACCATATAAATACTGGTCATCATGGAGCGTGATGGACACTACTGGCTTACCTCACCAGAACCTGGTCCTCACTCCCAGAGACCCAGAGAACGGGAGGACTTCTACGGCCCTCCTTCCTCTCACCATGGACGCGGGCCTGGGTACCACCCACAGCCACAACCACCACATAGGGGCACCAGCTTTGGGCATTATCTACCACCACCTGACCCCAGGGAGCGCCAGTGGACCCAGGTGGTGTCCAGTCCAGACCCTAGGAACAGGGTTTACCCCACCAGCACACCCCTAAGACCACCTCCCGAGGTCAGCCCTAGCTTGTACAGCACCCCCAACTCCAGAAGGGCTAATGACCGACCCTTCTCTACGACGGGTCCCGCCAGACCAGAGCCACTGCAGTCTAGACCTCACTCAAGGTCCGTTTTTGAAGCTATGCTCAAAGTTACTTCTAAAACAGTTTTGCTGTCTATTGCTTGACTAGTAAGATACACTTCAACTAGTTAACTATGACCAAATGTGAATCGGTAACATCTCAATGTGATACAATTATCAGACAAGCATATGAGTACCCGCCCCGAGGCTACTGGGAATATGGCCAGGACTACAGCTACTATGACCAGAGCTATTACGAAGGATATTACAGACACCCAGGTACCGAACTTTTATCGACACAGATAAAAGAACTGCAACCAAACCAAGCAACTTAAGGCCTTACAGGAGTTATAGAATTATATAACCTCTCAGATCAATTTGCGCACACAATATATGCCTCAGTGAGAGGGTATTTCATGTGTAGATGAACAAAATAGTAGGTACAATATCTGTAACTAAACGACAGTATCAGTCATTTAATGTTCTCTCTCTTTAATATGATTCAGATGCAGGTCAGTGGGCTCCGCAGAATCAGCGGGGAACAGAACAGTATTTGGAGAGGATGTACCAGCAAGACCAGAGTGGGAGGGGCTATCCTGAGCAACACAGGTAAAATGGGTAGGAGGTTTCCAGAGTGGGAGGGGCTTAGCTAAGCAACACTATTTAGAAGGGTGGAAGGTTTCCAGAGTGGGAGGGACTTAGCTAAGCAACACTATTTAGAAGGGTGGAAGGTTTCCAGAGTGGGAGGGGCTTAGCTAAGCAACACTATTTAGAAGGGTGGAAGGTTTCCAGAGTGGGAGGGGCTTAGCTAAGCAACACTATTTAGAAGGGTGGAAGGTTTCCAGAGTGGGAGGGGCTATCCTCAGCAACACAATTTAGAAGCTTTTATTTAGGGGACGTGAAATAAATTCAGATTTTGTATAATTTCCCCCAAAATACTTTCAGGTATGACCAACGAAGGCATAGCGATCAGCTTGACCTCAGAGGCTATGGTGAAGAGCATTTCAAAGAGAACAGTGAGGTTGGCGCTGAGGTAAACATCAAAAGATTCAAATTAAGAAATGACTTCTGGGACTTGATTGTGTGTATTTTAATTTTTAACCCTACTGACTTTCCCATCTGATTTGTCTGGCCTTGTCTTTCAGGGTACCTTTTATGCTTCAGGGGCTTTAGCCAATTCCAAGGCCTCAGGCCAATCCTCCAGTAGCTATGAGCTAAGCCAGTACATGAATGGTGCTGAACTTACTGACCCCACCTCAAAACCCGCCTGGATCGTAGCAGACACAGGTAAGCACCAAGCTACATGTTGTCTTCCAGTTACTGTATGTCATTTTTCTTAGAAACAGGGCTGCGATACATTGGAATATACATTAAATATCCTCAAATAAGGTGCCTATATGAATGCATGTAATTCTCTCCTTAGAGAACGCCACAGTTCCCCAGGTATCTACCCCTCTGAAATACACCTTGCCTCATGCTGTGGTCAGCTTCGGTCCAGCCGGACAGTTGATCTGGGTCAGTCCAGGTCCGGCAATACAGGGGAACCCAGCGAAGGTGGAAGTGCACAGTCTTGAGGTACTGCTTTGGGATGGAATGCTTTTTGAAATAAATGCTAGGATAATCTGTAGAACTAATCTGCAGGTGTGTTGTAGTGGATTAGCAGGTTATAGGATAAATATGATATAATATTTAACATAGAAGATATCAGGGAAAGTGTGTGAGACAATTCTATTAATGTGTTAAGGACTGTCTATCTGCAGGTTATTCTGGGAGAAACACAGGACCAGCAGGACATGAGACAGTTTCCTGGGCCGCTGTCTAGGTATGTTACACCTTCCAACCCTTTATCCATGCTTGCTAACTATCTAGTATGTAAACATTTATTGGGATGGGATATTGTCCACGTAGCTACTTCAAACAATAGATGCGCCCCCCAAAATTTATTTTGTGTGTTTACGAAGCTTGTGTATTACTTTCAAATAGTATTTTTCTCCTTCAAAGGGAGGACCTACACAAAGTAGATGCCATTTCTTTTGCCCTCCAGATGGCTGAAGCCTGCTTGAAAGATGAGAAGATTCCAGACAAAAGCTCTGGGGCCCTCCTCTGGAATTTACTGGTACTGCTGTGCAGACAAAATGGGGTGGGTTTGGATCTCGTCTAACTCTTGTCTCTTGGAGTAACTGCATTATTTGTGTGTCACTGCACCCACCCACCTGTTTATTTGAATATGCACCTGTTGTTGGATTCATTCAGCGAATTGTTGGTTCCGACATTGCCGAGCTACTGGTGAGAAACGCTAAAGACCATGGTGCTTCCGGGAGCACAGAACAATCTGATGCCGCTACCCTAATTGGTAAAATACACCACACACATACTGAGAAAAAAAACGCAATTTGTCTGTAATGGTCGATATAAGGTGTTGCTTTGATACAGAAACAAGAAAATAACCAGAAAAATTTCGTGCTGGCTTTTATCACTTTTTTAATCTAATCCTCATAGACCTGAGTGAGGGCCCAAGTCTTGAGACGGACAACTTTGATGGAGCAGACCTGTTGACAGGATCTTCCACTAACATCTGTACAGCTGATACCACAGAGAAGGACATGCTGGGATACACCAAACTTATTATGGCTGGACGTAAGAAGGTCAGATGGATGGATGGGTCTGTCTGTTTCTGTCTCAGTCTCAATATCGCTGTCTCTGTCCATATCCCATTCCTGTCTCTGTCTGGATTGTATTTATTCTGAGAGCAATAGATAGTGTAGGCCTATGAATACCACCAGAGAGACTGCAGTCTGACTAATGTTACAGAGATATTTCCGTACTCCTCCAAAACTGACCCCTGACTCTGTGTTCTTCAAACCCACACCTCCCCCCCACAACCATGCTTACAAACATACTGCAAGCCTCTTCACGTTCACATTTCCCTCGTCTTCGTCATCCCAATAACAGGGCTTTATTCACCCCGCACGCGAGTCACCTTCAAACCTCCTCCTTGGTTCTCTATGACAGGAAGCCTTGGAGTTTGCCATGAAGAGCGGACTGTGGGGCCACGCCTTGTTCCTGGCTAGCAAGATGGACAACCGCTCTTATACCATCGTGTTAAACAGGTGATTGGCTGGATACCAGATCATCCCTGAGACACCAGTGCGTTTACCGATATTAGAGATGATAACTGAAAGTATACCGCATTATACTAATGACCATAGTTAATATTTCATCCAGTAAGATGGCTTACCTAACACGAAAATGTCCAAAATAAACGCTGTGATGAAAATAAAACTGTAAAAAACTTCAAGCAATCACCTCTATGTAATCGTGACTTGAATAAATAACTCTTGTAACTTAGATGACCCCGCTAATAGCTAATTCACCCCAGCTGTGAGCATTTAGCAGAACAATAATTCAATACAATAAGTGCACCCACTGAACCTTCTGTGTGCAACCAAACTTGCCACACTTGTGACATTAGCGAATGTCAATTCACTTGAACTCAGTCTGTCATGTTTATTTGTAATGGTTCTGATGTGATTTAAGATATTCAAGTGTGCGCATATATACATGTCTGGCGTGTCTGTTTGCAGGTTTACAGGCCAGCTAGCTCCCAGCGATCCTCTACAGACAGTGTTTCAGATGCTTTCTGGAAGGACACCTGCTGTTTCCACAGTAAAACAATACCTCACAACATATAATATAGACGCTTTAGCCGATTCTTCTATTTAGTTCAATACCCACAACTTGGGAGTGTGGTAATAAACTTTGTTTTCCTGTCACCGGACCATGACCAAAGGCTTTTACTGTTTATCTGACTGGGGAATTACAGTACATTTGACTATATAACATACAGATAGTAACTGTCAAATAAAAAAAAAATATTCAAAAGAATTAATTGATTTGATATTGGTGGTCCAGTCGCCTAAAGGTGTTGCTTAACCATTTTTTGTTCTGTGAGTTGCCTTAGATAAATGTTTCTGTTAAAAGACTCATGTACATCTAAAGTATTCTCTAGTTTCATAAAACCGTTTTGAAAACAGTGTTAGTATAACTTAAGTTGACTTTACCCCGTAAAATATATCCCAAAGTTTGCATTTATCTGATTATATATTTTTATGCTAATCTTTAAAGGAGGTTCCAATAATTGACCCTGAAAGAATGTCAATTGAATAGATTTTTACAGGACCTTGGTAAGATCTGTAATTTGTTGTCTGTAAGCGTTAGGATGCTAACAGTACGTTTCTCTTATCCTCAGTCTTATGTATGTAAAAAGTGGGGTGACTGGAAGCCCCACCTGGCTGTCATGCTTTCCAACGAAACAGGAGATCCTGCGGCTCACCAAAAAAGCATCATTACCTTGGGTGATACGCTAGGTATGCACACACACATGTTTCTGTTCTCCTCAGGCAACACACACACACACATGTTTCTATTAGACTGTAGTGATGTTTCTATTGTCACCTGACGACCCTGACATGTGTTTCTATTGGACTGTACTGGTGATGTTTCTAGTGTAATCTGACGACCCTGAAATGTGTTTCTATTGGACTGTACTGGTGATGTTTCTAGTGTAATCTGACGACCCTGACATGTGTTTCTATTGGACTGTACTGGTGATGTTTCTAGTGTAATCTGACGACCCTGACATGTGTTTCTATTGGACTGTACTGGTGATGTTTCTAGTGTAATCTGACGACCCTGACATGTGTTTCTATTGGACTGTACTGGTGATGTTTCTATTCTCCTCAGACATCTTTCTGAACAGTGAGCTCTGGTCAGAAGTGCACTAATCATTACATTTAATAACCTCCGTGTTGTTCCTCTCTGCAGCTTCCAGAGGCCTGTTGCATGCTGCTCATATCTGTTATCTGACAGCCGGCGCTCCATTTGGATCCCGCATAACGGACAGACTGGTGCTCCTGGGCAGCAACAACAGGTGACAGAAACCCAACTGGCACTCGCTTCTCGTGGATCTGGGTGCTGGTCCGCGCTCCTCCTAAGGAACTGGCAATGGCCACACACACTGGTTTGCCAATGCAATATCCTGTCACGCTGATTAGATGAAAGATTAGACTATGAAAACAATTGTAATGGCCACTTTTTAAAGGTGATGTTTAGAATGGAGACGCTTAAAAGAACAATGGCATGAGCAAACATTTGCTAGTAGAAATGACCCGTTTCTCTATTTACATGTTTTAATAAAAAATATGTTCTTTCCATGATTTCTATATTATGTACACTACTTTTAATATAAAAATAAGTATTGTATATAATCTTAATGTGTATTCTGGCCCCACAGTCTCCCTTTTAAGGAATTTACCCAGAATTCTGCCATTCGGTGCACCGAATTGTTTGAGTACTGCCAAAGACTTGGAGATAAATTCTTCAGTATCCCCTCCTTCCAGGTAGACATTCATCTAGGCATCGCTGTGTGGATAAGCAAGAACCACTTGGCATTTAATAATGTATTAGATGTACAACATCTGAATAAAGATTTAACCACGTTAATCCATGTTTAATAATCTATTGAGCGTTCTTTAGGCCGGAGCACGGTGAAATAATGATTTGGTTGTTTCGTTTTCAGGTATATAAGTTCCTGTATGCATGTCGCCTGCTGGATGTTGGACTATCATTCCAAGCGTATCACTACTGCGAGGTGATAGGAATGTCCTTACTCACGCAGCTGGAGCCCAGTTTGGTGCTGATGGGAGAGCTGATTAAGGTACTGTCAGGCGCTGCATCATGACAGATACGCCCGTGCGCACCTGTGCACTTCTCTAGTTTCTCTCCACACAATCCGCCGGGCTGAGATCTTATAAAGGTTGCGACGCGTACTCCACATATTAAATATACACATCAGACACGCATTTCATGACATATTGCTCGTTTTTCTGCGTCTGTCAGGCCTTTGTCTGAGTGGAAGCCATGTAACTGGCTATCAGGCTTAGATTCGTTAAGGTGCAAACAGCACTATTTTGGATGCTACAATTCACTGCTGTTATTTTGGAGAATGTTTCCGATATTTCTATTATCCACCTTTCATTTAAAATATTTGTTAATTTTTTGCCCCTTAATTGCAAGTAAAAAAATCCTTGGTGATTTTATCAAGCTAATCAGGTTGACAGAATCAATTATTCACTAACCAGGGAGGATTTTCCAAAACCATCTTTTTTGGCAATGAACTTCAGTGTAAATACTTGTCAAACTTGTGAAAGTTGTTGGTTAATTTGTAGTGTATCAGAACTAGACTGCTATGATAAGCCAATCATGTTCAGGCCAGCTATCAAATAACTATAAAGAACTATAACTATAAAGACAAGTTTACAGAAGCCTAATCTACCGCACTTCTCCCTGAACATGCGCATGTCCTTCCCCCAGCTGGCGGAACGTCTGAAGCTGTGTGAAGAAACGGGACAGCTCGGTGACACGTCTGAGGGCGGTTCTGGACGGGACCCTGACTGGTTACAGCAGCTGAGGCACAAGCAGCAGTGTTCACAGGTAACCATGCTGCAGTACGTCAAAGGACCTGGCATGTCCATGTCTTTCTGTCACAGGTTCACCTGTTCCTCTGTTTGGGGAGATGTGATTACAGGATTACATAGCAGAAGTACACAATGCGCCACCACAGAATACTGTACTGGTTAGTTGCTGTGGGCCGGTCTCTATTCATCAAGTCATTTGAAAGAAGTAACTTACGTTCAGCATTCCAAAATCAGGAAGAAACTGATTTGAAAAGATCTAAATACATTTTTTATACGCACCGGGAACCCAAAACTAGTTTGAATATATATGTATGGGGCTTGTCGTCGACCCACAGTGGATTCTGGCGCCATCGCTTTCCCGGGTTAAATGTGCATACATACGCTGACATCCATTTGATGTAAAGGGACTCATTGAGACCAGATTCGCCCTTCGTTCACTGCTCCAAGGTCCAGGTCGGGTCCTTGGTGGTGGGCAGGGGTCATCGTGGGCGTCATGGCTTAACCTGCGGACATATGATTTGGCTTTTCAGTGTGTGTTATTATCGAATACAGAATAAACTGAACAATGAAACCACGTTGGCGATGGGCTAAAATACTGGCTTATTTGTGTGTTTGGCGGAGATAAGACTGTTAATCCACATGCTTATTTGTAGTGTCGATGTTTACTTTACTGTTCAAATTATCCATTCTGTCTGTTTCTCAATTACATCAAGTGGATGCATTGTCAACTGACAAAATTGCCATCTTTTAGTTGGCAGTTAATGATTCTGTGTCTCTCCTCACAGAATATTGTCTACCCAACCCTTGTCTGTGATTAAAACATATGTATTTGCTTAGATTGGGAGCTACGGTTGTACTGATATTTACCAGCCTCCAACTGAATGGAATGCAATGTCCCATGAGAAGAGCAGTGTTTATTCAGGTAAAACAGATAATTCATATTGATTGTGTTGGGCTTATATAATGCCATGTATAATGCAATTTGACCTATATAGTGAGGATGAACCCCACTGTTCTACTGTCAGTTATTAGTGTGGACCGTGGAGTACTACCACCGCTGATTGTTCGGGCAGATTTCTGTGTTGTCTGTGTCGTGTGATACCGTCTTATTCCACCAGGGGGGAGTGTCCGTAGGGGGCTTGTCCCGTCAACGGGTTACATAGGGTTAGAGGGTTAGAGTCTCTGCCTTCCCATGATGCGAAAATAGTTGATTATAAAGAGAATAGGGCTCCGTTACGGACTCACCAGACTCTGTTGCTGATTTCCCCCGTAGAATCAGACACCGATGACCTTTCTGGGAGAGGTGTTTTCCAGGACCCTGAGGCTGAATTCATTTACCACAAAGGAGGAGGAGGAGAGCAACAACAGCACGTGCAGTCGCAGCAGATAGACAGCCTGGTTCCACTGTCAGTCAGGCCACCTCACACGCGGTACACAGTGCCTCTTGTGGCAGGAGACGAGGACTGCGGACATCGCTCCCCCGGCACCAGTCAGACTCAGCTTCAGCAGCAGGCCTCACCTCAGCATCCGACACCGAGTCGTCCTACATTGGATCGGGAAGGTGTGACAACGATGGAGGGCCTTGGTTTTGATTTGACACACACACACACAGGTTTCTAGGGGTTTTATAAACAACTTGTCTGTTTTGAGCTTTTAATTTCACTCATTTTGTGAGTCTTCTAACAAAGTGTGTGTGTGTGTGTTAACTGTGAAATTGGACACCTCATGCTCTGATTGGACTTTGTGTTCCAGGGGCGGATCAGTCTTCTGAGCTTTGCGTGGTGAGTCGTCAAGAGTTTTGGTGGCTACCAAACCTACATTTCAGGTTATACACGAACACATCCGAATTTGCCAAAATCTACTTTTATCTTTGTTGCTAAAGATTTTCACCCTGGATCACCGGCTGGCTATAGTGGTGTTACATTATATATATCATAAGTGAGACTTGTTGTAACATTTCATTTTTTTGTCTAGGTGTACAACCGTAACGTCATCTAAATAAATAGTCATGTAATAAAAACAATTCTAATTAATGGTGTGAGTAGAGTATTTGTGAATCTCCAATGAGTCACATTACTGCCGGTCTGAGTCACACACTGAGACCATCTGTTTGTCTCAACTGACCTATTGGTCCCATACAGAACGGGACACATGCCGGGATGATGGCTGGGGATGGTCAGCAGGCTGGTCAGACGAATGACAATGAAGACATGCCTGCATGGCACCGGGGAGGGCACCAGGCCACCATCACGCAGGAGGGCAAGGCCTCAGAGCCGGACCAAATCCTTCCAAAGCAGGTGGGCGGAGCCTGAAATCGCCAGGTCGTCAGCATCAGATAATAACCTTCAATAAGCCTTGCTTGTTTTCTCTCTCTCTGCTTTCTTTTGCTCTCTCTGGCTTTCTCTCTCTCTCTCTTCCTTTTTCTCTCTCTCTTTCTCTCTCTCTCTGTGTCTGTCTGATTAGAGCACCAAGTCAGGATGGTTCAGTAGCTGGTTCAAAACCAAAGGAGAGCAACGTGATGTGTCTCTGGACGCAGACTCAGCAGAGACATTTCCGGCTATGGTAAGGGTCAAGCAGACCTTCTGTTGCCCTATTGGCTGACCGATAGATGGAGTCCAGGAAAAGCTCCGGACGAGGTTGTCAGCTAAATGAAATAGAAATGCAGAGGACATAACAGCTTGTGTTGCAGGATATGGGTATGTTCGGTTGGTGTCAAGTTTAGGATTTGTGGTTCACTCTCATACCAAATGTTTAGATTGACCTTACTAAGATTTTTTTTTAATATTATTGCGACAACCATAATATTGACCGCATTGCACCTCTCGTGAGACACACAGCAAAGGTCTTGAGGATGTTTAGTTTTAATGTCGATTTGTTAAACCTTACTCATAGAATATCAACGATGTATGAGATGCAGTACGATTGAGGTGAACTGTGTCGGTGAAAGATGTCAGAGGTTTTTGACTGGTTAGCTTTCATTTTTAAACTAAATGAGCAGGAAAGTTTTTGTAGATTTTGTGTTACGATGGGTATGTCCATTGACTGTACGCCGATGCATAATTTGGCAAAAATCAAGTTGATTCAATCAAGTGGATGTGCATTGATTTATCTGAAAAGTAACAAACATCCCATCGTGCCTTATAAGATTATCTTTGGTAAAAAAAAAAAAACTTGCGGTTTAGAACGCGTTTCACCCATACAACGCTTAATATCCGTTTAATTAATCTTAAACTCACACCGTCTCGAGAACTGTGGTGCGAAAGGAGGGCCCGCCCATGTGTGAAATTGGCCAATCAGTCTGCACTATGCAGAACAGTCGTTTACATATTGGTCAGCAGTAGGGGAATTACTTCATCCCACAACAGCAACACACAGGTAGCATTACAAGCTGTCTATGAAGCAAGGGTTTGGTAGAAAGCGTGTTTCTGGACAAAGAGGGGCATTGACAGCTGATATACGTATGTGGTCCACTGGATCAAACCGGTCCCCGGTTTAATTAACATTTCTGCTGCTCTTAGGGATAGTGCCATTGTGCTATCCTTTTTTGTTGTTTACGTCTAAACCTTTCAAGAGGAGAATGAGTACAGCAGAGAGATAAAAAACGTTTTATCGCAATATTTTGCTTTTTCTGTTGATTCCTATGAATGTCTCTTTTGCTTTTATCTAAATTAGTGATTTTCCAATTTCTTTTCTTTTGGGGTCGACAATGAGAATTTATTTTCAACCCCATATCGTATAGTGGAAGTCGGAAGTTTACATTCAGCTGAAGACCTTTCGAATAAATCTCTAAGACCTGGAAATTCTTTAGACTTCCAGGCCAGGTTCTGAAGACCTGAAAGCTCTAAAAGTCCGGGAGGTTCTGAAGACTTCCTGGCCAGGTTCTGAAGACCTGAAAAGACCATTTGAATAAATATGTGAAATGTACCCAGTTAATAATGACAATGTTTTACATAATGCCAGTAAACAGGTTGCTATGAATATAAAATGCATGTATTTTATTATTTTCCTCTGTAAAGCACATTGAATTGCTTCTATGTATGAACCGTGCTATATTAATACACTTGCTTGCTTGCTTGCTTGAATGCAAATTACATATTGTAATGTTTTGTAGACATGCTAAGGATATATTATATTATAATATTATATATTCATATTCCTCAGGTACAATCAGTGGGATGTTTATTATGGTAATATTTATATAGATCTAAAGGTGTCAAGTATTGCAGACATCCCAACTCTAAAATATTTTTTTTTGTAGCGAGCGAGAGAGAGTTCAAGGGTCATTTCAAAGGCAAGGCGGGCTCTGGAGAAACCCAAAGAAGGAGGGGGAGTGTGGGGGGATAGACAGACGTGCTGAGAAGGTAACACATCGCGCATCCTGATTGGCCTCTCTTTTTACTAACTTTGTGCTAACTAACTTCTTTTGGTAGGCGGGCTATAAAGAGCCACTGTATTGATATACGTAATATAATATTGTGTAATATAAAACGAAACAGTGTTAGTACATCTATGTAACCAATTACATAACACAATATAATAAGGAAACACTGTATGCTTTCATTTCTTTAAGGGCCACTATATATTAGTGAGGCTATGCACAGGGAAGGCTGCTCAAGTATTCTACAGTTGTTATAAGCGTAAAACCAAAATCTGAAATCAATAAATACATACCGGTAGTTCTGTCATAATTAAATGTTGTGTGTGTGTGAAACCACCTCCTTGGAATGAGTTTTTGCAGGTGGGGATGTCTGTGTAATGCCGCTGATCTAGCTGCTGCACTGATACAAAGAAATACTTGCATAACTGAAATAATTCATGTGAATCGTCTCACTCATAGCAAGAATTTCACGCTACTCACTTCAGTTAACAATCTCTCCCTAGCTAGCTGTCGATCATAACATTTGCTACACATAATATTTATCAACCCTGGCCAGCTTCGGTGGAAGATATTTAATTTAATGCTGACGCTAAAATGGTGTATTTGTCTGGATGCAGGTCAGCAGCTGGGATGAATGAAAGGATCGTCATTTTGGGCCAAAATATCTTAGGTAAGACGTCAGCTCTACATGTCTGTGGAAAGATGTCAGCTCTACATGTCTGTGGAAAGATGTCAGCTCTACATGTCTGTGGTAAGATGTCAGCTCTACATGTCTGTGGTAAGATGTCTTCCAGATGTGTCTAAGGTAAGATGTCAACTTGAGTAAAGACCAAAATGTTACTCAACAACCATCAGTTACAGAACTGGTTTGAAACAGCACGCTGTCGGTTGTACTGGTGCTGTGTGGCCTGGATTGTAAATTGAGCTTAGATCTATGGCTTGGGTGGCATACTGTGTTTCAAATTTAGAACATGTCTGATGTAAGTCGTTTGAGGTCAGATGTCAGCTCTACATGTCCGAGGTAAGACGTTTGCTCCACATGTCTGAGGTAAGATGTCTGAGGTAAGACTATAAGCTCACGTAACAACAACCCTGAGATATTGCTGATTGGGCTATATTATTAGTACCTTTCTGGTCATTCGAATATTTGAAAGGTCATGGAGGGTGGTCACTTACAAAGCAGAGAACCATGATTTTGCACCCAGTGTGAGGCCAGGCAAACTGTCAAGTGCTGGAGGGTCAACTGAACAGTAACAAAACCTTATCTCTTAGTTACTGTACAGCTACTACTGTATTAACTACATGAACTTCATTGCTTACATGTAAATTACTGTTTTCACTAACTGTCATTTAAAAGGAAACAAAAAACTGTCCTTTACAGTACTTGCTTGATTTACAATTTTCTTCTTGCTTTTTGCAGAGTTCGTTATGCCATAATCATGGAATAACCCTGAAGCAAAAGAGAAGCACATCAGCAGAGAGACAACATACTGGCCCTTTAAATGGGTTCATACTGGGACTGTGTCACTGTATTACCGCCGATCAAGCCCACAATACCAGCCTGACCACAACCCACATATCTATTCTTAGGTGTCATTTAAGTGGGCCAGTATTTTGACATCATGTGTTGGGTCGGTTCACATTAGATTGTAAGCTACATGTGCAGGCAAGGGGAGTTACTGCAGGCTTTTAAGGGCTTGACCCAGGGCTTTTTGAAGGAGCTAAACAGCTGTGGTCTGGTTGCTCTGAGATGACAGGCGGAACATTGACCGTGTTGGATGCAGCAAGTTATCCAAAGAGGAAAAGTTGGTCAGCTAAATCTCACAGAAAATCTTGAGTTTGGAGCAAGTCTCTTTATTTATTTTTTCTTACAACCTTCTAGCTATAAAACATTGACTTATCTTTGTTTCATAATTTGGTTTCACCAGTTGTAGTGGAGGCAGAAAAGGCCACACATCACAACATCTTTCAAATAAACACATTTGTCAAGATTACATATTTAAGTATGAACAGGGTCTGAAAACATCTTATCAAGTTGTTGTCATTTTGCTAATTTAGCAAAGACGCCGTAGTTTTCAACGCTAAATCTATCAGCCAATGGGGCAAACAGGAAATAATCCCATTTACTCTAATGTGACATCATGCTGGACACATTTGCTGTGAGAACATAGGACATAAACTAGAATGAACAGAAACCTGGTTAAACACTTAACAAATGAACTAGGATAGACAAGGACAAAACAAGAAGACCAGCTAGGACAACAGCACAAGGTTATATCGGGATAAACAAGTAAAAAAGGCCGACAGGAAACATTGGGGATTCTGGAACTTAAATAGGGTTCCGTGAAGAGGGAGACAGGTGCGAGCAGTAATCATAGAAAACAAGTGTAATCGAAGAAACGAGGGAGCGAGAGTGCCTGGGTTCACTGGCACGACAGTGCGCTGTGCCAGAACGTGATACTTACCAGGGATTTAACTTGTACTGAGAGAATTGAGCTACAGAAATGAGGTGTAACACACTATATAACTCTAGAATCACAATTTACCTTTAATGTGACCTATAACATGAACAATTCATTTGAAAAACAAACAATCTTTCAGGGAGAAAAATAAAACCTTAAAAATTACCTGGTTGCATAAGTGTGCACCCCCCTAAATTAATACTTTGTTGAAGCTCCTTTGGATTTTATTACATCACTCAGAGTATTTATGAGTAGGGGTCTATTAGCATGGCACATCTTGGCAATATTTGCCCACTCCTCTTTGCAAAAGTGCTCCAAATCTGTCAGATTGCGAGGACATCTCCTGTGCCTCTACAAATCACCCCACAGATGTTCAAATGTATTCAGGTCCGAGCTCGAGCTGGGCCATTCCATAACGTTAATCTTCTTCTGGTGAATGCTTTGGGTTGTTGTCGTGCTGAAAGGTCTTCCTTTCCAGCTTTCTAACGGAAGCCTGAAGGTTTTGCACCAAAATTGCCTGTTTTTTATAACTGGAACATTATTCCCTCCACCCTGACTAACTTCAAGCTGAAGAAAAACAGCCCCAAAGCATGATGCTGCCACCACCTTGCTTCACTGTGGGTATGGTGGTGATATGCAGTGTTGTTTTTGCGCCCAATATACCTTTTGGAGTTATGGCCAAAAAGTTCAACATTGATTTCATCAGACATAACACATTTGCCCACATACCTTTGGGAGACTTTCTTCATAAGATAAGGCCACCTTCCCCCATAGCCCATAAATTTGATTGTTGTCGCATGTAGCACGAGGCCAGTACTTGCCAGAAATTCCTATGTTGTTGTAGGCCTCTCTGTGGACCATGGCTTTTGCTCTGAAATGCAACTAAGAAAATGTCAGGAAAATTGTACTGGAACAGCTGACGTTATAGGTCATATTAAAGATGGAAAAGGTTCTTACATGATTTATTTTCGTCTCATTCTTTCACATCAGAATAAGCGGTGTGTCGACTTTATAGAGAGGGAACCTAGTATGCATGCTCAGGCCAAACAGACTGGAGTGCATTGTTCCCTACAGTGTTGGCAATAATAGAAAACATTTTAAATAATATCAATTCACAAATGTTATTTTGTTACATGTATGGAGCTGTCAGTCTTTTTGGCTTATGGTCTCATGATGTTATGGCTTGTACCCGTGTTCTATTTACCGGAAACAGGCCATGCGTCTAAGTATGCTATTTGATTTTACCAAAATGCTGCCTTAAACCGTATATCGTATTTAATTGAAGTGTTTGAACATTCCTTCCGGATATTATTCATAAAGATATGTTTTGTCACAGTTTTGTAGACAAGTTTACAATTGTTTTTAAAACCACAACATGCTAATTATGTAGACTAGAGCCTTTGGAATTTGTAAATGTTGTACTGGAATTTATTGTTTGTTTTTAATCTGTTAAATCTTAAATAAATCAAAAAAGAATTTGACAAGTGTTGTATGTTGATTTGGTACCCGTGTATTACCTATTCGCAGTGCTTTTCTTTACATTCTGCTGTGTTAATTTTGTACACACGCATTCAGAATCTTTATTAAGTACTGTGTTTAGGCACCTTCAGCAGTGATCACAGTTTAAAGTCTTTGTATGTTTCTACAAGCTTTGCACACGTGGACAGTTTAAACTGTGTCGGATTGGATGGGAAGCATTGGTGAACTGCGGTCTTTATGCCTTCCCACAGTTATACAATGACCAGATCGGGCCACCATCTAAGATGATGGTTGCAAATTCATTCAATTTCACACTGATGCAGCCCACTGTGCTCAAAAGCAGTATCAATGCTTGAAGTGCTATTGAACCAGGGCTTGTATAGTTCCACGCTAGACATCAGTAGACATCTTTTTGATGTCATAACCCAACTAGCATTTGCTATATAAGGGAAGGTGAGCAGCAGATATTTTAACCAGTCATCCTTTAAATTTAGATACTGGGATAATGCCCATTATCTACTCTCTGTGTAAGCTTTTATGTCAGCAGTTTAGAGGTAGTTTAGTGAGACAAATCCCAACAAATTCTGCAAAAACACTGAAAATCTACAGGACTCTGCTTATTGGCTTCTTCCTTTATATTGAAAACAGATATGTAAAAATGATATCCAGCAGATCACGATAACGAACTACTTGAAGTGCCAAAATCTTGATACATAATATTCTGCCTCTACTGCTTAGAATAGTGACCCAGTGTTCAGTCAACGTGTTCTTGCCCCCACCCATTAGACTGGCACCCCACAGGATGTCTGTGTCCAAAAAGCACATTACTTCCTAGTGGACAACTTTAGTGCACTACATGTAATCATCTTGTCATGTAGGTGCATTTGATTGGTCAATTCAATTAGATGTAAATGGTGGTGATGAATGTTAAATCTACAATGACAAAAAGATATATATTACAGTTAAATAATTATGAATGCAAAACACACTACATTATCTTTCCTAATGAACTGGTCCTGGGGAAATACTTTATCCATGTAGACTGCTGCTCAAAAGTATGGGCTTAGTAAATTATTTCCTTGTTGTCAAAAGAAAAGCAATTTTCTGGTCCATTAAACCCACATCAAAATTAATCAGAAATACAGTGTTGCTGTCAGCAAACATGAGTCCTGTGTTCCAGTGGCACTTTGTTTTTGCTCATTCAAGTTTATTATTTTATAAGGATAAAAAATACATTTTCCACTGTTGTGTAAACTAAAGAGGCAATAAAACTGGCCTATTGACTTTTTGAGTATCGGCTGCATCAGCAATTGTGGGTTCGATTTCACACTCTAAATGGCCAGAAACGATTAACTTTATTTTGAAACTTGTCAATCTTTTCTGGTTCAGGAGAAATAAAGGCTATACAATGATGTGTACTACTCCCTTTCCAAAGTCAAAGTGCAAACTGTCTTTAACCAGAATAGAAATATATCTCTGGATTTCGACAACTGTAGAGTGGCCTGCACAGTCAGAGCGGATTGAGTGTATGGTGCGTAAGAAGTGCCCATCAAGCCAATCCAAAGTGTGGGAGGTGCTTCAGGAAGCATGCGGTGAAAACTCTTCAGATTACCTCAACAAATTGACAACTAGAATGGCAAAGGTCTGCAAGGCTGTAATTGCTGCAAATGAAGAGTGTTATGACAAAAGAAAAGATTGAGACAAAATTATTATTTCTAATCACATCACAGACTTTATATTTTATTCCTTTTGCTACATATTCTATTGAAACATATATTGTCATGGAAAACAAGGACATTTCCAATTCTGACCCCAATTTTCTTTTTACCAGTAGTGTGTATATACTGTAGGTTGAGAATTTGACCAGTTCCACTGACATTTCATTTCATTGGTCTGCCAGTTCTGGGGGCCAGGACACATTGGCTGTACACGGGGTCACTATTCTCAGCGCTGAAGCTAATGAGATATCGAGAGACAGCCCCTAGCAGGGTTCTCAGGCAAGTCACCATTTGAAAACTACCCCCCATTCCTGACTTGGTTGTTTTGCATCAGCTTGAAGCAGGAGTGCCAAAACGTGCCTTTTTAAATAGACAGATCAGACTCGCCTACACGTGCTTGATGTTGTAGGAGATATTGTTACAGTTGACTTGTCTCCATGTGCCGAAGGGGGAGGGATCTCTGACTAAAGGCAAACATGTGTGTTGTTGGATGAGTTTGCGGGGTAAACAAATAAAATGTCAATCGTGCTGAAAGTGTTTCACACGGGAAAAAATATCAACGCTTATGTATGAAAAACATATGTATGAAAAGTGTTTCAATGTATGAATACCAAGGCAAGCTCTAACATAATTCATGTTTTGTTTTTTCATGACAGGGTATGTAAAGTATGTCTGTCACGTTTTCATAGCTGTATTGTATTAATGTCCACTTTACTTTAGAAAGATATGTGTACATAGAACAAATGTACCTAGATAGCATGTGTGTTTCAAATCTTCTGTGGAAATGTCAGTAGAGGAATATAAACTAACATAATATAACTAACATGTTTAAAATATATTTTAAATAATCATAATAATTTGTGTGATAGTCTTTGTGTGTTAGAATTTTAAATAACGGTAATGTTTCAAATTAAAAAAAAAGCATAGACACAAAACATTAGTGCTTAGTCTCTTTTATTTGAATTATCTTCCATGTATTCAAATCCAAATATACATACGATATGTTTTGCTGCAGCTAACCACATTATCAGACCCATTGCTGCTGGCGTAGTACAATATACACTGTAGTTTAATCATACCCGCAGTATTTGTTAGAACTTGGTCTTCAGGTATATCAAAAATACATTTAATATATTCTGCCTTCTTGAAAAACACTGGTAAAAACATCCAATTGGCCACCTTGGGCACAAGTGCAAGGACATCAGGGTGTCGAGACTGTTTATTTGAACTTAAGTATCAACACACTAGAAAGTAAACACGCGTAACACCTGGTAGTAACATAACCCTATCAATCTGACCTTTAAACTGTGTGTCAGATGGCTGCTTTTAAGGATCTGTATTCAACCTCATTCTGATTGCGTAGATAAATAACGAATAAAACAGCTTAAGATATCTGATATGACAGTATTAGATCTGTATCATTCAGGAGGTTCTGTCGCATAATAAGATGTGAGGTATAGAGGACTATGAATATATTAAGGGGACAAATGTTAAGAAGCAGTGAGGATAGAGGTGTTGAGAGATAGATGTTCAGAACCAGTAAGCATAGAGGTGTTGAGAGAGATAAATGTTCAATACCAGTAAGGATAGAGGTGTTGAGAGATAGATGTTCAGAACAAATCCCCTGGTCGAAGCAAATCAAACTGCTAGACCTTCAAAGAAATCCCTTCGGAAAGCGCGAACGCTTTTCCGTATTAGAAGTAAAAAGTGCTTTAAAATAGGTTAATCTCGTTCAGTCTTGTTGGTCTTGATTTTATCCTGTTGTGATGTTGTCTTGTGTTATCCTATAGAACCCAGGCCAAGTATAGAACCCGAACCGAACAAATCCATAACAAATGACGATGTAAATAAATTCCAAAAATGCCTCAAGATTCCGATTCGCTCACATTCTCACATCCGACAGCTTACATTCAGCCTGTATTATTCTTCCCATATGATTATACCCTGAACTGCACCTGATCTCTTCCTTGACCACTAGTTGTGCTTCTGGTACCCAAACCATTACAGTGCACTATTCTTTACCCGGACAATTAGCGCTCTGGCAAAAGTAGTTGCATTTATAAAAAACAAGGTGCAATATTACATGCGTTATGCACTTTAGATAAGGTGAACTTATCACCCACCACGTTGACTAGATTTGGCTAACCCACTGTAAGCTACATGCTATTCAACAGAATTGGTCTTTGGGGGAAAATAAAGATATATATTTCACGTTTGGGCCGCTGTGGCTGATTTGTGTCTACCTGCTGGTCAATCACAACACAGCTGGTGTCCCCGGTCTGAATTAATCCCCGATTAGAGGGGCAGGTTGAAGTCAGAAGTTTTTCGTCCCGTTGTTATATCTCCTCCATTACATGCTATATAACTCTAATACAAGACATAAGAGATGCTCAAATGATTACTGGTGCTATATAAATATTGCTGAAAGCTAAACGCCTAACATGTTGAGATCAGTAAATATGTTTAGACAGTGCTTGCTGTATGAGAGGATAACTCCCAGCGAGAATCAGTCGTTTTCATTTTCGCGGCCGTAGCGGCAGCATGACCCCTCGTGTGCTCACTGAGATGAGAGGCGCACTGAAAAGCTTTGTCACATTCCACACACACAAAGATCATCCCTGCGCACGTGTTGTCCTGGTGGCGCTTCAGAGCTGCCGTGCGGCTAAAGGACATGCTACAGCCGGCGCAGTTGAAGGGTTTCTCCCCGGTGTGGACGCGCTGGTGACGGACCAGGCGGGACACCATGGCGAACGAAACCCCGCACTCGGAGCACTTGTGGGGCCGGACGCCGCTGTGCACGGCCTGGTGCTCCACCAGGTTGGAGGATTTGGTGAAGGACTTGGCACAGACCACGCAGATGTAGGGTCTCAACCCGCTGTGCACTTTCTGGTGCTCGGCCATACGACTGGCCACGGCAAAGGTTTTGCCGCAGTCAGGGCAGCTGAAGGGCCGATCGCCCAGGTGGGTTCGCTCGTGGCGGAGCAGGGACAGTGGCTTGTTGAAGGTCTTGCCGCACTGCGTACAGGGGAAGGGTTTGTCGTTGGTGTGCATGTTGCGCTCGTGCTTCCGCAGGTCTGAGGAGCGGACAAAGTCCTTACCGCAGGTGTCGCACATGTACGGCTTCTCGCCGGTATGCGTACGGATGTGTTTGCGGTAATCGGAGGACCAGATATAGGTCTTGTCGCAGAAGGGGCAGTGGTACGGTCTCTCACCGGTGTGTAGGCGCTTGTGCTGCTGCAACGTGCCCTGGTGGGAATAGGCCTTGCCACAAAGGTCACATACGTGAGCCTTCAGGCCGCTATGAGTGTCCAGATGACTCTGCAGATTACTTGACTTCTTAAAGGCCCAATTGCAGTGGGTGCATTTGTACGGTCGATTCTCTGTGTCCCCTTCCACTCCGCGTTTCTTCATGGCAGCGAAGACTATAGGCACCTTGTCCTCTTCACAAGCGTCTATCAGAGACGAGGCCTTGTTCAACGATGGAGGAACTACCAGTGATACTCCGCTCTTCCAAATTCCCTTTCTGCCGCGCACGTCAAACACATCGCGCACATCACGAAGCATAGCGGAACGAGGGGCCTCCGGTTTCGGGCTCGCCTCTCTCACCAGACGCAGCTTCAGATCAGATGGGTCACTACTACACACTTTCCGCTGCAGTCTCATTTTTGTGATCGTCTTGATGTTGAATGAGTCTGGGTAGACGCCTTCCAGGCCAGTAGAGCCTCTTCTGTTGGCAATATCGTGTTCGATAGCTGCTGGCGGGCCCGGAGGACTACCGGGGTCATGATAGGGAGACCATCTCTTGTCTTCTCCAGAGTTGAGCTCAGCAAACTTCTCGGCCAGAGTTAAGCTAGGTGTTTGGGGGTTTAAATAAACCATTCCGGTGTAGCTGCTGTTTGAGAGTGAGTCGTTATCGTCATTATCCGATTGGTTGAAGTCATTTTCAACTTTTACACTCTCTGTGGGCACATGGGAAATGTAGTGGATTTTGCTCATTAGGTTTTTCCTGAGTCGTCTTTTGGAAATGTACACTTTATCGACAAAACCTTCTGGGGTCCATGATGGCCTTTCTTCAGCCATGGTGGATATTATAGATGTGTTGAACGGGGTTCAAAGTTGGCAAAGGAATCTTCCTGAGAACTCACCTCCTTGCGATGCCTAAAAAAATGAAAAGTCAAAGAATAATGCTATATGGCATTTTTTTTTACAATATTGTTATTGAATGCATTACATGTCCATAATTAGAGTTAGTTAGATGTTAATAAGCATCCACAAAGACTTAAAATTCTCGAATTAAGTGGGCGATACATTTTTTGTGCTTTTTTGACATCTGCCACTATACAAAGGTAAAGAGCTAAAGCATCTAACACATTCGAATCCCAATAACCTGTGGCCTAAATCAGAGAGTAACCAGGTGTTTGCTGAAGATGTGGATGTTTTGTACAGCGTCTCTGACCTGATTTTTGCTCTGCAACCTTCTGGATTTTAGCCAGCAAGTTGCTCCGACTAGAGGACCGGAGTGGAACTGCGGCAGCAACACACACTTTCACTACAGGTATCACCCAGTTTGTCAATGGCGCATCATAAGCTTACATAATAACTTACATAATAATATAAAAAAGACTTTTCACTGTAAAAAAGTGTTTCTATTGAACCTGTGTGCCAAGGCGGAGAAATGCCTCTTTTTGCAGGAACGCAACTCCTTCCTCAGATACTACATCGCCACCTTGGGGGTGGAGATGGAGTTATTATGGCCGTGCGTAATTGGGTGTCTCCAGGTGATAGGTGCAGCAGTTCCTTGGGTTTGCCAATTACTGCCCGTGGTTTAGCACGTTTGCTAAGACAATTGTAGGTCATTCAGGACCTTTCTGCTCGAGTTCTATCAAAAACTAAGAACGCTGAATTCGTTACACCCATTTCAAGGTCTCTGCGCCAGCGCCCTGTATTTCATAGAATTTATTTTAAAATACTGCTACTCATCTATAAATCACTGAATGTGTCAGGGCTAAGTTACATTGCAGTCCTCTCTCTGAGTGAACCCTCTAGATCACGTGGGTCATCAGGGTCTGGTCTTCTAATGGTTATGAGAGTAAGGACACAGGTAGCATTGAATTATTTAGCTGCACAGAGTTATAACAAACAGCCAGACAGTGTTAGACTTAATTTTAAATCTAGGCTTTAAACGTCAATGTTTTATTGTGGCTTTTGTTATTTTATTCGTTTACTGGGTCTTTTTTTAGTATTGCAACTGTAGTACTACAACTGTAAATCCATGTTATATACTATATAATAGTTTGATATGTGTAGTCGGTATCTGATTTGGTCTCGTTAGTCTACCGACATGTGTTCCATTCATATTTTGGTTTTAGGTAGATGCTCTAAAATACTCTTGACACATTGATTCACAGTTAAATCGTTTAGGGAACGAATTATTAAGTAATTTTAAGATTTACATTTGTGATGGACTTTTTATATAAATGAATTTATATCACATGAAAAAACAAGTCTGGCCAGTTGAAAAGACCTGCTAAATATAGTCAGAATAAATCATTATGGATTTTTCCGCTGTAGCTAAAAAACAAAAAATATATACAATATCATCGACATTTTCCAACTGATGTGAGTCTTTCGGTTGAAGGGTCTTTCATGTTAGTATCTATCACCTCCTAGAGGCCCATGGACGAGCTCAAAGGCCCTGTTCTCGAACACATTGTGTGAGACAAATAGAACCCTCCCCTGTGACCTTCTCTGCCAATGGGGTGCTGAGAAGCAGACCGGGACAAAAGAGGAACACTGGGGTTTTTAAAAAAATGTCATCTCACAAAGTTCCATGGCAATGCATACAGTAGCAGCTAGATTGTCACTCAATGCAAAGTCCACACCATGCATTTCTCACAGAACATATCGTGCTCAGCTCAAACAAGCAGCACACTGGTGCCTATTTAAATACACGTTTGCATATTGGTACAAGCTAATTATAGACAGCTATGTTATGTTATATGTATCCGTATACGGGTGTTAATACTTACATACATGTTCACATACATAATGTTGCTGCAGTGGGTATGAATGAATCACACACAGTATGCAAAATCTAGGATGTATAACAGTCCCATTTGGACAGAATCTTGTCGAATAAGCCCCCAGATTGCTCCAAACTTATATGTAGGGATACTCCTGCGATAAACCTCTGGACTATAACGCATCTTGTAATATAAGTTATGTTTTCTTACAAGCCACTATATAATTTAAATCTGTCAGCATACAAGCAGATCTTTTTCTTTCTCGTCAGCCTGATTAGTCCAGTCATTCGGTTAATGGCTGCATTCTGCCACTTACTTCCACAGCGCTCCCCTATCTCCAAGTAGGCAAACCAAGAGGATCCCCCTCTCTGGACGGGTGCACCATAGTCATTAGTCCCGCAACTTGGAAGGGGCGGGACTAGACTCAACTCAAACGCAGCGCGGGGATGACAGACACCCCGCAGCGTCACGCATGCGCGGTGGTGCATCCGGGCACAAAACAATTAGGATTATTATTAGGTCATTTGTTGTGACACACTAACCTATATTTCATATGCAGGCGAGTCACTGCAGTCACGTGTCACCCTTTTGATTTGAAGGTGATATTTTTCTGACTGTGATTGATAAATTGAGTCAATGTTGTTGATGACTAGCTGTTGTTGCACAGTTAGTGTTAGTGGTGCAGTAAAGCCTTAAGCCTGGATTCATTAAAAGGTAAGCCCTTACAATGTTGTCTTTAAGTCATGAAAGACACATTTTTCAACCACACCTCAGATTTTACCTTAAATTATAATATAACGTCGTTAGGACATCTACTTTCTGCATGACACAAGTATGTTTTCTAACAATTGTATACAGACAGATTCGTTCAATTATAATTCAGTAAATCCCAATCCCCATATTATTTGAATGTCATATCTTCTAAAAATCTAATTGATATCATTTTAGTCAATTGGAGGTGTACCTGTAGGTGTATTTCATGGCCTAAACCTTCAAAATCAGTGCCTCTTTGGAAAATCAATAGAAATCTGCCAAGACATCAGAAAGATTATTGTCAAGAGGCAAAAATTCTGGTTCCTCATTGGGAGGAATTTCCAAACGCCTGAAGATATCACATTCATCTGTACAAACAATAGTGTGCAACAGTAAACAAACAGGTACAAAAGTATCTTTATCCGTGGTAAAACGTGTCCGATACCAACATAACCTGAAAGTCCGCTCAGCAAGGAAGAAGCCACTGCTCCAAAACCGCCTTAAAAATGCCAGACTATAGTTTGCAGCTGCACATGCGGACAAAGATCATACTTTTTAGAGAAATGCCCTCTGGTCTAATAGAACTGTTTGGTCATGAGGACTGTCGTTATGTTCGGAAGAAAAAGGGGGAGGCCAGCCGTGAAGCACGTGGTGGCAGCATCATCTTGTGGGGGTGCTTTGCTGCAAGAGAGACTGGTCCTTTTCAAATGTTAAAAACAAGAGCCTGGAGGAAAAGGTTTGTTATCCGTGGGCTATATAACACTGGAATTGCGCATTATGTTACACATGTTGTAGACAAGAAACGTGTCAAATAGTGTTGAACCAAAGGCGTTCCTGTCTTGTCTGTCTTCATAACGATCACAAGCTCTCTATACACTCTCACCTTGACAGGAATCACTATTCTGTTGGTTATCTATTCACAGGCCCCCTTGTAGAAATAGTTGGGGACTGTAAATGTTTGAAAAGGTATTGTCTAGACTAGAGGTTTGAATACTAACTGTCTAGAAACACACATTTACGTTTCATATGACCAGTATGCTTTTTCTCACCATGCTGAAAGCACACTTGCAAGCTAATGTCGCTAACTCAACAAAAAAACAAGGCTAAAATAGCCGTATGTTTATGGTTTATGTTCTTGACATCGTTCTCTTGCATCTCAGAAAAGGACTCTAACTCTGATTAGGACAAGAGCGGACTGAGTCGGCACTTGACTACAGCAACTCCTGTGAGACGTAAGGTTGCTGTTAATGGCCGACATGAGTAGGAGACTCAAGGAGGGCACCACTGCTTTCGAGGAGCTCATCAAGGCAGAGTCCCAGTTGTTCACCCAGGCCTAACTGAAGCCAACTCATGGGCAACCGCGATTCCTCATTCCCGCTATCACATTACCTCGTCTCATGGGGGACGGGGGGAGGGGAGGCTAAAGTTATTAGCACCTACTCCGAGTGTGGAGGGTGCCCTTCCCTGAGGGAATAGTGCCCTCCTGACATTGTATGGCCAAACGCTCTGTCCAGCCAACAGGGCAGCCGGAACTTGTATGAGAGACAGGGACTCCCGCCCCACGAAACAGTTGTCCATTCCTTCTGCCTGAAGGAGGTGACGTGGTCCTAGTGCGTGCCTTTTCCTATAGCGGGCTACGGCATGGGTGTCAAATTCATTCCACGCATGTCCTATTGTCTGCCGGTTTGTCCTTTCAATTGGTGTCCGATTAAGACCTAGAGAACTTGGTGAGGGGAGCCTGCTTATTAATCAGTGACCTGATTGATACAATAAAAAGTTAGAGCAAAAACTTGGTCCTCCGTGTGAAGAATTTGACAGCTGTGTTAAAAGAAAACAAAATTAGCTGTTAGCATTATTTCAGAACGTCAGGAGGCAGCAGGGCCATGGTCACTTGGACGTCTTAGAACATTTGTTCATGAAGTTGATGGGCTTATTAGATACTCCTGTTCCACACACGTATCTGTATGAGCCATCTGGTGCCAACATGCCTCCAAAATGTGACCTACATAATAAGAAAAGCGACCAGATTTATCTTGTGGAATTTGTGACGTCCGGGGGCTAGTACGTCGCTGTTTTCTTTTCCGTAGTCACTGTCCAGCTGTCTTCCCACCGGCTGTCAGTTGGCCTTAGAGCAACGTGTCAGTCCCTCCCTCGGGTTTTACCTCAGAACCCTACAAATCTACCTCCCAGTGTGCTCTCGATATCATACATATATGTCACGCGATTGATCTTAAACATATTATTAATTGCACGCTGTTCAAATTTAATTCAGCAATTGTTTTGGCTGTATGTGTAAATCTTTAATGTGTGAAACATTTCATAGATGTTACAATGTCAGGCTGACACATTTTCGTGTTTTTTACATCAATTTCACTCCTTCGAGCCTACTTCTATAATTCATAATTGTATATAAAATCCAAATACACTATAACAAAGGATATATTTAACAGCTTAATTTTTCACTGAATCCTAAGCTATTTAACTGACCGTTGAGCTATTTTGTGAATGTGTGGGAGGTATACCTTTGTTGATGCTTTTTATTGCGTGAATTACCAACTGATCACGCTCCAGAGCAGAAATAACTTGTATGGGACGTGAATTAGACGTTTGTTTCCAAGTGGGATCATATAGACATGTGTTAAAATTTTGGAAGTGCAGTGCCAATGTAGTTTCCAAAGAATCCAAAATGGCATCCTATGCCCAATATAGTGCACTACTTTCAGCGTGGCCCTATAGAAATGTACACTTCTTTCAGCTTGTTTTCACTTTGAGTGTCAGCAGGTGTCCCGCTCTCTTCTGAGAAGACAATACCACTTCAGTCACTGGTTCTGTGATGTAGCAGGATTGCTGAGGTGCCCAAATGCATGCATGGCATAACATATGGAAATTGCTTTTGGCTTGTATGCAAGTGTGTTTTTTAATAATTTAAATTTAATTACATTTAATTAATATGCTGTTAATGCAGGCAACAAAAAATGCCTAGTAAACCTCCCATGGCAATATGTATATGAGACACACGAGACATTCTGTCAAGTAACATATGTGTTAGGTCCAGCGTTAGTGTATCCTGCCACCATGTGGCCATATTATTGAATTAGGTATGAAATACTTAATGTTAAAGCAACCGTTGAATATTTATTATATAGATACCGTACTGATAATTTTTTTATTTTTTTTAATCCAAAATACAGTGCAAACATTGTTAATGTCTATGACTAAAGTAGCTGGAAACAGCACATTTATAATGGAATATTGACACAGGCATACATAATCCCATTATAGGCAAACCATCACTCCTGTATTGCAAACAGGTAGTGTTTGTTAATCCAAGTTGATCATTGAAAAAGGCTAATTGATCAGTAGAAACCCTTTTTGCAGTTATGTTGCAAACATATGTTGTGCTGATTAAAGATTAAAACCAGCCTTCTTTGGAATTGTTCAGTATAGTACCACAAACTACCAGTAGGTAGCTCACTGACTCCATATATCATTTTGCGGTAATAAACATCTAAGCACAGCACATAATTATTAGAACCACAATCTTTGTCTGGAATCACATTGTTTTTTGAAGACATAAGTTATGATCAGAATGAATGATAAAAATGAAACATTCATAAATAGAAAAAAGTATGAAAAAGCCCAAACGCAAGTTTCAGCTTTGTTCCAGATCACCACATGCTGTAAAGCCAATCTCTTTGGTCCGTGTTATATAGCATTTGACATGACAACAACCATAGCATACAGGCTATAGAGATCAGAATGCAAACCAGTTACCAGTAACCAATAACTAATAACCAGGCTAACCTGTTATTTCCTACAACAATCCTGGAACTAAACATCCAATTAAACCATTTCCCAAATAATATATTTTGTAATGTAGGTCTTCAATATTTAATGTACGCGAGGCATTATAAAAAGCATCAACCATGTGGTTTGGTAATTATTTTATATTTCTCACTTCTTCTCATTTCTTCTCTTATTCTCATGGGCGTCTAGCGAGTGAGACGAGGCTATCCAAGTACAAATCAATGAAAGCTCCAGCGAGGAGGGCAAGGTGTTCTTTACCAACATTATTTGCATGGATGAGTTGACGTGCCTGCATTGTGGAGTGTCTCTGGCCTCAGCACCTCAATTGACATACTGAACGGCTCATTACATTGTTCACTTTGTTTTTGTCTCTATATCTCTATCTTGTCTAGAATGGATTTACTCCACTGGTCTTGAGGCAAGTCAGCTGAATGCATGGTTAGATGACTGCTCTTTATAGCCACGCTTGCTCCATAAAAAGCTACACGTTGATTGCTGACAAACACTTCATCCTTAATGGGACCTCTGGATTTCTACTATTGGATAGTCAAGTCAATACACATTTATTCATAAAGCACATTTAAGTACAACCACAGTGCTCTAAAATGAAATGTCTAGGACAGCAAAATGTTTTTAGAGGACACAACAGACATGAACATATTACTTCTTACCAGTTTGCAGACTCAAGTAAAAACAAGGTGGGATTTAAAAGGTTTAAAAAAGTGAAATGACTCATTTATAAAGGTAGTCTATTCCACGTCCTTGGAGCAGAAACAGAAAGGGCACAATCTCTGTATAACGTTAACCGTGGAGCACACAAAAGCAGTTGGTCGGAAGACCTAATATACTCAGACCATTTGTGTTCAGCTCTTTTTTTTTTAAGGTTTAAGAGAACAGTATCTTGGAAGCGGGTAGTAGGCTTTAGGTATGAGACAATGTCTATGGAATGGAGAGAAACACAGGTTGGAACTGGTTAAAAAGAGCAGACTGTGGATAAATCCAAGGGGTTGTCATCTGGAGGTAACATGCATATTCTTATTGTATCAGTCTTGCAGTAAAAGGACACAGCGGCAGGATTTTAATAAAGAACTAAACAACAATACAACAAACCAAATGGCAGCAACCACTGAGGAAAACACATACAATGAACCACCAACACACAAACTGTCATAGGCCTTCCAATTAGAGATGACGCAGTGCAGCTGCCTCTAATTGTCATAGGGCTTCCAATTAGAGATGACGCAGTGCAGCTGCCTCTAATTGTCATAGGGCTTCCAATTAGAGATGACGCAGTGTAGCTGCCTCAAATTGTCATAGGCCTTCCAATTAGAGATAACGCAGTGTAGCTGCCTCAAATTGTCATACGGCTTCCAATTAGAGACAACGCAGTGTAGCTGCCTCTAATTGTCATAGGCCTTCCAATTAGAGACAACACAGTGTAGCTGCCTCAAATTGTCATAGGCCTTCCAATTAGAGACAACGGAGTGTAGCTGCCTCTGAGCGTCATAGGCCTTCCAATTAGAGATAATGCAGTGCAGCTGCCTCTAATTGTCATAGGCCTTCCAATTAGAGACAACGCAGTGTAGCTGCCTCTAATTGTCATAGGCCTTCCAATTAGAGACAACGCAGTGTAGCTGCCTCTAATTGAGAGCCACCATGAAGATGCCTAGAAGTCTTCGGTCCTCAGGTCTCGACAGACGACGCTCAGGACGTCTCTGGTGTCCCATCAGGAAAGGCAACTGGATGTGAAGCTGTGTTTGTTGCTAAACAAAACTTCATGATTATGAGAGTGGTTTGAGCTCATGTCAGAGAAATATTTAGCTCTTGCTGATAATAAGTTGAGCCATTTGCTATGCTAACGAGGAATGTCTGTCAACCGGCGTCTCCGGTATTGTATAATAAACCATTCCTGACGAGCACCAACATCAACAGGTGTGTGCCAAAGAATGTTACCCCGCAAGACATTATGTTATCAACGTCACTGTAAGAATGCACTTGGAGTTGTGCGTACGAGGAACTTGAACCGCACATCACACTGCAGCAGTGGTGGAATGATTGACAGTGTAGTAGCAAGGCGCTCTGCTGAATTGTGACAGAATTTGTGTCAACAGACTAATTTTACTACACTATTTTCGGTCGCTCATTAAAATGCTCTCTCTCTCTCTCTCTACAAAACCACCCCCACTCTAAGTTTATTGGTCAACAGCAGACAGATGTTCTCTGCATCAGGCAGTCCCTTCGTTTTTATTTACTAGCCAGCTTTAAACTCCCTCTCTAGCTAAAAACATGAACATCGTACTGAGATGTAATAAAAAAGTAATTTTTATTATTTGTGTTAATGTCCTATATTATGTACTAGAGACTATGTGGAGAGGCTCAAATGCACCCCAACACGTGTGTTAAGCAAGGAATGTATGCTGTTTGAGCAACCAGTGTAGCAAGCTAACACTGACAAACAAAATAATCTAATAGATTTTTATTGACACAACTGTGGGTAATTGAGTCAGGGCTGACAGACGCCTAACCAGTGGGAACGTGCGTTCTGGAGTTGGGAACCAAGACTGCTATGCCAGATTTCAGCTGAATTATTCTTGTTTGTCCTGTGAGAAAGGACTAGAATGGAATAGCTGCCTCAAGTGAACATCGCCTGGTCTTTCAAGTTCCTCCAGTCTCACCCTTTCCCAGAAAGCAAGAGAGATAAAAATAAGACATTAATCTAGGCCTAAAACAAAGAATCATCGAAAGACGTTGTAGTACTAATCTAATTCTTAAAATCACAATATGACCCGTTCTTCTGCATATTTAGCGCCCTCTGGAAATACTGTAAACACTTCCTGCTAAGCCCTTATAACAGCGAATGCCAAGAATCACAATAAAGCTTCAGTGCCTTAAGTTTTTCCCGTAAATAACTGAAAAACTAATAAGACTGGCAGTGACGATCATAGACTTAGCTCACAACATAACGACATAGACTTCAACAATGGAGAATCAATCAGAGCTGTGCTCGAGACCACCTAAAGCGAGACCGAGACGAGACCGAGACCGAAGGGGGCCGAGACCGAGACGAGACCAAGACCGAAGGGGGCCGAGACCGAGACGAGACCGAGACCGAAGGGGGCCGAGACCGAGACGAGACCGATACCGAAAGGGGGCCGAGACCGAGACCATATCAACACTAAATAATATTACATGTTTTTGGTCCAGTGACCAATGTAAAAAAACACTTGACCAACAGCATCAGATCATCTACTGTGTTGTCACCCTGAATGAAATGAATTACATTTTATTAAAAGAGTATGTAGGCCTATTTATTGTCTTATGTAACCATAAAATACGAAAATAAAACCATGATTTTAAAATGCACAGGCTATGATATAAAAAAAATTAAAAATCGAATAAATGAAAATCCATCAAACTGTATGTCCTATGTTGATGTAGTAAATGCTAACACATTTTAGATCACAAGCGACTTGCAATCAAATGATTTGCGCATGATTGGCCGATAAACAAATCTATTTATAATTATTTATCCGTCCACAGTCCCACGCAGCTTCAGTTGTTTGTCTGCTTGAGCAGGACACGCAAACGAACCGGTTGCACTGCGCACAGTGTTCATTAGTATAGTTACGAGTGCGCATGAGACAGCAGCAAACTAACCCGGTTGAACTGCGCACAGTGTTCATATAGATCAGACCAAAACCCGTCCAGTTTAATAAAGATCGGACCAAAACGGGCCCAGTTATAAAGATCGGACCATAACCGGTCCAGTTTTATGCTCTTTCTGCCGTATGCCCCCCGGACTTATGTATGTCCCACGTCCTTCTGTGTGCATGAGTAATTTCATTTATCGCCCATTTGTAGTAAGCCTATTAATAATTATTGTTTATAGTCGTTTAATTTCGATACAAAACAATATTTTGTTGAAGTCTCTGTATGCTATATGAATACACTGTGGTTCATTCGTTATTAATTATTGAGTTCAATAGGCGCATGACACATGAATGGGGCTGTATGTATTTGGCGGAATTCGTTCTGTTTATTTAGTGAAACATATTTCTTTATAAACGTACCTCTTTTTTGTAGTTCAACCAAGCCAATCAGACTATTGTCTATATGTGTTCTCGTAGTATTTGTCTGTGTATCGCACATTCAACCATTGCCATATAGGCTCAGTGAAGTGTGATCGGTGTCTGGGTACCGCAATTAGGGTACCAACGCCCAGCGGCGTGGAATTCTGGCGACAGGAAGGCAGTTTAGGTATCAAAAAACATGTAAATAGTAGTTTTATATATTGTTCGATTTGTGATTTTGCAATTCTGAAAACGGGACAAGGTAAAATGCACGTATTTAGGAAAAGTCATGGAAGGACGTCGGCTGTAGCTTTTCAACATTATATATGTATTTTAATTACTAACCGCTGTGTGTTTTCGGACAAATTATTTATTTGTGCTCACTGTGCTGAATATAGGCAAAACGAATATAATGTCAGATTGTGCAGACATGATCGAGCATATGTTTAAGATTGAAGTATTTACGTGAATGGGTGCACCCTCTAGCGACGCTGGGGGTGGGCTTTTCTTCAAAAGTAGATAGCCATTGGCGGGATAAGCCACATCAGAAAAAAACAGTCTGACTCTGGACGAAATACAGCCAATGGAAATACAGCCTCTACATGTCATACTTAAATATTTTGCTAGAAAAAATTGTGGGCGATAATTTCTACGCTGGTCTCGACTGGTCTCGGAAGAATTTACGAGTCCTTACTGTCCGAGACCGAGTCGAGACCGAGTCCAAATGTAACCGAGACCGAGACGAGACCGAGACCTTAAAAAAGTGGTCTCGAGACCGGTCTCGAGACCGAGACCGGTCTCGAGTACTACAGCTCTGGAATCAATCATGTTCTTACATAATCTCGCCTGCATCAGAAGTAACCATATGAAGGTTATAAGGCTACTCTAACAATCTCTTGTGCAACATTGCAATACAAACATCGTCAGACCGCCGACTGCGTGCCAACTAACATTGCTTGGGCGGGCCGCCGATTCAGGTATAACCACTGCAGGGTGCGGACAGCACGCCGCCACGGACCATTGGTCGTTGCTAACTGAGATGTTTATGGCTAACTGTGGCTAAAAGATGTCAAAATTGAAAGATGGGAGAAACAACAGTCATGACTGTAGTACGGCAAACGCAATTCTCTGTAATTTATCAATTGAGTTAGCTACACTTTCCATTATTGTGAGAAGAGAGTCGGGCTGGCACTTTAAGTGATTGTTTTGTCAAAAGTGTTACCACAATTTTTCAGGACAAGATGCTATGTTAGCTTAGGCTAATTACTTTGCTTATAGTTAACATAGCTTTGCAAGTGTTCCTAAAATGTTAGGTTTTGTGTGTAAAAGTCCAAACCCAAGCCATGTATTCACTTTCAATGAACCTATACAAGTAAACAGATTGAGAATAGTGCCTAAAACACAACAAGGCACACTGAATACACAACATAAAAACAACAACACAACCGCAAACAAAAGTATGACATTGCCTGTACACGCGCTGAGCGAAAGTTCACCAATGCTTTTGTCCAGCCCCAATGATCACAGGGAATTTTGAAAAAATGTGTTCTTTACCAAAATACTTTGAGGGCCATATTTGTCTTGCTGCTATCTGTTGTTGACTTCTGGAGTAGTATGTATGAAAAAGCTTAATTTTTACAACATTTCTTTAAACAGTCAAATGTAAGTACTTTCACCACAACTTTGCTTTTATATTTGTAACTTGGTCCGTAGTATGAGATTATGTGAAAAACGCCCCACAGGTACGGGCCACCAAAATGGGGTTGCTCAACACCTCATGCAGTATCTGCCTCTGATGATGTCATGACGATAAGGCTTGTTGACTTAATCCAATTACATGCAATTCATTTAACTATTGCCTCATCACACTATCTACAGGCAAGCAATTTAAAGGGGCAATATGTACTGCGTGCATTTTTACTCAACTACTGACATAAAAATAAGTCATATTGACCAGTAGGCATATGGAATTAATGTTTAAGTTAATGTTTAAAATAATATTTTTCTTATAAATGAATCACAGTGACAGACATTTTCTCGCCTTTCCATTTTAGTTTTCCAGTTTAAAATGACTTGCAATTTCCTTGTTCTCACTTTTGATACTTGCGGTACATTCCTTTCAACTATGGTCTAAGTATGGTTGAGACATTCTCATTTTTAAGGGAAGACGTGGAGGAGATAAGCTGTGCCATTGTTTAGAGGCAGGTTTCTACATTGTGTCCCTTAGACCTACAACATAATCCACAACCACCCTAATATTTGTTTACCTGAAGGAAGCCCCATGGTAGGTTGTGGACGGTGCTGTTCGCTCTGGGAACCCAAACACTTATAGAGTGGAGAATATTACATTTTCCACAATCATCAATTGAATTATTCTCGCTTGCAAACCCGAGTATGCGGACAAAATACATTGACACGGAATGTACACAGTCCATATTGTGTACTAGAATGAACATTGGAAAAGAAAACAGCACGCTACGACATTAACAACCGCTTATAAATGTTAATGTGTATATAAAAACAGATGATGGTGAATTTGTCACTGTGAAGCTGTGTCAACTCAGGCTGTGTCAGAAGGGGCTGTGACTCTGGACGTCTTGGTCAGTTAAACTCAGATTCCAGGATGTCCAAGCTGAACTAACAACTCACACCGCGTCCCCAATGGAGCCTTTTTCCCTCTTTAGTGCACTACGTTTGACTAGAGCCCTGTGAAAAGATCCCACAGGGTCTAGTTGGAATGCAGAATGGAGAGAAAATCCCAAATGTTTCATTTTGGACATCCCCGGTTGTTGTGATAGATTGAATGGGTAATTGTTTAGTGTACTGAGTTTTTCTGTTTGTGTTTCCAGAGAATCCAACAGAGACAAGAGATGTTGGACATTGTGGTCGGATGACAGTTAGACAAGAGTTCACCCGTAAGTCACCAAGTTTCTCTTGAACTTGACTGTTTTGTTCCAGCTGGCTGTTGTGGCGGGATCTGCCTGGTTTGCATGTGCTGTTTCTTTTTACAAATTGCACACTATGGCCAAGTGTTTGATGAGAGCACATGGGAAGTTTGATTTCAGTGATGCAAACCTTTCTTAGCTTTATATGAGGTAAACTGGGGTTAGAATCGTTTTTGAAACACAAATTGCCAAAAAGAGTGCCAAGTCATTATAGCTAGCGATAAATGTTCCCAAAACTTTGAAGAATGTTCCCATAATGTTTTATTAGGTCGCTAACTACAACTGTTTTAAGGAATGTTCCAATGATTGCATCTAAAAATACCATTCAGAAATATGTGAAACTTAACCTAAACAAAATGTGGTCACCATGTTCTCAGAAGGTAAAAAAATGATATTTAAAATGACCTGTTAGTGTAACTTGTCCACCACTTCTGTGGTGTCTTAGACATCAATGTCACCCATAATAATAGTTATAACAATTACAAAATATATACATGTTCTTGACAGCAGAGAAAGGTTTTAATTGCACTATTACTATGTTACTATTGCCTTTTGTCTTTATTGGCCAGTTGAGGGATGCTGACTCACAGCCATTCCATTTGTCACTTTTTGACACCCTTGATTATATTGTAACTTTTTTGTTTGCAGGGGAGGAGTGCAAAAGAGAATTTAGGGGCTGTAACATACCTGGTTCATTACAGGTGTGAGGTGCGAAAAAAAGGTGAGGTGAAAACAAAAGGAGAATGACGACGAGAGCTTGGAATGAAAATACCTTATATTTATAAATAAACACGGGAAATACAATGCACGGCGCCACGCCACACGCTCTCAAAATAATCTGTGAAGTGCCTGTCTGTATCCTTCTCTCTGAGTGTAGCTACAGGCATGTGGTTTGGATCCCTGGTTCTGGGTACATACATGTGTCTTCAGTAATGACAGCCCATGTTACAACCCAGCTAACATGTGTGCATTTTCCATCTCTTTCAACCAGTGCCGACTAGCCTTTCTTGGAGGCTCTAAGCACAATTCGATTTGGTGCCTCCTCTCCCCAAGGAGTTCAGATATCATACGTGGTTTGGGGCCCCCTAGCAATTTGGGGCAACCACTTGTATCGCTTATGCCTAAAACCGACCATGTGTATCAGAGTCCCACATTGTTCCTATCTAGGACTATAGCCTGTAGCTAAACAGAAAACGACATGTTAGACAACTGTTCAGTGAGACAATGTGATTATCATGTTTGAGTGTTTAATGAGGTGGAATTGCTGGCACGTCCGTGTACCGCGAATGTATGGAAAACATTACGGGAACGTTGTCCACAGGCAACGGCTAAACATACTGTAAATGATCTGGTACGGTCTGCATCAACATTGGTAAACTGTCTCCCTAACTAACAGAAGACTGGAACTGTAATGGTAACCACGGCAACACCTGGGGCCTGAGTCAGGACCCACCGTGCAACTAAATAATCGGTACCTTTACTGTGAAATGAAACCAGAAAGCAGGATGCCGTTCAGACGCTGTTACTAGGCAGTTTTATGGAATTTAGTTAATCGACAAGAGCGCTTGTGTAAAATTAGCAGTACAGAATTAGAGGCGAGTGAGAGGAGGCTACACCACCATCTATTACACGGTAAGCGGCCCCAAGCGTTACACGCCACCATCACCACAACCAACAAGTACCACACGGGGAGCAACCCTGCACGTGCCTGCCAAATGCCGGAACCCGGAAACTCTACAGGATGGAAGTACCAGGTGTATGGGAATCAATACCTCCTAGAATTGTTAGCCGGGTGGGTTTTAATTGAGAGCGTACCCAGTCTTGGGAATGGAATGTTCCACAGTGATCTACTACTTCGAGTGCACTGAAGGAATCGGGGTTACGGAGATTAGTTAGAGCGAATAATGCCAAAACATGAGGTTGGTTAACACACACATAATACCTGCCCAGACTTGGGTTCGCAAAAACGAACACACTCCCACGCGTTCCACCAAGGTATTTGAAAATGGTGTTTTAAAAGTGTGGATGACACAACTTCGTTTGTGTCAATATTCTTCATTCCTGAAATGAGATGTTTTTCTCCAATAGTGTCGACCTTGTGGTCGAGCAAACCATGTACACGTCTGTCTTAGATCAATGTGGAATCTTTGTCACATGGTCTTCGTGAGATTAACTAACTGCGACGTGTTCTTTCGCTTTTCTTATCGCGTTCAATTATCACTGAAGGTATCCCACTATCATTTCCAATGACAATTGAAAGCGTTTTTTGGGGGCAATCTGTGTCGCAAGAGCTGTGTGATGTGTGTACGTTTTAGGACAAACAAGCTCTTGGCCAACATATTTACATTCTTCAGTTGTGACCTAAATAAAGCCCATATAGAATACCATGCACTTCATTTATCCTACCTTCAGGGCTCCGGTCAGATATTTTGTCATGCGGAGGGCTATGTTCGGATGCCAGACATTGTCAAAGCCATGTGGCCCAAGATGCCTAGCTCAGAAACATTCAAGAAAGAGACATGAACACTGACGGTGATTGAAACAGAGCTTCAATTGATTTAAGACCAGCACGTTAAGGTGCCAGCAGCCATAACATTTAAGTGTGTCAACGGGTGTATGTACAAATGTCACCAGGAAGTAGTGTGGGAAAGAAGCATTTCCATACTAATGTCTTGCATTCAACACAACTCCGGTTACTGGTGTGACTGTGTTTTACCAGAATCCTATGGGGCTGGTCAAAAGAAATGCACTGGTTAGGGAACCGGTCCCATTTGAGACACAAACTAAACTGTGAACTGTAGCTGTATAGCTAGTTACATAAGCATTACTATACGCTCTGGCGCTGTGCCGTTGCCAATTCACCAACTCTTTGCGTCTCGTGTGTCTGATTGTCCGTGCCTTTAATTAGCACAAAACTATTCTTTATGAAGTGCACTATTGCTGACCATGCATTGAGAATAGGGTGTTATTTGGGACACACACTGTGTAGTGTAGAAGAATTAGTATATAGATTGATCGGGGGGCATCTTTACATTCAGGTGTATGCAGATAGTCATCTGTATTCACATTAGCGACAGTTTGGCAAATGACACGTGACAGGTTTTTGCTTTGGCCAAAATCTGATTGGAGCATGATTTTTCCAACATTGCTAACTAGCGAGCTATCTCTTTCTAATTCTCGCAGCATAACATGCGGCCTCCAGGCATCATCCAAAATGTTTTGACAAAGGTGTGCAACGATTTATATATTCAAACTTGTGACATCACAAAGTTTTGGTGGAATGTACAGTATTCATAAAGATGTTATACAAAGACATCAGATAATTCATCCACATCACACAAGATCGCTGACGATACTTAATCTTTGTCCGTGTGAAAAATGTCTGCTAGTTAAGACTAGTTAAGGACTTAAACTCCAAAGCTTATGAGTTCAAATCCATTATGAGACTAAACTTGTTTTAATCTTTTCAAAACCTAAACCCTCAACTTAATTCTTAACGGAAATCTTGAAGTGTTTAACATCTGACCCTATGAATTTAAATTATTTACACTCTTTTCACAGTAATTCTTCAGTATACAATATAGGCGCAGTCAAGGTGTGAGTGTAATTATGCCTGTAAATACAACTTACTTAAAACAATAACAGAGAAAATTACTCTAAGAAATTGTTTTGTACAGGTAAAAAATAAACCACATTCAATGCAGGTAAGATATAAACAACAACACAATTTTACTCTCCCACCGTGTGGCCAGTTTGGTCAAGCTGTAAGGTGAAAATGAACCATTTGTAGAAATATATCACACTGCCAAATCAACACCCTGTTCCAGTCTGTTTCTCCATTCCCGTCATGTTAAGTTGTAATAAGGGCCTGATTAAATCAGGTGGAGACTTTATTGGGAAATCTTAACTTCCAGGCCCTATCCCGACAATATTGATAAAAACAATATAGTTTATGCAATATAATTGACGTAATATAATATGAACACAATATATTTTTGAGGCTCCACACACATTACTAGGAGAACTGGAATGAGGTGGGGTGATAATAGGATTGCCATTTCATTGTTAATTTAATTATCTGATGACTTGCGGGTGGAATCTGTTCGCAGCGCGTCCTGTCTTTCTGCGTTTTGGAAAAGCGGTTTGACTGGCTCTACAAAGAATCAGAAACCACGGGCCCTCATTCCTGAACACTGGTACACACCTGTGACGTGAGCCCAGTTGATCTAGCCTCACCTGACTGCGTCATTTATTTTCACCACCTGTGTTGTTTCCTAGATACGGACCTCACCCGATGTCACTTTCCTACCTGCCATCTCCTTTTTGACCGCCTGCAGGTCTGTTTCCTACATGTCCAGGCGGGCTTGAGCGTTGGTTGTCAATGGATGTTGCCTCAGGACAAACAACTCTTTCTGGGGCCATCTGAAATATATATTTTTCAATATACATATATTTACTATTTATAAGACAATGAGAAAATCCCTGCTGTAGACATAAACATGTCAGACTGCAACATGCCAAAACACACCTGCATGTCCTGATATCATGTCTTTGACAGATTGTATCTTTTTAGTAAAACAACACAATCTATACGTTTACAGAAGAGTTTACTGTCAGAAGAGTTTACAAAAGTTGCCTTTCATATCTGGGACTGGGAACTGAAGCAATATGTTCAAAGTGTGCCAAACTGCCAGTACAGAGGTGTAGGAAACTCATCCATGAGTGTAAAGGGCACTCGTTTTTCTATAGGCTGTACAACCAAATATTGAGTCTGCTGTGTCAATCATTTTGTCAGTGACATTTCTGTTTAATTTCTGATTAAAAGGGATGTATTAAGCTCTGAATCTCACACAAGAGTGCCAATATTCCTGACTAAGACTGCACTTAATCACCAGGCACCCAATGAAAACATTGTAGACCACAGCAAGACTGTATTTCTTTCTTCTGGTTTATAATCCCTGGAGTAAATACTTTCTCTAATCTAGCACTATAACTAGTTCATTATTGTAGCATCACATTTACATAAAAATCAGCGGAATGGGTCGAAGAGAAAGATTGAGATTAGATGGAGGGCCAAGCAATATATTTCTGAACGGCTGTAGTCTATGCGCCACGCTGTTGCTTTTAACATGTTAATGACATTGGGTTTGAACTCAGACCACGGTCACAGTCGTTTTACCGACAGTCCATTTTCTCTTTTCTTTTCTCGCATCTCCCTTCATCTCAGGAGAATTCCATGACAAATGTGTGGCCGTAGCTCAGCGGTGGGGATACTTAACAGACAAAAGGTCATGGCAGACGGGGCAGGGCCCGGATGATGGTGGTAGGTAATAAAAATGTGAATGGGTGTTGGGCAGAGGAAGAAGGTGGGAAGAGTGAGGGGGGGATGGGGTGTCATTAAAACCAGCCTTGCAAATAACAGGCAAGTAGAAAAACACTGAAGTCTGATGATGTCTTAGCATTAGAGAGTGAAATAAAAAAATGTTATACAGGAAAAAAGAGAGATTTATACTAGAGGTCGTCATCATCCCAAGCACAAGTTGAGGTTGAAAAAATGCACTTTTGGGTTTTAAGAACGAAAACAGTAAAGCACATATGGCCTTTAACATGTGACCTGTTTTGAATGACCTCATTCGTGCTCCGTGAACCCTGTCCGTAACCTGTGAGCAGTTTATCTTGAGACCTGTAAAGTCTAAACAGAGTGTGACTGTGAAAAACCTGAGGCTTCACGTAAAAGACAAGCCTCCACACACCCGATGATGAAATAACATTCTGTATCCTGTTTGGTTTTGAGAAAGTGTCACTAACCGGTTCCTAAACTAATATGTATCGTAAGATGATGCAACACGTTGTGCTTGTTGCCATCACGATATTGGAATGTGACTCATGACTTATTCATTTCCTCCGCAAGTTCAACGCTAAACATTAAAGACCAGCGAGCACCATTTCTCAGCCATTTCCGTTTTTAAAAAATGTGCACCATTTAAATAAATCCCTATTAAAGAACCTTAAAATGGTGAATATGTCAGCCACTTTGAATATTTTTGTATGAAACATCAACGTAAAACATTAACTGCTGATGTCTGTAGGTCACTTTCAATTATCTGTATGCTAGCTAGTTCCTTAAAAAATATATTTTAATATATATTTTTAAGTATCATTTAAATAATAATGCCCCAATTTTGCCAGGGTCCTAAAACAGAATTATTATTATTTCCGGCAGCAGTGGCCAGACATCAGAACGTGCCAACTATCCACTTTGCCATGGCTCAGACCACCCCAATCAACACCAACTGACTGCAAGCCACCCTGAGACAGGGACGAGTAAAGTCCACACAGAGTTCAGTCCCATCCCTTGGGGAGCATTAAGGATGCATGGGAAGACAATAGTCAGCCAGTGAATAATGCCCACAGTAGCATTAGAGAGAGAGGGAGAGAGAGGAGGGAGAGAGAGGAGAGAGAGGGTATCTCAGCGGAAAGAGGCAAAGACAGCAAGGATGGTTCGTCGATCCATTTCCTGGTCAATCACCTTCAAGCCCCCCCAATGGCCAACATTTATCAAAGGTCCTGCTGAAAACTGTTTTTGTGTGTCCGTGTTTGTGTGTGTCTGCAAAAGTTTTCCCCTCTGTTCTGATGTTTCTGGTGTTTGGCCATGAGGGAAATAGATGATACTGTTTATTTCTAATGTAGTGCACTACTTATGTGTTAGTGCCTTGTGGGACTCGCACACGTTCATAGAGGCTTTAGGTTAGATGAGGCAGAAACACACCATACATTTGATCTGCTTTACTGTTATATTACAGCATGAAGGCCACCCACCTCACCCCTATTCACCACACACACACCATACACAAGCACACACACACACACACACTCATCCTAAATAAACACGCAGTTCGTCCGGACTCAGATGGTGGGTGCCATGGCAACGTCGCTGCCGCTTGCCGTCACCTTGAAGAATCTGTTGTAATTCATCTCCTGATGAGTTCTCAAACTCTCCACCGTTTCCCTCGTCCTTAAGCTTGTCGTCAGTATATTTCCCCATCATATACTTCCTCCGATATGTGTGTGTGTGTCCATTGGACTGGGTGCCTGGGATCTCTATGTTTGATTAGCCTTCCCTCCAGAGCAGGCTGTAGGCCCGCATGAGAGGCATGTGACGTTCACATGACTGCCCCAGACAAGGACTCACTACTTCACTAATCTGCTGGAGGAGAGGCAGGAGAAACCCGCCCGCTCTCACAGAATCACACGCATCCAATTACCCCCCAATTCCGTTTCCCTCCAACCGTCTAATGTCGGTTGTATATGGGAAGGAAAGCGGCGGAGATCAAGCGCGAGGAAACCGGGACTGGCTGGGTTTGCCGTCATGCTGTAGGCTGGGATTGGCCACGCGTGATTGGCCACAGTGAGGCCCGAACTACCACTCACCACCACGTCACGGGACTTCAGCTGATATTACGTCGAAGTAATTGCACACCGTGTACTCACCATCACCGTAACTTGAGCCACTCCTACTCTGTAGTTACACAGTGGACCGTATTCACATCAGATTACGTGACGCCGAGTCTGGACACGCGCCACGAGCACGGCCACCCCCAGTCTCACGGACACCAGAGCGGCATGCTCGGTTCCAATTAGGCTGGGTTCACACAGAGAGCCTGTTCTTTTCATCAATTATTTGTATGTCGACCAATCAGATTAATGTAGGGGATATAGTTCTATTTGGAAATCGACCGGAGGTTTAATTAAAGTGGTGTTCATAACCATGTGGGAAGTGAAATAAAATAGAAAAATGTTCAGTAATACCCCTTGCCACACCTGCAATGAAAATGTCAATGAATATGTAACAACAGAACAGTATTTATAAATAATCTGTTTATAAATCTTTGAAATCTATAGTCGATGCAGCTTCACAGTAACGCAGAATAAGACCCGTTTGTTATTTTCCACCATTCTTACAATGTGTGAATTTTCTCATTGGCATGAGCTGCAGTCGTTAACAGCTGTGTACAGCATTTTCCCATGTCCGGGAAAATGTTGAGTGGAGTGGCACATGTCTGGACCCGTGGGGGACTTGATCTATGGGGGACTGGATCCATGTGGGGGCTGTTATTGGGGACCTCTGAAACATGGTCGTCTTTTCAAAGCCCTTTCAAGCTTGTTTGTTTGAACAGGTCGGCAGCTCTCTCGCTTCTCCCTCCTCCGGTGTTGTCCAATACCGCTGGGATGACTTTAACATGTGGTTATCCAACAACGCATCCAGACATGACCAACCAGGAAACCAGATCCAGCTAGAAACATAACGATTCCAGCAAACAAGGCCAGTGAAACTTGGCCAGAAAATGCATATGTTCTTGGGGCAACGAAGTCATGAGGTACCGTATTCGAATATCCTCATTGTCTCTCAGAAAAATGTGCCTCTACGATTCAACTATTGCTTGTGTGTTTATTTTATAAAAATATGTTTAAAATCCGAGAAGCTTATAACTGCATATATCTTGTAAAGGGGATTCCCCCCAGACCAGTCTTAACCTTACTTAGAAACATGATGTATAAAACACTTGAACCTGGTTGAGTATCATGAAATCTTAACTTAGAGATTGCTTTGACGACGGTTCCACTGTAAGGGGTTTCCTTGGAGCCTTAAGGGTGGTTCCGTAGTCAGTACTCCATATTTACTTTACACTTTAGGGGACACGTTGACTTTGATTGACATAACATTACCGGCAGCTTCCAGTTCCTGGTTACCTCACCCTGTCCTTCAGCTGTAAATAATGGCCGGCTGTACTCATATATTCAACCACATTCTCTGCTAAATAAAAATAATATACTAAGTACTGGACCAACAGGGACACAGATCATTTGCAATCTGCAGTTAGGCAACATTGAATATGCCGAAGTGTCAAATAAGTTAAATGACAGATGTGTGACTACACGTTACATCCTTGTAGTATTTTCAATGTCTTTAGGTATTTACTACGTTTAAAAACATTTATAAAACAAAAATCACTTAAAATTCCAGGTTTCACAATATGTATGCATCTTCTCTCTTTAGATGGCTGTTGAAGCCGATAAATTTCGCGTTGATCACATTCGTGAATTAATACCGTTTAAGTCAAACAAGAAAGATTATGGTGAAAATATTAGTTTTATGTTACAAAAGACACGTTCTGTCACTTGTATAATAAAAACAGGTTTCAAACTGCCCGTATAACAGTAAACTGTAGTTATTTCAAACTGGCCCCTAATACAGTCAAATGTAGACAGTAAATATCCACACATTTACGAACATTAGTAAATCAGTTTACAAGCAGAGTAGCAGATTGATACAGAAACTAGAACTACATATGGAAAACTGGCATGTGCAGAAAACATCTGGTCCATGGGAATAAAAAGTGGAATGTTGGCAGAAATAGATAAAAAGGCACAGGACTACCCTGCGGAATGCATCAAGCATGTAAGAACGGTCAAGACTTGCAATATACAAGAAGTTTGCATGTAGCCACAAACAATTGAAACTAAGATAACATTAGGTGGAAAGGGAGGATTGTAGCCAAAAGGGGTGTTTAGTTCATTTTCCGTATTCAACGGGCACATCCCCTTCTTCACTAAGCAAACATGTGCGTATCAGAGCTTCCGTGACCGCGTACGGGTCGCAGTTAGCAGACGGACGACGGTCCTCGAAGTAGCCCATCTTTTCCTGACCCACCGAGCGCGGGATACGGATGCTGGCACCGCGGTTCGCCACGCCGGCCGAGAACTCGTGGATGTTGGACGTTTCATGGTGACCGGTCAAGCGCCGGGCGTTGTCCAGCCCGCCCTTTGGATCGTAGGCACGAATGTGGTAGGCGTGCCTCTTCCCCAGCTTCTCGATGGAATCCTCGATAGCCCTGAGTGGACAGGAGGAACGTTAAACCTTATGGTCTGGTTTGCCCGGACAGATTGAACCCACAAATTATGCATTTTTCAGGTGTACAATGAAAATATAGGCCTTGACATAAATCTATGGAAATTAGCCGGAAAGCTGTGGTTGTGGTGAAATAAACAAGTAAATAAAATGTTATGGTGGTTACACAACACCACAAAACCAGCCTCATTCTGGGTAGAGTCAACACTGACTAATAAGACCCTTGAAAATGGCATTTGGATTTCTTGAATGGATTCTCATTTTGTCTTTAATATACTTTAACAAATGCCCAGAAAAACGTGCATTTATCTATTGCAGGGACCATGCCATTGTTGCAGCTACTTTTCTCTAAATACCTAAACGTTTTGGGGACAATCACCAACAAGCACAACACTAGCACAAAACTAGATTAACTATCCCTTTAACCCAAGCCCACCTTAGTCCACCCTCGTTCCTCATTTCCTTGGTGCTGAAGTTGGTGTGGCAGCCGGCGCCGTTCCAATTTCCAGTGATGGGTTTCGGGTCAAAGGAGGCCACCACGCCGAAGTCCTCACACACCCGGTGGAGGATGAAACGAGATACCCACAGGTGGTCTGCCATGCTGATCCCGACACATGGACCCACCTGGTACTCCCACTGGAAGACAACGTTCATACAAGCTTAAAAGTCAGAGATAAGAACCAACAACCTTCGCTATGAAGCTTAAAACAGTTGACGGCACCTTTCACGACAGATTAAATGTAATCCTATGAAGTATGCCATGATATTTCTACCCGCAATCCATGCCTGTGAAACTGGGCCCGAATGGATTTTTCTTTTTTTTTATTACCAGAAGTCATTTTTACCTGAGCTGGCATGACTTCAGCATTGGTGCCACAGATTAGAACCCCGGCATAAAGACAGGCTCTATAGTGGGCTTCCACAATGTCTCTACCATACGCCTTGTCAGCTCCCACGCCACAATAGTAGGGCCCTGTTCAGATGAAAAAACATTTTTTTAGCAGTGGTAAGTTTAAGCAGTTTTAATACACTACAATGTACTACAAATGGAACTAGTTAATGAAATCGAACACCGTTAAAACGTACCTTGTGGACCAGGGAAGCCGTTGGATGGCCAACCGAAAGGATGTCCGTCTGTTCCCAGGATGGTGTACTCCTGTTCCATGCCGAACCATGGCACCTGGTTCTCCACCATCTCCATGATCTTCTTACATGTCTGACGGAGATTGGTTTCTGGAGAACATCGAAACACACACTGAATCGTTGGTCATGAAACCCTGTGTGGCTTGGGTTCAACTAGATACCAAGACTGGATGACAACCATTTTTAAAAAGTTAAGTCACAAGGGGTGGTATTATTCATGTGTATCCAAACAAATACAACAAACAGTTGCAATTTTTTTCTTACTTTAGTACTCTAATAATAATATATATATACTCTAATAACACCAATATGCTTACCTGCAGGCTTGTTGTTGTATTTCAGCACTTCACACAAGACCAGTTTGTTGGGATCTTTTCTGAATGGGTCTCTAAACATGGCAGCTGGGATAAGGTACATGTCACTGTTTGACCCCTCTGACTGGTAGGTACTGGACCCATCAAAGTTCCACTCTGGTAGCTCTGAAAGGAAAGATCATTTGATAAGCAAATAGGGTATTTAAATACATTAGGTCAGTTTTCAGGGTGTAAATCAATGATTATGAACCCTGTCTTTTTAACTGGAATTGTAAATGCTTGTTTTGCGAAAACCTTTGTTGTCACAAGGGTGTATTTTCTTATCCATTTATTCTGGAGCAGATAAATTCCAGGTAAACAGTTGCGCAATTTAGTGAGATGTTACCTTTAAAGGTCTTTGGTTCAGAGTCCAGAGTTCTGGTTTTGCAGCGGAGACCCTCTCCAGTCCCATCTATCCAGATGTACATGGCCTGGACCTTATCTCCTTGTGGGAGATCCATATACTGCTGTTTAACAGCTTTACTCAAACGTGCACTCTCCGACGTGGCCATTTTCACAGAGAACCTGGAAAATCTAAAAATAATCAACACGTGATTGTTAAATTGCTTTGAACACTTTGACCAATTTTCCCATAATTTTTTATAAATAAGATGAGACGCACTAGTCCTCTCTCTCTGTGTCTTTCCATTGCCCTCTCTCTCTCTCTGTCTGTCTCTCTCTACCTCTCATAGGGGGTTTGGTTAAATGCGGAAGCAAACTATCTGCTGCAGCTTGTGTCACACAAACATGGGTTAATTCATTTCGCCAAATCCGGCAATTTACGCAACACGAAATGTTTCGAAAATAAAACAATTATATATTTATATTGAACGATAAAAAAACTTTTGTATCATCGAGTGCCTAAACATAGTTCCCAAAATATGGTGGGAAATCAAGACTGTCGAGATCGATTTAAATCTATGAGGGGATTTAAATAGAGGAAAGACCGGGCGACAAAGAACCTGAAATACTAACTATTAAATTATATTAATTTTAATTACTAGAAGCGTATTCTCTAATGAACGCTTTGATTGGTTTGCTTTATTAGTACTTTATTATTTACTACAAACGAACGGCTTAATACACGCATTATAACCACACATATAGGAGTCAGAAAATGAATAACAACCCGCAAATACGACCAGATGCGAAACTACATAGACAAAAATGCAAAACAAATTAAAGTATTATTAACATGCACAAGGACATTGCCGAATTCGTTCACTTCAAGCACTCTAAAAGTAAAACCCGACTTACTTTATTGAGTAGGGAATATGACCAAAAGCCTGTTACAGCCTTCTGTGAATGTTTCGTATATTCCCGATAGTTTTTCTTTCATCCTTTTCCTTGAAAAGTGTCCAGTCGGTCCTATTTATAAAAGATATCTAGGATTCCCTCGCCTGTGATTGGTTAGAAGGAAACGTAATCCCGCAGCTGACTCGTAGATCCTCACAGCGCCCTCTAGTGGTGTTAGAAAGTAATTATTCTAGCGCCCTCTAGTGGTGTTAGAAAGTAATTATTCTAGCGCCCTCTAGTGGTGTTATAAAGTAATTATTCTAGCAACTTCTAGTGTTGTTAGATAGTAATTATTATTTTTTTTGTACTTACAGACGAATCCCAACATCGAATAAAATAAAAAACGTAATTCACACATGGTTTCGTATAGAGTACCAGGAAACACACGAATCAAAAAAAATTCAACATGAGAGCGGATCAAATATAACATAATTTATACAGGCCTATAGGTTTTTGGTCAGACACCTCCTGAAAACATTCCTCTTGCAAGTCAAACAGACCAGAAAAGGTGCATAAATGTTCTGCAAAATGCTCAAAACCCAATAGACACATTAATGCCTCAACAACACCCACACCTAAACAACCCCTCAACAACACCGCAACAGCACCACAACAGCACCACAACAGCACCTCAACAGCACCTCAACAGCACCTCAACAGCACCACAACAGCACCACAACAGCACCTCAACAGCACCACAACAGCACCTCAACAGCACCTCAACAGCACCACAACAGAACCTCAACAGCACCACAACAGCACCTCAACAGCACCTCAACAGCACCTCAACAGCACCTCAACAGCACCTCAACAGCACCTCAACAGCACCTCAACAGCACCTCAACAGCACCTCAACAGCACCTCAACAGCACCTCAACAGCACCTCAACAGCACCTCAACAGCACCTCAACAGCACCACAACAGCACCACAACAGCACCTCAACAGCACCTCAACAGCACCCCAACAGCACCCCAACAGCACCTCAACAGCACCACAACAGCACCACAACAGCACCACAACAGCACCTCAACAGCACCTCAACAGCACCTCAACAGCACCTCAACAGCACCACAACAGCACCTCAACAGCACCACAACAGCACCTCAACAGCACCCCAACAGCACCCCAACAGCACCCCAACAGCACCTCAACAGCACCACAACAGCACCTCAACAGCACCTCAACAGCACCACAACAGCACCACAACAGCACCACAACAGCACCACAACAGCACCTCAACAGCACCTCAACAGCACCTCAACAGCACCTCAACAGCACCTCAACAGCACCTCAACAGCACCACAACAGCACCTCAACAGCAACTCAAAAGCACCACAACAGCACCTCAACAGCACCACAACAGCACCACAACAGCACCTCAACAGCACCTCAACAGCACCCCCAATGATGTCACGTCGTTAACAGCACACCAACTAGTAAAGTGAACCAATCAAATTCTTGACTCCACACACCTGTACACACTAATCACGAACCATCTGCATGTACACCTGCAGTGGCCTCCTGCTATCACTTCTTTCAGCCTGCCCTGTCTGCTGACAGCTTGACAAGTGGGCTTTTTTCAGGGAACTATAGAGAGAACTGAAGCATCTGGGATTCTGGCAGCACTTGGAATTGGTCCTTAGTCTGCTGCCCAGGGATGGAGATCAACATAACAATAAGCAGTATTTTAATGAAAAATGGTGAGTGAGTGAGTACTCAACCCTCAGATTTGAGTACAAATATTACGTTATTGTGTAGTAAATATCGGAGTAAATAGATCTATAGCTGTCTTCTGCTAATATAAAATGGTTTAATTCTGAGCGCTTTATTATCAGTGTTTCAGGGGGAGGAGATTCTTGGAAACTGTGAAATATATGAATACATATTTATTTATTTCTAATGCTCAAAATATGAATTCAAATATTAATTCATTAGAATGGCTTAATGACTAAATAGCTAACATTTAAACAATTGGTTTGATATTGTAGTTGCAATCTACCACCAGCAGAGAGCAGCATAGGTCTTGGCCAGTTTGCATCCAATCAAAAGTGCAAAAGTGCAGTGCAAAAAGATATGGAGTACAGTGTGATTTGAAACACTGTTTTTTCAGAAAGAAACCACAGAACAAACATCCTTTTTTTACCATAAAGCTTAACTTTTTCAGAATAAAATTAATAAACCGTAAACCGGATTTGCTAGAATCTGAAATATTGACAGTCTAGCACAATAAAATCCAGACATTTGTATTTCTACATGCAAAATTAATTGGCTAATTTCTGTTCTATCACATGCAATAAAAGCTCTTACTATCACTGTTAATTAAGCCTTTGTGAAAAGGCCTCGCCTCGCAACAATACAAACAGTGAGTAATCAGTATGCAGAACAATGCTGTATATCTGACTATACATCTATATAGTAGCTTGAATAAAAAAAGTTTCTGACAGGGAATTACTAGGACAGGCCAGAAGAGTGTGAATATTGTATTTGGTCTGGGCTCATCAAAAATTACCTCCTTTGTTACCACTGTAGGAAACCAATTAAAACAGAGGAACATTTGACTGTTTCAATCCTGTCTGCACTGCTGTGTTACTTTTCTGGAGAGAGAAAAAAATATGGAATTAATGTTCTCCTGCGTGCTCTATTTAAATTAAAGGGCAGGCTAATTTACATTGTGCCTTCAAGTGAGTTTGAGTCTGAGATGAGGGAAATGTTTGACTACTCTTAACGGAGGCACTGTCACGAACCGTAGGGTGTAGTGCGTGATGAAGCCAGGTGCAGAGCCAATGTATCCGTGTTAACAGGTTTATTTAACCATACCAAAGTACACAACTTAAAACAAACCGTAAACGGCGACAAACACTAAACTGTTGATAACGAAATAAAAGGTGCGCATATAGCGTCTTACACAAATCCCATATAACGACAACAGTAGTATCTCACTCACCTCTAAAATAACGTGTGACATGTAACAATGCGAAGCAATGAGTGCACTGCTCGCGACCCTCTTATATCCCATTGATTACAAGCAGAAACAGCTGAGTGACAAAACATAAACAAGGAAGTGAATCACCGAAAGGTCTGTGTAGCCACGCCCCCACACCATTCGTGACAGGCACTAATTCCTGAAGACAGAAATCCTGTTTCTGCACATTATTGTTATGGAGAAGATGAGTCTATCTGATACCTTGTCAGAGATGACGGTCTGCAGTGTGAACGTGATTGCTGCCTTAGGCCCACTTTCTATTCTGTATTGTGAAGTTATAGTCTTTTCTTTCACACCCTCATATTACACTTTGTGCTGCTGTTCGCTGTCCTTGTTCCGTTTGTGTGTTTTTTCTTTGTTTAAAATATGAGACCAATAACATGTAACATTTATTTGGTTGACAGTAAACACAGTCATAATGGTATTTCCTGAATACAACAATGATATTTAGGAAATGGCTTATGACTGACAAGTATCTGTTATAAATCAATCACTTGATTTTAATGTTTTACGTAGAGATGTTAAATAAACATACATGCTGTTTTTGCACAACGACCACCATCTCAGAAATGCATGTACATACTGTAAGTGTGCATCAGTAGTATATAAATAAGTGTGCATCAGTAGCATATAAATAAGTGTGCATCAGTAGCATATAAATAAGTGTGCATCAGTAGCATATAAATAAGTGTGCATCAGTAGCATATAAATAAGTGTGCATCAGTAGCATACAAATAAGTTTGCATCAGTAGCAAACAAATAAGTGTGCATCAGTAGCATATAAATAAGTGTGCATACGTAGCATATAAATAAGTGTGCATCAGTAGCATATAAATAAGTGTGCATCAGTAGCATACAAATAAGTTTGCATCAGTAGCATACAAATAAGTGTGCATCAGTAGCATATAAATAAGTGTGCATCAGTAGCATACAAATAAGTTTGCATCAGTAGCAAACAAATAAGTGTGCATCAGTAGCATATAAATAAGTGTGCATCAGTAGCATATAAATAAGTGTGCGTCAGTAGCATATAAATAAGTGTGCATCAGTAGCATATAAATAAGTGTGCATCAGTAGCATATAAATAAGTGTGCATCAGTAGCATACAAATAAGTGTGCATCAGTAGCATACAAATAAGTGTGCATCAGTAGCATACAAATAAGTGTGCATCAGTAGCATATAAATAAGTGTGCATCAGTAGCATACAAATAAGTGTGCATCAGTAGCATACAAATAAGTGTGCATCAGTAGCATATAAATAAGTGTGCATCAGTAGCATACAAATAAGTGTGCATCAGTAGCATATAAATAAGTGTGCATCAGTAGCATATAAATTAGTGTGCGTCAGTAGTATATAAATAAGTGTGCATCAGTAGCATATAAATAAGTGTGCATCAGTAGCATATAAATAAGTGTGCATCAGTAGCATATAAATAAGTGTGCATCAGTAGCATATAAATAAGTGTGCATCAGTAGCATATAAATAAGTGTGCATCAGTAGCATATAAATAAGTGTGCGTCAGTAGCATATAAATAAGTGTGCGTCAGTAGCATATAAATAAGTGTGCATCAGTAGCATATAAATTAGTGTGCGTCAGTAGTATATAAATAAGTGTGCATCAGTAGCATATAAATAAGTGTGCATCAGTAGCATATAAATTAGTGTGCATCAGTAGTATATAAATAAGTGTGCATCAGTAGCATATAAATACGTGTGCATCAGTAGCATGTACATAATATGAGTTTTAAATTTAACAAAACCACATTGAAAAACAAGAGTATTCCAATAACTCTTTTCGTTAAATGATCTCAGTCTAATTCAGGATACAAACATACAATTTCAGCTAGACAATTAATTTACTGTATCGTTTGGCAAAAACACATTTTTCAACATTAAGCCAGATGGCTTACATCTGCAATCTCGTTTTCCCAACCCCAGCGATGTTTGAGCGTACATTGAGTGAATATGCATTTTGAGAACAGTTCATGCACACACACACACACACACACACACACACAGACTTGAAGCTTGTCAGCTCTGGGATTCAAACCAGCAACCTTTCAAGTACTGGCCCACCAATCCGAACCATACGGTTATTTGCCCAAACAATGCCACATGGAACCTCCTTTGATTTTACCTCATTTATTTAACCATATATTTACAGAACGATATAAAGAAGATACATGAATAGGAAGCTGCCTTAGAGAGACTAATGTTAATAACTTAAGTTTACTCTGTAAGGTATTCCATAAATATTGATAGTTGAAATCACTTTAACCTTGATCACAGCAAGCCTTAATAGAAACCCCTGGCATGATTTTCTCTTTAAAACAGCTTGTCATCAACTAGATTCCCTGGTATTTTTTGAAAGTAACACGTTATATAACCAAACTGTCCAGGCTAGTAATTTTGACATCTTCAAACGTCGATTTTTGGATTTAAAGATCTGTTTTATTTGCACTCAGTATCAACATGTGAATGTGAAACCAAATTCTTGTGCAGGAGATGGAGCAGATGTACATTGTTGCACATTCATTTTCACATTAATTCGCTTCCTTTACATACAGTCTGAACAGTAATAGTTTAATATTTAATACAGACCCCAGGACTTTATCAAGCCAAGTCAGTTTAGATATAGGAAGATAATTGTCTAGGCCACTGGAATTCCCATTCAGTCGTAGTGGGATTGGTTTTCCAAAAAATAGGAATGACCCCAGACATTAGAGTCAGTTTGTAAATGTGTGTTATAACCTTAAGGCTTAAAGGAGCAGCAATGCCAAAATAACAGGATCAAGTTAATCCACCACTGTGGATTCCCAAATGCTGATATCTAGCAAAGCAACGTATTTTTCTGTGAACAGGCTCAGTGAAAAAAGTTGTCTATTAACAGTTTTCCCTGAGGATTTCTCAATTTCCATTTATTAGTCTATATTTGTGTAGGCAATAATGTCTTCGTCTTACGAAGAAGATGTTCTGCTGCAACAGTGGGGAGATCGAAGGCAACCAGCAACGAAGCGTGTCCGTATTAGAAACGACGCCATCAGAGATACATCATCTCGTCTAAACCTACGGTGTTTCTTGTGGTAAAGAGACGCATGCAGTGTTTTTCAGGGTTTTTACGGTTTTACCAGAATTTGATTCCGATCACGCTCAGATTGTGTGTTTGCATGACAGTCGGATTTTGCATTTCTGACGAGTTTTATAAAAGGAAGGGAAATAAAAAAGCAGGCTAAGTTGGGGGGTGGGGGAGAAAAGGAGAGAGAGAGGGCCACGCCAGCGGCGACGAACAGCTAATTTCCGTACAACGCACTCTTTTAATTAAACAAACGGTTAGTAGAGAATGGAGAGGAAGACCCAGAACGTGCAAGACTACTCCCTGTGGGAGAAGAGAGTTCATTAATATATGCTCACTCTGTGGGGTTTTCCACACCTTCCTGTCTGTGGGCCATATTACACCCTGGTCCCTTTGGAATGTACTAATGTGGTTTCAAATAGATGTAATTAGATGCTGTAAAATATAGCAACAATTACAAATGGTAATATAATTGCTTCTAAATCAACCTACAACAAAATCAGGCCGAGTCCCTGCATCTCCCAGCTTGTATTCCCTAGTCGCACTGTCTTCCTGCTGGTATAGGCCTGGTCTCTGTGTCTTCCTGCTGGTATAGGCATGGTCTCTGTGTCTTCCTGCTGGTATAGGCCTGGTCTCTGTGTCTCCCTGCTGGTATAGGCCTGGTCTCTGTGTCTCCCTGCTGGTATAGGGCTGGTCTCTGTGTCTCCCTGCTGGTATAGGCCTGGTCTCTGTGTCTTCCTGCTGGTATAGGGCTGGTCTCTGTGTCTTCCTGCTGGTATAGGGCTGGTCTCTGTGTCTTCCTGCTGGTATAGGCCTGGTCTCTGTGTCTCCCTGCTGGTATAGGCTTGGTCTCTGTGTCTTCCTGCTGGTATAGGGCTTGTCTCTGTGTCTTCCTGCTGGTATAGGGCTGGTCTCTGTGTCTTCCTGCTGGTATAGGCCTGGTCTCTGTGTCTTCCTGCTGGTATAGGGCTGGTCTCTGTGTCTTCCTGCTGGTATAGGCCTGGTCTCTGTGTCTTCCTGCTGGTATAGGGCTGGTCTCTGTGTCTTCCTGCTGGTATAGGTCTGGTCTCTGTGTCTCCCTGCTGGTATAGGGCTGGTCTCTGTGTCTCCCTGCTGGTATAGGCCTGGTCTCTGTGTATTCTCTCTCAGGGGGAGTTGGAATGTACAGAAAATAAACCATGTTTCTATTTTACACCAACTTGCACAACACGTGTGTGTGTGTGTGTATGTGTGTGTGTGTGTGTGTGGAACAACACATAAACACTGTGTGTTTGACCTTTGATACTAGAGTAGGTTGTATCTGTTCAACTCATTCTGTCCTATTCTGCTGTTGTCGGATTACTGTCCAATTCAATCAGCACTGTTTAAAATGCCTGGATGTGGCATCAAGGGTGCCTTAATGTTCGTCTCTCAGACGCGGTCACACGCTTCATTAAACAGACGAGGATGAAAGGACAGGAGGCCTCCTATACAATCACGCACCTAGAAAATGTCTTAATTGTGTCATATGGCCAAGAGATCAAATGTACTACTATGTACCTACAATGGTTTGTAGGCAGTACGTGTTTTAATGTGTGGAATTAATAAACATTATTCAAAAATATTGCTCCGGAGAGAATAGCAGTTTTTTTCCCGGTTACGTTTCAGGACTATTTGGGACTCGCAAGAAATGAGTAGAAAATAACGTACTCGTTCCTTTTAATGTCAATGTTTTATTGTGAAGAAGAGTCCTAGTCCCAAGAGATAACCTCTCCTCTTCACAATAGCAGTGGAAGTTAGCATGTCTTGGCGATATGATGAGTGACACATCTGTAAGTTCCTCCCGCGTTCTCAATCACGGTAGTGTCCACGCATCCATTCGTATATTGATGTGTCTGGAAACAATATTATTTTCTTGTTTCTAAAAAAAGACTCCGAAATGGCACCTTATTTCTCAATAAGTTCTACAAGGTACAAAATGAGAATATGCAAATGCATATATCAGGCTTGTAGTCACAAGTCTACTGTACTCACCTAATTTAGTCTTTAAAGTTCATGAACATTTTCACATTTATATACGGTATATGTCATGTCTTTCAAGGTTTGCCAACCTCATCTTCAATCGGGCTTCCGTCTCCTTCAATCCACTGAACTAATTTCTCACTTTGCTCCAGCCAGGAGGCGTGGAGACCAGGGGCCAGTCAATGGTCCCCGTTACAACCCTCAGTTGTCAGGTGGCCCTCAGCCATTCCAGCTGTCTGTCGGGTGTCTGACCCAATCACTCTCACGCTGGGCCAGGAAGACAATCGTACAGCTTTTTTACATGCTACATTTGCTTTTAATTGCAGGCTAAATCACCTAATCTGACAGAACCACTGAGCCAGATCCCCCGAATAGAAATCTCTCTCTCTCCGGCTCCAACACCAACGCTTGTGTTGCATGTGTAATAAGCACAGTAAATCTCCTAATTAGCTTGTTGCCTTATTGTGAGCGTGTCGCGGCTCTGGCGTCCGTCCGGGAGGGAGGTGGAGAGAGAGAGAGGGAGAGAGCGACAGGGCTCGGGCAGATGGCGGCGTGTTTCCTCTCAGGCACAGCTCAACCCCGCCAAGGAGGAAACGGGAGGAGGCAGAGAGGAGCTTGACAGAGAGAGAGAGAGAGAGTGAGAGAGAGAGAGAGAGAGAGAGTGTAAAAGGCTGATTTGTCAGGGAGGCGACCGACTGCCAGGAGACCCCCCCCAACCCCCATAGCCACGGGAGCACAAGTTAAGAATAGAATAAGTCTTGTCACATTACATGTAAATAGCGGCTATGTTCTGGGGTGATATATACAAGGGCCTATTGCCGAAAACAAACAACTCAGATCTGGGAACTGTAATCCAGCCAATTTTTCCTAGTTATTAGTCCCTGTTGGTCAGACGCTGTCACATAGCTGTACCACTTAGAGTGGAGCTCGAAGACCCAGGTTGACATCCTCGTTAGAGTGTGAATGAGCTACCGGAGGACGTGACGCTCAGATATCCTCCTCAGAACAATTTCTAAATACTTTGTGCGCTCAGACAAATCCCATCACGTTTTCCATGTCATGTCACGAGAGCGCTGTCGTAATACGAGAAAGAGCTTTGTCCTACTCCAGGAGAAGACACGGCGCTCCAAGCGGCGTGCTGGCTTTTTTCTCGGGCCCATTGGCGACTAACCTGGGAATTGGAAAGCAAATATAATTCCGTAGCTTGTCCGACCCTGGTCCTATAGAGGGAAGGGCGTTTTCACAGTAAAGACGAAATCCTCGAGTGACCACTCCAGAAATGCATTCACCATGTTTGGACGACATTATAGCTACTGTATCGATTCAGCCGCCGCACGCATCCTGAGGTCACGTCCCAAACAACACCATAAGCCCTACATAGTACTACAGCGTCAAGCACCAGTCGGAAGTACACTACGCGGAATAGGGTTCCATTTGTGCTCCAACCCGAAACCCTCTGACGGAGAGAACAACAGAGAACATACCTCCTCGCGCTCCCTCCAGATGTTTATTCAAAAAGAAAGGCGAGTATGTGTGTGTGTGTGTGTGTGTGTGTGTGCGTGTGTGTGTGTGAGTGTGTGTGTGCATGTGTGTGTGTGTGTGTGTGCGTGTGTGTGTGTGTGTGAGTGTGTGTGTGCGTGTGCGTGTGCATGTGTGTGTGTGTCTGGAAGCAGACTGCGTTGGCCAAATAATGGGATGTAAAAACGACGCTGTGTTGTGTTGGATGAGGTTATTTGTTATTGTCAAACGTCCGGCACAGGAACCCACTTCTGACATTCTTGTTCTGGTAGCCAGTTACATAATGTGTTAGTCTGATAACTGACTGATGTGCTTAAGAAGGACTGTGCTGTCACCAGTATCCCTCCATACACAGGCTCAGGCAACAGGACTGTGCTGTCACCAATATCCCTCCATACACAGGCTCAGGCAACAGGACTGTGCTGTCACCAGTATCCCTCCATGCACAGGCTAAGGCAACAGGACTGTGCTGTCACCAGTATCCTTCCATGCACAGGCTCAGGCAACAGGACTGTGCTGTCTCCAGTATCCCTCCATACACAGGCTCAGGCAACAGGACTGTGCTGTCACCAGTATCCCTCCATACACAGGCTCAGGCAACAGGACTGTGCAGTCACCAATATCCCTACATACACAGGAGAAGCTATTCAGATATGTCCCAGATAGGTTACAGGATTTAGTAAATGTTTGGCTATGAGCTGGCTGGGGATAATTCTGAGAGGCTGAAATGTACACTCAATGGATATAATCGTGATTATGTGTTTACTGTCGAAGAATGTTCAGTTATTTTGCCCTTTTCAAATTGCTTGTTTTGATTGACAATGATAATATAGTCTATGTTGTGTTATCAACTTGTCATGGGAGAGTTTGTATTTTGCCCATAAACTAACTGAATATGTTTGGAGATGCTGGTACAGAAGATCTCACCTTCATAGTTTGAATATCGGACTGTCCTACATTGCTTTAATTAAATTACATACAATGAGAGCAAAAATCTGTAATTTCTATTAAGGAACCATTATTACAAAAAAGCTAATTTCAAAAACAGATTTTTCTATTACAAATTCAATTACCAGTCTGAGAAGAGAAATTATGAAAAAGGAGGTTTCATTAAATCTAATTTGTAATGATAGACTCCAGAATGTGATAACTCTGCCAATTAACTATTTTTATTTGATTTAGGTAGGTTTTATGTTCTTCTTTGACAATGTCAATTACACGGTGGCGTGTATGGCCGCTGTTAATAATGAGACAAACGTGAGAGGAATCCTTGACTAGTCTAATTAATGTATCTTTATCGGATTCCATTTAATCCCTTCATCCGGCGTTTGTAGGTCACGACTCACGAGACCATAGCATAATGCTGCGCTTTAATGCGCATAATGTACAAAGAAAACACAGGGACATATGGATTTGGTGACAGTTAAACTTATTATTTTGGCTAAATAAAACCATTTGCTTCATAATAATATTTTCATAAGCTCTAGCATATATGTTCATATATATAGTCTATATATATTAAATATGACATGTTATTGTTATACGTTTAAGATAAATATTGAGAACTTTCATAGGGTAAAGGCTAAACTTCTTTAGGTTGTCTGTCTTTTTGGTCATATCCTAATTGTCCTCATTGTTGTCAGGTGCGTCTCTGCTCTGTCCAGATTCTTGCAGTTGTGACAAAGATATCAATCAATCAATGACAGTCACATGTCAATCCAGTGCTGGGCCAGATGTGGTCAGCTCTTTTCATTTGCTCAGGCTGCGTTCTGAAAAAACTGAATATTCAGCAGTTTGATGTAGGTTTGCTGTTTGTGCACATTGCACAGATTAATGCTGGCGTTATTAAAAAAATTCCCATAGCTGCAAATCTGCTCTTCGGGTCCCAGAGAGATCCACACAATCTAGAAAGAAACTGCCAGTGTGTGTGTTGAATCCGGACAACACAAAAACTTTGTTGGCCTAATTATAAGTAATCGTTAAATTTATAACGATTTAGACGTTACATTTCCCATATTCTTTATTATTTAGTCTTATGACATTACTGTGATATGCTGGTTTATTGTATTACTGTAATCTGTTACTGAGTGTCATTTTGGCCACCAGGGGGCAGCATTACCCAGAGTGCTGTTCACTCAGTCTCCTTCTACACACTGGGACCAGCAAGCAAATGACCCTCGAAAACGTACAATAGGTTTTACATCTGAAAATGCAAGTGTGTTAAAAATAGTTTAATATTCTTTACAGCTGTCAGGGTTGCAGTTCACGGTTTATTTTGTCATTAAATTTGTGCTTGCTTTTACAAAATTGTATTTTTCACTTGTGAAACCAGAACTGTTCTTTAGGCAAAATGCCTTTTTCCTAAGTTTGGAATTTATTTCTGACCTCCTAGCATATTTAGTGGAAAATATATACGTGTGTATGACTTGAGATATACAGTTAGATGTGCAATAAACAATGCATTGATTATTGCCAGATTTGACTGTGTTATCCTACCTGAATAAACTCGCACATATAAAAAGTAAAAGGAAAGAATTTAACATTTATATTTTCTTGAAGGAATTTGAATTCAGTTATTTATTTGAATTAACATCAGCTAAGGCTTTTGAAAACACAAATCTGTACCAGGCTGCAAGATATCAGGTTTCTCACATGCATGACTTCCATAGAAATTATATTATCAGACAGAGACACAGAGTCATCAACACTGCGTATTGTGCAAACGGCTGTATTTTCACCTGTCCAAGGTAGTCGGAAAAACCTCCACCAATTATAAACTATTGTGTTTAGCACAAAGCTACAACAACAACAAAATTATATTATATTCTTGTACTTTCCATTGTATGAAGCACCGTGGGGCATTCTGTGTTTGTTGTACACTACTTAGTTGTGTAATGAAAATATTAATATTTCATAAAATATACAGTATTGGTGCAATATATCTAGATTTAGGTTGACTGTATATACACTTTTGTTGCAATCATCGTGGCATCGGTGTGCCGGCAACTGAAAGAAACACTGGTTACAGTACAAACCACAGTCAGTGATCTACCCATGAAATTAATAATTATTTGGCTAATTTCTCCACTTCCTCCCTCCTTATTTCAGTCTTCTCCTTCCACTTTCCCAATTCATGTTTTAACTCTCTCCTTCCCTATCTCTTTTTTATCACTCTCCTGTCCTCTCACCACTTTCTCCCTTTTTTCCTCTCCCTTCTCTCTCTCTCTGTCAGGATCCCCCTTATTTATCAGAGACGCGCTGATTTGAATATGAATTGATGCTGACCGAACGTTTATGTGCGTGTGTGTGTGTGTAAAAGTCTGTGTGCATTCCTGCGTCTGGGTTTATTGGTGTAATGCTGCCTCTGTGTGTGTGTGTGTGTGTATATAACACACACACACACACACACACACACACACACACACACACACACACACACACACACACACACATACCTTTACATCATAGATATGAGTGTGTTTGTGTTCCGGGTTTATCTGTGTATTGCTGCCCCTGTCTGTGTGTGTGTGTGTATGTATCTGTTTGTGTATCTTTACATTATACATACGAGTACGACTGTGTTTGTGTGACTGTGCGTCTTTACTAAAACCAGCTGGATCGTCAGGACGAGTGGATCCTCAGTCCAAACTCCAGCCTGCTACAGCTGTGATTGATGTGTTCCTGTATCTGACCACGTGGAGACCAGAGCACTGGGAGGGGACCGTTCACTCCAGACTAATGTTTATTTGTGGTCACAAACTGTCTCCGTTGCCCAGTTGGTCGGCGCAGGCAGAGACCCGACTAGTCTGTAAACAGACAGGCACATTCATTTATTTACAGTTGGAAAATATGACAAAATATGATTGTACAATTACAATTGAAAAACACACAGAACATTTACCCTCACGTCGGTACACCACAATAATAAACAGCATGTAGAGGCCATTATAATATCAGAGTTTTACTAAAGCATACTCGATCAATCATGTCAACCTGGCTTGTGGAAGCTATCAATTTCTATTAGGTTCTTTGAAAAACCTTAAGGCATCTGTCAAACTTAAAGAACATATCTGACTTCCGGGCATCCATTTTATACTAGTTTCTGGTAATAGTTTTTTTTTGAAAAGATGGTAAAACCTGAATCAAATATACATCACTATCAATTACAACTTCTGAAATACAGCCTGTATGCGTTAAAGGGCATGTTGTGGAAACTGAGCAAGCATTGAAGAAATCAATGTCAAATAGAAATGTCCAGAACTACACAGCTACGGTTTAAGGTGAAAGAAGTCTTACAGTTATGGTGAATTACCAAGTATGTTAAACATAAGTATAGTTGATGAACCGGTAAGTGTTTAGTCAACTTAAGTTACACATGGTAAGCTAGAGAGGCAACACAGTCTAAACACAATGGACAAATTATGTTTCCACCCCCCTCTAGAACGATACAAAGATTAATGAAGACATTTTAACCCCGAAGTGGGGGAGAGAGACATGATTGTTCGTCTTTGATCATGGCTCTTAACAGAGTCCTGAGTGAAAACTAGCTTTTCTAGTGCCCTGGCGAGACGAACAGAAAGTCCCACGAATGTGTCATTTTGGAGCAATTCAGGGAAATGGTCGTCCAAAGTGCAATCAACAGGCAGAGGAAAAGCCACATAGCCAACTCCCTTTGGGGCTATAAGGTTTATACCACTGGGATCTGCAGTGCATGTCAGTGGTCAACTCCCAAACGTCGCCCCTTTTCTTCATAGTGCACTGATTTAGACCAGAGCCTAATGTGCCCGGTTTTAAAGTTGTGTACCACTGAGTGTGACGTTGAGCCTGGGCAGGCGCTCTATGGACAGGCTGGGTTGTGGGGCGCACTGTGGAAACAGCTTTAGGTAGTTTTATTATGATTCTGACGCACGTTCACACAGGCTAAATTTAATTTGCCTCCTAAGGTCATACTGGAGTTACGGTACTAAACAACCTACAGCAACAAACACCCAATACATTTGTTTGGTTAAGCAAGCAATAAGTGAAAGTAATTATTATATGTAATAATGTTCAAATTCACACCTAGGCACAACACTATCAACCATAACATAATCTAGTCAGACCATCTCTACTTTCTTGTTTTTTCTTCGTTTCTTTTCGGTCTGTCTCCCTGCCTCCCTCGGGCCACATCGTCTGCATAAGTTAGTTTTATATCGGCCTGCCATCCCTGCCCTGTACCCTGCACCTCAACCCAGGTTAACGGTGGACTTGTAAAATTAACGAGCCTTAAAGATACACAAGTTCTCAATGTAAGAGCCCATGATATATGCCATGATTTAATGTGGTCATTACTGTTTGCAGAGCTGCTCTCTCTCTCATCATTCCCACAGACCAAAATAAAAAGTGGGCCTTTGTTCGGTTGTGTGTGTATATGTGTGTGTGACCGACTGTGCAACAGGTTAAGTCAGCATGGGGCCCTTAGAGAAAACGCAAACAGTGGTTCGTGTATTTTCGGAATGGTCCGGAGTGGAACACGAAACAAAAACGTACAAAAAAAGGTAAATGTTGATCTTATTTTCATTAATAATATATTAATTAATTCAACAGTTAAAAACAGTATTAATATTATTGCTAATTTTACTAATAATTTATCAATTTTACTTAACTTAGTTTATCCTATTAGTTTAGGATACTACTGCAGATACACGGAGCAACATTGGCGCAAATCGTTGCTGAGCTCCGCTTGGCTCCTGGAAAGAAACCCACAAACGAGACAGCCAGGTTTCCTCAAAAACTGGAACTGAATCTCCACCAGCAGGCATAATAATAGCAACAGCATCACCCAGCCACTCCACGGTGACAGGCGACCAGGGACCTATCTGAAGCAGGGATAGTGAGGGGAGAGGAGAGATTGATCTCCCATAATGCCTGCATGGTCTAGATGAGACAATGAGAAATAGCCCCCCGCCAGCGGCTTGTCAATATCGGGTCCGGGGACGCACCGACGGTCGTGGGTTCTTATTTAATCCGTTTTTCCTTAAGATGATAGCTCTTGTTACATTCTCACTGCCTGTCTATCAGGTTGACATGGCAATATTCCCTCTGTCTTCACTTTCCTGGTCGGTTTCATTTATTCCCAAACACTATTTCACACCCGGGTGGCTTTAACAAGGCATTATACAGTATTGAGGTAGACTCGGGGGAGATAGAATTGTGACAGATTTGCGTTAAAATACAGAATGTTGTAAAAGAGGAAAAAAGGCAACACAAAAGTTGGCAGTCTATTAAAGTAGAAGAGCTCCCAGTAAACAAAGTGTCTTTATATGTCCTGTTGTTGCTTGATTTCCAGCATCCCTGCCTGTGGGAATTATGCTAAATATATTTCTACAGTTGGCTCCTTCATTCATTTTTTTTAACCAAAGATCTTTTTGTCAGCTGCTCTGTGATAAGTTAAGGAACATTTAAACAAAATTCAAGACTAAAAATGAAATGAAATTTTCATGTAGGCTTTTGTTATGTTAATGGTGGAATAGGATTTATATTTGTTAAGGTAAGTAATAGTAATGTTACCTCTGTCACCCTCTGTCTCTCCCTCTGTCTACCTGTCTCTCCCTCCCCCTGTCTCTCCCTCGATCTCTCTTCCTCTCCCTCTCTGTCTCCCTTCATCCTCCACACAGCAGGCAGACTGTACTCCTGGTGGACCGCGGCGTGTAGCGTCTGACATGATATCAGTGATGTTTATTAACAGATGAGTCTATCAGGGGCCACATCTTTTGTTTCTTCCGGAGAGTGTCATCAATCTTACTGGAGAGGCAGGAGGCTCCTGCTTCGCTCTCCTGAGCGCCTGATAGGAGATCACCGATCCCTCCTTTTTCTCCCAGCCCGCGCTCCCGTCGTCGGTGGTGGCAGGTAGCTCGCCAAACAGCAGGGTTGAAAGAAGGCCCGACACTCTGGCCAGGACTGTTGCTCGCTACTGTGCACTGTATGTGGACATGACAACCACATTCACCACCTAAAGAGACGTTATTGTGTGCTGCTAAATGGGAACTGACAAATGACTAACGTGATTGAACTAACTTATCAATAACATGCTTTCGATCACACGGGTACATGCAAATACGAACGGGAACGCCGTGTTGACGCCGCGTTGAGGCCGCGTTGAGGCGAAGGTGAACATCCATTTAAAGGTTTTTTCTCTCCCCGGTGTGGTCTGGGAGTGAACGTGTCTACCACTCTAATATGCTATTGATATACTTGGCCTGTAGCGCCAGCTTAGATAAAAGTGTGCCCCTGAGCCAGCCGAAATGAAATGAAAGTAGATAACGGCATCGACTCGGAGGTTTCTGGAGTGTCATAACTTGTATGTAAATCTCAGTGGCTGGAGCGGAGGCCTTCATTAAGTGTGCTGGGGGGAGATTTATAGGCCGATATCTGCAGGAGTCGTTTGTAGTTAGATACTATTCCGGCGTCCCAAATGTCACCTCGTTCCCTACGTAGTGCGCTACTTTTCAACCACGCCCGGAGGGCCTAGTGCACTAGTTAGAGTATAGGGTATACTGTTAGGCCGCACACGGTGTAACACGATGGAGCCTGAACATGATGTATATACTCCTTTAAGCTTCGGCCCTCTCTGGCTAGACTTCTAAATAGCCGGATGTTATATTGCACATCTACCCCAGAGTTTATTTTAACCCATTGTAAACCAAGCACAGACTATTCAACCACGGTCCCTGTTGGGTCCCGGTCTGGTGACTTCTAGCAAGTTGCAGTATGAGCCCTTCTTTTAACGGAGATCTTCACGTGTGTAGAAAGTGTCCCATTACAATATCCTCTCTAGCGTCGCACACGCCGCGTCTTCTAGAATTGTTTCGATCATCCGCAGTGTGGTAGCGTTGAATTTAATTAGAGAATTGGCTGATTTTCTCCTTACTCTGAGGCGGTTGTACTCCAGAGGACGTGTTGTTTGTTATCTCTTTTTGCTTCCACACCCTCTCCATCCCAATGGTAATGAATTGAGGAGATCATTTCATACTAATTGCTTTTCCAGGATGATAATCCGAACAATTAACTACGGAGAGGTTCTCCGTGTCTGAGGGGAAATAAGCCCACCAAAATAAACGCCCAGGCACTTTCGATTCAAATCCAATCTGGTTATTTTGAAAGGCAACGGTAGAAGGAAAAAAAAATAAAGCTTTCTGGCGCTTGGTCAGAGAAAGAGAGAGAAAGGGAGGGGCAAGGACATTTGAATCAATATTTCCTATTAGAGACGCTGATGCTAAAACCAACAAAGGCCCCCAGGCAGAATGAGATCCAGAGCATTGTGGGTAATTGAATTCTCTATTGAAAAGGCTCTCCTGATTAAAACTGCGGAATGAAAGAGAAAACGCTAAGAATGGTACAAGGAGTTACTATTCAAAGTTTTATGTCCTAAGTTCTTTTGATTAATGTTTCTGCGTGCGTTTCAATGAATGGGTTTTGTTGTAAAAATGTGTGTGAAGGATATAGAGGGAATACATGGAGAAGGTATATTTGTGTAGATAGAGAGGTGTGTGTGTGGTCGAATGCCAATGTGCTCATTGTTTGTGTATCTGCGTTCGGTGTCCTTTCATTGAATGTGGGTTGATTTTCTGCCATGATTATGTGTGTGTTCGTGTGTGTGTTTGTGTGCGGCTGCCAGGTGGTGTATTGTGTTAATAGACAGAGATAGAGATCAGTAAGGAAACGGCCCACCCTTCCAGGCCAGGATTGACCTCGGCGTCACCCCAGATCCATCTCTCAAGCTGTCCTCCCTTTGACTCTCCAACCTATGATCCTCTGAGCCGGTTCCCTCCACACTAAGACGAACCAGACCAGGCCAGACCGACAGTCCAAACCATACACAAAGGCCTGTTACCCAGAAACACACGCACACACACACACACGCACGCGCGTCGCTCTGTAGTCAGCCCACTACATACATTCGAAGAATTATCCGACTGAACAATGAGAAACTCGACGCGAACCGAGGTTGTTCTCGTCTTCAATGTGTTTCCTGTTTTGTCGGCTAGTATCCTGTGACAAAGGACATGACCCGGAACGCTGGTGTACGCGTTTGATTACAGAACGCGCGTTTCTCACCAGCGCAGCCGTTATTGTAGATGACACAGTACGTCTAGCCCTCACCTTTCACACGGTATTAACAGAACATCCAAATATAGCCACGAATAAAGCTGAATAGGTTTTGACAGCCAGGGTTCTCCATTCCTGTTTTATTTCCAAATTATTACTGTAATATGACAATTAGGTGCTCGTGGTCACCAGGGATTACTGCGGCCAATCTTCAGTGGTTTCAGCAGTAGCTGTACTATATGGCACCCTACACCCTAACTTGTGCACTAGGGCCTATAGGCTAGACACTATATAGACACTATGTATAGGGCGTTAAAGTAGACACTATGTAGACACTATGTAGAAGGCATTAATGTAGACACTATGTAGACACTATGTAGAAGGCATTAATGTAGACACTATGTAAACACTATGTAGAGGGCCATTATGTAAACACTATGTAGAGGGCCATTATGTAAACACTATGTAGAGGGCCATTATGTAAACACTATGTAGAGGGCCATTATGTAAACACTATGTAGAGGGCCATTATGTAAACACTATGTAGAGGGCCATTATGTAAACACTATGTAGACACTATGTAGAAGACATTAATGTAGACACTATGTAGACACTATGTAGAAGGCATTAATGTAGACACTATGTAAACACTATGTAGAGGGCCATTATAGATACACTATGTAGAGGGCCATTATGTAAACACTATGTAGAGGGCCATTATGTAAACACTATGTAGAGGGCCATTATAGATACACTATGTAGAGGGCCATTATGTAAACACTATGTAGAGGGCCATTATGTAAACACTATGTAGAGGGCCATTATGTAAACACTATGTAGAGGGCCATTATGTAGACACTATGTAAACACTATGTAGAGGGCAATTATGTAAACACTATGTAGAGGGCCATTATGTAAACACTATGTAGAGGGCCATTATGTAAACACTATGTAGTGGGCCATTATGTAGACACTATGTAAACACTATGTGGAGGGCATTTATGTAAACACTATGTAGAGGGCTATTATAGATACACTATGTAGAGGGCCGTTGTGGACGCAGGCTGTGTCAGATGGTAGTCTGTTTGAAACGTTCATGATGTGTCTTATCTACTCCTGGTAATCCACCTGCCCAAATCTGTCACCCTATAGCTTCTCATTCCGTTTGTCTGTTGTTCAGATAGATGGGGAAGAGAGAGAGGTTTTATCTTGACAGAGAGAGAGAGAGAGAGAGAGAGAGAGAGAGAGAGAGAGAGAGAATCGGCTTCTAGAGTGGTGAAAGAGAACTTTTTAAATCCCCAATCTGACACAAAATAAGACTCTTAAAGTCCTGCTGACCTAGGTATATTGGACACACGTACCCAGACCAAAACATTATGATCAGTCACAGGTGAAGCAAATCATCGTGATCATATTTTAACGAGGGCACGTGTTACTACCGGGAGATCGGACGGCAGTGTGTGATGCCTTGGGTCTAGACATTCAGGCAGACGTCAATTTGACACGTGGCACCTACCTGAACATTGTACCAGACCAGGTACTCATTTTCATGGTAATGATATTACCTGATAGCAGATGGCAGTGGTCTCTTTCAGCAGGATAATGCACCCCGTTGCCACACTGTTCGGAAACGATGAAGAGTTCACGGTGTTGCCCGGCCTTGAAAGTCCTCAGATCTTAATCCTATCGAGCGTCCGTGGAATGTGATGAAGCGACTAGATTGAACCACTCCCACTCCCACTTGAAGGATTTACTTGTAATGTCTCGGTGCCAGTTACCACAGGACCCCTTTAGGAATTGGATGGAGAGGGGGAGACAGACATGGATGAGAGTGACAGGTGCCATGGCGACTTGCTTGGCTTTTTTGTCCGAGCCTCGGCACTCTGCCCCTAACTCACGGATGAGCCGGTAACCGTGACCGAGCACTTAGGGTTAATCGTTATCCATGTGACACTCTCACATTTATATACCCGGGTTTGTGGCGAACTGTAGTTTGCATTGTAGCCCGCCGACACACGTCTCCCGTGGTTTACCGCAAAATCTCGGAGGAACGCCCGACCACAATTCCCGTCCGAACAGAACGGATATCTGACATCCAGCAGAATAAAAACGCTCTGCCTGTGACAATAAGGCTCTATCTTTTCAGACAAGCCTTCATCTACTGTTTGTCAGGTTTTAAAACTTAAATAAATCATCCGTTGAGACGGAGGGTGTCAAAATCTATAATAGCTACGTTTTTCAGAGACAGTAGGGCAGTTTCTGTAACAGCACAGACATGTTCTTCCAGGAGAACGTATCAAGCGGAAGAACGTCAAAACGTGTGAAGACATTCCATCATTCCGCGGAGCAACCGGACAATCGGGAAATGGCGAGGCAGGGGAGACGAGGAGCTCGGCTACAGAAGACGAGACAGGCAGGAGGAATAATAATGATCGGGGGAACCGGGAATGTGGGAGAGAGGAGGTTCCAGCGAGAGGAGCAGAGACCGTGTAAGATGTTGGCAATCAGGAGGTGCTAGCTCCGACCAATGGGATGTCACCGGGTACAGCCGGTTAACCTTATTGGCTGAGGGCTCGCGTGTGCGCGCGTACTCTCAGACCACTATCTCAGACAAGGTAAGGGCTAAACCGATAGCTAAAGGCTAATCTATCAAATTGATCTGTCAGCCAGCCTGGCTGCAGAGGTCTACATGAACGTTAAGCCAGGGATAGATGGGAAACGCGCTGTGTGTGTGTGTGTTGGGTGGTAGTAGTGTGCTCTAAGTATTCATTGTCTGAGATGAAGACAAATTGACCCGAGGAAGTGAGCGCCTGCGTGATTCCTCTGTGACTTCTGGGAGCGTGGTTCACTGCTCAGAGCCGGTTGGTGACCAGGGGGACTTCCACACTGCTTGGCACAGCTTCCCCAAGGCCCCTCACTCTCACACACTCGCACACTCTCTCTCACTCCTTCCTCACTCTCAGTCTTCTCTCTACAAACCCCGGCCAAACCACGAGTCAGACACTTCAAGGAGATCACTTCCACATCAGCTGGCCAGAGTAGGTAGGCTGCACGGCATGTCCCCCGTCCTTCTGTCTCTCCCCATTTTAATAGTTTTTTCCTCTCTCCCTTCTCTCTCTCTCTCTCTCTCTCTCTCTGTTTGTCCTTATCTCTTCTTCCTCTTTCTCACTCACTCACTCTCTCTCTCTCTCTCTCTCTCTCTCTCCCTTGCCTGTCTCATGAATGTCCCCGGGGCACCAGTAGTTGTTAGTGGGTCCTAGTGGAGGAGGTGGGGTGGGGGAGGTGGTGGGGGGTGAGGAGAGGAGAGGTCTCATTACCTCCACACGCCGCGCTCCACACAGCTCCAGGGAGGGTGGGTACGTGGGTGTCGGTCGGAACAGAGCCTGATTCGTTCTGATGTTGCGCACATAACGAGCCTCCCTAGTTACAGGGCGCCTCCCGGTCTAACGGCTCGTCCCCGAGAGATGGAGAGTCCCCACGGGGACCCTGACCCAGCTCCTCAGCGACGCCTGCGTCTGCACGAAGTGGGGCCGACGCTGGTGTGACGCAGAGCAGAGAGACGGAGAGACACAGGAAGTTCAGCGGCGGGAGTGTTGCCTGCTGGATTTGTACGTCCCCCGGGCATCTCTCGGCACCGGCCTCACAGACAGGGTGGCTCTCTAGCGTCGGTCAAAACATCACCGGAGTCTCTCCGACGCAACCAATTGAAAGCGCTGAAAGGATTAACAAAGTCACTTGAGAGATCGTAGGCAAAAACTGTCCAGCACTTGTACCGCTGGGTATATTTGGAAGGCTGGGTATATTTGGAAGGCAGGGTATTTTTAGAAGGCTGGGTATATTTGGAAGGCTGGGTATATTTGGAAGGCTGGGTATATTTGGAAGGCAGGGTATATTTGGAAGGCTGGCTATATTTGGAAGGCTGGGTATATTTGGAAGGCTGGGTATATTTGGAAGGCTGGGTATATTTGGAAGGCTGGGTATATTTGGAAGGCTGGGTATATTTGGCAGGCTGGGTATATTTGGCAGGCTGGGTATATTTGGAAGGCTGGGTATATTTGGCAGGCTGGGTATATTTGGAAGGCTGGGTATATTTGGAAGGCTGGGTATATTTGGAAGGCTGGGTATATTTGGAAGGCTGGGTATATTTGGAAGGCTGGGTATATTTGGAAGGCTGGGTATATTTGGAAGGCTGGGTATATTTGCAATGTGACCAATGTTATTGGCGTAGTTCTTTGGGTTTCTGTTTTCACCAGTTTCACCAGTGACATCATCATAGCAAATCACTACCTGTATTCTTCACATCTATATATTAATACACTACTTTATATATAAGTACACTACTTTATTTATAAGTACACTACTTTAAATATAAGTACACTACTTTATTTTTAAGTAAACTACTTTATATATAAGTACACTACTTTATATATAAGTGCACTACTTTATATATAAGTACACTACTTTATTTTTAAGTAAACTACTTTATATATAAGTACACTACTTTATATATAAGTGCACTACTTTATATATAAGTGCACTACTTTATATATAAGTACACTACTTTATATATAAGTGCACTACTTTATATATAAGTGCACTACTTTATATATAAGTACACTACTTTATATATAAGTACACTACTTTATATATAAGTGCACTACTTTATATATAAGTGCACTACTTTATATATAAGTGCACTACTTTCCGGAGTTCCTCAAATGAGAACAGCTCACGGATCTCCCTGATTTACTGCCTGTACTCTGCTGTACTCGACTGCCCAGGACATCCTGCGTAGACTTTCTGGTGGAATGCCTGGCAGACATTCCTACTCACCTTTCCAGGACATATGACCTCTGGGAGAGAGGGTTTTAGGTATGCCTGAATAACATTTTTACTAAGATACTACTTTTGATGGGCTTTTCACAGCTAGGTCTTATTCTTGTGGTTAGACAAATTATGTAGTCATCGTTCCTAGTTTTCGGATTGATAGTACATTCTAAATATTTTAAAATGATAACGTATTTACCTTTCTCACACGATCATGCCACAGCGTGTTTGTTTTTACAACGCGTCGTCTTGATTTGCAATGGTTTATCAATTATTGTTTTAACTAGTAGATCCAGTCAATCATTTGAGATCTGGCAAAATCTGGGCAGCCCGCTAATTCCAGCTCAAATTAAAACTAGCGAACAGGAGGTTGTCGTCATAATGCCATGTGGTACACAAACTCAAGCTGTTAGCAGTGACACACACACTTAAAAACACATACCTACACGTACACGTACACACACACACACATACACCTACACACACACACAAACACACAAACACACACACACACACACACACACACACACACACACACACACACACACACACACACACACACACACACACATCACACACACACACACAAACACACACACACACACACACACACACATCACACACACACACACACACACACAAACACACACACACACACACACACACACACCTACACACACACACACACCTACACACACCTACACACACCTACACACACACACACACACACACACACACACACCTACACACCTACACACCTACACACCTACACACCTACACACACACACACACACACACACACACCTACACACACACACACACACACCTACACACACACACACACCTACACACACACACACACACGCACACACACTCGTTTTGCCTCAAGGGAGTTCACCAGCATTCTGTCTGTCCTTACCAATTTCCCTCCTCATCCTCTCTTTCTCCTCCTCTTTTCCTCATGGGAGTTCTCCTGTTAGTCTAGCTGTAAGAGAAGCGTCTGCCTTTCCATCTGGGCCCGGCTTTAGATGGAAGCTGAACTGCAGTCAGTGTCACACAAGAAGTTGGTGAATTATTGAGAGCTCCAGATTTGCTGTGCGCCGCACATCTTCCCTCCATCTGTTGGCGAGCTACTCAAACATGGTGAGGTGTACCTTTTGCTGCTGCTGGCAATCTGTCACAAGTCAAAGTTAGGTGCTTGGCGGAGATAATTATTGTCGTGATCAAGAAGTTTGACTTCCGTGCCGTGTACCCACCGGAGCTATTTCATTCACGTGCCTCCATCTTCACTCACATTGAGCAAAGACTACTGTGTCGTTCCCTGGACTTTAACGTTTATCTACACATGTTTTTTACTTGATTACTCACCAATCTCTCAAGTCTGCACATTGCCAGGAAGTCTGAGTGTCACTTTGGCTGTGGGTGAAGATTTCCTCCCACTTACCGATCCATAATGTTTACCGTTTTCCCTAGAAGCAATGGCAACTAGGTTAACACAATAACCGTCTTTGACCACAGACATCGGACATTTCCACCATGGACAGACTACAAACACACACATGGTACCATAGATCTACCATGAAAAAAAGGTTTGCATGAACTACAATCAACACAAGTCTTAAAGTTTTGAAAAAACAGTTGACGTCACTCTTTGTCCTGTTTCCAATCTCTCTACACGTGTGATCCAAAAAGCGATCTGAGCGTCTGACTAGGTGGGCAAGACTTTATCCCAGGTAAATGAAATGGAACAGATCCCATAAACCTGCCAGTCAGTTGTGCCAGTCAGTTGTGCCAGTCAGTTGTGCCAGTCAGTTGTGCCTCTGTCTGTTGTGCCTGTCAGTTGTGCCTGTCAGTTGTGCCGGTCAGTTGTGCCAGTCAGTTGTGCCAGTCAGTTGTGCCAGTCAGTTGTGCCAGTCAGTTGTGTCTGTCAGTTGTGCCTCTGTCAGTTGTGCCTGTCAGTTGTGCCTGTCAGTTGGCTGTTCTGTGCCGGACTCGCGGCTTATAGCCCAGTGCTGCGACACACTCTTCTCTGGTGACTATTTGGTCAGCTGCATCCGAGCAAACTTTGCACTTGACATTTCCCATGATTCGTGCCTGGTGTGATGGCTGGCCAGAAGGCACTGGGAACCTTTAGCGTGGGTCTGTAGGGCCGCGGGACTTTGGGCAGAGCTAACCAGGATGCTTGTGTGTGTGTGTGTGTGTGTGTGTGTGTGTGTGTGTGTGTGTGTGTGTGGCCAGAAAGCCACATGAGCAGAGTGTTTGCTTGGTTCACTACACCCTCCACCCCTCCTAGGTATTGATGACAGCAGCTCTGAGACTGGCGAGATCTCCGAAGCGTTTATAATGTCAGACCTAGACTTAAATGGCATTTACAATAAGGGCGCTTTGCCGTTCGAAAAATGTGTCATTCGTGTCATAATTATTATGAGCCTCTTTGATTTATTTTACTAAAACATTCACTTATTGGTCAGGGTATTTGGTTCACCACGTCTTGTACCGTGTTGACCCGCCGTTTTGTGAGGTGAATTGCAAGCGTCCTCAGGACCATTTCGCGGGGATACTGGTCAGTGATGATGTGATGACTTCACCGAGTGGACGCACATATAACAGGCAGTACATGTATGCTGTTTGCTGCCTGGTCTGTCTCACCCCGACGTCTTGTGCGTTTGGGTTTTGGACGGTTCACCATAGACATCTGCTCAACCATTGACACTGTTGTGGAAGAAGCAAAGGAAAACATCTGTTTTGAAGACATTGGAAACAGTGCGAGATCGTAACTCTACTTTTTCATACACGAAATGCTTTGGAACACAAAGGCGCACAGACTGTCCAAATAATTTAGTTTTTTTTCGCAGGAACAATATAAATTTGGGAAATCCCGTTACCAACAGTGTTTCCGCGTACTGCTATAAATGAGTGCATATTAATCACTCCATTGATCAATCATCAGTCACATTTGAATAAATGAAATCGAGGTCTTTTTAATCAGGCAGTTGTGGCCAGCCTGAAACCCGACAGAGAAAGATCTAGAGGAAACGACATTCGACAAACGACGGGCCAAAAGTGTCTCAAGCGAAATGCATCAGAATTATTCTTTTTGTTATTGTTTATTGTTCATAAATCAAAACCACACAGCAATTTAACAAACATCTGTAACTAAAATAATCGATTACAAAGCCGGGACGTCATGGCCCTTCTTATACGGCGGCTGTTTTGTCTTTAATTCTCCACGCAATACGAACTGCAATACAACTCCACAATAATAAATGCAATACCTCGTTTTATTGTAGGCGATATCCAATATACACTTCACGAGACCTTGTCTGTAGACTCTCCTTTCATGTTTGAGAAAACTCTGCATGTGAACGTATCTGGGAGACGTTGCCGGCTGAGAATACCAACCGACTGTTCTCCGTTACTGGGTGCCGTGCCTCGCCGTGCCAGCAGCTGCTGCCAGGGTGAAGGCCCTGGTGGCTGGAGAGAAGAAATGATCTAGAGCTCCTTGTTGATCTTCCTCTGAGCAGATATCAAAGAGCGGACGGCTAACGAGTATTGGGGAACGAGGAGAGTGAGGGGTTATGCCTGGAGCAGTCAGAGGCTACAGATGAAGGAAAGCATAGCAGATGAAAGAGAGTGTGTGTGTGTGTGTGTGTGTCTATGCATGTATGACTTTGTGTGTGAGTGTGTGGGAGTGTGTGTCTGCGCACGCCCCTCTGTGCCTGAGAGAGTGAGAGAGACTACTTCAAAGGCTACTTTGCCTTTTTATTTCATTTTTCTCCGTCCGTACTCACTAGAGCACTTCTCCCTTTTCAATTTTTCAGGTCTCTCTCTTATTCCCCTCACCCATTTCTCTCTCTCTCTCTTTCCCTCTCTCTCTCTCTCTCGCTCCTTCTCACACGTTTCATCTGTCTTTCTTCAAAGGCTGGCAAGCCCATTGGTTCTGTAGTAGTGCACTGACATTATTAGTTCTGCTGCATCAGAAACATTTTCGACAGGGTGTGTGTGTGCATGTGTGTGCATGTGGGTTTGTGCATGTGTGTGCATGCGGGTGTGTGCATGTGTGTGTGTGCATGAGTGTGTATGTGTGTACATGCGTGTGTGTGTCTGTGCATGTGTGTGTGTGCATATGTGGGTATATGTGTGAACAGCTTCACCTCTGCCCTCTGTTCCTGTTCCAGACTGCTAGCTCTATTATGCCTGTGTTCTGGGCCTCTTCTGTTCTGAAATCCAGCCTTTTCTGGACCTGTGGAACTTGGTCTCAGTCTTTAGGGTGTCAGTTATGCCACAACACTGACTATGTTTTCTTGAAGACAGCTTTCGGAAGAAGAGGGGAAAACGTGTCCTGTATTTGCAGATGGCATATGAGGTGGTGTTTTCCTCCTCCAGGTTGTGTTAGGGGGAGTGTGCTTATTTGTGTGAATCGGAGAAAATCAATGCTGTGTTTGTGCTCCGTGGCATAGGTGACTTTATACAGTAGGGAGGGTGCCGGCTGGCTTTCTGAGGGATTTATAGGCTGTCAGGGTTCCTGACAAAGACTCGTGGTTGTCTAATTTGACTCGTGGTTGTCTAATTTGACTCATGGTTGTCTAATTTGACTCATGGTTGTCTAATTTGACTCATGGTTGTCTAATTAGACTCATGGTTGTCTAATTTGACTCATCGTTGTTTATTAGAATCTTTGTTCAGACTCTTACCAAAGACATAGAATTCAAGTACAGTATCTCCCTGTAGTTTATTTTATATATTGCATGTTAATTGTTGTTTAGGAAAAGTCCTAATATATAAAACTAAGTTGTAGATACTGTATATTCCCTGAGAAGTAACATTAGGAGAAACCAGGTTGGAGGAAAAACCAGTTTGGAGGAGTGTTTGCTAATGGGTGTGTGTGTGTGTGTGTGTGTGTGTGTGTGTGTGTTAAAGGGTTAATTGTGAGAGAGAGAGAGAGAGAGTGAGATGGAGGAGTAAAGGGAGGAGTAAAGGGAGCAGTAAACCACCACTGGGTTGGTTTCAGGGGTTAACTAAACTAGCCGGTGACACATGGCTGCTCTGCTCTATGGGCATGAGGGGCATCTGTGTGTGTGTGTGGCTGCGAGTGTCGTCTGTGTGTGTTTCAGTGTGTGTGTGCATGTGTGTGGTTATGTGTGGTGTGTGTGTGTGTGTGTGTGTATGAGCCTGTGTTTCTGTTTGCGAGTGTCTGTGCGCCCATAGTGGGAATGTAACACGCTAGTGTGTGTGAAAGGGCCTGCAGAATGACACTAAAGAGCCCATAATAATGACGGCAATTATGGCAAAGGGCTTAAACAAACGGGAGCCCTGTGAAATCTCATCATACTCCAATCAGATCGGCCCTAATGAGATAAAGATGCCAATTAATCCTCTGTTAATTACTGTGGCTGGTTTTCAAAAACACTGAAATATGCAGCACATGCAAATGAACAGCTACGTCCTTCTGCTGTGCCGTGGAGCTGTGCTGTCGAAGTGGAACTGTGCTGTGGAGCTGTGCTGTTGAAGTGGAACTGTGCTGGTGCTGTTGAAGTGGAACTGTGCTGTGGAGCTGTGCTGTTGAAGTGGAACTGTGCTGGTGCTGTTGAAGTGGAACTGTGCTGTGGAGCTGTGCTGTTGAAGTGGAACTGTGCTGGTGCTGTTGAAGTGGAACTGTGCTGTGGAGCTGTGCTGTTGAAGTGGAACTGTGCTGGTGCTGTTGAAGTGGAACTGTGCTGTGGAGCTGTGCTGTTGATGTGGAACTGTGCTGGTGCTGTGGATGTGGAACTGTGCTGTGGATGTGGAGCTGTGCTGTTGATGTGGAACTGTGCTGTGGAGATGTGCTGTTGATGTGGATCTGTGTTGTGGATGGGGAACTACTGTTGATGTGGATTTTTGCTGTGGATGTGGAGCTGTGCTGTGGAGTCCAGGTCTTTCATTTGTTAATTGGAACAAGTGGTCGATTTAATATAATCAATGCGAAGGACGATGATGACCAACATCAACATTAGTTGCAGGGCTTCGTCCCGTGGACCAGAATCCCCGGCATTAATCCGTCAACTGGTCCTATAAATCTGTTCCATTGCATTCAAAATCAGATCTGACCGACTGGTTCCTGGAGTATCTGAGAGCCTGACGTATGCATTAGGGTAATGTAATGTGACCGACGCGGCCTTGGTCTAATGATTCTGGGATCCGACCAACTTACCAAGTGCTCTGCCTCTCCCTCCACACTCTTTGCACTGAACGTGAACCCTGGAGTGCTGGGATGGTTGTGACTCCATTAAGTGCACCACCACCGCCACAGCGTGGATGCAGATTTATCCCAGCCAGGGACACCGTCTCCAAAACTCATAAATGAGTTTCTGTTAGAGATGTCCTCTACTGTAACACTCTCCCTTTCCCCTCTGTCCCACAGCCGCCCCATCTCTCTCTTCCCTCCACCCCTCCATCTCTCTGTTCCCTCCACCCCTCCATCTCTCTGTTCCCTCCACCCCTCCATCTATCTATTCCCTCCACCCCTCCACCTCTCAGTTCCCTCCACCCCTCCATCTCTCTGTTCCCTCCACCCCTCCATCTATCTATTCCCTCCACCCCTCCATCTCTCTGTTCCCTCCACCCCTCCATCTCTCTGTTCCCTCCACCCCTCCATCTCTCTGTTCCCTCCACCCCTCCATCTATCTGTTCCCTCCACCCCCATCTCTCTATTCCCTCCACCCCTCCATCTCTCTGTTCCCTCCACCCCTCCATCTCTCTGTTCCCTCCACCCCCCATCTCTCTATTCCCTCCACCCCTCCATCTCTCTGTTCCCTCCACCCCCCCATCTATCTATTCCCTCCACCTCTCCATGTCTTAGCTCTTTCTTATCTCCCCTCATCCATTCTCTATGCGGTTCTCTAATTGCCACGCTCATAGTTCTCTTCTTTGTCTCTCCCGTGTTGACACGTCCTAATAGTCTGCCCGGGTTCCAAACCGCACCCTATCCCCAGCCCAGTAGCCTACTGCTGACCAGGGCACCACTGGCACGCAGGTGCCCTAGTCGAAAGCAGTGCACTTCAGAAGTATTAGGGTGCCCCCTGAGTGGTCGCCCCTGTCGCTTCCGTCATTACGCGAGCCATTTTCGTTCCCTCGTGAGAGGGTCTCGAGTCCTTGCGCGTTCTGACAGGGTGCTCTTAAATCAACCCTGTGTGTAATTGCGCCCTACTTATCCTAAGTGCATTAGGTTCCAGCGATGGCGGGGCGCGCTCTCGGTCAGCCAGCGCGAGGAAGACTGTTGACTTTTTGAAATTGATGTTTCTAGATGAACCTCCGTGGCGCGCTGAAATCACACGCGGTGCCTTTCAATCCACGCAAATCTGCGTCGGGCGTCTTCGTCAGGCTTGTTTTTATTCCCCCGGTGATTGCGGAGTAATCGTCGGCAAAAAAAACGTCTGAGCACAAGACGGGTACGTTGAAGGTCAAACGTCAACTGGTGTAAAGCAGAAGGTTAATGGCTGACAATGGATGAGACACATGGGGTCAGCTGGTACGTCTCAATTACAGGTCGTCTATTGTGTCGGTTTGGCTTTTATTTAACATGTTGTGTGCTTGGCGAGATGGTTGTTGACAGTGTCTGTGATGTGTTTTCTGTACAGTCTCATGGCCAAGACAAAAGACATGACCTCACCTCTCTGCCCTCTCTCACTCCTCTCCTTTCACACCTCTCTGTCCTCTCTCACTCCTCTACTCCTCTCTTTTACACCTCTCTGTCCTCTCTCACTCCTCTACTCCTCTCTTTTACACCTCTCTGCCCTCTCTCACTCCTCTACTCCTCTCCTTTCACACCTCTCTGTCCTCTCTCACTCCTCTCCTTTTACACCTCTCTGTCCTCTCTCACTCCTCTACTCCTCTCCTTTCACACCTCTCTGTCCTCTCTCACTCCTCTCCTTTTACACCTCTCTGTCCTCTCTCACTCCTCTACTCCTCTCCTTTCACACCTCTCTGTCCTCTCTCACTCCTCTACTCCTCTCTTTTACACCTCTCTGTCCTCTCTCACTCCTCTGCTCCTCTCCTTGACAGGTACTGACCACTGCAGACCGGGAACATCCCATACAAGCTGCCGTTTTGGAGATGGTCTGACCCCGTCGTCTATCCATCACAATTGGCCCTTGTCAAAGTCCCTTAAATCCATGCGCTTGACCACTTTCCCAACGTCTAAAGCATCAACTTTAAGGATAAAATGTTCACTTGCTGCCTGTAAATCCCACCCACTGACCGGTGCCATGGTAACGACATTATCCATGTTATTTAATTTACCGGTCATAATGTTGTGGCTGATTGGTGTATATATATATATTATATACCATATAAATACAATCAGTATGTATATCTATATATATATAGGCCTATATATGTATTCATGTATTTGGCCACATATCTCTGTTTCTCTCTCCATATAGTCCATGTATCTGTGTCTCTCTGTCTCTCTGTCTCTTCGCCTCCACGGGTTTCCGGTCGATATTCACAGAGCCAGTCTGCGGATATTTATAGGCGAGCTACCTCATCTTCAAAGCAATTAATATTCCACCTGGAAATAACGGGCAGTCTAGGAAGTCAGTCACATTAAGTGGTGTGGCTGTGTGCCGTTGCTTTGCGTTTGTTTTGCTGTTTATTGCTGAGGCTTATTTGAGCATGTTAGCCTGTCCCTCACTCTCTATATATCCCCTGTGGTTATTTATTATATGGTTAGAGATTTATCTCATATAGTCCTTGGCAGGAGAGTTTACCCAAAAAAAACTGTCTTCTAAATATTAATATGTAAGAAATAAAAGGAAATCTTCATTAATATAATATAAAAAATTACATTATATGATTATCCCACGGAAGTGTCACTGTAGAAAATGCGATTGGAAATCCTCCCCCGGACTACAGGAGAAACCCTCAGATTTTATTTAGGGCGGAAGAAGGTGGTCATTTTACCTGCAGATTTCAGTTCAGGCATCTTCATCAACGCCCGCCTGCGTGCGCGTGATTGTGCAGACGCAGGCCCTCCGGTATCCCAACGACCGCTGGACCGCGGAGCCTAATTATTCAGTCAGCCCGGTATTGGCAGTTGACTGCACACATATCGATCACCGTGCCTAGGCTCAGACTCTCAAGCAAAAATTAATCAAGCGATAGTTTTTTTTTGCCGCAGAGGAAAAATATGAAATGTTATTCTACCGGGCCCAGCCCTAAACCGGACAAAATTATGCCTGCTTGAAAAAACAAAACAATCGACATCTTCGCATAGAGTGGAGGTACTGTATTCTGGTCCCATAAACTTCTGCAGAAATGACAAGGTTAACCTCTTTAGGAAAGCCTAGTAAAGACAAGTAACTAGCTAAGTGTGCTGATAACAGTAGTGATTCCTCTCACGATCTAAATACACCACTGTAGGCCTGAAACAATAAGACAATAGTCACATCTGCCCCCAGGAAACCCGTAAGGCATATTGAATATGACAACCAGTCTCATTGCTTATACAGCATGGCCAAGCAGGTAAATATATCCGATTTTCAGTCTACTAAACAACTGGGACTATCGATTTGAAACCACAGAGAGTTACCGCAAGTCTGAGAGGAAACAAAGGGCTGCCTCAGCAATTTCATCGGCAGTTCAACTTCTGTATGAAAGTCGTCGGACCAATTGAATCTCTCAACATTTGGCCGAGGAGATGAGGGGGTGAATATTGGGGAACCATGGGCAGGAAAAATTATCTAAAGCACACACCGGCTGTGTGACATGTTTGTCGAGCGTAGGGTCTATCAACTGAGGTGGAACTCAAAAGGGATTTACCTGGAACCAAAACCAATCTCTGTATACGGTCATGTATAGAGTGAGTCAGTAAGGCAAATAAGCCGGTCATGTTAGTTAGGTGTTGGTTTGGAACAGCTCTAGGATAACGGTTCCTCGGGTAGGACTACTCGTGGGTTCTATGACTGCCTGGGTGATTCTAGATCTAAAGTCCATGCCTACCCTAATCCTTCATGCTTTTACGTTGAAATAAATAAACACGTATTAGGGCTCATCCGGTAACTTAGGAAAAATACATTAGCAGTCGGAGAAACAAGTCGCCAGTGAATGAGGGGACAGTTTGATGATTTATTTTTTTAATCCCAATGTGACTGGAGGTCGAGAAGCTTGTTAAGTTAAGCCAAGAGGGGAAGTTACGTCTGAAATCATGAAACATTTGTATTGGGATCATTTACCCACCCAACGAACGGAAAAAACGACCATAAAGAACCAGCTCACTTACGTTAATGCTCTGGTATCACTTATAAATGTTCCATTTGCCTTTGTGCGTCGCCTTCACTCGTTACGTCAAATTCTTTATGCCTGTATTCACATTTCAGATTTCTGGATTTCTACATGTAGTCAGGGACCATCTAATATGTGAATTCAATACGACAAAGAACGCTTAACAACGATTCTGTGCCCTTCTAAGAAAAGCCTGTAGAACAGTAGAGCGTCGGCCTCAGCAGAGAGGCGAGACGGCTGACGAAGTGAGGACTTATATTTGCGTTACCTATCGAAGCAGCCCTCCCTATCCGCCCCCGCTTCTCACCGGCCTGGTGTCCCGGTGGAACTAGCGGGGGAATTAAGCCTAGCACAGTGCTCCATTGTACATCGCAGTAATGTGATGATTTACGTCTCTTCTGAGAGTCTGTTGCCTGACGCCTGTTGGAATGTCAGAATTGTCTTCTGGGAGAATTTAATTTGAAAAGGAGACACATTTGGAAGACATGTTTAGCTTTGGGATTTTTCAACCGCGCAGACTTGTTTAAGTGTGCTTCCACTGAACCCTGACCTGTTTGTTATTCTAGCACTAGACATATTTATATAGCTTAGGTTACTATTAGGACCTTATTTAGAGTGCTTCCTTTGGTCAGGACCAATGTGATGGACTATTAACTTGTGTGTGCAGCGTTTAACTGAACCAACTTGATATTTTAATACTTTTCAATAAATGTTTTTAGTTCTCCAAGAAAAAGTGAAGGCGCACGGTATATTTAAGCATAGTTTGTTTTAGAATTTGCTGTGATTTTTTTTAAAGTAAAAAAAGATAGAAAATCAAACTCGATGTGTCTATGTTCCTACCCAGCGGATTTATGTGAGGTAATTTATGTAGCTTGGTGGAGCGCCAGCGGCAGGCAGGTTTGAAATGCACGTCAGCAGCGTGATTAACGGGTAATGACAGACCTGGGTGTCGATATGTTCCCCGCTTAGATTTGTAGTGTGGGCATGATTACCAGCCCTGGTCCGATATATCACCCACAGGACCGGACGAGTCTGACTAGCAGAGACAGAGAGAGGTGTGAGGAGAGAGGCAGGTGTGGGGAGAAGAGGGAGGAGGTGTGGGGGAGAGAGGAAGGTGTGAGAAGAAAAGGGAGATGTGGTGAGCGAGGTGTGGGAAGAGAGGCAGGTGTGTGGAGAAGAGAGAGGTGTGGGGAGAAGAGAGAGGTGTGTGGTGAAGAGGGAGGTGTGGTGAGAGAGGTGTGGGAAGAGAGGCAGGTGTGGGGAGAAGAGAGGTGTGTGGAGAAGAGAGAGGTGTGTGGTGAAGAGGGAGGTGTGTGGAGAAGAGAGAGGTGTGTGGAGAAGAGAGAGGTGTGTGGAGAAGAGGGAGGTGTGTGGAGAAGAGAGAGGTGTGTGGTGAAGAGGGAGGTGTGTGGAGAAGAGAGAGGTGTGTGGTGAAGAGGGAGGTGTGTGGAGAAGAGAGAGGTGTGGGAAGAGAGGCAGGTGTGGGGAGAAGAGAGGTGTGTGGAGAAGAGAGAGGTGTGGGGTGGAGAGGGAGGTGTGTGGAGAAGAGAGAGGTGTGAGAAGAGAGGCAGGTGTGGGGAGAAGAGAGGTGTGTGGAGAAGAGAGAGGTGTGGGGTGGAGAGGGAGGTGTGGGAAGAGAGGCAGGTGTGGGAAGAGAGGCAGGTGTGGGGAGAAGAGAGGTGTGTGGAGAAGAGAGAGGTGTGGGGAGAAGAGAGAGGTGTGGGAAGAGAGGCAGGTGTGGGAAGAGAGGCAGGTGTGGGAAGAGAGGCAGGTGTGGGGTGGAGAGGGAGGTGTGATGGAGAGAGAGAGAGGTGTGATGGGAAAAAACTAGTGGTCAGAAAAAATATGTGTGTGTGTGTAAACAGAAAGAAAAACTGATTCTGAGAGGACGTGTGGTTGTTGGGAGAGAGAACCTGGCTAAGTGGCTTGCGCTTTTTAATTTTTGTATTTTTCTGTAAAAAGAGAAAACAGCACCAGAAGTCTCTCCTGATGCCTTTGGTGTGCCGCTAGATAGAAGTTATTTCTCATGTAAGTGGCTCACCCAGTAAATACCTTCCCTGGATGTCTGTGCTCCTGGCTTGAACCCTGGCTTGAACCCTGGCTTGACCTCCTTCTCCCTGATGATCCTCCCATGGTCCTCTGCTCAAGGCTGCAGAGACAGCCGAGCGGCGCGGTGAAGCCGGTTAATCCCAATCGACACCCTATTTGCTATAAAATACACTAGTTTGGCCTGATCCCTGTGGGTAGTGCCCTAAATAGGGGACAGGGCACCATTTGGGTCATTTGCGCTGCAGAGACCCGGGTCTGTAATTCACAGCCTGCTAGATCGCCTGACACACAGTATTGATTTTTGTTTCCCCAATCTCCAGGAGAGAAGCAAAGAAAAGATTAAAAACACTGTCAGTATGGAGTTGAAGAAGAACTCTGCACCAGAGAGATACCGTGGAGACTAGAGGTCAACCTGAGCTATGTCTCTGTATGGTTTTAACTCTTTCTGGTTCCCAGACCCGGCCACACTTTAGTTAACCCAACGTGTCTAGAAAAACAACACGAGACGCCAGACTCTCTCATCACCCCCGGGGACATGGGGGTTTAGTATATTTTTATTTCTGTTTGCCCAACGTGTTAATCTAGATGTCTGCTCATTACGTGCTAGTTATTGTTTAGTGCTAAGAGGTGTCGATGCAATTCTTGGTCCCCAGTCAAACGCACGACTGTGGGGAACCTTGTGTCACCTTCTAAGCCGTCATTTAAAACAGACATAATAAAATAAATTGTCAATGTAGCTCACTTGTGGAGAGCATTGCACCCACAGCACTCTGGGTTCAATTCCAATGCGAGGATGAGATGAAAACTAGTAAAATGTAAATGTCAATCGCTCGACACACAATACCGAAGACACAACACACACACACACACAGGTCGACGACATGACTTATATCCCACTTTGCGAGCACCTCTCAATCAGTCTTCAAGCCCTGTTCTTTCTTCGCGGCTACACACCACTTAGCATTATTATGAGTGAGAGAGTGTCATCTCTGCTGCCCGCCCATGTTACAATCACAGGCGGCTTCCCAAAACCCACCCTGACTCCTTCGCTGTGCCCTACCTCCGACCGGGACCGACACGCCTGCCACGTAGTGACCAGGGTTCCATTTGGGAGACGGACAGCGCGGGTTGTTTACAGTCCGGATCTATATATCCCAGTCGAGCCCTATTCATCTCTATGGTATAGAACGGGGGCCCTTGTCGGCCCTGACCCCATGTGAAGTATTGTCTTATCAGCTCAACACGAGGTGCCATAAGGCATTAGGGATGACACATTTTTCCTGCCCTCCTCTCTTTCTCCGCCTCCCCCCACCCCCTCTCTCTCCCCCCATCTCTCACTCAGCCCCCATCGTCCTCTCTCCCTTCCTCTCTACAGATCACACTGCACTCACTCTGTCTCTTCAATGCCCTTCTCACTGATTGACCAGCCAAAGCTGATCACCTCTCGCCTCACATAGACAGTATATATCCCTCTAAATCTCCTATACAATGCATGGATAGAACATCGTCATATAATGTTAAGAATATAATAATAAAATGCGCACTGTGCTGTTCTGTTGTTTTCTCCATGCTCTTGGCACACCGAGAGACAACATGTTCACTTCTTAGAATATAATACAAGACTCCAAACTCGCGGTTGACAGTTAGTGTTAGATGTTGTCACACATGTTTTATATCTTTAAAACTCATTTCTTTTATTGTGTATTGGTTTAGGTTTGATAAAGTGTCTTCTTTTTTTGGGATGTTGTTCATTATGCTTCATACGGGGAGAATATGTCTTAGAGATTTGGCTGACATGATTTGTAGCACTCTTGCCAAAACCCATGTTTTCTGTTTAAATATTTAAGGCCTTACAAGCAAGCAGGAATGTGTTGGGCTTTGTGCTCTGTCTGTATCTTGTATTGATGATGTAAATTAGGTGGTTGGACCAGAAATCTTCTTTGAACGTGCTCGGCGGCAGTTAAGTTGTAGTTATTTAATGACTTGTGTTCCTAATGTTCAGTCATGCTTAATTGTCTAAGCATTTAAAAGGTCGAAATGTAGAGCAAAATCGAAAAAAGTGCATTTCAGTTTTCATTATATAAGGTCCAAAACCATTCAACATTCCTGTTATTTTCAATGCATTGATCAATTACTATAAAGTGATATCTCTTTTAATTGTGTTTATTTTACTGGGCATGTGCAGTACAGTGTTTATTCTTTGTCTCATGCATACAGTGATAATGCTCTGTGACATTTTTGTTTAAATTATTCAAATTGGCACGCTTCAGATCTGGGATTAAGTTGTGCACGAATACCCGGACACCAACAAAAACATACACACACACAAAACAAACACACTCACGGAAACGCAAATAAACACGCGGGCAACATAAACAGCTGTGGCCTGCTCAAAGTGCAACTTATGCAAATTAATTTCAATTCATGAATATTCATTGGTGCTTATAATGCCTCTGAGTGTCTCCAGTGATTTGGGTTGTACAATTGAATGCATGGAATCATTGTGAATACTGGAGAAACTAGTTCTCCCCTGGTTGTTTGGATACTAGATATCACAAATACTACTTTTGATTCCCCTCTTTGTGGCCCACACATCATACATTTTATTTATTATAAATAGTAGGATATACATGGAAAATGAAATGAAGGAGTTTCAAAATACACCAAAACTAAAATGTGCAGTTCTTTATGACAACAGCGGCACCTCCCCAATTGACCATACTGGCGTCTATTATACAGTGTGTGCATCATTTAAATACAACTATAAAATGAATACTGCTATTTACTGAACATGTTTCTATGTTTTGTCGTCATGTAACCAAGTAAGTCGTTAAAACCACTCTCCCTTTTGCGTTAACAACCTGATGAAACCTCCGCTTTTCATGTCTCTGTCCCTCAACACGTCCTGATGAAAGCGTTTCATAATAGTGTTGACAGGGCTTTTATTTGCTGCCTATCGTGCGGTCGCTGAAAGGTTGCCTGGAGACAACCTATCGATCTATTGCTAAACACTTGACTGTTAATCAATCCATATTTATTTCCGACAATGGCGTTTAGCATTTTAGCTACGATAGATTATGTTAGGGTCGAACGTGCGAGATTTCAACGGTGGTTATTCTGATGTGGACGTTTAGTGTCTGGTTGAACTGATGCTGTGGTGGGACACGAAGTGACGCAACGTATTTGATGACGTGTTCACCTCAATTATTCATAAAATGACGTCACACGTTATTATAACTTAGATATGGGTATTCTATATCTGGCTGTATCAGTGTGGCCAGTGTAATGTGTTTATACTGGTAGTTTAACAGCTCATCTTAACATTCAAACTCAAAAAAAAAATTCCCAGCAACACTTAATCGACAATTAATTTTATGCACGCGCGCACACACACACACACACACACAAACTCGCCACTACAGCCCATCACAAACACACAGCTGAAGCCCAGGTGGATTGGGGAGCAAGCTGTTTTCACCAGCCGCCTCCCTTCTCCCTCCCTCCCTCCCTAACTTCTCGCTCGCCCCCTCCCCCTGACACCCCCAGTCAGCAGAGCTGTCAGGCAGGCAGAACTCATAACGAAGGGTAAAATATTTTATTCAGATTTATTAATTTGAAAATGAAGCATGCCTGTCGACGGAGGGACAGTTCCTCAATCTGTCACCGCGGAGCCACTTGACGCTGACACCGGGATTCATTCGTCTTGTCGGCTCTGACAGTCGGATTCTCCCCGCGCTCCGAGGAGCAGGATCGCCCAGGGATTGTATGAGCCGGATAAAACACATTCCGACAAGGAACAGTCTCTTTATTAATGCAAATTATACCAGAAAAATCCAGGTTACCGCAGCTCAAGCAAAACAGCTACTTGGCTGCAACACTCCTTTTATTTTGGAAAGAAGGGCTGTTTTAATAAAAGCAAAGAGTGGCTCTGGGTACGTTGAGGCCTGAAGCAGGGGGAACTGTCAGGAGCCGTGTTATTAAAACACACAAACAGGCAGAAGAACAAACTTATGGGGCCCATTGCTTTAGTTTTAACCAATCTTTTGAAAGTAGGACATTGTCACGATTGGTGTGGTGGCGTTGCTACACGGACATATTTCGGTGATGCACTTCCTTGTTTCACTTCCGTGTTTACGTTTGTCTCACGGCTGTTTGCACTTATAATCAATGGGATATAAGAGGGTCGCGAGCAGTGCACTCGTTGCTTCGCATTGTTACATGTCACACGTTATTTTAGAGGTGAGTGTGTTATACTACTGTTGTCATTATATGGGTTTTGTGTAAGACGCTATATGCGCACCTTTTATTTCATATCAACAGTTTAGTGTTTGTCGCCGTTTACGGTTTGTTTTAAGTTCGTGTCTTTAAATAAACCTGTCAAAACGGATATACGACTCTGCACATGGCTTCCTCACGCACTACACCTTGGACGGACCTTGACAGAATGCGAAGCCCACAAAGAAGCCAGCGGAGCCAGCAGACGGTGAGTGGATTCCTCGGGGGGGCAAGCTATAGCGCCCCGAAGGATGAAGCTCACCGTCGCACCACGGAGCAGTGGGACTGGGGTAAGCCGGAGACGCCCGAAGAGGAGTATAGGCGCCTCCGTGCTTACTTCGGGTATGAGCCACCGATGCAGCTATCAGGGCCGATTACATCGGGTCCGCGGTCCCTCCCGGAGGAAGGCAAGAGGGCACCCCGAAGGCGTCCCAAGAAGGTTTTTGGGGGGGAGCTAAGGAGGTGTTCCGGGAGGACCGCGGAGAGAGCACCCACGGTCCTGGTGCTGCAGGAACGGCCACCCACTGCTCCGGGGCTGCAGACAGGGGGAGGGAAACCCCTGGAGCTACAGCCACTACCCCCGCCGTGGGAAGACCCTTTTCTGCCGCCGACGACAGGGACAGAAAAACCCCCGGAGGGGTTGGATGAACAGCCCTCAGCTGTTATTAGGACGTGGTGGAGGACATGGCTGGAGCTACAGCCACAAACCCCGCAGTGGGAAGACCCTTTTCGGCCACCGACATCAGGGACAGAAAAACCCCCAGAGGGGTTGGATGATCAGCCCTCGGCTGTTATTAGGACGTGGTGGAGGACATGGCTGGATTTCCAAGAGCCAGCGCCTGAGATGGTCGCCACCATGCCAGCGCCCAAGATGGCTGCCGCCGTCACGCCAGCGTCCACGATGGCTCCCGCCGTCACGCCAGCGCTCAAGATGGCTGCCGTCGTCCCGCCAGCGCTCAAGAGGGCTGGTGCCGTCACGCCAGCGTCCACGATGGTTCCCGCCGTCCCGCCAGCGTCCAAGATGGCTGCCGCCGTCACGCCAGCGTCCACGATGGCTCCCGCCGTCCCGCCAGCGCTCAAGATGGCTGTTGCCGCCACGCCAGCGCTCAAGATGGCTGCCGTCGTCCCGCCGGCGCTCAAGATGGCTGTTGCCGTCCCGCCAGCGCTCAAGATGGCTGTTGCCGTCACGCCAGCGCTCAAGATGGCTGTCGCCGTCACGCCAGCGCCCAAGATGGCTGTCGCCGTCACGCCAGCGCCCAAGATGGCTGTCGTCGTCCCGCCAGCGCCCAAGATGGCTGCCGCCGTCACGCCAGCGTCCACGATGGCTGCCGTCGTCCCGCCGGCGCTCAAGATGGCTGTTGCCGTCACGCCAGCGCCCACGAGGGCTCCCGCCGTCACGCCAGCGCTCAAGATGGCTGTTGCTGTCACGCCAGCGCCCAAGATGGCTGCCGTCGTCCCGCCAGCGCCCAAGATGGCTGCCGCCGTCACGCCAGCGTCCACAAGGGCTGCCGCATCGCCGCCCACAATGGCTGCCGCATCGCCGCCCACAATGGCTGCCGCATCGCCGCCCACAATGGCTGCCGCATCGCCGCCCACAATGGCTGCCGCATCGCCGCCCACAATGGCTGCCGCATCGCCGCCCACAATGGCTGCCGCATCGCCGCCCACAATGGCTGCCGCATCGCCGCCCACAATGGCTGCCGCATCGCCGCCCACAATGGCTGCCGCATCGCCGCCCACAATGGCTGCCGCGTCGCCGCCCACAATGGCTGCCGCATCGCCGCCCACGAAGGCCGCGCCACGACGACGCTCACGATGGCCGCCGCCACGACGACGCTCACGATGGCCGCCGCCACGACGACGCTCACGATGGCCGCCGCCACGACTGCGCTCACGATGGCCGCCGCCACGACGACGCTCACGATGGCCGCCGCCACGACTACGCTCACGATGGCCGCCGCCACGACTACGCCACGATGGCCGCCGCCACGACTACGCTCACGATGGCCGCCGCCACGACTACGCCACGATGGCCGCCGCCACGACTACGCTCACGATGGCCGCCGCCACGACTACGCTCACGATGGCCGCCGCCACGACTACGCTCACGATGGCCGCCGCCACGACACCGCCCACGATGGCCGCCGCCACGACTGCGCCCCCGATGGCCGCCGCCACGACGGCGCCCACGATGGCCTCCGCCACGACGTCGCCCACGACGGCAGACTCTGAGCCGCACAAGATGGCGGACTCTCTGCCGCACTAGATGGCGGTCTCTCTGCCGCACTAGATGGCGGCCTCTCAGCCACTGAGGCCTTTTCAGGGCTGGACCTGCGGTCCTGGACTGACCCTTTTGGGTTTGACTGCGGGTTCTCTCCCTGTTGCTCCCTTGTCTTGGTTTTGTGTTTCCGTTCGGCTATCTGGGGAGCTAGCCTTTTAGTGGGGGATACTGTCACGATTGGTGTGGTGGCGTTGCTACACGGACATATTTCGGTGATGCACTTCCTTGTTTCACTTCCGTGTTTACGTTTGTCTCACGGCTGTTTGCACTTATAATCAATGGGATATAAGAGGGTCGCGAGCAGTGCACTCGTTGCTTCGCATTGTTACATGTCACACGTTATTTTAGAGGTGAGTGTGTTATACTACTGTTGTCATTATATGGGTTTTGTGTAAGACGCTATATGCGCACCTTTTATTTCATATCAACAGTTTAGTGTTTGTCGCCGTTTACGGTTTGTTTTAAGTTCGTGTCTTTAAATAAACCTGTCAAAACGGATATACGACTCTGCACATGGCTTCCTCACGCACTACACCTTGGACGGACCTTGACAGACATGCTGTTGAGGAAAATATGACACAGGATATATAAAACAACTCTTTGAGAAAGATGTCAGAGCAACGATATATATAAATCCTCGGATTGCACCTGTTTTACCTCCGTCTAACTGGCATCTGACCTCTCCCCCCGTTTCAATTTAATGTTTTCCCCTTGATCCCTCTGTAAAGGTCTGATATTTTTTGTAATGTAATGTTTTTTTTTGTACGTTGTTTTTTCTGCACAACATCATGTTTCGGTGTTGTCAGAACTTAGTAGTCTGTTCTCACGTTTTCTTTAGAGAACCTGTATGTTTTACTTCTCGTGAGGTTTGGTTTCTAATGTTCAACTTCCGGGTACTCTCGCGGTAATGCCGTGCACGCGCATTGACAAGCAGAAAGTGATGAGTGATTAGCGCCCTAGGAGAGCGGAATGAGGTAATGCAATACATTAGTAACGTCAATCATTTATACAGAATGTTAATTATCTATGTATTATGTGAAACTACAACGATGCCTTTTGTATTTATTTTGTTTACTCTGTAGTTTTCACGGTGTTAAAAGGATGTTACGGTGGTGCACGTAAGAAAATAAACCGACACCCGTTTGAAACTCGCTGCGTCTTTTTATGAAATCCGAGGGGCCGCTACAGTGAAAACTCACCTGTTGCACCAGCCCAGCCATCCGCGATGAGAAGCTGACGCCATCATCACATACTAACACTAACAGCGGATACCAGCTGGCTTACCTCGCCTGCATTCAACTCCTGCACCAGACAGAGCGTGGAGCGGACAGCGCGCGCATAAGGTACACCTCGAGACGGAAAAAGAGACCCGGGATACCAAAGAGCAAAAAGGCTTAAAAAGAGACAATTCCTATGCACGCAAGCTTTATATCATTACTGAAGTTTATTTAAGAGCAAGGTATTATAAGGTGAATAATTGTGGAACTAGTTCTCAGTTCTAAAGTTTCTAAAAGATGTTTTATTATTTTTACAAGAAACTGTCCCACGTGTTTATGTCATGACTCATGTTTATTTATGAAAAGGTTAAGAGTGAAATGTGTTGTAACTGTTTTATGCTAAAATCCTTTGAATGTACATAATAGGGCAATGCGTGATACAAATATTACTCTGTAGTTAAATATAACTACAGCTTACAAGTGTAGATTCAGGCATAGTGCAATCAAAGGCTCCCACTCGACTTAAAGCAGCAACACAAACAACCAAAATGTCGCTAATAGAGGCATAATGCAGGTCCAGCTCACGTGAAAGAAAGCTAACAGAGAAAGGCCAAGGGATGCATAGCCAAGACATCAAAAAACGTGAGAAAGCATTTAACAGGACCTATGACTCTTGGAAGATGGCAGCAAGGAGACTAGAACAAAATTAAAAACCCTCTGTTCATCAGAATACCTTAACGAATTACAACAAGACATTCAAGCAAAGCATGATGACGTAGGTCAGCAGTATAAACCCATCCTACGTAACAGTAATACCACGCCAGAGATTGTAAAGAAAATGGATGCCTGTGTTACACTAACGAAGGACATTTGTGATCTCATAAATAATCGCCTAGAGACTATTAACCAAGATTATAATGATCAACTTGAGAAGGAAAGGGTAAGAGAAACACTAAACAAAGATGAATACGGGTCTGTCTTTGGTCACACCAAACGGAAACGGTAAGCTCAGCAGAGTCATCAGGGAGGTTGAGCAACCAGTCCAGCTCACACAGTAACCACAGCAGTAGGATAGATGCACAAGCAGAGCTTGCAGCTAAGATGGAACAATCAAAAACCATAAAAGAAATCCAAGCACAGCAAGCACATCTTCATAAGTTAGAGGGTGATTGGAAACTCCAAGAGGCAAAAATGTTGACAGAAATCAAACAAAAGGAGGTAGAAATGCAGCAACAGGTGGAAGAAGAGAGAGCCAAATTGCAGCAGTTACAAGCAGCAAAAGATGTGGCCATAGCAATAGCTCGCATGAGAGTGTATGAAGATTTTGACGGTTTTGAAGACCATGATGAGGAGAGTAATGACAAAATGGAAATCAAACCTCAATTAAACCCTGATGCTGCATCATTCCAACCTCAAGATGCTCCTGAAGTGAAAATGACCCAGGAGTCTGTCAGTCTAGCCCAAGCAATCGCCAGCTCATTAAGCATAAACCGCTTGCCAGTCCCTGAACCAACCACGTTCAGTGGCAACCCTTTACAGTTTGTAGATTGGAAGATGTCATTCATGGCTCTTATTGACAGAAAACCCCTCCTAGCAAGTGAGAAGATGTTTTATTTAAAAATGTATCTTGCTGGAGAGGCGCGCAAAGCTGTAGAAGGTTTCTTTTATCGGGATTCAGAGAGTGCATACGGTGGAGCATGGAAAGTCTTACAGGACAGATATGGGCACCCGTTCATTATACAAAAGGCTTTCCGAGATCAGCTTATGAGATGGCCGAAAATCAACACCAACGACCCACTAGCACTGCGAGAGTTTGCTGACTTCCTCCAAGGCTGCGCTGAAGCTATCCCACACGTCAAAGGACTAGCTATTCTTAACGATTGTGAGGAAAACCACAAGTTGCTGAGAAAACTACCAGAATGGATCGTGCGCAAGTGGGGTCGAATTGTTGTAGAGGAACTTGACAAATCTGGAAACTATCCAGATCTTACATGCTTCACAAAGTTTCTGAGCAAAGAGGCACGGATAGCCTGTAACCCAATTGCGTCTCCATGGTTGATGGATTTCAAGGCCATAGATGAAAGATCAACAAAGAGAGCTAAAGCTCTCAATACAAATACACAAACAAAGTGTTTCACTCAGGAGAAACGAGAAACAAACGGCAGCAAACCAAAATCACCTTGCTCCGTTTGTAAAAGTGAAGCTCATAACATCACCAAGTGTCCCACCTTCGCAGCCAAGAGCAGTAAAGACAAAAACACATTCATCTGTGAAAACCGGCTCTGTTTCGGATGTCTGAGAAAGGGTCACATGTCCAAAGATTGTAAGAGACGACATACGTGCAACGTATGCAGCCGTCGTCATCCAACCTGCTTACATGAAGACAGGAATCAAAGACCGGCCGAAACATCAATAAATAGCTCCGCTTCCACAGAAAACCAAGCAAGCGGGGAAACGCATAACGTTGTATCCCATGTATTAACACACTGCGCTTCTGCTACCTCAAGTATTGTCCCAGTCCTTGTGTCTTCAATACAAGAGCCACACAGAGAAGTACTTACGTACGCAATATTAGACACACAAAGCGACTCAACGTTTGTCTTAGAAGATTTACTTGACAAACTGAATGTTGACACCAACCCAGTAAAACTGAAATTGAGTACTATGACAGCTATTGACACAGTCATAGCGAGCAAGAACGTCCATGGTCTACAAGTTCGAGGACTGCACTCAAAGAACCACCTCCAAATACAGCAGGCTTACAGCCGTGACTTCATCCCAGTGGACAAGTCTTATGTCCCAACGAGGGAAACCGCATTACTGTGGCCTCATCTTAGACATTTGGCGGACAAGCTACCACCACTTCAAGACTGTGATGTTGGGCTCCTGATCGGATATGACTGTCCATCAGCACTAGCTCCTCTTGAAGTTATCATTGGAGACAAAAATCAACCGTTTGCACAAAGGTCAGAATTAGGATGGAGCATCATAGGCACATCAAACCCTCACCTAGATAGACAAGGAAGTCAGAGCTTTGTACATCGGCTCACAGTAAAGGAACTGCTAATCCCTTCTGCGACAGAAGTTCTAAGAACCCTAGAATCTGACTTCACTGAGAGAGCTTATGAGGATAAATATGTGTCCCAGAATAATGTTCGTTTCATACAGTTCCTAAGTGACAAGATCACACAGAAAAAGGATGGACATTACGAGATGCCCCTTCCTTTCAAGTGTAACAGTCCACCCTATCTGCCAAACAACAAGAAGCTAGCCACAGTCCGCCTGCAGTGTCTTAAGAAGAAATTAAAGACCAATAAACAATATTACGATCAGTACAAAGCATTCATGGAGGAAACAATTAACAAGGGCGATGCAGAGCCTGCCCCCACAACATACAAGGGAGAGACAGAGTGGTACCTTCCGCATCACGGCATCTATCACCCTAAAAAACCGGACAAGCTGAGAGTTGTATTCGACTGTTCAGCCAAATACCATGGCGTTTCTTTAAACGATACTCTACTGACTGGGCCTGACCTTATCAATCCCCTGGTAGGAGTTCTTTGCCGTTTCAGGAAGGAGGCTGTGGCGATCATCTGTGACATTGAAAGAATGTTTTATCAGTTCTCCGTTACTCCTGAATCACGGAATTATCTGAAATTCCTCTGGTGGGAAGGTGGAGATTTGGAGAAGGAGCCACAGGAATACAGGATGGCGGTTCATCTCTTCGGAGCAGTCTCGTCTCCAGGATGTGCCAATTTTGGTTTGAAACATCTAGCACGGCAACATAAAGCTGCCTATCCACTAGCATCAACATTTGTAGAGAAAAACTTTTATGTTGATGACGGACTAGTCAGTGTCTCATCGTTCGAGGAAGCTAACAAACTGATTACTGAGTCACAGGAGTTGTGCAAAAGAGGAGGCCTACGCCTACACAAATTCAACTCAAATGAAGAAGCAGCCCTCGCCGGCTTAGATCCCTCAGAAAAGGCTGCAATCATCGAACCCCTAGGACTGGATCCAACCCTATCAGAGCGGGCACTCGGCATTCAATGGTCACTTAAAACGGACACTTTCAGCTTCAACAGCAGTTTGAAAGATCAGCCTTCAACCCGGCGTGGTTGTCTTTCCGTCGTTGCCTCTCTTTACGACCCACTTGGATTCATCGCTCCATTCAGCCTAACTGGAAAACGTATACTTCAAGAGCTGTGTCGCAGAGGCGTCGGATGGGATGATCAACTCCCAGAAGAGATGAGACCACGGTGGGAGGAGTGGATGTGTGGTCTTCACGAGTTGAAAGAGGTTTCGATTCCAAGATGTTACCACCCCTATGACTTCTATACCATTGTCAGAGTGGAGTTGCACCATTTTTCGGATGCCAGTTGCGTAGGATACGGTGCATGTTCTTATATCAGATACAAAAATGACAAGGATGAAGTCCATTGCAGTCTTGTGGTGGCAAAATCAAGAGTTGCACCCACAAAGGTCACAAGTATCCCTAGACTAGAACTCACAGCAGCTGTGATTGCCACAAAAGTCAGTGTCATGTTAAAAGCTGAACTTGACATGAAGATTGATGAAGAGGTCTTCTGGACGGATTCTCAGGTTGTGCTTGGGTACATTAACAATGATGCCCGCAGGTTCCACATATTTGTTGCAAACCGTGTTCAGCTGATAAGGGATAACAGCGATCTCAGTCAGTGGCACTATGTGGACACCGCCGAAAACCCAGCAGATCATGCTTCCCGAGGTCTTCGTGCTTCAGAAATTTGTTCAACAAACTGGCTGCGAGGACCAAAGTTTCTCTGGCAGCCTGAATTACGTCTAACACCCAGTACTCCATCAGAATTACTTGTTGGTGATCCTGAAGTCAAGACAATTCAGGTGCTTGCAACTGAAGTCAAAAAAGACAATGACATTCTCGAGCGTCTGAGTCAGTTTTCCTCGTGGACAACAATTCTTAAAGTGGTTGCAAGAATCAAGAGGCTGGGGTCCAAAACGAAACAATACAGCAAACACGTGACCGTTCAAGAACGTGAGAAGGCTGCAGGAGAAGTGATTAAGATTGTACAGCAACAAGCCTTCGCCCAGGAAGTAAATAGGCTTCAGAGTAAAAAAGACCTTCCAAACTCAAGCTCTCTTTTTAGTCTCGACCCTATCTGGTCTGAAGGGCTCCTCCGCGTTGGTGGGAGGTTGAAACAGTCATCGCTCTGTCACAAAGTCAAGCACCCAGTCATCTTACCGAGTAACAGCTACGTCACCAAGCTGATTGTGTCCCATTTCCACACTAAGACATGCCATCAAGGTCGAAGCCAGACCTTAATGGAGCTTCGAGCCAATGGTTTCTGGGTAATTGGTGGGAGCAAGTTGGTCGCTAAGCTGACACACAATTGTGTGGTTTGCAGAAAATTACGACGGCCGACAGAGACACAGCGAATGGCAGAGCTGCCCAAAGAACGCGTCGAAGCCTCAGCACCTTTCACATACAGCGGCATGGACTGTTTTGGCCCTTTCATTGTAAAGAAAGCCCGCAAAGAATACAAAAGATACGGCTTGATTTTCACATGCCTATACTCTAGAGCTGTCCACATGGAAATGCTGGAAGATTTGTCAACAGACTCATTCATCAACTCATTGAGATGCTTCATCAGCCTGAGAGGAGCAGTTCAACAACTACACTGTGACCAAGGATCTAATTTTGTTGGTGCCAGAAATGAGCTTAAGGAAGCACTCAAACAATGTGACACCAATTTACTGGACATCTTCCTGGCTGAGAAGCAGTGCGAATTTGTTTTCAATGCCCCATCTGACAGTCACGCAGGTGGTGTCTGGGAACGCCAGATTAGAACCGTTAGAAATGTGTTGAATGCCACCTTTGCACAGTGCCCAGGTCGACTTGACGATGCCTCACTCAGAACGCTGCTATATGAGGCCATGGCTATTGTTAATAGCCGCCCGTTAACAGTGGATGGAATCAATGATCCTCATGCACTGGAGCCGATAACACCAAATCACCTCATCATGATGAAAGCTAAAGTTGCACTTCCTCCTCCTGGAATATTTGTCAAGGAGGACATGTATGCGTCAAAGAGGTGGAGAAGGGTTCAGTATCTTATCGAACAATTCTGGGGACGTTGGAAAAGGGAGTATCTACTGAACGTATCCCTGAGACAGAAATGGCACTCACCTCAGCGCAACCTAAAAGTTAATGACATTGTCATTGTTAAAGACGACAATCTCCCAAGAAATCAGTGGCAACTTGGACGAGTGATTGAGACTGTTCAGAGTGGTGATGGCTTGGTTCGTCGAGTCAAAGTGCAAGTTGGGGAGAGGAAATCTCACAAAAAACAAGATCCTCCCGTCAAACCTTCAGTTATTGAGAGACCCATCAAAAAATTGGTGCTCCTCCTTGAAAATTGATTAGAAAAGGGAAATTGACAAAACAGCACCATTGCCTTATTATGCATAATACTATAGTTAACCCTTTGATGGTTTTAATTACAGAATATTGAGTTCTTAAGGTCAAGAAATCTAGTACAATTCATTTACTCCTTGTGTATTTGTTCATTCATTGTTCTAGGATTTGGTGGGAGTGTAAAGGTCTGATATTTTTTGTAATGTAATGTTTTTTTTTGTACGTTGTTTTTTCTGCACAACATCATGTTTCGGTGTTGTCAGAACTTAGTAGTCTGTTCTCACGTTTTCTTTAGAGAACCTGTATGTTTTACTTCTCGTGAGGTTTGGTTTCTAATGTTCAACTTCCGGGTACTCTCGCGGTAATGCCGTGCACGCGCATTGACAAGCAGAAAGTGATGAGTGATTAGCGCCCTAGGAGAGCGAAATGAGGTAATGCAATACATTAGTAACGTCAATCATTTATACAGAATGTTAATTATCTATGTATTATGTGAAACTACAACGATGCCTTTTGTATTTATTTTGTTTACTCTGTAGTTTTCACGGTGTTAAAAGGATGTTACGGTGGTGCACGTAAGAAAATAAACCGACACCCGTTTGAAACTCGCTGCGTCTTTTTATGAAATCCGAGGGGCCGCTACACCCTCTTCACATTTTCATTTAATGCAATATATTTTGTAACATGCCAAAGGTTTTCATGTAGCCACGTGCGTGTGTGTGTGTGTGTGCGCGCGCGGGTGTGCGCGTGTGTGTGCACGTGTCTTCATTTGAACTAAAGGGCATTAGACTCCTGGCTGTACAAGCTGGATGAGCAGAGCCCGTTGTTGTTTTATTTTGCCCAGAGTTCTTTGACATTTATCTCTCTCCACCTGCTCTGTGAAGCTGATTCCAAGTGACGTGTTTCCCTCTCTCATCCTCTACTTCTCCTTCATCCTCTCTCTCCTCCATCCTCTACTTCTCCTCCATCCTCTCTCTCCTCCATCCTCTACTTCTCCTCCATCCTCTACTTCTCCTCCATCCTCTCTCTCCTCCATCCTCTACTTCTCCTCCATCCTCTCTCTCCTCCATCCTCTACTTCTCCTTCATCCTCTACTTCTCCTCCATCCTCTCTCTCCTTCATGCTAACTCTCTCCTCCTCCTCTATACTCTCTCTCCTCCATTCCCCCTCTCTTCTCCTCCTCTATCTTCTTCCTCTCCTCTATCCTCATCCAGCCTCTCTCTCTCTCTGCCACACCAGTCCTCCCACTCCCCATCTCTTTTTCTTTTTTACTCCCTCCACTTCTCCATAAACCTTGTCTCTTGGTCCCTCTGTGCTTCTCTCTCCCGCTCTCTCGCTTTCTTTCGGTTTCCATCTCTCTTCTCTCTCCTTTCTCCTCTCTCTCTCTCTATCTGAGAAAGAAAGCACTCTTCCTAAATGACACCCTATTCGCCAAGTGCACTCCTTTTGACTTGGACCGCGGGGATCTAAGTGAATCAGTTACCATTTGGGACGCAGGCTCCAAGAAAGTTGGGGCTGTTAAGTGAAGACGTGCATTATGGGATTGCTCTTTTCCCCCTCTCCTTCTGCAGGGTTTGAAGTGGGATGGCTTCTCCCATCCTTCAATTACCTAAATGGAGGAGATGGGGATGGAGCAAGCCCTGCCACTGTAGCCATCCTATAACGCTCAGATGGGTTAATTGGTTATCTGCTCTAACAAAGCCTCCGTCCCAAATCGCACCCTGTCCCTGTAAATAGTGCACTACTTTGGACCAGGGCTCTCGATGTGAACGAGTGCCCTCCGCGGGACATATGGTGCCATTTGGGAGTCAGTCAAGGTAGAGGCTGTATTTCACTCAGGGAGACGTGGCCTCCACTCAATCAGAGCCCCGACAGGCAGGAGGAGAGTGCAGGGGGCCTTTTAACACCCCCTACAAACTCCCCCAGACGACCCCCCCACCCGACACCCTGTATCGATGGGAGTGTATCTAAATTACTGTCTAAAAGAGAACCCCAAGACACAGCAGGCCATCCTGTGTGTTACAGTGTCACCCTTTTAAGGCCGACCTTTGATACACTGACTGTGGGAGCGAACGGTGCACACTGAACGTGTACAGTACCTCAGCGTGACTTCAACATGACCATTCATCTATTCTTACACCAGGGTTAGGACTGACGGGAAAATAAATAAAACCTATTCTCCGAAAGTTTCTTTTGGGGCGATCTGTTCTTGGCTACGTTTGTATTTGAGTCACCCAATTCTAAAGACTTTCTCTGATCAGTTCATTAACCCGACAGTAAAATAAGTCATCATGCTGCCAAATCTGCGCCTAGTCTGCCCATTGAAAAACCATCCAACCCTCCTCCTCCACCTCCACAGGTTCCCATCCACTCCATCAACTGCCTTCATATTTTTAAAAGCCCATTTCATGTTGTTGTTCTTCCTCTCATATAGTAAATGGAGCCATAATTTAACATTTTAATGCATGTTAATGTGTTGTTTAACCTTCGAGCAATAATCACACGAGTCCTTAAAAGGCTAACCTTGAACTTGAGCCAGTGCAGACTTCGGCACAATAAGGCGTCAATCTTGGAAAAACATCTCCGTCTAATGTATTGGTGGTTGATTGCCCGGCCCATCTCGAGGTAGATGCCATATATATTGGATAGTCATTAAAAGCTGCATTCCTCAATTTTCTTCCTGCCGCCTCTCAGGGTCAATGGATTGCCATGGCGACGAAGGGCTGAGTCAGCTGTTCCTGTCGCCTCTTCATTTATCTCCTCGTTTGATTAAAGCTCATATAAGGCAATGGTCGCGTGGAAGGAAAATAAAGAATCTTTCTTTAAACCACATGGTATTTTACAAAGTTCGGTGCCCGTGGAAGGTGCATTAATCTGTGTCTAAAAGATGTTGTTCTGTTTAGCGAGTGACCTGCCTCCTGCTGTGAGACTGAACACACATGGATAAGTGTTGTTGGGCTAACACGTCCAGCTTTTTTGTGTATTTGGAGAACGTTAATGTTTTATATGTCTGTTGAGTTTTGCTTTTTTATTTTTTCGTTGCATATTAAATGGACCTCAGTTTAACAAATGTTGTATTAATATAGTCATTTTAGAGTGATGAATCAAATGAAACAGCTGAATAACAAAAATGTCAACGATTTAGTGACCAACGAGAGCCAGTCTGTGTTGTTACAAATAAGGACCAGTCTGTGTTGTGACAAATAAGGACCAGTCTGTGTAGTGACACATAAGGACCAGTCTGTGTAGTGACCAATGAGAGCCAGCCTGTGTAGTGACCAATGAGAGCCAGCCTGTGTAGTGACCAATAAGAGCCAGCCTGTGTAGTGACACATAAGGACCAGTCTGTGTAGTGACCAATGAGAGCCAGTCTGTGTTGTGACCAATGAGAGCCAGCCTGTGTAGTGACACATAAGGACCAGTCTGTGTAGTGACCAATGAGAGCCAGCCTGTGTAGTGACCAATGAGAGCCAGCCTGTGTAGTGACCAATGAGAGCCAGCCTGTGTAGTGACCAATAAGAGCCAGCCTGTGTAGTGACACATAAGGACCAGTCTGTGTAATGACGAATGAGAGCCAGTCTGTGTAGTGACCAATGAGGGCCAGCCTGTGTAGTGACCAATGAGGACCAGTCTGTGTAGTGACCAATGAGAGCCAGCCTGTGTAGTGACCAATAAGAGCCAGCCTGTGTAGTGACACATAAGGACCAGTCTGTGTAGTGACCAATGAGAGCCAGTCTGTGTAGTGACCAATGAGAGCCAGCCTGTGTAGTGACACATAAGGACAAGTCTGTGTAGTGACACATAAGGACCAGTCTGTGTAGTGACCAATGAGAGCCAGTCTGTGTAGTGACCAATGAGAGCCAGCCTGTGTAGTGACACATAAGGACCAGTCTGTGTAATGACCAATGAGAGCCAGTCTGTGTGGTGACCAATGAGAGCCAGTCTGTGTAGTGACCAATGAGAGCCAGTCTGTGTAGTGACCAATGAGGACCAGTCTGTGTAGTGACCAATGAGAGCCAGTCTGTGTAGTGACCAATGAGGACCAGTCTGTGTAATGACTTTGTGTAAACAGCATCTGTAAAATGTGAGTCATGCAGACGAGTCTAGGATACACTTGTGATGGTGATGGAGCTGATGGGGCTGGTGGGGCATGTTGTGTTCTAAAGGGGCCTGCCCATGTGTGGTTCCTTAATGTTCTGTGTGGATTTAGTTACAATATGTTCAGCGTTCCATCATGATATGTGTGTTCTGCTCAAAGGTTCTCTCTCTCTCAATTCTTTTCTCATGTCACTCCAGTTCCAGATTTTGTTGTGGCTCGTCGTTTCAGACCTTCATTTCCCAACATAGTCGCGTTCCGTCTCTTTTTAATGTGCTCACTCAGCTTCGATAGCGTCTCCTTTCCTTGTAATTCCCGGTTCACACCACAGCAGCTTTCCCCACAAAACAGACTCCACATGGCTCAATGTCATCCAGGGGAGGTCCCCTGCCTGATTTATTTTTCTGCTCCACTATGTCACTGATGTGACTGATGTGACGGAAGTGCCAAGATTCCCAAAACGCTATGCCGTTTGCTAATGCTAGTGAATCTCTAGGCCTTGATGATACTGAAAGCAATTACTGTACAGGAACAATTAAATTAAATACAGATGAATCTATTTTTTCCCACTTACTTTTAATGTTGATGCTTCATTCAGACAGCAGTTACGGTCGAAGTTACATTTGTGAGATTTATCTGACTGCGTAGTTGAGTGCAACCTAATGTTCGATCGAGTCACCTTTAGCAGCAATCCTACATATACCTTTTTGGTATTTACCAGCTTCGTACAGATAGTTGGAGTTATTTTGACTTTTTAACAGTTTCGCTCTAGGTGGAATGGACAACAATTCCTTCTGAGGACTGCCATTTTTAATGTGCTCCGCAGATCCACGATGAGATTGGCAACACGGTCAGAGAATTCAATGGGCTTGTGCCAAAACCTGAGAAAAGTGCTTGCTGTTCATGTGTCTGTATCAGTGCAGTGCTTTCGGAAGGTATTCGGACCGCTTCATTAATAACGTTGACCCCACTACTAGTCCCTGCCGCTGAGAAGCATCCCCATAGCATGACGCTTCTGACACCATGTTTTGACCTTAGGGATGGTATCAGTCGAAGATAAGCAGTATATTGTTTTTGCCGGATTACTCTTTTTGCTCATGACTTCAAAGTGCTCCGGGCATCATGTCATATGTCTTTCACTCTGCGGTGAATTCCATCCAGTCATTCTAACATAACGGCCCGATTGAAGGAGTTTTGAAAAGATGGTTGTCCTTCTGGCATGTTCTATTATCATTGCAAAGAAGCTCTGTTAGTGGATTTAGGGTTCTTGGTCATTCCTGAACCCTTCATGCCCTGGTATAAGATCCCAAGAAGGACCTTGTTGGCTACATACTTCGTATCTAGGTGCCCGCTGTGCTCTTGGTAACCGTCAATGCTTTAGCAATTATTTTTATTACCTTCCCCAGATCAATGCCTCAACACAATTCCCTCTGAGATCTAAAGAGATTTCTTTGATCATTATTGTTTGTTTTTTGCTCTGACATTCTGCACCATGAATTGTTGCATCTCATTTAGACAGATTTGTGCATTTCTAAATCATGTCCTATCGTCTGGATTTGCCACAGTCTGGAGCGTCATTGTAAATGTTCTGAATACATCCGTGCATTTGTTTATTTCAGTGTTTCATTTGTAATATGTCGGCACACATTTATAATATAAAAATATTTTTGCTATGTCATTATGAGGTAGTGTGCTGATTATTTATTTAATTTTCATCAAATATAAATTAATAACATCTACTGTATAACACAAAAGCTGAGGAGAAACGGATGTGGCCTGAATAGTTTCCAGAGGAACTGTACGTATATATTTTTCATGTATATACACTGTATGTACATATGTTTACCCTGTCTGTTACTGCCTCAGGGGAAGGCTATTGAAGAGCTAGGGGAAACCAAATAACCCCCCCCCACCTCACTATGTATTATTCTGAGAAATCAAGGCGTTGAATGAAAGACGTCGTACCATTCTATCTATCCTACGGCCATCAGTTTCATATTAACGTTGATCAAATAGATACAGCATGTCACCAGTGAATTAATCATGCCGTGTATAAAAGTTCTGAGCTGACAATAAAATCAGTGCAGTGGTTTGCCATAATGAATAAAGGCTTGTTTCCTGAAAAGTCAGACAGAAGACGTCTTTTATTTTCAACAGAATTAAGTCGTGTCAGTCAACACGACGAATAGATGAGGCCTCGTTCTCATGATGACGCTGTCTCACGTGAACTCTTTCTCCCTTCCAATGTCATTAAAAAGACTTCTGGAGTGACTGTTCTTTTATGCTGCCTCGTTAGATTTTTCTTACATACTCTGGCTATGTAATCAATCCATTTCCAATCCCCTTTTATTCTGCACGACCTGTCAAAAGCACAAAAGAGTAACATGAAAAGGAACACCGTGAAATAATTTCTATAGTTTCACAGAACATAGCTCTCATGAAACCGGACGAGCCCCCAAAAAATCATTTGAGCTGTAAAAACCAGGCGGAAAGACAGTAAGGGAGAAAAATGAACATGAACTCATGAGATGACCTGAAGCCCGGAGGAGGGATACGAGCACGGTGCTGAGGCCCGGGCACTAGACTCCAGTCTGGGCGACTACACTGAGCCACTCCGGACAGCACCACTGTCAGCTCTCATTCACTCACAGCCATATCCGAGCTGAACCACAGGAGCGAGCGGCAGCACACAAACCGAGGTACGCCGCACATGACGCCAGATATGGTGTTTGCTGTCTCTCGGTATTGTCTCTCTGGCATGTGTTTTAAGTGATTACGCTGAGGCTCTTCAGTAGATGAGAAACATGATATATTGCCTGCCATTATTTCATGTCTTTACTGATATGCAACAATGGCACTGTTCAAGATGATGCTTTGTAATATGTCAACGGTTACCTGTCAGGTGTCTTATTTTCATGTTTTTTCACAGAGAACTGATACCAAATGATATTGAATACATCACATAGGCACTGTACTGTACTGTACTGTTTTCTTTTCAAGAAGCCTTTCATTTACACTTTCTAAGTAGCAAAAAATACATGTTCTTCTGTTCTTCTAGCACTGGTGATACTGTATTAGATATGGTGATACTGTATTAGCACTGGTGATACTGTATTAGATATGGTGATACTGTATTAGCACTGGTGATACTGTATTAGATAGGGTGATACTGTATTAGCACTGGTGATAGTGTATTAGATATGGTGATACTGTATTAGCACTGGTGATACTGTATTAGATATGGTGATACTGTATTAGATAGGCTGATACTGTATTAGATATGGTGATACTGTATTAGCACTGGTGATACTGTATTAGCTAGGGTGATACTGTATTAGATATGGTGATACTATATTAGCTAGGGTGATACTATATTAGCTAGGGTGATACTATATTAGCTAGGGTGATACTGTATTAGCTAGGGTGATACTATATTAGCTAGGGCGATTCTGTATTAGATAGGGAAATACTGTTTAAAATAATATAAACAAATACATATTCATGTAGTTTTTTTAACAGCCTTGCTCAGGGATGAAAGAACAAATATATAACATTATGACAGATTTAATCAAGCAGGCTACCTCGCTGCCTATCATTTGTACGTAAGGATCACAACCGCAAATAACCAAGCTCATTGGATTGTTAGCATGTTCAATTGTATCTATTGTTTTTAAATTGTTTTTTCCTAATACTTTCAGGTCCGAGTTTGTACCTATACTGAACGGTGGGAATAACAGATACTCCACATTATAAAGTTGTATGTGTTTGTTGGCCATGTATTATAATTTAATACAATATAATTGCATCAGCACATGTTTAGCCGGCTAAATGTATTGGCTGATCAGCTAGCTTAGCAGATGTTCTTCAGTGGAAGGATGTCTGTCTCCTGCTGAAACACAAGCCCTCATTACTCTCACACTTAGCAGATGGCAGGAAAACGTCCCACACTAACCCCTTTCACATCAGACATATTCTGACGGCCATTTATGCAAGCACAGACACGGAAGCAGCTGATAGTCGAACACAGGTGTGTGCTCTGTGCGTGCGTTGTTGTGGATGCGTTCTGTGCGTAACGTGTGTGTGTATGTGTGTGTGTGTGTGTGCGTCAGTCAGAAAGAGAGGGAACCAGCTCAAAGACACAACTGCAGCTTTCTGGCTTCACCTGGGACTATGTGGAAGAGAGTCTGACATGTCAGTGTCAGTGCAGCTCAAACTCAATATGCTAAACAGATGGATTCCAACGGGTTTTGCTCAATTTTCAAACCGCTTCATTCAAGGTGTATGAACACAACCTGCAGGTGAAACGACACACATCCAAGAAGAGGCACCTTTGGTTTAGAATCCTGCGGGAGTTAAGTCGGACTTGACTGGATAATGTTTTGCCTCACATGAATATCCGATTCCGGTCTATTAAAAGCACATCCTGCTAAACTGGTGCGTCTGTCGAGTGTTCGGGAATAGTACAGCGTGGCTCAAACTTTCCTTCCACACTGAAAAGCTTCGGCTTTCCCTCCCAGCGCCCACCCTAGCTGTGTGTACGCCCACTAGCAACAGGAGTCGTGGTACAGTCGGGCTAGTGGCTGCTCTGCGATCGTGTCCCGAATGACGCGCTCTACCTCGTAGGGCTCCGGTGAAACACCGTGAGAGCACCGCGAGGGGGAAAGTGTGCCATTTGGGACACTTGTTTTTTTCTTTGCCGCCTGGGCCTGAAGGGCACTTTTCAGCCTGGCCAGAGAGACGCGGGCCTTGCTGCTTGGCTGCTCACCATGGGTCACCAGCTTACATTAGGAGCGACCAAAACCAGCCAAGCGCGGCCCTCCGACATGCAGAAAGTACCGTAGGCCTACCTGAAATAGTAATAAACAATGTGTGGGCTGTGTGAGTGCACCACCGTTCAACCATGTGTGTATGCGCACAGAATGAATCGTTGGCTTAGGCTATTCTAAATGAAACCACGGATATTGTATCAGAGTGAATAACTAGTACGTTGTAATTGTACTATTATGATGTGGTCTCTAATGCATTCATTGTAACCATCATCACTTCCGGGGATTTTTCCCGGGCAATTCATCTTTTGATACCGGTTAGTGTGTTATCAATCTAATCATTTTCAGAAATACAAGCGATTGCCTATTAGTGTGTGGCACAAGTCCCTGTGATAAATCCGGTTCTAGGCCAAATGGAGATTATTCTGTGGACAGGGGGGAAACGACAGCAGACCTCTTGTGACAACCCCACTATTATTTATCTGCAGTTTAGGTTCTGTACATCACATTATGGTTGCCACTCGGAACTGTCCCCTTGAGCTGGCTGCATCTCCAAGCTTTGCCCCGGCATCAATCCTTCACACATCCAGGGTTATGATTGACGTTTCACGAGAGGCACCTCAAGGTGGAGCTAAGTGGTCCCTACTCCAAAGCATGTCGCGCAGGTGGGCGGAGTCTGAATTTGCATACCCTCGCTTTGTGCCGCCTACCGGTGACTCCATCGTAACGGTACTGTACGCAACAAAATATATCATGCACATCTTCGGGTTTCCATAAGACACCGCGCACGCAGGCTCCATCTGGTGAACGGGGCTCGTGGTTCGGAGCGAGCGCGCACGCACGCGCACTGACACATGCAAATAAGACGCTCACCAAGACTCACATTTACAGATCAGATTTCACATTGACTTGAGACAGGGTGCTTGTTCCTGCTCCACTCCGACCCCGGGTCCAGTGGGGAACCCAAGGAGCGCGCGAGAAAGAGCGAGCGAGAGCGAGAACCACAGCGTGGAACCCTGACCCGATAGAAGGTGCGTCTCGGAACTCGCCAAGGGGGCTCTCTGTTGCGGCGATATTGATAAGGAGGTGCGCGCATAGAAACATATCGCGGAGAGGAGAGATGGACGAGCAGCCGCGGTTGATGCACCCCCATGCGGGTTTAGGAATGGCAGGGCATCCCGGCCTGGCACACATGGAGGGATCCGGGGGAACCGAGGGCGACGGGAGAAAACAGGACATCGGAGACATTTTGCAACAAATAATGACCATCACCGACCAAAGTCTGGATGAAGCTCAAGCCAGGTAATTGGTGCCAGCACGAATATGTGCGCAGTAGTAGGCTATAGTAGAATGACCACCTTCAAACTCATCTGACACATAATGCATCCAATAGCGAGGGATGATATTTACACATTTTCAGACAGTTAGATTTATTGTAGAAATTATCTTATCTTGGTTTAATCACGTATTCGGGTCCAAAAGCCCAATGAAGCGCACCTTTACATGTGGTCCATACTTCTAAGTTCTTGTTATTGGCATTAAGACGCAATGATTGTTTCTTTAATTTCCTATATAGTACATATCTACTATAATATTATAATATAAATTAATATTTTTATTGCTTGGACTCAATCGGTTTTCAAATCTGACGAATCATTTTTATCTGACTTATCTGACCCTCTTTAAGTTTTGCGGATGTGATATGTTTATGATGTTTTTATATATAAATTATATAATAACCACTAGTATTGATTGAGAATTTTTTTTGTAATTAACTTTTCTTCTGAAGACAGCTCACTCTGGCATCCAGACAACATACAACAATTGATCAATTAAAGACATAATGTAATATAAATCGAGACTATTCGGCTATAGGCTTTGATTTGTTATAAAATATGCTTTACCATCGCTTGAAAATCAATTGAATATGTTTTATTTTCACTTGAGTAAGAAGCTTAAGACACATTTATGCGTGGTGCGCTTATAGTCTGTGTTTATTCGATTTTATTCAAAATCTAATGGGTGAACAAGAGTTGGTAAATGTCAAAATGCCATGAAACTTGACCTTTATAGGCTATTGTGTTACACTGATATAAAAATGTTTGCTTGTTATACAAAGTCCCAAATAAAGAAGATATTGCATGTTGATATTACTTAAATTAAAAAACAAACATACATCTATAATATTTATTACATTTTGGTTATTTTGTTGCACATTAATTCCAGAACTGAAAATGTTTTCTGGCGTGACATTAATTTTCCAAAATATATAATATTTGAGTAACTATATATTTGACTTTGATTCTCATGTTACTTCCACGTAGACTACTAATAGCCTAATTATAGTCATTGTAACTATATTATTATTATTGGCTTAGAATTATAGTAAATATAAATAATTAAATAAATGTATTATATTTATTGATTTAGCAGCGTATCAATGCGCGAGTGATGTGATGACGCGCCTAACCCGATTACAAACTTACATTTTAAAGCTTTTCAGGGTCATACGTTATTAAAGTTTATTTTTATTTTTTTTAGGAAACACGCCTTGAATTGCCACAGAATGAAGCCTGCTCTCTTCAACGTTTTGTGTGAAATCAAAGAAAAAACAGGTAGGCAAAAGCGTTTAATAGTCTGCACGTCAAATACACACCCACTGCTGGAGAAAAAGTGGCTTGTATGGGTAGGATACAGGGGTCCAAGTAAAGGTGTTATTGTATACAGTCTGGCACTATACACTGATTAACATTAAGGAGAGAGAGAGAGAGAGTATTTTAGAAATTATATCTATTGTCACTGGTGAACTTGTTGCAGGGAAAACGTGAATATTTCAAAATTAGATTTGACTTTTTTTTTTTAAAATAGAACGACTACAAATAATATAATCCCTGTGTTCATCATTTAATCCATGTTCAACGTGCACTGTCCAGGCCACATTGTCGTACTGTGCCAGGATACACATATAGGTACATTCAGTGCAATTTAATAGAACATCTTTATCAATTATAATGTCATACATTTGAAGGTTTGATGGTTTTCTACGGCTGATGGACGTTTTCAGAGCTAAATTACTGTCTGAATCATAATGTTTCTCTCTTGTTACCTGTCAAGTCCCGGTTGACGGTGTCTCATTTAATTCATGTGTGACTGCCTTCCCAGTTGTCCACGCCATGGTGTCAGAGAGACAGTGTCGTCAGAATAATTGCATTAAGAGCAAATGCTGTGACATTAGGACGCGGGGAAGTCATCTGTCCAGAATACAAACCGTTTTCCCTGTGACATTTTTAAATGGGTCCGAATGAAATGCTGAGCTGCTGAGGAGCGATGGTGCATGTGCAATTATATGTCTTATTTCCCCTTTGTACTCCTTCATAAGATTTCTACTTGCCGACTGGCGAGGTATTGAGATGCTATCTTTGTGTGGGTTTTATGTGGAAACATCTCCACTGTGTTTCACAGTCATTAGTGCACGACACAAACTGGGATGGATAAAAAGAGATTAAGGAGATATTTTCCTCTGGTCTTCCAGTTCTCAGTTGTCCCATATTTTAGTGATGTGTTTGTGTGGAGGTGATGGATAAATGCTGTTTATTTTATTCCATATGTGTGTATATGTTGCGATACTCCAATTTCCTATGATGATTTATTTTGTATTTCATGACCCCCTCTCACCCTGCCTCAGTCCATCTGTCCCACCATGTAGCTCAACCTATATCGGGCCAGTGTCTTAGTAGAGATGGGGGCTTTGTTTTCGGCCTTGCTTGCTTTTTCTCCATTCTCTGTTGTCTCAGTAGGTAGTTAAACGGGAAGTGAGGGACATACGATTTTGCCCGATTATGTGTTTTTCACTCCCTGGCTTTAGTCTGAGTTCATCTAAAGTTTGTCTCTGCACAGAGCACCGAGTGACTTGGATCTGGGCCCGGCTGGGAGGGCTGTGCAGCCTGTTCTGCTGTTTGCCCCGTCTCAGTCAGCTACTGGGCCGACGACTCAACAGTCCGTGTTTATGTTTTTTTCCTGAAGGAAAATCTCTCCGATTTTGAATCTGCGTTTTTTTCTCAGAGGAGGCTTAGTTCCACACGCCGCTGTGTTTGGTGGGCATCTGGGTCCAATACATCAATATGATACTTGTATATGCATGGACACACTATGTATATATGATTGTGAACGTATTTACCCTTTCGTGAACTCTAGTGTGGGAGACACAATCACATGCTCTCTGTCTGAACATTGGCGTTCCAATGAATTTGTAAGCAGTCGTTAAGAACATAATTTTGAACAGTGACTATTTTGACTGAGTCGAAAGAATCTCTGCCGGTAAACTTTAGACTGGATTGACTTGGCTCAACGCCAAGGTTTAAAAAGGCTCTGATGATTCTCAGTCTAGAAGGAGTACTTGTTTAAAAAAAAAACAAGTCTGCCACAGAACAGAGAAGTGACCGACCTCAGTCAGCCGGTGTGGAGTGGATCTGGTCGATTGCTGGGCATAGTTACTGTTTTAAAGTAAATAAAACTCAGCGCAGAACCCACTGGCCGTATAGACCGCGGCGGCTGCTGCTCAGGAATTTGGCTTGTTTTTAACCATTAAATATGTGTGAAGGCACCAGATGCAGTAGCAGGGCTATTTCTGCCTGTTTTTAAGTGTTTTAAGTTTTACACTCTGGAAATGTTGTTGTTAACATTTTATCTGTTCTGATGTGACTATATAATTTTTCATAGAAAACTAAATGAGCAAATCAGTTACTATATCGCAAAAGAAAATATGTATTTTCTTAATAAATAAAAACGTGCTTTTGATTGTGCAATTTTTATCACAACTTTCGATTAGAATTTGTCAGTTTTGCTAATTCATCTCATACATTTAATGAGATTGTTTTTACTGTCCCCAGTCCCATTGCAACTGACTTCACCTGTAGAAAAAAAACAGGACAGAATGACAGGCATGGAGGCCAGGCATGGAGGCCCGGCATGGAGGCCCGGCATGGAGGCCAGGCATAGAGGCCAGGCATGGAGGCCCGGCATAGAGGCCAGGCATGGAGGCCAGGCATGGAGGCCCAGCATGGAGGCCCGGCATAGAGGCCAGGCATGGAGTCCAGGCATGCAGCACTGAGTAAGCCGGGACCTAAACCCCTGGCCTACTGTGTGTATTTGTGCTGGGATACTGCAGTGTGGTGAGCCATCAGTGCCCAGCAGGATGACTTCTCACTGTTAACAAGCACAATGCTGTGCTCAGCTCACACCCCGTGGCAGACAGACAGGCAGGCAGACAGACAGACAGACAGAAAGGCAGGAATCTGTTAGTTTTTTTCTGCTCAGAGGCACTGGTTTCTTTTTTCTCTCCTTGACACTTAGCTTTCATTACAAAAATATTTTGGTTGTATAACTACTGAAATGATAATGCATGACCAGTGAAGTTACAATGTGTGTGTGTGTAATACATATTAACACATATTCTTCGCATGTACAACACTTTGCTTTAACAGATTTTGGATAATAACATTCAGGTCAGTTTGGAGTTGAGTCAGAAAACAGAGAAACTGAACTAGTACTAGTGTCTTGTTGATTACAGACGACCACATGTCCCGTCACTACACCCCCTGAACTATGTTTAAAGGAGTTTGGCATAGGGTGCGTTCCTAAAATACACTCAAAACAATTTGACTCCAGTGCTGCCGCATCATTGAAACCTTAACCTGGTCTAAATCATGGTTTGGAAAATAAATAAACAGGTATTAACTTCATATATCATCTAGTGAAAGACGAAAACTTTGGGACATTTTCTTTCAGAATGTACTGTCTAGGATTCCAAAATATCGGTTTGAATTGATGGTGCTAAAAAAAATTGCTGATTGTTTTTGAAACCGATCAGAACTGACTTCCTTCGACTAAGCTAACTGTTGGCAAATAAAATGTGGGTTTGGAAAATTTGCTGAAAGTAATTGAGTTGGTAAACACCTCAGCAAAGTAATGAATCTCTGTTAGTGTCAAACACAACTTCTCTGACTGAGATGCTCCCTAAGTTAACCCAGGGTGTCTTCCAAATTCAACCCTTTTCACTAGTTAGAGTACTAGATTTGTCAACGTGCCATGGTCATAAGTAGTGCCCTGTTTTTTCATTGGGGAGCCATTTGGGATCTAGACCTACTGCTCTGACTGGCTATTTAGTTTTCCCCTCTCAACCCTAACAAAAGACCCACTTTCTGATGGCCCATGTATGAACAGTGTAGAGTTTCACGCCGTGGGGGATGCTTCATTTATAAAAATGACTAGTGAAGTGATGTAATGTTATTTTTGAAGGGTGAAAATAGGGTGTTTTACAGGGGGCAGCCGAGTAATATTTGACACGGGTGAAATGAGCCAGAGATCTAATTACGAAGTGTGCGTCCCAAATGCTACCCTAATCCCACTACCTTTAACCTGCGCGTATTATGACTACGGTGTCATTTGGGACGTCAACATCCACTGGGCTGTAAAGTACGATAGAGTTCACCACATTAAGTTGTCAGTTCCTCCAGCAGGCTTGGCATCTCTCTGTTTAAACTATAACCAATGTGGACCCCAGTTTAGCTGTACCCCTGTACCATCGTCATGGAAACTATTTAGTTAGCAGTCATGAGCTCCAGAACAAATCCTGTTATTCATTTTAGCTTTCAAAGCCAACGTGATAAAGAAAGCCATTGGGATAAACCATTCGACAGTGTACGCAATGGTTTATGTTTTGTGAGTATCTAATTGTATCACCAAATGTCTTACAGAGCGGTGGTCAAAACAAATCAGTTTGTTTCTCGCTGTTATTAAATTTAATTTTTCTCTGTTGTCACTTTAGTAGTGAGAGGGATTTTTCTAACACGGTAGTTCTGGCTGTGTCCTAAATGGCAGTGAAATCTCTCTGTAGTTCACCACGTTTGAACAGATTGTAAATGTCATTTTTATATCTTGGGTTACATTGATATACAATATTGCTAATATATTGGCATTATATTATACCTGTGAGAAAACATAGCAACAGCTCTCCTTAATCGAGAAATATTTTCGTGATGATTTGACAGTTTCTTGTCCGAAATATTTATAAGTAAAATTTATACATAACATAGATACCAAATACATTACCAAAAGGTCTGTTTTGGCTGGTGGACCGCCCGTTGTTAACCCCTGTCTGGATGTCATATAAAAACAGTCAGAAACTGGAGCGAGGCTTGTGTCGAGCTAATGTGAACTAGCAGCCTGTCACAGTATAGTTCCTTTCAATCAATACAGGACGATGGGAATGTCTACTCGGATATAAAGTGTTGTGTGACGGTGATAAGTGTCCCCCTCCCGTCGCTGTCTTTTAGCGGATGGACTGTGTTGACGCTAACGCTAACGCTTGCAGCGGCTTTTGTCTCCCTTTTTATTCAGCCTGCTCCCCTGTGCTGATACAGCGGCATTCTGTGCATGTGTGTGTCTGCGTGTTTGTTGGTCTCTCTGTGTGTGTGTGTGTGTGTGTGTGTGTGTGTGCGCGCGTGTGTGAAGCAGCATTCAAATGAGAGAGAAAAACAAAGCACGGCTCTCCTCCACAGCTGTTTCCCTCCAATCCCCCTTGTTTTATTATCCATCCAGCTAAATAGCTTTCGCTCCTCTCGTCTTTTTATTAGTGGCTGTATTATACATACGGTATATCAGGGGGTTCAGAGTTAAAGGGATTGGTCACATTGTTAAGGCAATGTAAGGTGCTTATTCCATTCATACAACAGCATTGTGTGCAAACGCACAGAGGCTCAGTTGATGCCATGTTAATCACACTAAGGAGCTTAATTGTATAAATATTTGTCCGATGCGTATTGGTAATTAACAGTGGCGTTAGAACAGTGGTTATGGAGAAGTTGAGCTGGTTACTTCACAGTGAGTTTTTTTCTTCCCCTCACCGTTTAACTGTGATGTTGTGTCCCGGTGAGGATGGCACACAGCCAGCTTCGTTGTTGTGTGAGAGAGGGAGAATAAAGGAAATGATCGAGAACCAAGAAAAAAACAATTCCAGAGGAAGGACAAACACCAGATACATTTATCTTGAAAATCCTGGCGAGATACTACAATGAAATAGTCAAATAAAACACCTCCTTCCTGTAAAAGCGTAGGGGATAAACGAAATGCTATTCATAGAAAAGGCAGACTACGTGCTTTTGTTCTCCAAAAATAATGAGCGGTCTTGTCTCACCTGACTGAATTAACAGACCACAGTATGACCACTGCCTTAAAGGGAAAGTTCAACTTAAAATAATTTGGGTGAAATTCCTTTAATCTGCAAGCACCATTTGATTTGGCAGTTGTAATCTAAAATCCAAAATCTAAAATTCCAACTGTTCGTCTCAATCTAGCGAAAGCTGCATTTCAAGAGGAAACTAACTCAAAGCACATGAAAATTAGACCGGTGGTGTTGTCTACATCAAAGAACATGTCAATGTTGTCTTCCCCGAAGGGAATCTAGTATTTACTATCTTGTTTTCTCATAAAATAACTCTGCAATTCTAACAGTCCAAAGGCATCGCATTGATCCCATGTTGTAGTTAGCTGGCTAGTACTTTCCACAACTGTACTTTGCACAACTCTTTTACCTTCCTTGACAACCGACGCCTGGCCTACAGCGCAATTCTGGGGATCAGGTATCCTAAAATGTGACTCTCCTTTTGAATCCTTTTAAGAGATTGTTGTGGCACCTGATGGTTTGGTCTGCCTCAGCCTCTTAATGTGTGTTGCTTGCTTTGGACAGGTAAAACACGCAATCGAACATTGAACGTGCCACCGGACTTTCGTATGTGGTCGCCATACCAACCATGGCACTGGATCTCATTTTCCACACTCTGCTGCTGCTGGGAGCTTCCTTTAGGCTTCCACTGTAACGCTGACAGAGCCCCACTCTACCAGCACTGCCTTCAACACTGATATGGGGGTGGGTGGGGGGTCAGAGAGAGAGAGAGAGCGAGAGATGGAGAGAGAGGCCGCTCTCCATGTAGTGGAGATGACACAAATTAATATACACCACTATAACCAGACCAAGATTAATGGTTCTCTTTCGAGGCAGCTTAGTCCCACTGTCAGTTGCCGTTTGCTCGTCGGACAAAATCAACACTAATCAACATTTATTCCACTTTTGCCTTGGGCCCCTCAGGAGGCTGGCGGGCGGGCGGCGGCAGGAGTGTGTTACCGCAACCCCCCCTGACTGCCCTACCGTCTTCGCCTTCACCCGTCCATCTCTCTGCACTTTCCATCTCCCATCCAGCTCCTTCATACATCAAGCCCCTCCCCCCCACCGCCCCCCTGTAGGGGAGATGACCCCCACTTCCATCAGGACACATTACGGTCATGATACATATCTCTTTTCATTTGCATCTGATATTTACCACAGGAAAGAAGTTGCCCAGGCACAGAACTGGAGGTGTGTGTGTGCTGTGTATGGTTTGTACTGTGTGTGTGTGTGTGTGTGCGTGTGTGTGTGTGTGTGTGTGCGTGTGTGCGTGCGTGCGTGTGCGTGTGTGTGTAGGCATTATGTGCATGCCTAGTGGGTTTTCTTGAGAGTAGCATTATGGATGTGTCTGGCCCATTTAGGAAACTGAGCACCCGTTCCTCTCCCAATACAGCTTGTATTTCCTTGAGGAGGAAAGACAAGGAAATCTCCAGTGTGTGTCCTCGTTGCAGAGAAACGTAATATAATATCAATTTATTTTGAAGTTACCGGATTGCGATTGCCGCTTTTCATTCCAGCAATTCCCTCAGTTGTATTACAAGCATCCGAACTCAGAGCAAGGTTCTATTTTGAATTGATTTAGATTAAAGTATTTTAAGATTACCTATTTATTAGATTAACCCCCTTTTGTTCTCATACTATTGTCGCTGTTTCATCCGTTAGAAAAGGGCATAGAGATTCCTTAAAGTCTGTTTCAGGACAAGTGCCTAAACGTCCTCCGTGGTTGAGCCCACCCATTCAACCGACTTTATGCAAATCTCTCATAATTAGACGATATAATATATGGCAGTAATCAGCTGCTGTTGCTCATTATACATTCCGGTCTCCCCACTGTGTCACTGGGTACCATGCTCAGGAGGATTTTATCTCTACATTAATAGTTGTCTTCAAACACACCGGAGGTGCATTTCAGCCTCTTGATATGCCGCAAACACAATCGGTAATTAATCCAAATCAGATGGGGTTTATAGTGCACAATTGAAGAAGAGATATGCTTTTCTATATTTTTTTAATATCTTTTGTGCCGGAGACTTTGTTTTGTATTGTTAGTTTGTTTCCGACAATGTGCTGGCATGACTCCTTTTACATTTCCTCCGGTGGTGTCCCGTACACATTTGAAACCAGATTGTTGAAGATTTTTGTAGTTGACAAACATCCCTATATTACAAGACAGTAGACAAGTACATAAGTATTTGTTTTCTTGAAAATATATATTTATTTTTTTATCAGAAATTATTTTATATCTGGTCTTTGCTGTGCGCCGGTGTTCGTCTTATATTGAACGTGTTTATTTTGAAATTAAAGACCATACAGGGAAGCAGGAAGTACGTAACTGTCTGTACTATTACTCTCAACTACACTGATGCACCTTGTAAACTAATAATTGATTGCTTTTTGAAAACCATGGAGTAGTTTACTCCAACCATTGTGATTTTAGGGCTCCTATAACAACAACACAGAGCTGTCAGCTTGCTGCAGCTACATCCCAAAAAGCACCCTACTCACTACTTACAGTAGTGCACTCATTTGGGCCCTGGTAAAAACCAGTGAATTTCCAACAAAGGGTGGTAAGGGGGGTTGTGTGTGTGTGTAGACATTCATATGAACATGCACAGTGTGCCAATGTTCTGCTGAAATGCAACTGTGGTGGTTTTGGGTGGATTCTTAGAGCCGGACAAGTGAGATCGGGGTTATATTTAATAGTGTAACTTTAAAGGAGGGATTATTCCGCTATTTTCATTGTTGAGAGAAAGCCTTTTTAGTGGCTTGTAAATTTTATTTTTCTTGCCTAAACTTCAGCCATTCATGCCCGATAAGCCAAAAGACCTCCTTCACACCAATCCCGTCAAACGACGTCTTTATGAATACCAATTTGTGCAAATGGCCACAGTTATGCTGGACCAGAATACAGCCTTCCCAAAACGGTTGAAACAACGATGTAACCAACAATTTTTCTAAAATGTCTTTCTATCCTGTAGCATTAATATGACCCCTTCACTAAGGTGCCCAGCGCAAACCCTGAAACACAGCCCCAGACCATTATCCCTCCTCCACCGAACTTTGCAGTATGCTTCGATAGGTACTGGTCTCCTGGCATCCCCCACAACAAGCACTGTCCTTCAGAGTGGCAGATAGTGAAGCGTGATTAATCACTGATTTCTACTGCTTCAGAGTCCAGTGGTGGCGTGCTTTACACCACTGCAGCCGACGCTTGGCATTACGCATGTTTACATGAGCGCTGCGTACATCAGCTTGGCCATTGAAACCCATCTCTGTTGTGAGTGAAGCTGCAGATCCATTTCTAGCGCTACGCGCTTCTGAACTTTCGGGCCCTGCTCTGTGAGTTTCCGTGGCCTACCGCTTTGTGGCTGGGCTTTTGTTGCTCCTTAACGCTTTTAATTCACAATTACGGCACTTACAGTTGACCGGGGCAGATTTAATAGGGCAGAAATTTCACAAACTGACTCATCCACCTTTAATGTCACTGAGCTCTTCAGAACGACCAATTTGCACGTTCAATATGTTAGATTTCATGGCTGTGTGCTGGTTTTAATTTACAATGGGTGTGGTTAAAACACCTGAACTCGATAATTACTAGAGCTGTCCAAATACCTTTTGTCATATAGTGTATATATTTGTCCTTAAATATATTACTTGTCCTGATTTTCTGTTTTGACATGCCAATGGAACTACCACACAATGACGGACGTTCACTACATTACTGCCATACTGGTATATAGTTCTCCAGTGATCTCCTCAGAGGTCTACTAGTGACTATAAATGTGATAATAGGATTTCCACATCTCCGAAAGTGATTGACACATCCACCCGGCACCCTGTGATTGGCACATCCACCCAGACCCCGCCTTAGGTCTGTGGTCCCTGTTAGATGTGAGGCTCTCAGCTCCAGTGGCCCTTGGCTCTCTGCTCCAAAGCTATAGCTGTGTGGCATTTTTATGACTGCTACGTAGTGCAGCCTGTACTGCAGGAGTCACGTGGTATGAAATGGAAGTATTCCTGTATAGCTGCTGGCGCTGATATGAAAGGCTAATAACACAGACTGAGGAAATGACTGCTACTGGCCTTAGAGACACTGTGGCCTAATATACACATGTACAGTATCTATATTTATATCCAGCTATCTCTATGTCTATTGTACATATATATATATATATATATATATATATACCGTATACTGGCCACTCCATTAGGTACACCTTGCCAGTACCGGGTTGGACCACATTTTGCTTTCAGAACTGCCATAATTCATAATGGCATTGATTCAACATGGTGCTGGACTGCATCACGTTGGCGGCAGACTTGTCGGCAGCACGTCTATGATGCAAATCTCCGGTTCCACCACATCCCAAATTTGCTCTATTGGATTGGGATCTGGTGACTGAAGAGACCATTTGAGACCAGTGAACTCATTGTCATGTTTAAGAAACCAGTTCAAGATGATGTGAGCTTCGGGACGTGGCGCGTTATCCTGCTCGATGTAGCCATTAGATAATGGGTACAATGCGGTCATAATGGGCTGGCAGTGGCATTTCTCAATGCCTAATTGGTACTAAGGGTCCCAAAGTGAGCCACGGAAATAACGCCCACACCATTACACCTCCACCACCAGCCTGAACCATTGACACAAGGCATGAATGATCAAAGCTTTCATGTTGTTTTCGCCCGAGTCTGATAATCTGTCGTAGCAATAAATAAAGACTCAGAATCAGGCAATGTTTTTCCAATCTTCAATTGTCCAATTCTGGCGGGCCCGTGTAAATTGCAGCCTCAGTTTCCTAATCTTTGCTGACAAGAGTGTGGCACCTGGTGTGGTCTTCTGCTGCTGTGGCCCAGCTGCTTCAAGGTTCGACAAGTTGTCTGTTCAGAGATGCTATTCTGCATCATTTTGCACCTTAGTTGTAACATGGGGTTATTTTGGTTTATTTTGCCGCAAAGTGTCAATTGACATCTTGTCATTGGTCTCCCCCCTGAAATTCACAAGTGCTGCTTGTTTATCTCCAAGCCCCTGCCATGAAGAGGTCGCGTTGGAAGCTTAATATTCCATCAACAGACGCGCGATAAAGAGCGTCATAAGGGTTTGGAGGATAGGACAACCTTGGTAGAACGTTCATCTGGGTGACACTGATTTTCTCCATTCATCTTCATCCGTATGAGGTATGTAAATGGCTCTGTGGGACGGGAGTACAGTGCAGCGCTGTTAAATGGGCCATTTCAAATGTTCCGCGTACCACGCCGACTTCCAAATGTACCCACCACCCAAGTCGGTGTATACTCAAGTGTTGTCCTGTTTCTCACGCCACCTCACTCTCTCATGTATCCGTTCTCTCCGACTCTCTCTCACTTCCTAACCTTCCATCTCGCTAACTTTGGTCCTGTCTCCTCTCCCTCTTTTCTTCTTCCCCATCACCCTCTCTGACTCTTCCTTTGCTCTCTCTCTCTCTCTCTCTCTCTCTCTCTCTCACTCTCTCTTTCTTTTCTCTCCCGCCTAGCCGTACAAATTAGAGTTATACTGCACAGTGTCAGAGAGGCTACTCATAAAATATTAACAGGATGTAGAGGATTTTACATTGCCACATTGCTCTTCATTTTTAACTGTGTCAGCACAAGCTGGCACAGTTATTTGTGTGTTCATCTGTTTTCATACTGTCTATAGCGGATCCCCTTGTCTTCTTCTGCATTGATTTCCTTGGTCGCACTTTAGTTCAAGGAAACTGCAAGGCTTTTGTGAATTATGCGTTAGCCATCTGTTTTTCATTACTCACACATTTATAAACTATTTACTAATAACAGTCTTTCTCTGGAATTTTAGGTAAAGTACAAACTATTTATACTTCATAAAAACTGTTTTTGTCTTTTGAATAGAAAGATGGGCATGTCTTTGGTGGGCTTTTCAGTAAAAGCAAAAAGCAACAAAGCAATTTTGAATGCCTATAGTTACATTTCTGAATACCTCGCTCACTAATAATGACTAATGCAGGGCCAGGGAAATAGCTGAATAAATAAATAAATGATGAGCAGAGGGTTTTGTAAATGCCTTATAAATGTTTTATTAGTGACCATTAAACTGTCTTTTTTTTAAGTTCCCTCCAAAAAAGCAACTTAAGACATTGGCTTTGTCCAACAAAATGTGATTTCATTGTACCATGACAATGTCAATTTCGGAAACCGGGTAGACAAAGATTCAGCTAATGCTACGATCTTCAGCTACACATTATATTTATTTACATACAGCTAATGCTATGATCTTCTACACATTATATATATTTACATGCAGCTAATGCTACGAGCTTCAGCAACACATTATATTTATTTACATACAGCTAATGCTATGATCTTCTACACATTATATATATTTACATACAGCTAATGCTATGATCTTCTACACATTATATATATTTACATACAGCTAATGCTACGATCTTCAGCTACACATTATATATATTTGCATACAGCTAATGCTACGATATTCAGCTAATCATTTTATTTATTTACATAAAGCTAATGCTATGATCTTCAGCTACACATTATATATATTTACATACAGCTAATGCTACGATCTTCAGCTGCACGTTATATATATTTACATACAGCTAATGCTACGATCTTCAGCTACACATTATATATATTTACATACAGCTAATGCTATGATCTTCAGCTAGCTACACATTATATATATATACATACAGCTAATGCTATGATATTTAGCTACAAATTGTATTTATTTACATACAGCTAATACCATAATTTTTAGCTACACATTATAGTTCATCCGGTATGTATAATGCTATGATCTTCAGCTGCATACAAATTTTTTATCTCATATTTATTCCCATAATATAAAATATATATTAAAGGCCCTAATGTCTCCATTAGTGATTTAGGATAGGTGTTTATTGAGACTTTTATTATCTCGCTAGTTTTGCTTTTACGAGAACACATAAGACCTGGCTGTTTTAGCAAGGCCGTTGCTCACTTCTGTAAGGGTGGCGTGTAGTTGTTAAAGCGTCTCCATGATTTGAACAGATGGTATTGGACATATCATTATTGTGCACATAACCTTTAATAGCCATGCTAAACAAATATATGGGTGCAATTAACAGTTGAGGCTGCGTGCTAGACAACAGGCCCCATAACGAGGCACAGTTTACACCTCAGAGCGGCAGAGGTGCTCCCTTTACGCATCGTTTGAACAATGGCACTGCACAGGCAGACTCCACGTTGTCCCAAATGGCACCCTTTTATTCCCACACACTACTCCCGCACACCTTATTTGTAGCGTCCACTACTCGCGACCAGAGCCCTTTGGGCCTTATGGAGATTAGGGTGGAATTCTAGTGTCTGCGCGGGAGGCGGAAGACGTATGTCCTCGTGCTAAGATGATTGATCGAACGTCTCTATTTCATCTCCCCGGTTCTTGACGGGCCTCCCAGCACTGGGACCAGTGGGCGGGTCCAGGGGATGGCCTCTGTGTCTGCAGCTTTATTGGATGATGGCCTCCTATGAAGACCGGCGCTGTCAATCAAATCGTGGCCTTGTGAAATCCCATTCTGCGTGCCAAATGTCACTCACTTTTATTTATAGTGCACTACTTTTGACCAGGCACGCGGATGTTAACGCTGTAAAGTTTTGTTTTAGAGTCATTCTAGGGCAGAACCGGGACTATCATTGTATTTCTGGCTGATGGCCTGGTTATATGGCCATATTGGTGTGAAAGTATAATTTCACGGTATCATATCGCAAAGACAGGCCCATCGATTTGTGGGGCTTGTATTTACCGTGTTGATAATATCCTGAGGTTTCAGTCATTCCATTTCGATATAATGACATCCGTTTTTTGATGGAGGAACATTAATGATGGTTTATTTTTAGCTGCGCCGTGTTCGAAGTCGCGAATATGCCCTGATGCTTTGTAATCCACCGGGAAATGTCCAGATTTATTTAGAGACTAGGGAATGGGAATTCTGTTTACGCCTGGATGGATGTACAGCATAACTTCTCAGGACGGCTTGAGATGCACCTGGAACGCACGTGCCGAAAAGCAGCGCACAAGGTTCAGGAAGCGCAGAGGTGTCCCCAGAAAGGCACGGGGCGAGGCGCCGCCTCATGTCTTGCTCTCCGACCGGCCGGCCACGCAGTCACAGAAAGAGCGAAGAAGTGGCCTAGTTTTGCTTTTAATTAATCACAGCGCGCTGACAGCTACGTGCGCCACCCATCATCATTAGCAGAGAGGAGAGTGGAACACCCGTTCTCCCGTCCACGATAAGAAAGGAGGATGCACCTCGTTAACTCATTTCCCTTCCTCTTTATTGGCTTTATTCATTATTGTATTATTGTAATCACACAGACGCAGTCTTTTCCAGGGCTGTAGTGTCATCGTAGCGTGTGATTTCATAAGCTTTGTTGTGCGCCACTGGATAAATGTGCCCCGCGCAATGCGTCTAACACACTAATAAATGAAAAGCACACGCGCACAAAAGGCTAAATATGTATCGCGCCATACGTAGTGCACTAATGTTCTGACCGCTTGTTGCTCTTTTCCGTTCTGTGTCACAAATCAATTAGCACAGCCCGTTCAGACAGAAAAGCCAAGTGGCCATGGGTCAGTGAAGTCTCGGTTGACGCCAGAGATAGCTCCAATCACTGTATCCGATTTCACGTTGTCATTTTAATCGTCAGGTTACTCACTAAGTCTGATGTGCGCCCACCGGCACTGCCTCCACCTGCTCGGTTCCGTCACGCTTTCGTGGGGACATCGGCACTCCACGTCTTCCTCATTACCGATGAAGATTACTACGAATTATATTTGGCGGTTGATATCGTCATTCGTCGAATTCTACACACGATCATGTGATATCAGTGAGTTGCCTCCAAGGAGCAGAACCTAATGCCAAGACATTTTCAGCATGTTGCTTAGTTCGGCAATTAATGGTTTAACTAACATGTGTCATTTTCTGTCCGAACATGACTATGTCGCTTGACACCGTCCTCATTCACCATATCTATGTTCTACGGCCAAATGAGAACAGGCCCATCTGTGCACGTTTTGGTCTGAGGGAAAGCCACTGGAAATACCAGGGCAGTCAAATAGATTAGCTCGTTTCAACACCTACCTGATAACAATTAGTAGCCGTCCGCAGTCCGGGTTGCACTGAGGTGGCAATCTAAAATATGCCTGCCACGTCAGAGACGGCAAAATAGCAAGCGGCTACCTCACAGATGTACAGGGTGGGAGAAAGGCCACAGAACCAGCTGGGACCCGCAGAAACCTGCTCAGTCCAATTTATACCCTCCAGAGGGGGGTGTAGGTCACATTTAAATACTAGGTGAAGGAGATGCTAGCTAGTTATTTGTATTGATTCGGTGAATATGTTGTCAGGGTAGCACGCGCTGCCTCATTTGATGGTTAGATCTGATATTAGGTAAACAAAGGGATCGAGTTTCATCGGCTAATTTATTCCACAAGCAACACTTGTCGAGGAATGCAGTGTCCCAGCTTCCCTTGTCAGTGAACAGCCTGGACCTTGTCATCAGCCCTGTCACATCTTTCTCAGGTCCGTCCCGACAGCTAGCGTAACCACCGCGGGTCTCCAGCGCCCTGGTCCCCCCCCACACCACACACACACACACACACACATCTCAAAGGGGGTTTCGTCCCGGGAGAGACAGGTGTCAGCGGGCTCGTTCCTTCCCCAGCCCCCTGGCCCGACACGCACACCTCCGGTCCGGGCAGATGTCCGCCTCGCCGCAACGGTAAGCGCCGCGGCGTCGAAACGCTGAGCTAGTCAGAAGGGAAAGGTAATCTCTGCTGACGTTCACTGAGCATCTGAAGACACAGCAGTTCCATCATCTTGTGGAACCTTCTCCTGTCAGATGCCGAGCTACGGAGTATCTAGTAGACGAGTGCGTTACGTCCAAATGCATTACGTCGCCTACATGGCAGCCATGATCAGAAACACGATTGTTGTTGTCTTCGCACTGAAACACGACGTTCATTCCAAACATCTCACTATTCCCAACACTACGCGCTGTGCACCTCTAGGCCTTTAAAATACTGTTACTTGAGGGGGGTTGGGTCATTTCTGGTCATTTGGGACACGCCCAGACACCTCCAGTGGAAATAGGAAATCAGAAATAGCCATTGAATGACACTAAAGGAAGTTTTTTGCGAAATTCGATGAACTCAGAGACCCGGTGCTCGGATCTGGATTTCTTTTTAATATTCACTTTGCAACAACCTGGCATTTTGTGAGAAAGGGAAAAAAATAACAAAAAAAAAAGGACCATCATTTTAGAAGCAATTTAGTCCACATCTCCCTGCTGTTTCACCTGCCAGTAGCTGACACTTTCATTCAAGGAGGCGACACGAAATAACGGAACTCAAAATGACTAATGCTCCCCATCCCCTCCGTCCACCCCATCCTCAAAAACTGCCTCAAACGGCACCCTGTTCTACACACACTGATTAGCCAAAACATTGTGACCACCCACGAGGGAAACACAGATGTGTTGGCGCCGGATGTGACGGCGCCGGAAGTGACGGCACCAGGATGCAGTGAGGGAAGACAAGAGCTCTGATAAATCGGTTGGCCAACGTTGTTTCTAGTGGCATGCGGAATATCAACATCATATCAGGCGGTCATAATGTTTTGGCTCATCATAGTATAGTGCCTAATTGACCATGTGGGTCGAAAGTAGCACACTATAAATATAAGGAATAGTGTGCTATTCAGGACGTATTCATAATCTCACATCTCCGTATTATTTGGCTAGTGGGCTCTTTACCTCGACACATATTTTTTTAACAGTCTTTTAAATTGATCTGTGGTGAAGCCAGACTAAGATTGATGTATATTTAATGTCTTTTACCAGGCAGGCACTTTGAGAGCTGTCGGTTGCGTTGCGTTCTGCGGTGACATGAATAATTTAATTGCACCCATGTATCTGAATGCACTGATATTTCTTCCGCGTTAAATGAAGAATGAAGGCAAGTTGGATCAGCGATGGCGTCTGTCATTGCTGGCGGATGTCAAAATGAACCTATGTTAATTAACAATAATTTCTGAAAATGTTAAAAGCTCATATTCTTTTTGACACGTTTCATTTTTCAACCAGGGGTTTGGTTTTTTTCTGCCCAGGGCCAGTTAAGCACAATACCTGTCTGATTAGTTGTTATAGACAACATATTTAAAGATAAAATACACAATGTAACCAGAATGACGTCCAGCCTATTACTGTTGGAATTAAAGCTGAGAGGTCAACCCAGAGAGAAACATAACCGCTCTTAAAATGATTGACTAAGCTATGGATGCCTGGACTGAGAAATATTCATCCAGATCAGAAAGAAACCAACAATAAAAACGTGCCAGCACACACACACACACACACACATCCACACACACAAGAATGGGTAAGCAGTGGTACTGTATATAAGAGTCAATTTACAGTATGTGCATTAATATACAAACAAGATGACTCCCTCGAGCATCAATAGTTGTGGTCCCTCTGCCGTCTGCTGTGATCTGTGGAGCTGAAGGTCTGGAGGTCTGAAGGTCTGGAGGTCTGAAGGTCTGGAGGTCCCAAATGACGCTGTCGCCTTAGCTGCCGCTGTCAGCCCGACGGAGCTCATGTTTATTTCATCCTGTGTCTGCTTGGTCTGTCTCCACTCCCTTTCCTAGCATGTCATTAACGCAGACAGGGCTCTGAATGTGTGTGTGTGTTTGTGTGTGTTTTTGGGTTTGGGTGGGGGGGTGGTTAGGCTGGGGGGCAGTCAGGAGGAGCAGGGACCCGGCAGTTGTGGCTCCTAATGAATTCCACTGTGGCTCCTTCCTCCACAACACCACCATGCCCAGCTCGTTACCCGGGATCCAGGTGTCACATTAAAGTGGCCATGGGAGAAGATGGAGAGAGGGAGAGGGGGAGAGAGAGAGGGTGAGAGAGGGAGGGAGAGAGGGATGGAGAGAGAGGGAGAGGGGGGTGGAGAGAGAGTGAGAGAGAGGGGGATGGAGAGAGAGTGAGAGAGAGGGGGAGAGTGAGAGGGGGGTGGAGAGAGAGAGGGAGAGTGAGAGGGGGGTGGAGAGAGAGGATGGGTGGGTATGTGCTGTCTGTGTGTCTGTGTTCATGTATGCTTGTTCACACATAGCAAAAATGTTGAACCAACTCTTGTCCATTTGAATGAATAGGATGAATAAGGTCGGTTTGAGACCAGTGACCTGAGGAGACTGGCTTCAGTCTATTTACCAGTGACCTGAGGAGACTGGCTTCAGTCTATTTACCAGTGACCTGAGGAGACTGGCTTCAGTCTATTGACCAGTGACCTGAGGAGACTGGCTTCAGTCTATTGACCAGTGACCTGAGGAGACTGGCTTTAGTCTATTGACCAGTGACCTGAGGAGACTGGCTTTAGTCTATTGACCAGTGACCTGAGGAGACTGGCTTTAGTCTATTGACCAGTGACCTGAGGAGACTGGCTTCAGTCTATTGACCAGTGAATTGAGGAGACTGGCTTAGAATGGCAGTTAAATGTATTCTAGTGTGTGCCCAGTGGTTAGGAAGACAGCTAAAATGAAATATCCTGCCTGAAATTCTTGGACAATGACAGACATCTTACGGCATGAGATGAGCTGTCTTTTAGTGAATTCATCCAAGTCCGCGATATCACGAGTCTGTAGTCAGAAGCTAGTGCCATGGTAACACTGTTTGAGATGGCTTTTCGTCGGCGCTCCCCATTTATCTTCCCTCTACGCTGCCGCCGTCGCCGCTACGATGATGAAGGCATTGAATTGCGACCCACGTTGTCTCTCTCAAATGATCCTGCAGATGATATTGTCAGCGTGGGGTCTGCCTTGATGATCGCTAATTGTGGTTATAGAGTTGTCATTGTGATCAGCGTAACGAGAGACGACATGTTATTGAGCTGTGAGCTGCCTGGGAACGGCACGGCGCTAGCTAGCATGGACACTCGGTTTGGCATTGCCAAACGCGCGTTGGAGCAAGGCGACCGGCGACGTGTTCAGTAGGTGAGGCAAGTTTGTTCGGGAGAGGGCTAACTGTTGTTTAGGTGCCAGGTAGCTGTACGTAAACAGGAAATCACTAGTCTTTGAGGTTTGCTATTGTGGAATCGCTATTTCTATGTTAGCTTCGCTTCATCCACCAGCTAGACATTCCTATTAACACTAACTGGATATATTACCATTGTTAATAGTGTTTTACAGGGTTTTTTTTACGGCTGTGTACATGCTAACGCCGCGTTGTGAGACAAATGTTGTTGTGCTGAAGTGACACTGTCACATTTCCCAGCGGAATGAGAGCGCTTCAGAGATGACCCGCTAATGGATCGTCTCGGGAGAGGAGGTCTCTCTCTGCGTGCTTCTCTCTCCAGCAGCACCAGCAGACTGAACATAGTGTCAATCAAGTCATCAGAGCAGCTCTGTCTCATCGGGGGGGCTGGTACTTGGATGAGAGCTGGGGGCGCGGCATTCCAGAGGAGGAGCCAATGGGGTGAATGTCACAGAGTTGTGTGCGCACGGTCACCGGAGGTGGATTAAAACTTCCTGACCTAATGGTTAGACAATGGGGAAAGACACACCTCCCCGATCTCGTTGACAGTCAGTCAGTAGGCCCGCCCTTATTTTTAAAGGAGTCCTCCTTCTCCGCATAACAATTAATACACAAGAAGCACAAAAAGTGCCAACCAAAAGAAGCCAGTGGCTACACACCCACTGAGCTTTACACTTCTGAATGTCCGGCGTCTCAGACTCTCTTACAGCGGGGTTGTCATATTACCCAGAGTACACTGGTGTCCTGGTGGATCCCCACGGCCCGGCCATCAGCCCCACGGCTTGTTAGACTAAAAGAATGCACGGGCTTAATTAAAGATATGTAAATATCCTTCATTGGGCTGCATTCGCACATTAAGAGAGATTTTCCGAATTGGCGGCGTAATACATTTTAATTAAGGATTAATTATAAAATAATAGGGATCTCAGTTGGCCGGGCTGCCAGGCTGGGTGTGTGGAGCAGGAGATGGTGTCTGCTGTGAGCTCGTCAGAGGAATACTGAGCACTGTGGCTCTTCCTGCTTGATGCTTCACTTTGACAGCAGCTGGGGGGAACATCTCAAGGTCTCCCTAAAAACAAAAAGCTATGCACCTATTTCTCTCTCCCTAGTTTCTCTCTCCAGTCTCTCTCTGCCTAGTCTCTCTCTCCAGTCTCTCTCTCTCCAGTCTCTCTCTCCAGTCTCTCTCTCTCCACTCTCTTTCTCTCTCTCTCTCTCTCTCTCCAGTCTCTTTCTCTCTCTCTCTCTCTCTCCAGTCTCTCTCTCTCTCCAGTCTATCTCTCTCCAGTCTCTCTCCAGTCTCTTTCTCTCTCTCTCTTCAGTCTCTCTCTCTCCAGTCTATCTCTCTCCAGTCTCTCTCTCCAGTCTCTCTCTCCAGTCTCTCTCTCTCTCCACAGTCTCTCTCTCTCCAGTCCCTCTCTATCCCCAGTCTCTATCTCTCCAGTTTCTCTCTCCAGTCTCTCTCTCTCTCTCTCCAGTCTATTTCTCTCCAGTCTCTCTCTCTCCAGTCTATCTCTCCCCAGTCTCTCTCTCCAGTCTCTCTCTCCAGTCTCTCTCTTCAGTCTCTCTCTCTCCAGTCTCTCTCTCCACAGTCTCTCTCTCTCCAGTCCCTCTCTCTCCCCAGTCTCTGTCTCTCCAGTCTCTCTCTCTCCAGTCTCTCTCTCCACAGTCTCTCTCTTTCCAGTCCCTCTCTCTCCCCAGTCTCTGTCTCTCCAGTCTCTCTCTCTCCAGTCTCTCTCTCCACAGTCTCTCTCTTTCCAGTCCCTCTCTCTCCCCAGTCTCTGTCTCTCCAGTCTCTCTGTCTCCAGTCTCTCTCTCCAGTCTCTCTCCTCTCTGAATGTAAAAAGGAGACACATTTACAGCGATGGGAGGGTCTAGCCCCTTGCTTTGGCTTAATTAAATTCCCCCGCACTCATTTGCCTGGTGGAGCAGTGCAGTGCCTCTCAGACACGGAACACTAGTTGTGCTGGCAATTATGTTAATGGGATGCTATTAGGCCATGATTCCGTATGAGTGATCGGGGAGAGGAAAAGCCCCGGCGGCAGAAAATGATAACAGAGCGTGCGCCTCTGTGATATGGGCTCCGGCAGGATCATTTGCATAATGAACCCTCCCCACTAACGAGGGGTGTGGCCTCTGCAGCAGCAACTCGACTCGCCAGGAAGCCCAGGAGCCTCGTCGCAGCGTGGCGGCGAGTACGTCGAAGAGAGAGCTGAAGAAAGCGAAAAGAGCACAATGAGACAAACAGAATGCAAACGAGCGCACAAGTTGTTGTCAAAAGACACATTTTGCCGTTCATTGCCGCTGTATAATAATTGTGTCGAAACCTCCTCACATATCTGTGTGGGTTTGGAAATTAGCTGTCCACCCGTTATAGCGTCTTATATCTCTCCTCCTCCTACCTGCCCTCAACAGTTTGTGTTTGTGCCTTCTGTTACAATCTTCAGAACATGGAAGACATAGAGGGAGGTACGACAGAGATTAGCGAGAGATAAATAAAGGAGAGAGGGAATGAGGGAAGAGAAAGAGACAGAGGGACAAGAGACAGAGGGACAAAAGACAGAGAAAATAGAGAGAGAGACAGAGAAAGGAGGGAGAGACAGAGGACGGCGAGAGCGAGAAAAGAGGCAGAGACAGAGAAAGGAACAGGAGGCATAGAAAGTAGAGAGAGACAGAGGGACAAGATACCATGAAAGGAGAGAGAGACAGAAGTAGGAGAGCGAGACAGAAGGAAGAGAGAGAGAAAAGAGAGAGAGACGGGAGGAGAGATGGAGGAGAGATGAACAGCTAGAAGATGTGAGAAACTGAGTTAGGGCGAGAGTTGCGAGAGATAGATTCGAAGATACAGAAGAGAAGAGACATAAAAACACACACACATATTAACTATATTTCCCATGCTGCAACAGTGATGTTCTTCTTCAATCCAACCTCTGGTGAATTCCATCTGATACATCCACAAAGCGTTGTGCTTCTGACAGACACTACCCTGGGACTGCCAGGCCCCATGCGGATGCCTGACTTGCAGAACTAAAAAGGCGCCTGTGCCCGGGAATGCTGGAATTCACGCGAGCAGGTTTATTTGAGATATATTTGGTGGAGCTTCTCTCCTCGTATCCTCCGTTCATATGAATCCTCTCCGAGGCTGAGCTGATGTTATTGATCCCAGCCTTCACAATTCATTATTAATCTGCCGGAGCTCTGCGACGTCTTTATGCATGCATCGTCTGCTCTCTCTCTCTCTCTCTCATCTCGCCGTCCTTCTTTCTCCGTATTCCTCTTCCTGTCTGTCTTACCTTATTATTTGTGCATAGCCGTGTGTCCACAGCCAACGCGTGTGTGTGTGTGTTTGTGTGTGTGTGTGTGTGTGTGTGCAAATTTGTCTGTGTATGTCATTTTGTGTAATTGTGTGAGCATGCATGTATAATGGTGTGTGTGTGTGTGTGTGTGTGTGTGTTTCTGTGCAGGTGCATACAAACGCACACCATAACACATGCATGCTCACACAATTACACACACCTACTTACACACAAACTCGTGCACACACACACACACACACACACACACACACACACAGAAAACAGTGTTTGTTTCTGTTGTTTGTAAGCCGAATCCTCTTTAGAACCAGCCCTCAAGATTTCATCCGTTTTTTCACAAGGTCCACTGGGATACATTAAACACCCATAATGCACCAGGGATGCAATCCCGCCTCTCTTCCTCTGATCCGTTCATGCACCCTTTAATGAGAATCCCTCCTAATGATCTCAGAGGCTGGTCTGTGCGTGTGTGTGTGTGTGTGTGTGTGTGTGTGTGTGTGTGTGTGTGTGTGTGTGTAGCAGGATCCCCAGTGCTATCTCGCCTCCCCCTCAGCTCGGTCGTGACCGCTATTCTGATGAGGGGGAGGGATCAATAATTTAGGCCCGGCCCTTTAATGGCTGGTGGGGTGAGGAGAAACCGATACATCTGAGTCCCAGATTTTATTTCAAAGGCACACCTCCGTTAGCCCAAGATCAAGTGAAACACTCAGAGGCGTCTGGACGCGGAGTTAACTGCGAACGATGAGTCTGACTCTGTTCTCCCGGTAACGTCCCGTTAACGTCTTGTTAATGTGCCGAGTGGCGTTAGCGTTTGCCGGATCTGCGGTCCTGGTGAATGCCGGCCCTGTGACGGTGGGAGCTTGTGTTTACCTATCCTATTTCCCTGGCCTGGAGCTAGCGTGTTACACGATGCCGAGGTTTAGTCTCAGAAGTCACACTGAATGATTGTCACACGTGATGATATGCAGCGGAACTTATTGATTAGGGCATCGTAATGTTGACTATAATCATGACTGTAATGTTGACTATTTTCATGACCGTAATGTTGTCTATCTGCCTTGTAATCATGACCACCCCTTTTGGTCGAATCATGACCACCCCTGCTTGTCCCTGTGCTGCCGCCGCTCAGCGATTTCTTTAAGAAAGCCCGGGTTCGGTTTTAGCCTAGTCGCAGAACCGAGGACGAACGGAAACGGAAAAAGACTCTTCCCGGGGACAGTACCCCTAGCCGAGCCTTACTCTCCTGGGAGGGAGAACATGGAGAAACACAGCCTCTTCCAGCCTCTCTGTTTCTGCGTAGAAGGAGGTGGTGTCTCCGTTGAAAAAGAACTGGGAAAAAGGGCCGGGAAACATACATATGGATTTCATATTTCAGACGTCTCTTCAAACAGAATGACGTGTTGTCGACTGAGCTACGGTTTCCCGTCTCTACATGTGCCGTCCCCGGGTGACAGAGACTAAAGGACTGCACGCGAGCCATCCCAGACAGAGCACATTTGGTCGTCATGTGTTTTGTGATTGATGTGCGAGAGCTCTGGGTTTAACCCTAATGAAGTCCAAACGGTCGCGATTGAAACGTCTGGTATTGACTTGTCTTCGACAACCTCACTAATGCTGACAACGGTCGTCATTACGTATCCTCAGACCCTCAGACCCTCTTTCTGCAGTACGATACCAAAGGGCTCTGGTTGAAAATAGTGCACTGTTTACAGAATAGGGTGTCATTTGGAACACGACCGGCCGTGGCGAGAGAAACGAACGATGGACAAACAGATTGCGCAACAGGATTCCATTTCGGTAACGTGTACCGGGATTTGGTAATATCTTGGCCGCGTTAGAGCCTTGGGAGGGAGAATTCCTCTCGGATTTGATGTGATTGTTTACTTTTTCATTAAAGTATTGGAAGGAAAAAAACTACGTAAAATCTACAAAGTCTTCTGGCTCCGGGCAACAATACTATTATTCTAAACACCACACATTGTATTTTCGAACGGTTGTCGTCTCAAAACTGCAATTAAATATTGATATCCATGTAAACACATGGCCCATATTGAGCAGTTAATTTACAGCCCTCCCTGACTCCCATATGGTTCACTATTCCCTATTTAGTAGTGCACTACTCAGAGTTAGCCCTCAGGGCCCCAGTGGAAATGAGTGCACTACAAAGTAAATAGGGTCTTGTTTGGGACGTAAACTGAACCGGAGTTAGGAAGGACTATTAGCTTGAATAATAGGCCCATTGTTTTCTCTTGACTTGCGTGCTTCAGTGATTTACGTGACAATCTCAAGTGTTCGAATGCCAACATAAAATGGATGTTCCTTCGTTGCCCCACCCAGCTGACGATACATTTGAATAAATCCACCGGAAAAATAAAAACACTCACATGTATGTTTGGTGATACAGGGGGCAGTTGACGTGAACGATCTTTCCCCGTTCAAACACGAGACGCGTGATCTTACGGTTGGATGACTGATACACGGCCGCCAGTTAGATGTATTCACCTGTTGTCAATCAACATGCAACTCTGAAGTGGTTTCGTTGGGCTGAAGGAGATGTGTGTCTTCGGCATCCGTCTGGGAAGGAGAAGTGTCTTCAGCTGACACCCCGCTCCGGTTATTCCGTCTAATCCCGCCACGGACTCGAATTCACACGGTTGCCGTCCGAAATAACATGTTCTAGATTCGTATTTTAGTGTTGAGGAACTCCGGTGATGAGAGATGTTCCGTGAGTCCAGCATTATTTATCTGCCGTGCCTTTTGAAGTCCGCAGGGATTTTTTACTCAAAAGAAGAGGCCTGTGTCTTCTCCCCTCAGCCACATATTCCTCTCACTCATATTGCTTTCTCTCTCAACCCCCCTTTCTCTCTCTGTCTTCACTCTCTCTCCCTCTCAGATTCCCTACAACCTCCCCGTCTTTCTGCTTCTCTCTAAATTATACATCTCCCTCCAGCAGGCAGGGTTGTGTTTTTTGAATTTTTCCTCCATCTTTGATATCCCAGGGTCGACCTGCTTTGTTGAATAGAAACATTACAGACGGTTTCCGTCCCCGTGGTAACTGTGATGTATGGAATCGCCGCGGTTTGAGCGGAGGTGCGTGCCAGTCTGAGGGAGTGCGTGCACGTGCGTGTGTGCATGTTGTGTACACATTGGTATGTGCATGTGTGTTTGTTCAGCCTGTCTGTGCCTTTGTGTGTGTGTGTGTGTGTGTACTCTGAGCCGTGTCTCTGAGCTTCCATGCTCCTGGGAGAGGGGAGCTATAAGAAATGAATGAGGAGATGTGCTGGGAGGTAATGGTATTAGGCACCATACTGGAACAGAGGAGCTCATTAGATATTGGGGACTTAACCCCAGCCCTGCCCGGCCGTCCTTCCTCCTGCCTCTATTGTCACGGGAACCCTGCGGGGAAAAGGCAGGGTATCGAGGCTAGGTCCCAACTACTTCGTTCGTACTTCCATAAAGGTGTCAGTGAATAGTGCACCAGTCAGGCGATAGGGGATATTATGGGACGCATGGGTGGACTGGGAGGACTGAGGTTGCTCAGTTAGGTTCAGTCGCCACTAGCAAAACTCAAGTCGTATAAATTATTCCTACCGGAAACACACACCATCATGAATGTATTCACTGTATTAGTTTCTTAGGCATTCCGGCCGTTGAAAGGAAAGGAATTTCATACGGCGGTACTGGGAATTCACTTTTTCCGGCTTCGTGACAGACTTTAGGATAAGTACGTTAAAGCCGCGATGCAAAATGGTGAAACGGCCATATCGGTTTTGTTATATCGCGGCAACCAATACTGAAAGTTACTTCGAGCATCTTCACCAGCGGACTTCGTTGGACACCCCTGCATGTGCAGCAGGAGATATTGAAAGGAGTTTTTTCAACCCTTTCTAACCCTTTCATCACGGCGCTGAATGCTCATCCACTTCCGGGTGGTCAGCAGGGCCGTTTGGCCTGGCACAGGTCTCAGTCAGCTTTAATGTCGTTTCTAAAACCTTGTTTACACCAGGATGGCAGCTTTGCACTTTACGTTTCACACGTTCACCAGAGTGTTATGATCAATAGGGAAACAGTCATGTGTTATCGTCTGCGATAAAATGGTCATATTAAACGTGAGTACTGAGAACGGTCTGTAGTTCTACTAGCCGACCCGGCGCTGTGGGGACCAGGAGATATAGACTCCACAGCGCTGACTGCAGCTTCAGCTTACCTCCCGTGTCTCTCTCTCTCTCTCTCTGCCTTGTATCTTTTTCGGTTGGCCAAGAGCACTGTATAGGTCACCGCGTACGCGCGGCTTAAATACGAATGAGTTGCGAAGCGTGTACACGAGGGGGAAGCCCGGCGGTCTCACGGTACTCTCGATACGAGCTGCATCTGATCCATGTTAGCGTGTTCCTGTGATACGGTTCGTACGCGCTACGACGTGTCTCGATGAATCCTGTCACCGCTCATAATGTAGTCACACAGTAGACTGGCGTTCGCACACAGCCGTGTTTTACAGGCAATGCCGCCGTGCCATTACGTCCATGGGCGTGTGATGTAAGCGTGAGGTACGTAGACCCGCCGGCACCCGTACAACAGTAGCGCAGATGGGGTTCACAGTCGCTATGGTACACTGTGTTATGAAAGCGTGCTGCACATTCTGGTGGTCTGATGGCTTGATGTTTTAGAATGACGCCTTTGTGATTGACGGACAGACAGACAGACAGACAGAAAGACAGAAAGACAGGCAGGCAGGCAGGCAGGCAGGCAGGCAGGCAGACAGGCAGACAGGCAGACATGAAGAAAGACTGGCATACAGGCAGACAGACAGACAGACAGACAGACAGACAGACAGGCAGGCAGGCATGAAGAAAGACTGGCATACAGGCAGACAGACAGACAGACAGACAGACAGACATACAGGCAGGCATGCAGACATGCAGAAAGACAGGCAGAAAGACAGGCAGACATGCAGGCAGTTACTTGTCCCTGGCTCCTGGTCTGAGAGGCTGCCAGTGTTTCCGGTCTATTTCCAGAGCTGCGTCTCATTCCAGGTGACTGGGGGTGTTGTGTGTCATTAACGAGCCGTCCTCTGCCTCTACCCAACTGTGAAATGCAGTGCCTCAGAGATGCTGGTCTGCTTTTGTTTGTTCCCCCACTGTGTGTCGCAACATGGAAACCCTGGCCAGAGTGATAGCGCCTCTGTTTAAGGTCAAGCCTTGCAGACCATTCGATTAAGCATTTGCAACTCCCTTTGTTAATATAAATCCAGTCCGAAATGAATCGAGAACCCATACACACGGAATCCCGGAAGAGATGTTCCCAATGTTTATCACACGGCGCACGTCTTTTACAGTTTGAAAACGTTTGTTGACATCGTGATCTTCGTCTCTCTGGAGTCTGTTTGGGATTATCCACAACGAGACGCGGTAAGAGTGCACGTGTTGATGCGTCTGCAATTGGCGAATGTGTGGGAAATAAGAGGAACGTATGAAACAGTTATGCTTCACGGGACATTGCTTTCCGGTTAATCGTTTCGAATGTGTACGCGGCAAATGTCAATTTGGCTTTCTAGAGTCGGTACTTGCGTTCACAGGATATTGTATTATTTTTCCTTGACTATGCATCTACAACATTTCTGAAAGGTATGTCGAAAGAATGTAATTGTCCATGTGCCATTTTACGGGTACGGAATTGTGTTGTAGTTTAGCAGTAGGAAAGCTAAATAGAATGCGATACATCTTGTATTGTAACATTTTTAGATAGGGACATACTGACCGTTTTTTTGATTTCCTCTAAGGTGAGCGACTCTATGACGAATCGGTGGGTAGAGAACTCGCCTCTTGGGACCTATAATGTTAACAGTCAAACTGACCCAATTATTCCCCAGTCGACCGTTTTCAAACCACTTTAGAGTTGATTCAAAGATATAAAACTTTACTGTGTGAAAGGAGGCCCAGTTGACGGCGTTTTCCAGGCAGAGGTTCACGCTGTCTGTATTATAACCCCTTTGCGCCATTTAAAACTTTATTGGACAACTCTTTCAAACCTGGCGGAAGTCTATCAAATTAGGAATTCATGAGATTTGTGCGTGTTAACTGTGTGGTGATTTAAAGATGGTACTACCAGTTTTCCTTCTAATGTCTCAAATCACACTCTATTTCCTAAAGCCTAGTGCACTACTTTTGATCAGAAGTCAGGTCTCTGATGGCAACCTGTTCCCTATACGATGCACCTTAGGAACTAGGGATAATTTGAAAGTGCTCCAAGCAGAGAAGAGGCTGGTGTTTGGGATGCAGTCTCGGTATTTGTCTCTAATGTTCTAATGAGTTATTCAGTTTAGTCTGTAAATATAAATAGGATTTTGCAGACAGCTGCCGAAACAAACGCAACATGATATATCAATATTTAGCGCCGCATATGTTGCTTGGTGTTTTACAATGCCGATAATTTAACAATCCAACAGTCTCAGTAGCATTGATATCCTTTAAGTCTCCGACTACATAAAAATGCTTTGACGATAAATGACGAATATTACCGTGTTTGTTTCTCACTTCACCTACACAGGCACATTTTGATACATTGAGCCAGTTTCATTTATTTTACCTGTCATTTGTTGTGCAACATTTCATGTACTTTTGAATTAGACCGTCGTTACATTTTTGATCAAATGCACTACTTTTGATATACTTCGGGCTTTTTGTTTCTGTAGCTCATAAAAAAATAGTCACGGTTATCATTTATGATTTCTATGTTTTTTTTAACTGTTAACGCAGTATAAAATAATGTCATCAACGTATTTTAGATTGTATTCGTGTTCACAGGCCAAATATTTGATTTAAAATATTGCACACACTGCATGTGGCAGTTTTCCTTTCTGTCCTCTCAAAGAAATCCCAGATGACGCTGACAAGGCCTTTTCTTCTAACTCTGTTGGAGGCAAGGCAAACAAATTTGATTTACTATGCTGTATTTTCCAGACCGCTTATTAGTAGAGCTATCCCCCGGTGTGGTAAAGCTATCTTCTCACTTGTTGTTGTCACGGTTACGTATACTCCCCCTCCCTCTCCGTGTGTCGAAGCACAATGGATTATGGTAATTGTAGTTAATGACAAAGTTTTCCGCCCTGAACTGGATTGAGAATTCGCCTAATGAAACTACAGCTCCCTAAAGCTTAGCGTCCCGTTTCATTCATTAATCAATTTCTATCGGGCATTTTTTTATTTGTCCCCAGAGAAACGGCTCGTAGAGCTCATCATCAGACGGACCCGAATGAAACCCAGTTAATTGGAACCAACATCGGGTCAATAACATTTCAGAACTAGAACTTTCCGCAGCACATCCAACCCATATGGTGGTAATTGTGTGTGTGGCAGTTGGGTATTTGAACGCTTCACTAACATGGCCGTTGTGTTCGTGAGGCGGCGGTTCGTCCGCTTCAGCCATGACCAAGAGGCGAGTTTTATAGGAACTAGGTATACGTAGGTAGACAGGCTCGGCTGGGGAAGGAAAGGTAGGAGAAAGTCAATATAGTCTGAATCTTTTATGAAGACAGAGATATTCAGATCACAGCTCCACAGAAATATGGGAAGAAAGAGAGAGAGAGAGTGTGTGTGTGAGAGAGAGGCCTGTATCTTATATAAGGCGACAGAGCAAGAGAGAACCTATTTCCCTTATATTTACCTCAGGACTTATTCATCTAACAATCCCTTTCTACTGTCCTATAAACAACCTAACACCTTATTAGACGGTTTCATAGCGTAGCGTTTATTTACCTTTTCAGTTTCAGTTAGAAGAATACTAACAGTCTTACTCTTACAGTCTGTTATATAGGTGGGTTATTTATACAACAATGTCAGATAGGTCTTTGACTGGGTGTTTTTTTCCTCCCATGAATTAGTGGTTCATTCTCTATGAATTGTATCACAGAGTTTGGTGTTTACCTTTATAATGAATACCTCACAGTTTTGGTACGATTTTTTTTTGGTGATGTTGTCAACTCACCTGCCATAAGCTACGCAGATATTGTTAATTCTGCAGTTGGCGGAACCTGGTTATGTGATGCTTGTACCTGGTTATGTGATGCTGGTACCTGATTATGTGATGCTTGTACCTGGTTATGTGATGCTTGTACCTGGTTATGTGATGCTTGTACCTGGTTATGTGATGCTTGTACCTGGTTATGTGATGCTGGTACCTGATTATGTGATGCTTGTACCTGGTTATGTGATGCTTGTACCTGGTTATGTGATGCTTGTACCTGGTTATGTGATGCTTGTACCTGGTTATGTGATGCTGGTACCTGATTATGTGATGCTTGTACCTGGTTATGTGATGCTTGTACCTGGTTATGTGATGCTGGTACCTGGTAATGCGATGCTGGTACCTGGTTATTTGATACTTGTACCTGGTTATGTGATGCTTGTACCTGGTTATGTGATGCTTGTACCTGGTTATGTGATGCTTGTCCCTGGTTATGTGATGCTTGTCCCTGGTTATGTGATGCTTGTACCTGGTTACCTCCACCTCCTACCACAATAGCAATGTGTTTATTGTCTCTGTCTGTGAAAGCATGACTGTTTCTGTTTTATGAGATTGATTTGCTGGTGCTGTGGACATTATAATTGGTTTTATTTGCCTGGTGTGATATTGAAATGGTTCTGTTCTGATCACTTGTATCTAGGAGGAGCAGGTGCATGAATGGAGACAGGTCAGGGTGGATCTGAGGCCTCGTCGTGTACCAGGGTGGCTCTCTCTTTTTGGTGGAGGGGTTGGGAGTGGGGGTTTCTCTTTTTTATTTTGTACCATTGGTGCGATGCTCTGGTGGCTCTTGTTGCAATTAAAGGGAAGTGTCTGTCAAAGTCTATCTGTTCTGTGTGTGTGTGTGTGTGTGTGTGTGTGTGGGTGGGTGTGTGCGCGCGTGCGAATGTGTATGTCCTTCGGAGGGCTATCTGTGCTTTGTGTGGCCCATATGTTTGGCTGCTGATAGAGCGTGGATTACTGTGTTTGGGCCTGAGATAACAGGCTGTTTATAACCTTGGCAGAGTCTGGGGCCTAATCTGGTAGCTGCATATTTCCCCTCAGCTCCTCGATAAAGGCCTGTTAGCAGCTTTATCACACGGCCAGATAGAAGACGAGGCCGAGCGAGACGAGCTGGGTAGAGGCGGAGTGCACCGAGCCCCATTCAGACACCACACACACACACACACACACACACACGTTTCTGCTTCACGGTTATTTTTAGAAGCCCTCCTGTCCCTCTCTTCCCTGGCATATACCGCCGGAAGGACCAATCAATTTATACCTCTGCTCCGGGAGGCAACACAGAGACCAGCGGACGGTAAAAAAGAAACATTTTTGTCATATAATGTTTAGTTTACAGGTGGTCACATCAGAAACAGTGTAAGGAAAGATTAACACGCTCGTCTCGACATTAAGAGAAAGAACGTGGGTGGGGGTTACTGTCACATCCACTGAACTATTAGAAAGATCAGAACTGGGGGCTCTTCTAAGTCTGGTAACGGCGGGCGCAATATTAGAATAGATAGTGTTTCCGTCTGTCCGTTTGTACTACTTAAGAGACTGCTAGGGATTATGGGAAAATGTGCCTGGTAAACAAGGCCCCCCCCATCTGAACCGTGCTCGACGCCAGCGCTGTCATGACGACTGTGCCTCAGCACATTTACAAAGACCTCCTTTCAGTGGCGGTGAAGGAAATTGGCATCCTCTATAAATTGCCTGTACTTTTCCTGCAGCTTAAAGATCTTAAGTTTGTCCCACTTTTGTTCAGTCACTCTCTCCTTCCTGGTCTCTGCTTTTCGTTCTCTCTCCGTTCGTCGGGCAAATAGCTTTTCCACAATCAACAGAGTGCTTTGCGCACTTAGGGGTAAATACAGGTAGCCTGAAACATTAGCATAGCCATTATTTAGAGACGTGTAAGCCCTTTAGCAGTTTCTTCTGTGTCAGAGGCCGTGTGAGCTGGCGAGTTGAACTAGCGGGACAACAGGTGGGGAGAAAATACAGTAGCAGGGCTTCGCTCTTTCAGAAGTTTGTGAGGTGATGGATTAGACCAAATCTAAAATCAAAATCGGAAAAAAAACAACGAATCCACAGAACACCTGCCATCTTTTACCTGTGAAGTGAATCACCACCTGGGTCGTGTCGTCCTTCTGACAATATGTTTGATTCAAATGATGATGTTTGTCACTACTGGTATGTTCACTGCACATTCTGTGAACGTAACAACAGCTGTTCTCTTTTGTGAAGATGTAGTGATTGTTAGCTGAATACTGCACCCTGGGAGGGCCTGGGTGTAATGGAGAATAACTGGGTGAGGAGCTGGGTGAGGAGATGAGTGAGGAGCTGAGTGAGGAGCTGAGTGAGGAGCTGAGTGAGGAGCTGGGAGAGGAGCTGAGTGAGGAGCTGAGTGAGGAGCTGGGAGAGGAGCTGAGTGAGGAGCTGAGTGAGGAGCTGAGTGAGGAGCTGGGAGAGGAGCTGGGTGAGGAGCAGGGAGAGGAGCAGGGAGAGGAGCTGGGAGAGGAGCTGAGTGAGGAGCTGGGAGAGGAGCTGGGTGAGGAGCAGGGAGAGGAGCAGGGAGAGGAGCTGGGAGAGGAGCTGAGTGAGGAGCTGGGAGAGGAGCAGGGAGAGGAGCTGAGTGAGGAGCTGAGTGAGGAGGAGCTGAATGAGGAGGAGCTGGGAGAGGAGCTGGAGCCAAGCAAGAGTCTCAGGAGGCCTGTAGCATGTAGGTCAGGCTCAGGCTTTTATCATTCAGCCAGTACCTGTTAGTTTACAGAGGAGCGGCAAGGGCTGAAAACCCATGGAGGAGAGTCATGAGAGTCAGGAGAGTCAGGAGAGTCATGAGAGTCATGAGCGTCATGAGCGTCATGAGAGTCATGAGAGTCATGAGAGTCAGGAGAGTCATGAGAGTCAGGAGAGTCATGAGAGTCATGAGATTCAGGAGAGTCATGAGAGTCAGGAGAGTCAGGAGAGTCAGGAGAGTCATGAGAGTCAGGAGAGTCAGGAGAGTCAGGAGAGTCATGAGAGTCAGGAGAGTCATGAGAGTCAGGAGAGTCATGAGAGTCATGAGATTCAGGAGAGTCATGAGAGTCAGGAGATTCATGAGAGTCATGAGAGTCATGAGATTCAGGAGAGTCAGGAGAGTCAGGAGACTCATGAGAGTCATGAGATTCAGGAGAGTCATGAGAGTCAGGAGATTCAGGAGAGTCATGAGAGTCAGGAGATTCATGAGATTCAGGAGAGTCATGAGATTCAGGAGAGTCATGAGAGTCAGGAGATTCAGGAGATTCAGGAGAGTCATAAGAGTCATAAGAGTCATGAGAGTCATGAGAGTCATGAGAGTCATAAGAGTCATGAGAGTCATGAGATTCAGGAGAGTCATGAGAGTCATGAGAGTCATGCACTTAGTGAAGCGTTTGGTTTTTCTGCTTCTGTTCTGGTACAGACAAAACGCCAACATGACAGTAACAACACTCTAATATCTTCCCAAATAAAAAGCAAGTCTAAAAATACCAGCAGCTGCTGCCAGTTATGTTCAACCACGGCAAATGTCGGGATTTGAGACCTTGGGGAAACTAAGAGTGACGACGGGTCTCTTTAACTCCCATTAGGGGAGCACCAAAGCTTGATGCACCAAGGCGAGAGAATGTTTGTGAAATAAATTTGATCGCATGTATAAACTGGACATCAAATCCGTCCAATATTTTCGCCAAAAAATACGTTTGACGTTGTCATCGAGGATTTAGATTGTATGACCGAACACTAAGTGTTTGCACACTCGTTCATGTACAGATTCAGCAGATGCGTTTTATTCCAAAAGACACATTTCGTGTTCATTCATACATCTCCCAATGACCCCATTGTACATGAAACGTTGCAAAATTGTCGAAAATCATGCTTTTGACACATATAACAAAAAATAATGACAAACTTCCCTTCACCCACAAAGACCCCCCCCCCCACACACATACACACACACACACACACAGCCTCCGCTCACGCCTCACCCTGCGTCAACATTTAATATTCTTTTGTCCATGTCTCCTGTGGTAGGGACAGTCTGTGATGTCTGCACCAGGCGTGATCTCTCACCTCCTCTCCAGGGAGTCTCCTTCCCTCTATCTAACCTCCCCCTCATCGGCCCCCGTCCTCCTCTCCTACCCTGTTCCTTTTGGGTCCGTTGATTGACAACGGGGGTTCGTCTTGACCTACATTTACATCTGCTCAGTGACCCAGATAGGGATCTCCCCTCCTGCCCTCGCCTCTCATTTCATCATCACTTTTCTCCTGTCTCTGCTCTCTCTCTCCTCTCTCCTCCTCCGCTAATGTGTCAGACGCTCACTGCGAATATCCTCTGCTTGTGTTGGTTGGCGTTTTGCGTTACCCGGGAGTCTGGGCTCTGACCGGTCAGTATTGGTAGTTGTGTCCTCAGGCCCTTCTGTCTGGGGTGCTGGGACAGAGAAACGAGTTCCCATCATTAGTTTGTGTGTGTGTGTGTTCCCATCATTAGTGTGTGTGTGTGTTGGGAGTGTGTTCCCCTCCGTTGACCCCAAATCACGCTAGTCCACTCAGGCCCTTCTAGGTCATCCGATTATCAGGTCATGGCCGTTCACAGAGATTTATAATCATCTGTTTGTTTCGCATTTCGTTCTCTCACTTTAACCGGGTTGTCTCATTCTGACATTTTAAAGGGAGAACTGGTGACTGTGCGCTTCTCTGCTGGATTTGAAATGAGTGTTGCCAGTGTCATTTGTCCTCCGTTAACGTACACTAACATACCGGGAAAAGCCCGCGTGAGGGACGGCATCCAGTCAGTAGTGATACAGCGAGACGGAGGTCTGTAATGGAATCTGAGTGCGTTTCATGCACCTTCCGTTGTTTCCCTGCAGAATGCCAGGAACAAAGTTACACTGGCAGTCTACTGGCAGCATCTTGTACACAAATAGAGGAGAGAAGGGCCCCCATGGGATCCCACTGTTACAGGCAGTTAGACGTGCTCACTCTCTGTCTTTCCCTGTCTCTCTCACTCTCTCCTTCTCTCTCTGTCTTTCTCTGTTTTTCTATGTCTGTCTCTGTCTCTCTGTCTGTTTCACTATCGCTCCCCATTTTTCATTTGTTCTGTTTCTCTGTCTCTCTCTGTCTGTTACCCTGTTACTCTGTTTCTATGTTACTCTGTTTCTATGTTACTCTGTTTCTATGTTACTCTGTTTCTATGTTACTCTGTTTCTAGGTTACTCTGTTTCTATGTTACTCTGTTTCTATGTTACTCTGTTTCTATGTTACTCTGTTTCTAAGTTACTCTGTTTCTATGTTACTCTGTTTCTAAGTTACTCTGTTTCTAGGTTACTCTGTTTCTATGTTACTCTGTTTCTAGGTTACTCTGTTTCTAGGTTACTCTGTTTCTAGGTTACTCTGTTTCTATGTTACTCTGTTTCTATGTTACTCTGTTTCTATGTTACTCTGTTTCTATGTTACTCTGTTTCTAGGTTACTCTGTTTCTATGTTACTCTGTTTCTAGGTTACTCTGTTTCTATGTTACTCTTTTCCTATGTTACTCTGTTTCCATTCTACTCTGTTTCTATGTTACTCTGTTTCTAAGTTACTCTGTTTCTATGTTACTCTGTTTCTAAGTTACTCTGTTTCTAGGTTACTCTGTTTCTATGTTACTCTGTTTCTATGTTACTCTGTTTCTATGTTACTCTGTTTCTAGGTTACTCTGTTTCTATGTTACTCTGTTTTTAGGTTACTCTGTTTCTATGTTACTCTGTTTCTATGTTACTCTGTTTCTATGTTACTCTGTTTCTAGGTTACTCTGTTTCTATGTTACTCTGTTTCTAGGTTACTCTGTTTCTATGTTACTCTGTTTCTATGTTACTCTGTTTCTAGGTTACTCTGTTTCTATGTTACTCTGTTTCTATGTTACTCTGTTTCTATGTTACTCTGTTTCTAGGTTACTCTGTTTCTATGTTACTCTGTTTCTAGGTTACTCTGTTTCTAGGTTACTCTGTTTCTATGTTACTCTGTTTCTATGTTACTCTGTTTCTAGGTTACTCTGTTTCTATGTTACTCTGTTTCTATGTTACTCTGTTTCTAGGTTACTCTGTTTCTATGTTACTCTGTTTCTTCTAACATCCGTCTGTCTACTTCTGTTCCTTGTTCATGTTTTCTGTCCGTCTCTTTTCTCCGACATGCAGTTTGTGTTAGAGGCAGCTGCAGAGCTGCGTACTTCCTTAACGGAGAGAGGAGCGAGGATTGCTAGTGATAAGGAGAACATGCTTAGTGTCAGCACATGGGTATTGCATGTCACGTTAAATGTTTCATTGTACATGTTTTGAGCTTTCGAGCACAGATTGATGTCCTTGTCTGGCATGTTTCCTACACGCTGTCATTGTCTATATAAGGGAATCTCTGCTCCTTTGTTACTTGCTTTAAACTAATAATTCCCTGTAACAGAGTTGCACGCCCCACTGTGAAATCGCTATAACAATGAAAATGCATTTTTAAAGGTGAAAGTAATGGGCCACATTCTCCTTGGAATGATCGTTTTTTCCCCTCATTCATCCATTCTGCAGTCCACTCCATTCCAGACAATATGTTCCTATCTGATTCTACTATTAACCATCAGCCGGAGAAACCCTTTTCCAGAGGCTGTGCTGAATGCTCTTTCATTTTCCCTGGCTGAATGGGCCTGCAATCATAATGACACGTCCCGTGTTCCAAATGGCGCCCTGGTCCATGTATTGTGCACTGGGCTGTAGTGGGTGCCAGGGCACTGCGTAGGGAAGGAGGTGGCATTTAGAAGGCGGATCATGTCATGAACAGTCCCCTGCAGTGGACTCTATTGGATATATTACAGCTTATGTACTGGACTGTACTCACTGGGATGTAAAGTACCACAAATCCTATTATTTCTCTGGCTAAATAACATGCAGGGGTCCCGAAGGCTTTGTGCTGCTGTGTGATATTCAAATGAGAGGGAGTGAGAGAGAGAGAAAGAGAGGGGCAGAAAGACAGAGAACGGAGAGAGAGAGAGAAGATAGACAAAAGAGAAATGGATAGCGGAGAGGCAGTGATAGAAGCAAGTGGAGAGAGAGAAAAAGAGAGAGAGAAAAGATAGGAACGGACAGATATAGGAGAGACCCAGAAAATGATGAGAGGTCGCTTGAGAAACACAGAGAGAGAAGACATAGAGAAAGAAAGGGAAGAATCGAGAGAGAGAGAGGAGAAAGACTGAGAGAAAAGATCGCGCCAGGTAGAGCAGTGCACCGTCTGGCAGGTCTAGCTGCCGTGGCGACGAGACGCTCAGCACTGACTTCTCTCTTTCTCCGCTGCGTTTCCTTAAACTGCCAAGTAAGAGGCCCATCAATAATGCAGCTCATTAAAGTGTGTAATTAATCTGTGGCTGTGTAACAGGAGAGAGACTGGAGCTCACCGGGGTGGGACAAGGAGGGACGGGGCCCGAGGAAGGAGACGCTCCCGGCAGAGAAACAGGGAGGGAAATGTAGTTCTGAAGGGAGTTCCGACGGAGTAGGAGGAGTAGGAGAAGGACGGGGGGTGAAGAGCTGTGTTAAAGGGAGAGATTGTAGGGTACAGGGAGGAGGCTCTCCACGGAAAAAGCAAGAGAATACACATCACCCCTCACTGTGAGGAAGATATCTTCCACAACACCAGCATATCTGAAACCACACCTCCATAAAGCAGAACACTTATAAATGTCCTTGTTTTCTACAATAAAATAACATCAATTTGATCGGAAATACAGTGTAGACGTTGTTAATGTTGTAATTGAGTGCTGTTGCTGGAAAAAGATGATTTTCAATGTAATATTGACATTGGCGTAAGGAGGCCCGTTATCAGGAACCGTCTGTTTTCCAAAGGCACATTGTGTTTGCTAATTCAAGTTTATCCTTTTTACAGCTAATCGACCCTCTGGCCATTATGTTAGCCCTGCTGAAAATAGTAAAGAAGCAATATACCCGGCCTTCTTTAGACTAGTTCAGTATCTGGAGCATCCGCTTTTGTGCGTTGCAGTGTGTGAAGACATCACTTCCGGAGTGTTCCAGAGTGTTCCAGAATGTTCCAGATTGTTTGTAAGAGACACGCTCTCTTGGGACATCAGTTACATCCTCTGATGTGGCCTGATGTCACATGTAGCTTAAGGGAGCTTCCTTCGGCTAAGTACTGGGTAAACACACACGTGACACACTGTAACAAACCCCATTATACGAACAAAATGATGCACAATGGCTCATCTGAACTCAGCAGCACTTCAATACCAGGCAGGAGTGAGCCAGTTGGCTAATAGCTGCAGGCTAGCCGGACTCAGATAGCATCCCAGCCTGCCTCTACACTCACGCTTTCCCTCACTCCGAGCCCTCATCTGCTCCAGATGTGGACTAATTTACTGCGACTTGGCTAATCATGGTGATTAAGGATTAATTACTGTTAATCACTTTTACATAAACTGTTTGGCAGGAGGAGAGCTGTGCTGGATGAGAAACGCCTGCCAAGTGAAAACAGTCCAAACGAGGGCGGCAGCCCGTGCTTTTCATGGCGTTTACGGAGAGTTAACCAAATACGTTGGCTGTTCAGTTAACCCATGAGCCCTCTGTCATCCCTGGCGGCACGTGGTGAAAGAGATGACCAGTGAGAAGGTGTGCGACCGTCCGTTCGCCATAGAGAAGGACGCACAGGAGAAACATTCACTTCGAGTTCTATGAACAGACACAGGAACAGCAGGCATCTGGTTGTAGCCAAACAATGGATCCGGATGGGCGTCTGGCCACATGACGGACGGTCACCTTTATCGCCGTGGCCTGGTTCTGGGCATCTGTGACATGCACGTCTGATCTGCCGAAGAAATGGCTCTAATAAGGGGACGAGGCGGGAAGGGGTGTGGAAACCAGCGCTAACGACGAGGGCCCATGCAGAGTAGCCCCCGGAACAGTCCGGAACAGTCTGGTGTCTGCCTGAACTGGACGATGACGCTGACGACGAGACGCGACGAACACCTGACTGGCTGGCTGCTCTACGGACTGGCAACTGAGTTATGTTCAGGTGTAACAGTCATTTGCAGTAGTTGTACCGTGTCACTGTCAACAACTCCGTAAAGTGCCTGGTCGCGCTGCCAAACCATCAGATAACATCAGCGGTGTTCGCTGACATGGAGACAGTTCCCTGGATCGTTTAAGCTATTTCGTTGTTTCCCGGACAACACTTCGATACTTCGACGACGACGATCTGCAGACCCCCGAGAGCTAGTAAGATTGCACAGGACGCGTCGTGCATCGTCGCGCGGCGTTAACGGCGGCGGCACCTCCGCTCTTGGGGACCGCGGGATCGAGCGTTCCAAGTCAGATACGTTTAAAACGTGAAAGGAAAAAGCGTGGCTCGACAGAAGAAATGAACTTGACCGCGGGCCTAATATATCGCCTCTCCCATTTCTCTTCTGAATGCCTTTCACTTAAGATCTGTACCGTTGGAGCTGCGGGCCTGCTGTCTGTCCTCTGTAGCAGGGCTTCATTACTGGCCGCCTCTAGGCCTGGCTATGCCTTGTACTGATTATAATTACCATTATTAGAGGTGGCTGGCCTGCGGGGAATGACGAGGGTGAGAGCGGCCGCGCTATTCCCTGCGCAGTGCGCTGATCGGGTGAATAATGCTGCTGTATGTAGGGCGGAGGGCGCCGTTTGGGAGTCAGACACAGGGTAGCTGGCACGGGCTGCGATACGCTCACTCTGGGGCGCCTAGTCACAAAACATGTGGGACCTCATAAAGAATAAGAGCCACCCTGGTAGGCTAATAGTTAATGGGACGCCTGTCAGCTCCCGCCCCCCTGTCACGTTCTGAAGAGCACTGCTGACTATTCTTTTAATTGACCTTTTATATTATTTATTGCTAATGTCTCCTTTAGTTCAATTGCCTTCGGCTGGGGTTAATTCAAACCTGCCACAGCACGTTTACACTGTTTCTGTTTACAATATTCCTCCAATGCCCTCACCCCTAATAGTGAATGGTGGTATCAGAGATGTCTGATATCCAAAACCAGTTTGGTACTAGTTGTAGATGTTGAAGAATTGACGTAGACCAGTCTGTGAATATTTCTAGATTTTTATATCTTACCCGATAGTGTTCTGGTAGTAGTTGTTGGTTTTTACACATCACTCAAAACCAGTCTGGTAGTACTTGTAGGTTTTTTACACATTACCCAAGACCAGTCTGGTAGTTGTAGGTTTTTACACATTACCCAAGAGACCAGTCTGGTAGTTGTAGGTTTTTACACATTACCCAAGAGACCGGTCTGGTAGTTGTAGGTTTTTACACATTACCCAAGAGACCGGTCTGGTAGTTGTAGGTTTTTACACATTACCCAAGAGACCGGTCTGGTAGTTGTAGGTTTTTACACATTACCCAAGAGACCAGTCTGGTAGTTGTAGGTTTTTACACATTACCCAAGAGACCAGTCTGGTAGTTGTAGGTTTTTACACATTACCCAAGAGACCAGTCTGGTAGTTGTAGGTTTTTACACATTACCCAAGAGACCAGTCTGGTAGTTGTAGGTTTTTACACATTACCCAAGAGACCAGTCTGGTAGTTGTAGGTTTTTACACATTACCCAAGACGGGTCTGTAAGAACAGTGCATGTCTAAACCCTCACTGCAATGTGAAATGGATTAAATGAACCCTTTCATTTGTCAGACCTTTGGTCTGTCTGTTTTATCATCTTCCTCCATTTGACTAATGACCATTGATGTCTAACGAGCAGGCTCCCTCACCAGTCCTACTGTACGGTATTTACAAACCGCAAACGGTTCACGACTGGACATCGTCTTTAACCCTGTCTGGTTCAACAGGGGCTGTGTGCGGTGGGCACGTCTAGATTAATGTACAGTGACAGCACTGGCCCTATTTGTTTGCATTGGCGATTCAGTGGGCACACTTCATTGTGGCTTTAGCAGTTAATAAATCACAGCAGCCCCCTCCCCCCCCCTCACACTTGACGCGCCGGGGAGGATGGGTGTGTCACGGTGGTCCTGGCTGTCACGGGGGGGGCAGAGCCGAGGCGACAGCGACATGCTAATTCTACATCGGCATGATTCATTATACAGTCGTCAGGGTGGTGGAGCGGATAGCAACACACACCGCGCGCGTGACGACGGACCTGTTAAAACCGGAACTTTGGCGGTTCACCCCGCCTCCTGGTTCGCCTTGCCCCGCCTCCTGGTTCGCCCTGCCCCGCCTCCTGGTTCGCCCTGCCCCGCCTCCTGGTTCTCCCCGCCTTCTGGGATAAAACAAGGGGGACGTCAACTCAACTGAACCGGTTACCTCAAAAGCCGATGTCCATGAGTGATGACGAATATAATCTGTTAACATCGACACTATAGTTGACATGGAATATATGGTAATGAAAAATATGCAAGTGTACAGAATGATTTTTTAATTGTGTTCACGGTATCATGTTTTTACAAGACTTGAGGCTATAGCCACACATTATTTTATTATAGGCCTAAATATATTTTTTATAAGTTGAGTACGAGACGGGAAACAACATTTGGATGTCTGATGATAATTAGAATTATTTGCAACTCTTTTCATTATCATATGTTTTCGTCATGAGTTACTTCTAAATGGTGCCAAGAGATTGAATTTAAGTTCTAAAATACTTTTCAATCAAAAATACATTACTGACAATACTCTCTGAAAATACTCTCTGTGTATATTGTTGATCTATATCCAGTATGTGTTTGCTAACATCAGAGTCAGACCTCGTGTTTCAGAATGTCCTCTAATTGTTTTTACAGACCAAGCTGATGTTGTGCGTCTCCTGTGTGTGTATGGTATCTAGTCCAGGGCATATCTGGACTGGTCCAGTCGACGGTCACCTGACTGGGGTCTGATGTCACTTCTGGCAGGTCCCTGTGGTGCTGACCAAGCCATAACATAGAGCATCACATTACAGCATAGCTATGTGAAACGGAGAGGCTCCAAAGATTCCCGTCTCTCTGGCGGCCCTACACACACACACACACACACACACACACACGCAAACCCTTAAAATGACCACACATCTTTAACTGTGACAGGACAACCCAACGTCATTAATTAAACATCAGGGTTTTCCCTATCATTAGACTACTAAGCTTCCACGCCAAAATTCCCTGTCGACATGTCGGAGAAATCCAGAAGGGGATTACATGTGGTAATAGCTTTTGACAGGCCGGCTCACCGTCTTCCTAATCTGATAGGATAAGATATCCGGACTACGGATGGCAGTCAGTACAGGCTGTCCTCTGCTGTAACTATTAGGGCCTGCAATTGTGATGCCATTTAGGAAGAGATGAATCAGTTGGAAACGTAGGCACGCACGCAGGCAGTGTCCTGGAACAGAACTAGCTGCACCTTAATCCTCCTTCCAGAAGGCTTTAAAACACTCCAGAATATTGTCACCGCTGTCCGAAAACTGACAGACCTAAAGCTATTTCGGGAGGACGGAATGCACGGCTTCTATTTTACTGTTGTAGAATTTCTCTCCGCCTCAGTTGATGTTTATGTTTTTCCACCCAACGCTTGGGATGTTTTGGTTTCTTTGTGTGTGTGTGTGTGTGTGTGTGTGTGTCATTGTAACTGGGATGACTCAAGATGGTGACCGGTATCTCAAAGCATGTGGATAACGCTTCGTTTGATGAATGAGACGGATCTGTACGTCTCCCTTTGCTGTACTAGATGATAACACCCTGATTCTGACTGCATATGGGGTCTCCCACGGCTACTCCCGCGGCTAATTCCCCGGACTCCACTTCTACTCTCTCCGACACGCGTCAGTGTTTCTTCCAGAGCACAGTTTATACCCGGTTGTGACAGCTTTTGTCCTTTTCCCTCATTCAGACTGCATCTGTATTTTAAAAATTATTTTTAGAATAGTATTAATGAAAGACACACTGTGATCTGGTTTGCAATCAGATCCTCTGGGTTTGAACAGACATGGTCAGGTCACGAATAGCCTGAAGCTGGCTCGTTGGGGAATAGAAAATGCAGTCGGAAGGGGAGAGGGACACTTCCTACAGCGGGGGGGGTACAAGGGGGAGAAGATCTGAGGGAATGGGATTGGAGAGACGAGGGAGAGAGGAGGGACAGAGAGAGAGAGAGAGGAGGGAGACAGGGAGACAGAGAGAGAGGGAGAGAGAGGAGAGATAGAGGGTGAGGACGGAGAGACGAGAGAGAGAGGAGGGACAGAGAGAGAGAGAGGAGGGAGACAGAGAGAGAGGGAGAGAGAGGAGAGATAGAGGGTGAGGACGGAGAGACGAGAGAGAGAGGAGGGAGATAATGACAGGGGGAGAGCGCATTGGAAGAGGGTTTCGGAAAACAGACCTGTCCAAATGGAGGTGTGTAAATCAGCCCCTCGCCTAATATTCCCAGTTCATCCTCAAAGAATACGGCTGTTTCCTGAGCGCCTTCTTGGAAGGGAAATAAATATTATTTGATAGACGATCAGACAGTCAAAAATCCACCCTCCCCTGAGCCAAGTGTCCAGAGGTTTTTCACATTTATGTTTTTATTCAAAATCTTGTGGATTTGTTAAAGACCAGGCGAGGGGTTAAATTAATGTCACGATATCCCGTCGGTACGGTAATTTTTCAGTCTTGTCGGTTGACATTTGGCCGGCAGGACTAGACTGCGTTGGTGTGCAGTGGCGACGAAAGCGACAAATGACTGTCATTCTTTCATCCGTTGTAATTCCATCTATTGACCATCCTGTCTGCCCGCTCACTGTCTATATACTGTAGACAAACACTCTGATGATCTTCCGAGTGGGAATCGATTCGACCTAACAGCTCCCTCACTGTTTTCGCTGACACATTTTACTTTCCGTCTGTCTCTCCGGGAAGAGAGAGATGCCACTTCCAAAAACAGACAAAAACCCTCTCGTGTCTGTCTTTTAGACCCGATTATTTAAGTACCAGGAAGGGTCAAAGGGGGAATAGAACCGAAAAAAATAAACACCTGATGACACAGACATAATTCCTGCTTTGTCAATAAGGCATTAGGTCTTTGTATTTTCTTATTTTTTACATCTTTCTAAGACAAACTGCTGTATCTTTATGGTTCAACTAAACCCCTGACCTGGGCAACTTCACCTGTTACCCACTGATGTGTATAAAAGGGGTGTGGCTGGAAATCATTTTTGCGGAAGGTCTGTCATAAGGTCGTCGTATAAACCTTAAGAACAGAAATTTAGTGAGATGTGTAGCTCCCATCCTATTTGAAACCAGTGGTGATGGCTGGTATAAATAACCGTCAGCCTGCTTTGCACAATAACACTCCCATGTCTTGACTCATATTGGGAAAAATAAAGGTCGCTTTTCTCGCACCTTAGTGGGAATGGCATGTCACTGACGCCGGGGGAGTATATAGTATTAGACGTGTGCACGCACACACAAACACACACACACACACACACACACACACACACCAAGACACACAAACACACACACCAAGACACACAAACACACACACCAAGACACACAAACACACACAACAAGACACACAAACACACACACCAAGACACACACACCAAGACACACACACACACACACACCAAGACACACAAACACACACACCAAGACACACAATCACACAAACCAAGACACACAATCACACACACCAAGACACACAAACACACACACAAAGACACATACACACACCAAGACACACACACACCAAGACACACAAACAAACACACCAAGACACACAAACACACACACCAAGACAAACAAACACACACACCAAGACACACAAACACACACACCAAGACACACAAACACACACACCAAGACACACAAACACGCACAAACACACACCAAGACACACAGACCGCTAAACATGAGGTTCACAGAAGGAGAGTGAGATGGAGGAGGAGATGTGTAGATGGAGGATTGGAGATGCTGTACATATACTTATTATTTGTCTACTGGTGCTTAAGTACCGTAAGTACAGCAACACGTTGGGCCGGGCTGGTGGAGCAGGACTGTGTTCAGATGCAGTTAGAATTTCTGATACATGATGCTTTTTCTTGCCTGGGGTAAAATATCTGGTGGTGTTGGCAGTTTTGGGACCATTTTATAGGTTCAGTGAGCCAGGCCAGCTCAGCCCAGCTCAGCCAAGCCCAGCTCAGCCAAGCCCAGCTCCGCAAAGCCAAAAAATGCAGCTAGTATAATACCCAGGTCTAGAGGAGTGCAGACCGGACTCAAGCTTGGGAAACATTGGGATGAATCAATTAGCCTGCCATTAGCCAGCGAAGTGGCCCTCACTGACTCGTGTAATTAAGACCCACAGCTAGACTGTTTCAGTGTAGCTGTACTCTCTTTTTTTCATACCGAATAAATAAAATAAATGCATATTTTGTTCTGTGGTTCTAATGATGTGCTTTAGGTTCAGGGTAAAAAAAAAAACATCATAATTTGTCTCCATCAAGGCAAGCGCCCCAGTCAGACCAGACGGAGACAGACAGACACACGGCAGTTGAGCAGTATCTCCAGATTCCATCCACTGCTCTTATTGGCCTCCTGTCTGTGGAAACCAATTACCCAAATAAGAGAAATATTGCACATATAATATCATAGCACTCTCCAGTGCCATAGGAGGCAGAGACACACAGAATCCAGTCTTGTGGTTCTGTCTCCGTAAGACCATGCCGCGCTTCCCTGGTGATTCCATCATTGGTGAAACCCGGAGAAGATTATTAAACGGGTTCAATACTCGAGCTATTTTCGTTGTGGTTGTTGTTCTGCTCAGACAACATGTTTTTTTCTTCTTCTTCTTGTACTTTGTTGTTGCGATATTCGAACCAAATGACACGTTTCCTAAAATGTTTAATTAAAAAGCGTATTACTCGCGTTCTCCGCTACATCTACATCTGACATTTTCCGCTGCTTTCTGCGGCCGACCTTTGTTCATAGTTCAATCTTTAAATGTGGATGAAATATTTTCCCTCTCTCGGTTTTTCTCTCAGAGGAAGACCTTCTGAGCTGTGACCTGCAGTGGAATGGTCGCTCTCGTCAAAGACTGATGGAGGAGGTACTTTGGGCCAAGTAAAATAAACACTAGCGAATGTTAAGCTCGAGACTTGGCAGACGAGAATTAAACCATTGCGTGAACGCAGAAGGGAGTTTTGTTTGAATCCCAAATGGCGCCGTGTCCCCTGTGTAGTGAACTCGTTCTGAGCCCTGTCTTCCTTGTTGAAAAGTAGTACACTACGTTGGCAACAGGGCGCAATTTGGGACACGGACTTTACGTTCCATTTTAATTTGAGTCTAGACATTTTATGACTTTGGGAACTTGCTGTAAACAGGAGAGTTTGTTTAGACATCCGGGGGTCATTCGTAGTTCAACATTTAGCTGGACCTGGAATTCCTCCGTCCACAGAGTCATTGAGCCAGTCCTTCCCGCCGTTCCACAAGTGGATTCCCGTGACAATTGAGGTCACAACAGTATATACCACATTCTTTCCCGGCGGTTTACAAGATCTGACTCTCGCCGCGGCTTCACGCCCACTATACCTATTTTATGAGGTGGTAACCACAGGAAACGCGCTGCTACGCCAACACTCCTCGGTGTAGGAGAACAGATGGATGAACTAGTGCAGAAAGGCCTAATAGACTTCTGGAGAAGGTCACCGTGTGGACCTAGGAGTTGAAAGAACAATAAACAAAATGTGTGTGTTAAATAGTTCACTTATTCTGACCTGGGCCCAGTGTGTACTATAATAATAATAAAAAGGGTTATTACACACACACACATCCAGTGTGTACTATAATAATAATAAAAAGGGCTAGTACACACACACACATCCAGTAGTGTACTATAATAATAATAAAAAGGGCTAGTACACACACACACATCCAGTAGTGTACTATAATAATAAGAAAAAGGGCTAGTACACACACACACACACAGCCAGTGTGTACTATAATAATAATAAAAAGGGCTAATACACACACACACATCCAGTAGTGTACTATAATAATAATAAAAAGGGCTAGTACACACACACACATCCAGTAGTGTAGTATAATAATAATAAAAAGGGCTAGTACACACACACACATCCAGTAGTGTAGTATAATAATAATAAAAAGGGCTAGTACACACACACACATCCAGTAGTGTAGTATAATAATAATAAAAAGGGCTAGTACACACACACACATCCAGTAGTGTACTATAATAATAAGAAAAAGGGCTAGTACACACACACACATCCAGTAGTGTACTATAATAATAATAAAAAGGGCTAGTACACACACACACATCCAGTAGTGTACTATAATAATAATAAAAAGGGCTAGTACACACACACACACACACACACACACATCCAGTACTGTACTATAATAATAATAAAAAGGGCTAGTACACACACACACACACACACACACATCCAGTACTGTACTATAATAATAATAAAAAGGGCTAGTACACACACACACACACACACATCCAGTACTGTACTATAATAATAATAAAAAGGGCTAGTACACACACACACACACATCCAGTAGTGTACTATAATAAGGGCTAGTACACAGTGCCCTTCCATACACACACATCCAGTAGTGTACTATAATAAGGACTAGTACACAGTCCCCTTTCACACACACACACACATCCAGTAGTGTACTATAATAAGGACTATTACACAGTGCCCTTTCACACACACACACACACACACACACATCTAGTGGGATTCCCCTCGCTGACCCTCGTCCATACCTTGTCAGCGGGTTGAGGGATGTAGCCTAATGACACTGGTGATGCCCTCTACATATTCCACATGAACAGAATGCTTGTGCAGCGGTCCCTGTGAGTCCCCGTAAGTCCCAGGAGCCGTACAACCCCCCCCATTCCCCAGACACACTCAATCTACCTCCTGCTGGGCACTCGTGCTGAACCCATGACCTCTTCCTCTTCATCCCACTCGCCAACAGTCACAGCGTGCACATTTCCAGTCCACTTAAAGGGAGACCGGGTGTAGGGGGGAGGTGGGGGAGGGCTGAGGCGGGGGTACCCACCCTCTGGCCGTACAGCCGGCCTCTTTCTCATCCCATTGCCAGCCACGTCCCCCCCCCCGCCTCACCGCCCCAAACCTCCAGACCTCGTACGGTGGCTTGGATAGTCTACTCTGAGGTTAATGTACCAAGATACTCCCATTGTCTCTGGACTAATGAACTGTGTTCCCTGCCTGTCCACTTTCATCCAGACACAACGAGAGATGTGAGGGGCGCTAATGTTGCAAATGAAAATCAACACATGTTGGCCGTAAAGTCACTAAGCCATCAACAGTGCGCAAGACGCAGCGTAGACATCAAAAGTAGTGACATTTCGTTGGGATGCTTTTTATGCACCGGTTTTTCCTCATAATATCGGTGTTTAAATTAATGTTCACTTGGAGAAGGTGTTTGTTATCAGAACTGATTCAGACTCGTTATGGTTCGTGTGTATTAACAGGAGGTGGTTGCCGTGTAGATTGTACCATAAAGAACCGTGAGGAAGACCTCTAGTGGAAGACAAGAAAACTGCATGATTATCTTGGCTCTGCCGGCCCACCTCCCGCCAAGTCGGGGGTACATAGTGTCCTCTCTATTGCTCAATGACAGGCTTCAGTTGTTGCCCTGATCTTTATGCCTCCCACAACAGCTCTCTGAGGGCACGGTCGGAATACTAACCAACCGCCGCTGTAATAGCATCAATCAGCGTGTGTTTTCTGCGTCCGTGAATGGAGGTCACATTTACAGACTGAACTGGAAATCGTTCAAGTGCAATGCCAACATTATCCACAGTTCAAAGTGTCCCAATAATTCCGATATAAGGCATCTGGGACATCAATGATGTCACCCACACAGGCCATGTGTTCGTCGTTACACGCTGCCTGCTACATAGTGCGCTAGTTTGGAGCGGAGCACTACAAGGGCTAGTCAATAGTAGTTCACTAAACGGTTGTAGGGGAGGCGAGCTGACGCCTCATTTGTTCCCAGAGGGTAACCCTGTGTTGTATTTGTTTGTCTTTTCCTCCAATATCCCAGATTGCTTTATGACATTGGTATTGAATACCAAACAGCGCTGGCCTCTGCCCCGGTCTATGTTATTTAAGTTGCATTTTAAGTTAATGAAATTATATAAATGGAGTTTTATTATGTGTAGTCTTGCCAGAGTCTTTAGCGGTGTAGCCTTTATCCTGGCAGAGAGATGAGCCATAAAGAGGCAGGTGATTTATCAACTGGATGAACCCAGTCGTGACAGGGAGGTCCTAGTGCCAGCTTTACTATCACTACACTTACAGTAACTGTACTGTTACTGCCATTTACACTACCTACGGTTACTGCCATTTATACTACCTACGGTTACTGCCATTTACACTACCTACGGTTACTGCCATTTATACTACCTACGGTTACTGCCATTTATACTACCTACGGTTACTGCCATTTACACTACCTACGGTTACTGCCATTTACACTACCTACGGTTACTGCCATTTATACTACCTACGGTTACTGCCATTTATACTACCTACGGTTACTGCCATTTATACTACCTACGGTTTACTGGCATTTACACTACCTACAGTTACTGCCGTATTCACTACATACTGTTACTGCCATTAACACAACCACAGTTACTGCCATATACAGTACATATTGTTACTGCCATATACCGTACATACTGTTACTGCCATATACCGTACATACTGTTACTGCCATATACCGCACATACTGTAAATATACCGGCTTCCACAGTTCCTATGGAGGATCCTCTAAGCACTTGGTGAAGAGGACTAGTGATGCACTGTTGCCTTCTTGACAAGTATGTGCTTGGTGTGGTGCGTGTGGTGCGTGTTTCAGGCGTGAAGCTAGGCGGGTCGTAGGGTTAGTGCATAAAGCCGACAGCCTTATTACAGTGTCGCGGTGCCGTGACCTGCGTTCGCTGACCTTTAACCTATGACCTTTCCTGTCATTTATAGTTCTGAGTATCCGCGGTGCCCAGGAGGAGGAGCCGCCAGATGCCCAGCTCATGCGACTGGACAACATGCTGCTGGCAGAGGGCGTGTCCGGACCAGAGAAAGGGGGCGGCTCCGCGGCGGCGGCAGCGGCTGCGGCAGCCTCCGGGGGCGGGGCAGGCTCCGATAACTCAGCGGAGCACTCGGACTACCGAGCCAAGCTGTCTCAGATAAGACAGATCTACCACACAGAGCTGGAGAAATATGAACAGGTGAGGACGGACGCGCCACTCTCAGGAACACCTGTCTCCCACCGGGGTCACCAAGTTCAACCCCGTGACCTAAAGTAGCCGCCCTCTTCATCTCCATCGTCTCTTTGTTTACTGACCCGCCGTCCACATCACTGCGGCAGGCTAACGATGCGCTTGACACCGTTCTAATCCAGCCGTGTCATTTTCGCTACACTACCAGAAACAGTCATTGGGCATCGACAGACGCCACATGGTCGTTTTGATATTTACATAGTGATTAAGAAGTCTTTCGACGCGCAGGCATCCGTTTAAAGTCGCGGAGAACAAAACGTTTTATAGGTTTTTGGTTCTCAGTCTCGTTCCCATCCCGTGTCCATCACATGTCCGTCCTTTACTCCTCTATGTAATTATCCACTGTGCCAATAAATTACACAGAGGGTTCTAGTGCATAACATAATGTCTGTTTACTAACCACTATATACACACACAGTCGAACACTAAGTACTGGCTGGAATGAATGCAGGCTCTGTTTGATGCAAATGTGTTTCCCTGTATAGCCTGTACGCGGCTCACATTTCATTGTATAGCCTCAGACGCGGCTCACATTTCCCATGTATAGCCTCAGACGCGGCTCACATTTCCCATGTATAGCCTCAGACGCGGCTCACATTTCCCATGTATAGCCTCAGACGCGGCTCACATTTCCCATGTATAGCCTCAGACGCGGCTCACATTTCCCTGTATAGCCTCAGACGCGGCTCACATTTCCCTGTATAGCCTCAGACGCGGCTCACATTTCCCTGTATAGCCTCAGACGCGGCTCACATTTGATTGTATAGCCTCAGACGCGGCTCACATTTGATTGTATAGCCTCAGACGCGGCTCACATTTCATTGTATAGCCTCAGACGCGGCTCACATTTCCCATGTATAGCCTCAGACGCGGCTCACATTTCCCATGTATAGCCTCAGACGCGGCTCACATTTCCCTGTATAGCCTCAGACGCGGCTCACATTTCCCTGTATAGCCTCAGACGCGGCTCACATTTCCCTGTATAGCCTCAGACGCGGCTCACATTTCCCTGTATAGCCTCAGACGCGGCTCACATTTCCCTGTATAGCCTCAGACGCGGCTCACATTTGATTGTATAGCCTCAGACGCGGCTCACATTTCCCTGTATAGCCTCAGACGCGGCTCACATTTCCCTGTATAGCCTCAGACGCGGCTCACATTTCCCTGTATAGCCTCAGACGCGGCTCACATTTGATTGTATAGCCTCAGACGCGGCTCACATTTCATTGTATAGCCTCAGACGCGGCTCACATTTGATTGTATAGCCTCAGACGCGGCTCACATTTCCCTGTATAGCCTCAGACGCGGCTCACATTTCCCTGTATAGCCTCAGACGCGGCTCACATTTTCTCCATACAGAACAGTAGCATGTCGTCTGTAGACAGGGTTGCCATCCTAAGACACACACATACAGTTTTAGTACGGGGACTAGATGCTGATCTTGGGTCAGTTTAGCATTTTTTCCCACTATAGCGGACCCTAAGGTTAGGATCTGGGGGCATGAAGCTGATCCTAGATCTGTGCCTAGGGAAAAATTTCCCCAGAGCCACATTGGAGCGTCAGGGTTGTTGATTAGGGAGTAGTGTGACATGCTTACAATGTACTATATATAATTCCTTATGTAATATATATGTAATATACTGTATTTAAGATGGTATCCCAGTGCGGATGGAGGGGGGAGAGTTACACAGGGAGTCATGGCAACGGAAACAAGGTACTCTTCTACTGCAGACCACTGCCTTCCCATACACTATGTAGATAGTCAATATCATTCATTTATCAACATTATTATTTCACTTTGGTTTGTCGGTTTACCGAATAAATAGATTGCCTCTTGATTCAGGACAAGTCTTCCACGAAGCCGCGTTCTCAGTCACTTGATCCGTTTAGAAACCAACGTGAACTGGACTCCCGTGTTTTCAGTTGCACACAGGAGCTTCCTGGCCCGACATTTAAAAGCACACAAGCGCACCATGTGAGATAGTGAACAGACTGCCACTGTCAGCGTCAGGAGTAGAAACTGGATGGCAACTCAGTCTTGTGAATCGGTAGCGTTGCCTAAGCTGAACTAATACTATAACTCACCCAATGTTAGCCATGCTAACAGCTTTACAGTTTTTTTTTTTACTGTGTTCATTTTGCCATTCGTACGAGAGGACAGAAATGTCTGGCCGTTTCAAATCCGAGATAGTCTGTCCATCCTGTTTCTTGAGTACCTCAGGTACAGCAGGATTCTATCCCAACTGCCAGGTGATACTCTAATCCAACACACATGGTTCCTTCAGGTCAGTTAAGTCAAAGTGCCTTTGCAGCATTCCAGGACCAGGCCCGCCCACCACAGTAGAATGATCAGATGTCATTTGAACTCCCTCTAATGTGTTTGATAGGCATTGGCCCACACACACACACACACGTGCATGCGCACACGCACGCGCACACACACACGCACGCGCACACGCACACACACACATACACACACGCGCAAACACACACACGCACACACACGCACACGCGCACACGTGCACACGTGCACACGCACACACGTGCACACACACACCAGGAAATGTTTCTGTTCGTCGTCTGTTTATTTTGACTGATGTGTTCATGATGACATGAAGTGCATCCAGGAGTTCTCCCCTCTGAGCATGGGGACTCAGTGAACTGCTGGTTTTGATATTTCACCCGGTAGTTAATTGCATTCACCTGGTGTACCAGGTCCCGGTCAGTCTCTGATTAGAGGGTTGGAAGGAAAACCTGCAGTGCTCTGTGTCCTGACACTCGGATTTGAAAACCCCTGAGTGGAACTGAGTCAGAGGGCTTTACTGTCATCCCCAATGCACATCTGTATGACATCATGACCCGCCTATATCCCGTTATATATGTTCATTAGATATAGTGTCACTGTCGTCCCCAATGCACATCTGTATGTCATCATGACCTGCCTATATCCCGTTATATATGTTCATTAGATATAGTGTCACTGTCGTCCCCAATGCACATCTGTATGTCATCATGACCTGCCTATATCCCGTTATATATGTTCATTAGATATAGTGTCACTGTCGTCCCCAATGCACATCTGTATGACATCGTGACCTGCCTATATCCCGTTATATATGTTCCTTAGATGTAGTGTCACTGTCGCCAACTGCCTTGTCGCTTTTCATTCATATCCTGCTGCTTTGGCAGACATTGTTTTCATGTCAATAAAGTGTTGACGGGAAGAAAGAGGCATAAAGGAATGAGACGAGCTGAGAAACAAGGAGAGAGAGAGAGCACGATGGTTTGATAGGACGGGAAGACGGGAAAAGACAGGGAGAGAGTGACAGAGGCATGCTGTATCACGTCAGGTTCACGTCTGGTGTCACACAAGAGGATGACTGTAGCATCATGGCATGTTCGCCTCTCAAGCCGCTCGGCTGCCGTGAGAAGGTATTCTGCCAGTCAGCGGAGACTAGCAGCTGTCATTTGTCCGTGTCTCCAACCTGATAGACACCACTTACAGTTGTTATCTCCACTTGCGTTTAATATAGAAGTATCAACTGTGATATCCCCGCTGGCCTCACGACATGAAAGCGTTCCGAAGAACCACATCCATCAACACTGCTTTATTTCCATACCTGCGTCTCCTTTTTGTCTTTTTGTGAGACATTGTTTTGGGTGCTGTGTTTGATGTCACCGCATGTGCTCAGTGCAAATGCTAGCGTACACACAGCCCGAACAGCCGCCATTACATGCTAGTGTACACACAGCCCGAACAGCCGCCATTACATGCTAGCGTACAAACAGCCTGAACACCAACCATTACATGCTAGTGTACACACAGCCTGAACAGTCGCCATTACATGCTAGAATACACACAGCCCGAACAGCCGCCATTACATGCTAGCATACACACAGCCCGAACACCAACCATTACATGCTAGTGTACACACAGCTTGAACAGCCGCCATTACATGCTAGCATACACACAGCCCGAACAGTCGCCATTACATGCTAGCGTACACACAGCCCAAACACCAACCATTACATTACCCTCCTGGCGAGGTCGCCATGGGCAATCTCACCAAACAACATCTATATTGACTGTCTGGATAGAATAACTGAACTAACTCTAAACCTACTCTGCTCAATGGCTCAGAAGCAAACGTACCAGGCCGGACGACTCTCTCTCTGACGGGCCCCTCTCTTCTCTCCCCGTCCCCCCGTCTTTCCCTTGTCACAGGCGTGTAACGAGTTCACCACCCACGTGATGAACCTCCTGCGGGAGCAGAGCCGCACGCGACCCATCTCCCCCAAGGAGATCGAGCGGATGGTGGGGATCATCCATCGCAAGTTCAGCTCCATCCAGATGCAGCTGAAACAGAGCACCTGCGAGGCCGTCATGATCCTCCGCTCCCGGTTCCTCGACGCCAGGTGTGTTTATACAAAGTCGTTGTGTATGTGCGATGTATTGGTCACCTCGCACAGCTAGCAGCTAGCAGCTAACTAGCTACGGTGTGCTCTCTGGGATAACTGGGATGTTCACGGGACATATACAGTGCATTTGGGGCGAACACATACGGCGGTGGGTGCATGGACTGTCCTCCCAGAGCTCCATATTGCTAAATGTTTCCCTTTTCGTAATGTGATAACTTCTGCCTTTTGATGCTTTTTTCTGGATTTGCATAAATCTCTCGGTGCATGTCTGAGGCGTAATATTTAAATGAGTGCTCACACAAAGCTCCCGTATATTCTTTCGCAAATGATCGCTCGGCTGGTGGTGGCGGTGGAGGTGGTGGTGGTGGTGGTTGTGGTACTGTAAGCGGTGGAATGGAAGGAGAGAACCGGGTGAAACGGCTTTTAGTGACAGCGAAAGAGAGAGAAGGAGCCAGGGGAAAATGGGAGACATAGAATGAGAGAGGGAGAGAGAGAGAGAGACAGAAAGAGAGACAGAGGGAGACAAAGAGCGGGAGCAGAGAGAGACGGAGAGGAAGAACGTCTGCCTGTCCCCAACAGTCCCAGCTGTACTGATTAATCCACAGCCTGCCAGGCTTTCCCCAGCGCCACGCTGTGCACATTTCCATATTCTCGAGCTCGGGTTCACGGGAGTGGGGGGACGGAGACTTGAGATCAAATCCATTATGCCAGCGAGTTGACGCGACGCACGGCGAGGCGAGCGTTTTAAAGTGTTTCCTTCCCGTCTCATGCTAAGCCCTCTCGTGAGACGCGCGTCGTGCCGACGCGGTTGGAGACGGAGGAGGAAGAGACGGGGGGGTCAGCGAGCTGGAATCAACGCCTTGTCATGTTTGCAGCACCTCGTCTGGTCTTTTATAATGAAGCGTGGTGTTCTCTCATTTGTCAGGGTGTGCGGCCAGTGTTTTATATCCGTTTGTGAGCCTTGGCAAAAAGACACGCGCCACGTTTGTAACTGTTCAGTCAGCTGTGGTGAATGAAGTGGCAGACGTTTTGAAACGGGTGACAGTTCCATTTATTATTCGTGTCCCCGGTTGTGCTTGTTTCTTCTGGTCCCAGCTAACCCATTTCTGTCGTTCTCCGTGTAGACGGAAAAGACGGAACTTCAACAAACAAGCGACAGAGATCCTGAACGAGTACTTCTACTCACACCTGTCAAACCCGTATCCCAGTGAAGAGGCCAAAGAAGAGCTGGCCAAGAAGTGCTCCATCACAGTTTCACAGGTACAGCACAGCGCCACCTGCTTGCAGGAAGACCACAGTACATATATGGGAGAGGATGAATAGAGACACTAGTGGATTGTGAATTTGAATATCAGAGATTATATGAACATAATGCATTTTTTCCTTATTCATAGGCATGACCACAAGGCACTTAAAATATCGAGCCAAACAGCAGTAATGTTATGTGTGTTCCTTATCTATCATTCGGGAACGGCTAATCCAGTGAAATGGTACATGCCAAATTATTTGGTGGATTCATTTGGCCGTTTGCTTGATGAAAGCCACATGCTGCAGGGTCTAAATGATTAGTTTCCTGAAGTGCGCAAGAGCTCTTTTTAACCAGAGCCCAACGTGAATATTTGGGCGTTATTTGGGACTAAACCATTGTGTTCTCGGGTGCGTAATAAAATAGCATGTTTACCTGCTTGCTCGCTGCGGTTTGTTTTAAACTTTTGAAACGGGATTGATTTGATTTTCGTTTTAATATTGTTTATCATTAGCGCTAGCTGGCTTATCACAGTAATTTCATCAGGGAGCCCATTAGCTGTAATGGGTGTTAGCTAGCGGATCATGGATATTGACTGATTGTGCTAGCGTGTGCTCTGATGATAGCCGCAGTCATACTGACATAATGAGACTGTTATTGGCAATCATTCCCGTCTGCCACTAATGTGGATTCACAGCACTGGTCTACGAAGCAGGCAGTAACAGTTACCCCCACAAAGGTTGTTTCCCAAATTACATCCTATTCCACATGTCATGCAATACCTGTCGGCTGTAGTAGTGCCCCATGAAGCAAATATGGTTCTATTTAGGCCTAAGCTTAAGTCTTACTTCATTGTTGCTCTCAGACAGTGCCGGGCCACGGGTGTGGTTAATCATTTGTGTACGAAAGCGTTTACAATTTGCGCGCAATCTGCACAGGTCTCCAATTGGTTCGGAAACAAAAGAATCAGATACAAGAAGAACATCGGAAAGTTCCAGGAAGAAGCCAACATGTACGCAGCCAAAACGGCGGTCAACGCGACCAACGTGTCCTCGCACGGAAGCCAAGCCAACTCGCCCTCCACACCAAACTCCGCAGGTGAGATTAGACGACACGGTTCACGGTAGGCCTCCGTTCTTCCTGAGCGCACCACGTCGAACACACGTTTCCATGTCAAAAAGAAAATCCAAAAAGGCTTTGTAGGAGGGACGGAGACGCCACGTACTAGTCTCACAGTGCTGTCCTCCCTCTTGACCCGGTTTAAACACTTCTCCTATTGTACCCCAACATTTGCTCTTTTAGCATCAGACGGTTTTATTTCTGTTGTACCATTCTCATTGACTAAATGAATCGATCCATTCATCTGGTTCACCGTGAACACATTGCTGACAGTACCTGTATAACATATCACAACACGGCGTTTGAACACTTCCTCTAGTCCACGAACAGCCGCAAAACACACAAGCTTGACCCGTCTCTCCAGCAGCTTTATGCTGTCGCTCTAACACACATTAACACCCTGTGCACCGGGGCTCTAACTCTAACTCAAACTCCGGCACGATTTCGAAGCTTTTCCGTAGCGCTTACGTGCCGCCCCGTCGGCTGGCCACACCGCATGCCGCTCCTCCGCGCGTCAGCCTCCTCTGCTCGCTCCCCTCTGCTCTGTGATTCCAGTGCTGCCTCTCTCCTCTTCCAGGTTCTGCTGGCTCTTTTAACATGTCAAACTCTGGGGACTTGTTCATGAGCGTGCAGTCTCTCAATGGGGACTCGTACCAGGGGGCTCAGCTGGGAGCCAATGTGCAGTCACAGGTAGGGCCCTACAACTAAGCAATGCCGAAGGCGCCACTGTAGGAACGGAGCCAGCTCCCTAGAGCAGCCCTTGTTATGTATGTCAATGGGCCCCTCAGTCTGTACCCTCTGGTGTTCACCTCACTATGGGGCCCCAACCCCACCCCCCCTAAGGGGCCTCCACCGATTTGTTGCGCTGTACGAGTGACAGTAACGGTGAGAACGATGTAATGCTCTCCGCAACTACCGGTAGATAGTCATTAACTCATCCCTGTGTTGTGAACCAGTAGTAGTATGCTGTCGTGGTGGTCTTGCTCTGTGTCCATGGCTGGGTGTGTTCCATGTGTTTCTTCTTCATTCCCGCCGTCTCGGTTTTTTCCCTCTGCCTTTTGTCTCGCGGCGCCGTTCGTGTCTTCGCCTCCCCCGTCTCTGACCTTGCCTTGTCTGTGTTCCTCTGTTCTGTTTCAGGTGGATACCCTTCGCCATGTTATCAGTCAGACAGGCGGCTACAGTGAGGGCCTCACGGCCAGCCAGATGTACAGTCCTCAGGGCATCAATGTAAGGAGAGAGAAAAAACACACAAACTGTTTTTTTTCCGGGGGTTCTGTTTTCGCCGACCAATTATTTCAGAGCCATAGGGCTCGGAATGCCACTTAAGCACGACTTGTCTGCGTTCCGTGTCCGCGGTCGCCTAGTTGATTGCTTATGTATCAGTCGCGCCACGGGCGGCACGCCGGCCAGCGGAGCTCTGGAACGACTATACGCGAGCGGAGCGGCCGGCGGAGCCGGTCACGTCCAATCAGCTCTCGCGAACCACCTGTCCTGCAGCCGCTCGCGGCCACGGAGCAGGGCGGGACAAACAGGTGACACGTTCCGTACTCTGATTAAAACAACAACGGAAGACTCTGAAAATAAAAGGAACCAAAGCTCTACCCTGAATAGCATATCACATGTGCATGTCACACGGCCGTATTTCTATCACGTCCTGTTGTATTAGTATTTCTTTCGGATGGGAGGGGTTGGTGGGGGTGTTTGCATGTGTGTTTCTGGTGAGTGGGGCGGGGGGGGTGTGGGGGGGGTTAGCTGGCGGCTAGCAGCGGGGAAATTCACAGCGACAAGCCGTGTCGCGAAAGTGAAAATCGATAAGACAGACACAAGGACGGCGCGTCGTGGGCTCGGGACAGCAATCCGAGCGCGTTGCCCGCGTCACGCTGCCGCCACACTAATGGCCCTGACAGCGAGCGGCGACGGCCCGGCGCACCGCAAGCCGGGACGAGAGAGGGCGTCGCGGTGGCACAGCCGCGCGGCCCCGGCTGCCCGTCACAACGCCTCGCTCGTCGTGCCTCAGCGGCCGTATGGTAATGAGACAAAACACAAAGTAAAAAAATAACATCTATGTGTTTGTGTATTCAGATCGCCTCTGGTTCCTTGGCAAGCACACCGCCAGTCTCCCATCACCCTGAGAGAGCCGCTAACGTATTCAAGCCCTGTTCTCAGAAAGCTATCTGACCTTGTGAATTATCCTCGGACACCTGCGCGATACGCGGCGTTAAAATATTTCGCAACATGCTCCGTTTTACACATTTTCATAGCCTTTTGAAAAAAATTATCTTAGCCGTGGTTTTCTCTCAAGAAAAATTGCACAGCCTCTGGTATTTTGGATGCCCTGATTATTGACCATATCGTTGACATTTTCTTATTGCCAGTTGCCGTGTCATTTAACATAGCGAGGACACGTGATCGTGTTTAAGCAGGTAACACCAGCGGAGTTTTAAACCTTCCCATACCTGTTTGTCTGGGTCAGGGTCAAAGCATTCGCATTCTGTTGGTGAGCTGTTAGCGTAGCACACTAGCCTTAATAGGAAGCTAACCATGTGTTCAGCTAATATGCTATTCCTGCATTCTAGTGTTTCCGACGCGTTTCTGTTGGTGAGCTGTTAGCGTAGCACACTAGCCTTAATAGGAAGCTAACCATGTGTTCAGCTAATATGCTATTCCTGCATTCTAGTGTTTCCGACGCGTTTCTGTTGGTGAGCTGTTAGCGTAGCACACTAGCCTTAATAGGAAGCTAACCATGTGTTCAGCTAATATGCTATTCCTGCATTCTAGTGTTTCCGACGCGTTTCTGTTGGTGAGCTGTTAGCGTAGCACACTAGCCTTAATAGGAAGCTAACCATGTGTTCAGCTAATATGCTATTCCTGCATTCTAGTGTTTCCGACGCGTTTCTGTTGGTGAGCTGTTAGCGTAGCACACTAGCCTTAATAGGAAGCTAACCATGTGTTCAGCTAATATGCTATTCCTGCATTCTAGTGTTTCCGACGCGTTTCTGTTGGTGAGCTGTTAGCGTAGCACACTAGCCTTAATAGGAAGCTAACCATGTGTTCAGCTAATATGCTATTCCTGCATTCTAGTGTTTCCGACGCGTTTCTGTTGGTGAGCTGTTAGCGTAGCACACTAGCCTTAATAGGAAGCTAACCATGTGTTCAGCTAATATGCTATTCCTGCATTCTAGTGTTTCCGACGCGTGTCGATATCCTTGCTTCTCTGCAGCATGTTACAACAGAACGTGTTATCAACGACTGGGTTACCACAAAAAGCTGTCAGATTAGCGACGATATATAACCTTTGTGTTACATTGAAGAGAATAAGAAGCTCAAAAAGGACAATTTCTCGTCTATCTGTGTAGAGAGTAAAGGAGCAGATGGATCATTTGTTTTCTGGTGGGCTTCAGTAGTAATTACAGTTTGGGAAGAGAAAGACTGAGACATTTTAAGACATTTCTTTTCCCTCCGTATTTGATTACAGACTTTCTTCTGGCTGAAATAACAGGCTTTGAAATCAAAGGCTGTCAAGGACCATTTCCTGTTTTTCTGATGGCATGAAATTTGCTTTTAATACACCAAATGCTCTTTAGAAGGCCTGTCTTTGGGATTGGAAATGGCTTGTGCGTCTCGCGTTGTGTTTTTAATTCGGTCGCCTCGCGTTATCATTTATCATAATGTATTCCACTGAAGAGTGCTCCCTCACTTTTGTTAAGGTCCTTTAACTGAGACATTTGCACTGTTATTATGTGTGTCAATAAATGTCAAAGGCATTTGTGTCGACTCCGGTAAAACAGGACAGCAGTATTGCTTTTGAAGCAAAGCCAAAATTGCCTTCAATATATACAGTCAATAATACAATACCGTATTTAATGTGATTGGAAGATGTGATTGGTGATTAAAATATTTTTTTGCTCTTCAGATCAGACAACAGTACACATTGGGATAATCCCATCCGGAAATATGTGTCACTGTAATATGACTGGATTTGTTTTCTTCCAATGCCCCGTTGTCGTGAAGCTTTACTGCACTGTAGGTTTTGTTGGGGCTTGTTGCTGAGGCATTAGTAAAGCCCGTACCGTAGCCACGAACGCCCCAAGGCATCACAGATATGGCCCTCAGTTCTGCGGATAAGATTATACGATAAAGTTATTGAACTAGATAATAAATATGTACCCTGAGACGAAAATAGCTTGAAGAAACGAAGACGCGCGAACCCAATGGTCTACGGAGAGTATGATAGTGGCTCTGGGTTTAATGTCGCTCTCTCTCTGCGTTTCTCTCTCAGGCAAACGGAGGCTGGCAGGATGCTACCACCCCCTCATCAGTGACATCGCCCACAGAAGGACCCGGAAGTGTTCACTCCGACACGTCCAACTGAACCTCCTCCAATCAACCCCCCAACCCCCACCCCCAAGCGCACTCCCTCCATCGGCCAGCCGACCAATCAGAACGCCTTTAGGACTGCACAAGTTACACACACCACACTGGTCACTGGTGGGGACTACCGAACAGAACCACATCACCACCGTAGACAGCCGTGTTGTGTCCCACATATACCCCTAACAACTAACCATGACCCGGGCTCGTCACTAGCCTGTCCTGGGGACTCTATTCTCCTATCCATCTCAATTCACTTTCTGTCTGTGGGCACTATGTTCGCCAGATATCCACGTTGCCTCTGTCTGTCCACGTGACTCATAGCACAGCAGGCAAACAGTGACACCACGCAGATACGATATGGCCCTTATATTGTTGATCGAAACACTACCTCTATTGAAAATAACAACAACAGCTGAGAACCATGACAGCGGGAAATCTTCTTAAAAAGCATTGTTTCTAAAAACATTTTAATTAGCGGTACTGACAGTAGCTCGCTGGGTCCTCTTGTCCTGTCTCAATCTTTGTACTCCTGGCAGTTTTGCCTTTGCGACCCTGTTTAACTTAATTTACAACCGTTTAGAAAAATATACACGGATTCTGTTGTGCCAAAGTTCAACACAGGAAGTGAAATCTGAATAACACTACAGTGTCCTTGTCATTGGACATTTCATATAGATAAAGTAAATTAGTCATTAACGAGTAATAGTACTTATTCCATCTCATGTAAGTAGCAAATCAACAGGTTTCTTCAAAATGAAGATACAACGTCTTCTCTTAAATTTAGGCATCTTGTTTCCACACTTCTCCAATGGGCAATAAGATATTAATACACTTTTTTAACGCAATAATGATCGCCTATGTTTTCTGCTCATATTGAATGCAGCGAAGCGTGTCTGATCATGTCACCACAACGCATTTGCAAATGTATACGAGTAACAGGTGTGCTGATGGATCATGGGAATTCTAGCGACTAGACTTCAAACAATTCCTTTACATATTGTTTCTAGTCACTAGCGAATCCAGAGACCATTAGCATGCGGTTTGAAAACATTTACCCAGAACACTTGAACAATGAGTACATTAGCAGCATCAACTCGAATAGGTCAATATGTCTTTGAGCACAGTCTGTTGCCGTGGTTATCCTGGGGAAGGTGACATTTGCATAATTCAGAGAGACCAACACAGTGCAGAGGACACACATGACTGGTCATTCTATATAATCTTCACCGTGTATTGGAAATAATGTGTGTACAATACATACATACATAGGTACATACACTGCCACTATCACAATCACTGTACATCACTATAGCCAAATACTGCTGGTAACCAAAATCACTTGTGCAAGGTGTATGTGTGAACAAACAGCATTTTAACATACTTTTATTCAGATTTTTGTACAGTACATCAACGTAGTCACTGAATACGTGACAAGACGTGATTCTGAGATTTCACTCTGCGACCCCCTTCGTTTAGTCTTACTGTTGTTCTTTAGCTTTTAAACTAGCTCTTACGTGTGTATTTCTGTCCAGTTACGATCATCATGACTGAGTTTGATTTTGTCAATTCAACCACATCACATCATTCTTCGTCTACAGTTTGGTTATCAAGGTTGGTCTCTAATTATTCTTATACTGCAAATTACTCTTTGCATAATACTCAGTCCTAGTTACGCAAATAAATCCAAAATGTAAAATAAAATGTGTTAATTTTGTTGTATCTGATTGATTGATTTGAGGTGCACGGTTTGCACACACAGAAATACACAATGCCCTTGGCCGATTCAACATATCACTGTACACTCGTAGAAGTGTCTGGAAGAACGTTTTAGGATTTACATTTTTTTCAAAGCAGCAGCGCTTTTCCAGTTCAACAAGGCTCATTTTAAAAGTGTGATCTTATTGTGATGGGAGGGGCTTTATTTTTTTTAACATTTATAATAAAATATTGTACATATTCTAGTTAAACATTGGAGGCGTGGCTTATTGAAGTTATGGCAAAAAAAATGACCACCCGTTGGTATCTGTCATTTCTGTTCATTTTGAAGATTACAAATCACCCATTTAACTTCAGCATTGGTTTACATTATAATAATGAAGAATTTGTTACACAATTTTTCCAATTTTTTTTACACCCTATTATCTGTGGTCGTCTCACTGCTACCTCCAATGGATTCGGGAGAGTTGAAGATTGCATCAATCATTCCCCCATCCATGACACGCCATGATGCTTTTTTCATGAGAAGGAAGTCACATGGGTTCAACACGCAACTATACAGTCACTCACGCACAAAGCTCCCATCTAGCTACTTTGTATTGCCCATTTGCATTTCCCATGAGCTAATTAGCCACATTTCAACTAGCAACACAGTCAGCCCTTGGTGCACCTTAAACCACAGCACCACATGTTAGTCTTACACATTTTACATTAGAACTCAGTTGATATTGATCATGGAGTACTGATAGCAATGCCACCCATTTCAACTTTAAATGGGTTCTTCAGGAACTCATACAATTATATTCCTCTCATTGGTGCTATATATGTGTTAGTATTCAACCTTTACATGAACAGATTAACTGAAATGACAAATACTTAAAAAGTACGCCTTAAAGCCACGCCCCTACAAACATACCCGTCTCCTTTAGAGTTCTTCCAGAACGATTAAAAACGAAGGTACAAATATGACACTGTGACTATCACGGTTCCTTCAGGATCTCCAGGGTTCATCGCGTCACCACTAATCTGAAAGTGTTACATCGCTTTGATACCAAAAGTAACATTGGATCAGCTTTAACAACTAGACTTAGTTTGTTTTGTAAAACTGTTTTTTTGGGGGAAATGCAAACATCTCTTTAGGTTTCTTGTCTCTGTACTTAAAACCAAATATGCTCACATATAGAAATTAAATGGTAAAGAACGAGGGCTCAATTCAATCAAACACACTGTGCATCATTTACACTGCAAGCTGTTTTCCAGTAGTCAAATTAGCTCACAGACATGTCTTGGGTAACGTACAAAAAGCAAAGATGTAAATACTGCAATACTGGTTGGAATGAATAAGGCTCTAACTCTGATGTCACACAGACAAATTCAGATGTTGTTGGGATACATTTCTATGTCCTAATAACAAAACATAATTAATTTCCTTGGATACGGGATTAAAAGTCTATGATATTTTGTTTTCTTTTGCCATCATAATGTGAATCAGCGCAAGAATGCTTTATATATATGTAGCAACTTTTTTCTTGTCTTTTTGTTATTGGACAGGATCCATTTTGAAACAAAGCCGCTTGAATGAACATTTGACACTCGCAGACAGAAAGGAGATCTTTTCACATTAACAATATAATGAATTCACATTATACTTTATAAAGCGTTTAAGATAAGCAGGTTTAAAAAAATGGGTAGTGTCTCGTTAATTAAAGTTGATGTGAAAAGATATCGAGAACAGCAAGTTTTTAGCCTAACGAAAACCATATAATGTCAATATAAATATAAATTTTACACGATGCCATATCATAACAAACATTTGTATAGATAGCAACACTACCACACAGCTCAATACACCTTGGACTGAACTTAGCTCTTCTTTCAAAAACAACACACTTGTACACTGTATATTTGATATATTGTCTTCTACTTTTTTGTTAATATTAAAAAAATGTGCTTCATTTGCTCCCAGACCCAAAAGTCCAGTCAATAGAAAACACAAGAATACCATACCAGGGGTTTGTGACATTAGCGAGCTATACTGTCTTTTAATCTCCATTTTCAATAAATATTATTCATTTTTTCATATGACCAGCAGAACAGTAGCATTTGTGATACATTGCTTTCTAAAAAAACTTTCCTCTACTTTTCTCATTGCCTGGACAGGAGCATCATTTTATGAAAAGCTGTATGTAATGGTGCTTTTAGTTTTTCAACATAATAGGACATAAAACGACTTAAAAAAAGAATGAAACTGAACAATTTGTAAAACATCAAATGTTTTCTTTGTTGCATGTTTTTTGTTCCTCAATAAAATAGCGTCCTGTGTTTTTGAATGTTACTTCTTTTTTTTATAAAGATTTCAAAGAAAAATCATGGAGCCTTTTTCTTAACAAACTTTTAAGGTCTCTGTGTGTGTTGAAAAAGGTCTACAAATGGAAAGCGCAAAACTATTGTCTTTTTAATGACAATTTGAAACCTGTTTTCTGTGGAGAAAAAACATTGTTAACAAAGTGTAGGTTTTATGGTCTCTTTCTTTGTACTGGTAATGCATATTCCAAATAAATTGTTTCATTTGTCGCAAACCTTTGTATTGTCCATTGATTTTCACACACATAGTATGGAGATCAAGTGCTTAAATTCACACATTATTCAACAGAGGCAATTCTGAATTTTTTGGTCACACCATTCAGCTTTTGAGCGAAGACAGTAGTGTGGAGGCAGTTGACCGAAAACAGAAATCCCGGTCTGAATTTGACAAGTCTTTTTTTGGCACCGTGTCTTGGTGTTGTTTTTTCGACTACAGACTTCAGGGTCAAGGTCGTGGGTTACTGTAGGACACAAGTTAACACTTTCTCGACTTGTCAGTCCACCTCTGGATAGCTTCACACATCACACTTCAGAAACGTGCTACAACATCCGGGGCACTTTCTCACTGCGTCAAACCTGGGGTGAGCCGAGAAGGGTGTGAAGGGGACATTTTCTCGGTTTTCTGAGTGAAAGCTGTGCGCTCACGGCGAGCCGACAGACATTGCTTTTCCCCCGTCACCCCCACACACGCAGCACAGGGAGCCTCCCAGCCACAGTAAACGTGCAGTCCCTGAGAGAAACGGGGTGCACACTTATCTCCTCCTTCCAGATAAATGAGACAGGATGTCTGATTCTTCTCGTCCAATTCACCCGTCTCTTTTTCTTCGTGATCATAAAGGACGGGAGAAAAGGGGGTTGAAATATAAAACACCAACTTTTGGATTAGACTAAAGGCAGGGTTTCCGGGGACAATCGGAGAAAGCAGACAAATCACACAGCGTGACAGAGACTGTGGGAGTGACACATGCAAACCTGATCAGAAATAATTACACGGAGATGTCTCCTTGTTCGTATCAAAGGCTTTCTTGTAGGCTGTGTTAGGAAGATGAGAGAAAAAAACTGTTGGACGAGCACTGAATGCTGTAATATATTCACCATGGCTTTACAAACCAAAAAGGCATTGTGAGTTTAAGTAATTACTGTACTTGGTTCTCGGCAGCCTTTCTAAAAGGCATTCATCCCATACTTAGTAGAAAATCAGTTGCACTTTCCATTCAACCGCTTTAGTCATTAGCAAATAGCCCTGGTTAATGGATTTGGCTTGTGTCTAGCTGCCCATATCTACTGTGTAAAAGCTATACTACTGAATACACAGTATATCAAAATTAAATATCAACGTGCTAATGTCTTATCGTTTTCTCATAAATATGCAATAGGCACAATCTCTTCGAACACTCCTCGGTTTTTAGGTGGTATTTAATATGTCAACATCTATCTAGAAGGGCATGCTTTATGCAGAGTATTTTGAGAAATGATAGCAATATAAGATAGTTCTGTCGCCATAAATGCCTTTTACTAGCTGCACTTAATGATTTCTTGAAGTATTTTCCATTTTATTTTCCATTTTATTTCAAAGCAACAAATGTGCATTTGCATTTACAACTCCTTTTTCATAGGATGTGAGCCTAGATCTTTGATACTTCTGTACATCCTGTGGACAAACTAGGCCACACTTATTGACGGAGAGATGGTGCCTGCAGGTAAGAAGGATTAAATTAAATAAGAGACCAATAAGAACCGCTGGTCACCATTTAGTTTACCATTTACCATCGATGTCTTCTCATTTTAAGCATTAGGTTTGTGTGTGATTTCCTCTGCAGAGTTCAATTGCACTTATTTGTTTAGGACTTTGGGAGAATAGCAACACTGCCTGATCCACACCATTCAAATCAAGGTAGGTCTCATTTGAAGAGCGTTTCGTGCTTAAACCCCCCCCATTGTCAGTCAGCACAAAACACAGACATTAAATAGAACGATAAACATACATTGTTTGTTTAAATCGACAGCAATGCCAGCTTGTGTGAAATACTTTTACAGAGAGACCAGAAACCAGACAGGGTTTAAGGGGTTAAGTGGGATATTGTTGAACTGGAGGTCAGGAGATCGTGATGTTGTATAGGGAAAGGTCTTGGTGAGTCTGGGTGAGTGGCGTGGGGTGATAATGAGAAGACAGTTGGAAAATGACACCATATAATGAGAAAGATATTTCAGTCTTGACTGACAGGCTGTTGGTGTTCGTGCCATTCAATTTCAACATTTTATCTCTTGAAAGCAGCAACTAAGAAAGCTCTGGTTTAGGCGCATAAATCGGAATTAATTAATGTCTAAGTTTCTTAGATTTAAAAACATTTTGCAGGAAGGAATGCCTGCATCTTTCCTCGCCTTTGCCGCTTTGCCACCCACAGATGTGCAATTAATTCTTCTGATCGCTCTAGTCCTGGACGTTTCATATAAAGCTGGCACGTTAGATGCCTTTTGAACAGATTTCACAGATCAGTGTGTCAACATGTTCATTCGTATGACTTAAACCGTGTAACCGTTTTACATTCGGGAGATATGGGCTTTTTAGTGTGGGTGTTTGATGTTCGAGGCTATCACATTACCCGGAAGCTTTCTTAATGAGCCAGATATGTACCTGATCTTTCCCGTCAAGTTTTTCTGTTTTCCTCAAATTGTGCCAACGAAATGCCTCGACCAATATTCCAAACAAACTCATATGAAAAAGACCATAACGAACTGAGAAGTGATCAACACGTTCCTCTATAGATAATCAAGAAAATAAACTATATTTATAAAAAGGTCCTTTGTATTTTTGGGGAACAGTCATTTTCAGAGAAGAACATGGAAAAGGAGTAAGATGTCAAATTCAGTGTGTGTTAACGTATAGATAAGCCATACATTATCATATCCCGCTAGATATCCTCTATCTCTGTTTGAGTCTGCAGGACTCTGTGTGTATGTCTTTAAGCACAAAACCTGTAGATAAACAATATGTCATTATCCTGCAAAAAGAATTGTGAGAATGGTCAGAGACAGGGTCTCAATCACTCAATTATCTATTGGTGCTTGGCTTTTCCATGAACTTGCACTCTATGTAGAATAAAGGTGCAAAAGACTATCATTTTTTAATTTCCAACTACGATGTGAAGCGCTACTGACCCCTCTTGGTAAGTTTATGAAGACTAACCTACAATAATATAAAACACAACTTCCCTCCAAAAGTATATACTCACCTTAAGGCAATCAATGTAATAATGAGGTCAGACCTGTATGTACGTAATTCACCAATTAACTTAAAATCACATAGGTTAGCACAAATTCAATTCCTGAGCACGTGTGCCAAATGCCATCACCTTGAATATAGCAAACTGCGATAATCGTGAGCTATAACAGAAATATTAGAGAATTCCTGTGTTCACACATTACTCTCCCATAACCGCTAATTCATTGTGGGTACAGGTCCCGCCAAACCAGAGACAACCTCATTACCTCCATGCTTCTCACACGGTCTACAGGGAGCCTCAAAGAGAAAGCGTTTCAAATCACAAGAAAACACTTAATAGAATAGCGTTAAACAAAGCATTGTAGGGTTCAATCTTTCACATAAAGAGGTAGTTCTCAAAGTCGGGCCCACAGAACACAGCCAAGACAACAGTGATCATCCTGTGTGGTCCATTGTCTACATCTACGTACGGAGTCTGAGCTGGTGCATCTTCTAGCTGTCTAAGCAGAGCCCCAACCAGGCTATGAAGGCTGACACAGTGAGACGTTAGCCCGGCGTAAGACGTGTGTGTGTGTGTATGTGTGTGTAGAGACAGCGAATGTGTGTGTGTGTCAGTGTGTGTAGGACAGAAGCTGTAGGTGTGTGTGTGCGCGCATGTAGGTCACCCAGCGACCTGTGTCGTACTGTGTGACAGCCACAGCATTCATTGTCCCAGCACTGTAGCGCTGACCGCCCAGCGGGAGGTAGGATAGGGATTGGAATGGACAGACCGCAGAAGGGCACAAAGCACTGAAAGGGAGGGGGGCAAAGCACAGAGAGGGAGGGGGGCAGAGGGCATGGAGAGGGAGGGGGGCAGAGCGCAGAAGGGCACAGAGTGCAGAAGCCCCCCACACGTCAGCATGAACTTTCTCATGTTCTCCCTTAACGACTTTGACGTTATCAGGCCAGGCAGAGCGATGTCCGGCCCGATCATTCTCACCAGGCCTACATTATTCATAAAGGCCAGAATGGATGGATGCAGTGAGGTTAGAAGGTAGTGCAGGCGTTCAGAATACTGGACCGGCGACACAACGACTGTTCTCGAACTGAAGCCTTCATATACTTCTAGTTTTTAGAGTACATTGATTAAAACTCGCCAATCTGATTTTATAGTCATTAGCATTTCTTGATAATGCTAAATCAGCATAAACAGCACACAAATTGCATGTATAGAATCCCAATTGAAACTGCTCATTTGAAATGTTCTCCAAGCATTGTCATTAGAGATGCCCTGACCCAGTCATCCGGTCATACCAGCTTGGCCCTTGTCATCATCACGCAGGAATATTTTTTATGCCCATCCAAGACTACAAGAACTTATCATGTAATCTATTCAGACCTTGACATGTGTCTTCGTTAGGAGACAATGTTATTCGCATCCCCTGTGAGTGCTCATAATATTCAGCATATATAAACAATGCAAGACATTATAAAGAAAGACAGTGCCATCTAGAGTTCACAAATGAAAGTACAGATATTAAATATCTACAGATTTCGATTTATTTTATTGAAAGATCACTGCACGAGCACACACATTCACACATCAATTCTTAGATAAACCATATAGGACTCATGAAGGTGTTTAACCAGTAATAAAGAGAGCATCTTATCGGTTGTAAGGATGCATTGAGGAGGCGGCCTTGATATTAGTCTTGATGTTGCTTGGCATTTTTCCTGAAAAAAATAAAACAATACCAAAGTGTTACAAAAACATGCCTTTAACACCTTTGGATTAGGGTCTATTGTCAATGAGATTCTGGAGAAGGAATACCCACCGCACTTATTATTCTGGTAAATAGAACACTAATACACACAAAGCAATATTACAGACCAAACGACATCCGAGAGCTTGGTACCTGGCTGTTGCTGAGGAGCCCCAGGTCCCATGCCTTGTAGCTGGCCTGAGCCCCCACCAACAGTGACCTGCTGTAAAGAGGGACCTCCACCCATCATGTTCCCTTGTCCGGGATGTCCCGGGGCCACAGGTCCAGGGGGCCTGCACTTTGAAAGCCCCTTTCCAAAACCCACCGCTGCCACAAGTGCGTTGGTGTCCGCTGGGTTAAAAGACTGTTTGTTCAGCCGAAGTGCTGAAACATACAACGCATAAGAACTAAACACACAATTGATGAACTGACACCAAACTCTTTGGCCACAAAAATGTTTGTTTGTTGTACCGGCATTGTCTGCGTCCCTGTCGTCACGGGGATTACTCAGCTTTTCCAGTAGATTGGAACAGAGCTTATTTAAAGTCTGGATTTGTTTCTGTTAGAGGAAAAACAAGGTACGGCGGTCCTGTTACTCTTGAGTTTTAAAGTAGAGCTGTTGGATAAATAAAGCATGCAATGGCTCCGCGACAAGCATCACTTCACATAGAAAAGTCTTCCCACCGCTTTTTCATTTTTTTGTTACTTATTTTGGCAATATCAGAAAAGCATCCGTAAGACAGCTTTTCACTAGTAGACATACAATTAAAAAATCATTACCTGTGCCACCTCGGGTCCTATTCGTGCAGCTTCTGCACTGAGCTGTTTCTCCTGTTCCTCCACCTCAGGGTCAGGCTTGGTGCGCAGGTGATCTGGCACAATCTCATGGCTGAATACAGGCACACGCTGCTCTGTTAATTTCTGGAAAACGGTGACAGTGTGAATCGAGGTCAGCAAAGAATGGGGTAAGTGTGTCAATGAAGTCAAACTCTTCTAGCCATGTCTGCCCAGGTTGACATTTAATTCTCACTATAGTTTCACAAACAGAAATGACACTCACAGCCAGGTCCTCATCTCTGTCTGGAGACAGCAGCAACGGAATGATAACCTGCTGACGGAAAGACGGGGTCTTCTCATTCCTCAACAGCTTATTGATGGTGTTCAACTGACCAGACAGGAGTGCAAAATTATCCAACACAGAGGGCCTGTTGACCGATAACAGAAAGACAACTTCAAAATGTGCTGATTGAGTACATTCAAATAGACAAATGCATATTAGTATTTCTAAAAAGGTAGTCATTTAGCCAACTCCTGATGACCACTTTCAGTAATGTCAATATAAAAGCTGCACTGGTAAGCTACCAGCACCAAGCTATCATTCTCCAAACGAATCTCAATACACATTGACCCTGCTATTGTCAACTGTTAGATATATAACATATCGCAGTGCGGAGGCAATTACTTGTTGGGGCTCCATCATGAGTGACTTACCATGTCAATTCATACTCATTCTCCAACTTGTAGATGAAACTATGAAGCGCGTTTTTTAAATGAGCAACACGGGAGATAAGCGATTCCACTGATGCTTCCAGCTGTTTTTCTTCCCGTTGCTTTACCAAAAACAGAAAAAGAGATATGAAAACGGAGAAGGACGTTACCGTAGCATTGGTACACGCACTTCCAGACTGAAATACAGTTTCTACCTTCAGACCATTAGGCTCTTCAACCAGCAACACTGATATACTCATCTCATGTATCCACTACTGGCACTAGATAACTTTTATTGCAGTATTTAAGGTTTGCATACTGTCCATATTCTGACTTCATTATGTTTAGCATGTAGCTATCACGACTGGTATCCACTACTGGCACTAGATCACCTGCTTTATTGCAGTATTTAAGCATTCAAGGTTTGCATACGGTCCATATTAACTTCATTATGTATATCTTGTAGCTATGTATATTCTGTTGTTATTCTGTTTTTTGTTCTTCTAACTACGTAGATGTCGCTTGCCATGTCATAAGGAATTACATTGTTCAGTCTGATGCAAGTCATTCGGTACATATGACAATAAAACCCATTGACTGCTACGAATAGGTAACATTAGATAGTTAGCGGAGTAATAGTCTTCCTAGATTGAATTTAAACACAGCATATAAAGTATACCAATTATGAACAAGACCAGACAGGACAACTACATAAATCACCATACCTGCATTGCATCTCCTTTGGAATAATCCCTGGTGCCAAATAGCCAAAGAAACAAATGTGACAAATAACAATACGATTCCTGACCGGAAGTTAACAACGGGTGTAACCGTCCGCGTCCTCCGATGACAACCGGGTTGCTTTATGTTCCTGGTTCCGCCCCTTTCTAGCCGCAACAACATGTCAGGCGTCATAATTATACATAATGTTTTATCGTTCATCTGGAGCATGTTATATTCAGAAATTAAATAATTCACCCACAAAACGAAGCATAACTAATAGACAGTCGTCGTTCTTGGTTATTGTTGTTATGGAAAAACACGAACGCTTCCGGGTCACGCGCGATTGCAGCAGCTTATCCGAAATAAACACAAAGTACATCAGCGACCACACAGCACCAGGAGTTGTGCTGCTGCATTCAAACACGAAGTTGTAGACAAGCGTTTCTATGTAGGACGAGGCCCACAAACACCCGCAAGGCTGTCACAGAACGGTGATAGTCAACGTTATGCTATACGAGGCATGGCAGAGAAACAGGACAATGAGGTACTGTACTGCTGAACTCCAATATGTGTTAATGCTCGCTAATTCTTATTTTATCATTAATTAAACCGATAATATGAAATATGATTTGCCGTTTGACACGCTGTCAACTCAAATTCTGCACTTGCAATAGGCATATCAAACATTTATTTTGTATTTATTATTATTATTATTGCCAAATTGTCAGGCCATATTTAGTGGTGTTTTTCTGGCTGGTTGTTTTATTGCCAGTGTTGTTTTGTGCATCATCACATGTCAAAATGGCATTAGAGTGCTTTCGTTTAGCTTTGCAGTGTTGTCACCATCTAGGCGTTAATGCCCCATATCCTATGGCTACGCATAGAGTATGTTGCACGCCAATACAAAAGAACATTGGATTAATTGGTATGTGGTCAATGTATTGTGTTTACATTGACCACTGCTGATGCAGAAACATCACTGCAACCACAGGAAGAAGTTCTTGATGAGTTCAAAACGTTCACCGGTTATCTTCATTAGGCAATACCATATGTATTTCAGGTGGAGGAGGCAGACCATGTGTACTTGCTGATGAAGGAGGAGTACCGTATCTCACGGAACGTACGCCTGGCCTGGTTCCTGGGCAAGCTCAACCAGGTCATCAGGCCAGCCCTGAAGTCTGAGCTGGTGGGTGAGCTAGCTGTACTGATTAGGCTGTGTTCATTATGTTTTTCTGTTCTGTAACTTTCTAGACGTCATAGACGTGTTCATTCGTCACATGCCTTTTGTGTGTTGACAGGCCCATTTCCAATAATGCAAATTGAATGAAATGAAGAAAAAAAAGATAAAAAATAAATGTGTTTGTGTGTGTTTGTGGGCGTATTCATGTCCATTAAATGTATGTATGAATGAATGAGTGTGTGTTTGTGTGTTCGTAGAGTTGAGTGTATTTGCATATCAGGTGAGTGAAGGAACAATGGATAAAGGGAGGCAGATGAGGGTAACTGGGTAGTCATTAGGGTCACCATTTGGCATCCTTATTTTACATTCTCATGGCTTGGTGGTAGAAGCTAATACACATACACATCGGGAGACACTGCTACTGCATGCCATGGCTGCCATCCAATTGTATATAGGGTAGTCTGTGGCTTGGGTGGTTGGGCTCATTTCCTATTTTTAGGTCTGAAACCATCGGGTGTGGAGATCTTGGATGACAAGGCAGAGTTCACCGGCCTGTAAAGATTGTTGGGATTGAGGATGGTGCAAATGGAAATGGCTGTCAAATGGTGCAGCCGCAGTTCTGTTTGGGCATCTTAAGTCCCATGCCAAATCTTTTATCCATCCTAAGAGGGTCTGACATGCTTTATTTACAACCTTTTGTTTGTTTGTGTGTGTGTGTGTGTGTCCCGTTGTTAGTTTATATGTGATGTAGTTGCCAGAGAAATGTACCACACTATCAGGTGTCTGGTCTACTGCTTGAGTTGTGTGTGAGCTACGCTGTCTCCGTTATTGTCTCAAGCCACATGCACCAATCAGGAGCAACTGAACGTCCAAGAATGTATAAACAAGAGTTTTCTGTGAGATTCAGTACAAACTGTTCCACAATGTTGTAAATGTTCACGCAAACTGAATTCACCTTTGGTCTCAAACCTGTAGTTCTGTCGTGCCAATGGCATAGATCATAGATTTGGGGAAAAATCATCAACAGTCCTGGGACCAGCTCATGTTACATTATTATTACTATGTAATGATTATGTATATATATATATATATATATATATATATATATATATATATATATATATATATAGAATACTAAATAACTATAAATGCTGGAATGTTGATGATGATTTATGTGCCTCTACCTCCTGTGCAGCCGAGCTCTGTGAATGAGCTGGACCTGCTCAGCATCCTTCCAAAAGAATGGGTACCAGACTCCCCTCCATCCACCTCACCCTACCTCCTGGTGCCCTCCACACGCGTTTCCTTCCTGGCCCGTCGGTACCGTTTCATCATCGAGCTGGACCTCAGCCCCTCCACAGGGATTGTGGTAAGTAAAAAGGTTTTTGCTACTAGTCAAAAACAAGGCTACTAAATTAGGGCCGTCAATTTATTTTAAAAAATTAACTAATTAATCGCACAATCCTGTGATTAATCGCGATTAATCGCATTTTCCCCAAGTTGTTTGAAACAATGAAATAAATCAATTAACACAATGAAGTATATTTTAAATACATTATTTTATGATAGTCTCTCCTGTGAACAATACAGAATAGTCATTCTTATCAAATATAGCAACTTTATAAACAAAGTGTTGAAGTGCAAGTTATATATTTAAACCCTGAAGGTTATCAAAAATACTGGATCATCTTGGCAATAGTCCAAATGAAATAAAACATTTTCAAAAACAAAATGACAAAGTGTAAGGTGAAACCATCAATGTCAAAGATAGATTATTTTAGAACTTAAGCCTATAGGCCAAAATAATTGCACTATATGTAAAGATGCCAGATTAATTTTAAAGAAGTCTATAACAGCCTTTGTATTATGAATGACAAACAGAATTAAGTGAAATTAAGTTTGGTGATGTCGGGTTGGTTAGGGTCTCCATGAGAGTGACGTTCTCTGCTTTCTCCAGCAGGTTATGTCTCAAAACAATCGTTTTAGAGGGTAGATTGTATGATGGGGATCCCAATGCAATTGGAATGATTTATTTCAGTCCCTCGTCTTCTACTGTGTTTATTGGGCGGCAGTTTCTATCTATTTATCTAAAACATCGGTTAACAGTTACTTGTTTGGTCAAAAGCCTGATTAGGCGCACATTACTGCAGTAACGCGGATTGCAACATCAATAATGATCGGGTGTTTCTGTCCTATATACTCTCTAGTAACGTAAATAATGACCCTGTGTTTTGCTTTTATATGATAAACTAAAGACGAGCTGCTTCTATGGTATTTGAATTCGGCTTTGCAAACCGAAACCGAAACTTAATGAAGTGGTGCGTTAATTGCGTTAAATTATTAACGCGTTAAATATCCCAGCCCTATACTAAATATAATGTATCGGTGCAGCAGATAACTAAGAGAGAGTGTTCTCTTAAACAAAGGTGGCAGGCAGAACAGTTTAGCTAAACCAGGTTGGCTGTGTCCTCTGTTCACAAAACGGCAGGCAGCACAGTTTAGTTGAACCAGGTTGGCTGTATCCTCTGTTCGCTGGACGACAGCACAGTTTAGTTGAACCAGGTTGGATGTGCCCTCTGTTCACAGGACGACAGCACAGGGGAGATGATATTTGACGAGGTGTTCCACGCCTTGTCACAATGCCTCGCCGGGTTGGTCCGACCCTTCAAAGTTCCTGGCACGGACCTTTTATTCCAGCCGGAAATCTTTGTCACCATCCTGGCTTATTCCTCAATCATCGGGCTCAACACACACCAGGTGATCATACCAACGTATCAATATTAGATACACATGTTGATGGAACAGGAGAGACATGTATCACAGTGTTGCAGTCATGGGAGCTAGTGGTTAAGCGAGTCCCCCTGTGAGATCTGGAACACCTTACACTCTGTCATACATTTAGGAGGTTGTGTTATGTCTTTTCTGTTTCCAGGTGTTGGTTCAAGGCTGTCAGCTGGACCGTACAGACCTGGACCAGTTCCTACACCAGGTTTATCTGCAGCTGCGCTCAGTGGAGAACAACATTGCGGAGGTCCTCCAGCAGCAGCACGATCATCTTCAACAGCACCCCGACATGGCAACAGGACCCACGGTTATTACGGAACTTATTCAGAGCTGCACGTTATAGTGGGAGGCAGGCACAGCCTTATGGTTCACCTGTGTTTTCAGTCTAGCCCAGAACTATATATATATATATATATATATATATATATATTCACTGTACGTTCTGTATGGATGGGTGGAATGTCACTGCACAGATGACGTTAGAATATTCTGATATCATATATTCAGAGATCACAATGCTTCGGTTGTCACTCTACCAGTATTCCATTGGTTTCCTGTAGGCTGATGGACCGATCCCGTGCTCCGGCCTCTGCAGTGACATCGCCATGGAGGACGTGCCTGTGAGGAAACACCGAGTTTCCATGGTGACCGCAGACGTCGGGCTGGTCAGCATGGTGCGACAGGGCATCCTGGCTCTACAGCTGCTGCCCCCCAACTCCAGCGCAGGTTGGTCGACGCCTCCTAAGGCGGAGCCTCAAAAGGGTTCCTCTTGTGTTGTGTTGTGTTTCCGTGCGGAAACAGAGCTCTCTCTGGTTGGATTAATGAGACGGTCTCTGGTCCGTCTGTCAGGCATCATCATCATCACAGACGGGGTGACCAGTGTGCCGGACGTGGCAGTTTGTGAGACACTCCTGAACCAGCTTCGGAGTGGAACCATCGCCTGCTCCTTCATTCAGGTGCTGAAACCTGCTATAAGACAGCCCAGCACAGCCCAGCACAGCCCAACAGAGCCTAGCACAGCCCAACACTTTAAAGGGGCCGTGTACAATTTCTAAAGACATTTTCTGACTTAATTAAGACTAAATTTTGTCTGCTATCTCATATTACAGTATTATTGTACACAATTATTTTACGTGTAGAACAGCTGCGCTGCTCGTTTCAAATTTCTCTTCCCCGTGTGTGTGTGTGTGTGTGTGTGTTTATCGTCAGGTGGGCGGGACGTATTCCTATGACTGTAGTTTTGGCTACATCCCTAACGTTGAGTTGATGAAGTTCGTCTCTCAGGCCACCTTTGGCTCTTACATGTCCAGCTGTCCGGAGGCGGACCCAGCCAGTCAGTATATGAACACCTATCACAAGGCCTTCCTCACATACTCTTTTCTGAAGACCAGCGAGTCCGAATACTACGGTGGTAAGTACGCCCAGGGCATGTGAAATCCTTTCTTGATAATTTGGGCTTATAGTTCTCGCTGTGAGACCGACGGAGTTAGCCGATCTGAACATTCATATGCGACAGCACCTCACAACAACAAGTGGTCACATGATTTCGACTTGCATCAGTCTTCATGATTTAACTGGCTTGTCCTCAGTTAGATCAGTTGCTCAACATTCTTGTCTTATGTCCTCTTATTTATCTGACTTCTGCTTTTAAGACGGCAACTTAATTGTAATATGGATTCATCCCTTTGCGATATTACAATAAAGAGAGAAGTTAGCGCAGTCATAGCTTATAGATTAGTAACGGAAAAATTAGAATTCTTTGCATTTAGAACGCTCCACATTATATATTATCAGAGACATAATTCCTTTTCTGCTTAAAGGAATCACATTGTAGTGACAAAATAAAATAATTAATTTGTTTTAATATTTAGTTGTGCCAGATCCACTTAGTGGTCAATGATTGCTGACAAAAAAATTGCACTATGGCTATCATACGTTGAGCAACTGTGTCTGTTTTGTGAACAAAACAAACAGTTTAAGCGCTACGGACAACTATCTGTTCTCTTTTTTAGAAAAACTTCCTGGAACACGTCAATGATCATTCGTTTTCAGCTTTCGGCTGTTTTGCCGTTTCCCGTCAGCAGGCAATTTATGAATGTGGTTATTAACCGAATTCCTCCCCGATCTCCGACTATCTGTGACATTGTGTTTTTTCTGTGAAATTGTCTCGTCCGTACGCTATCATTATACCTCGTGTTGTGTTGGAGACACACTTTAATTGCAGCTCTCTTAATCGAGGTTTGTCGCAATGATGTGCGGTTTAACGCCAATAGAGGGTTGAAATGGTAGCGTCCGGGGTTAACGGCTTGGTCTGACATACCTCGACGGGATTAAATGTGTCACCTTTGGGTTTGCTGTTCAGTGTTGAGGACCGTATATTGTCTCAGTTATTTTTCCGTTTCGGCGATACGTTTGGTGGAGTAGTTTGTCACAAAACTGAAAACGTGAATATAGTAGTACTGTTTGAAACTGTTCTCATGTTGCAGACACTCGTATCCAGGGAGACGCTAGTGAGACATCCATTTTTGTACAGGTCCCGTTTGGGAATCTAACCTACATCTGTGGCGTTAGAAGCGCGGCACTCTCCCAACTGAGCCAGTTGATAAGAATCACAATTTTTAATGTGTTCATTAAATATCAAACATGTCACTTTGTTGATTCCGTTTTTAACACTGATTACGTTTTAATACCTAGTTGTACGTGTCTCCTCAGTATCTCAGCACAAGTTGTTTAACGAGCACCTGGTGTCAGCCAGTGGAAACCCGGCGTTAATGAAGAAGAGGAAGAAGCACACGGAGAAGGAAGTGCACGCCCACCTGGTCAGTGTGGTGTCGGTCCGACTGAGAGAAGGATACACCATCAGGGAGATCAACCTCACTAAAAGTACATTACGCCAACTGCATACAGTTTCGGCTCAATGTGTACATTTCCTAAATGCTGTGTCTGAGTAAATGCTGTGTCTGAGTAAATGCAGTGCTTGGTGTAAATGCCGTGTCTGAGTGTGTCCTCTCTATTTACCACTAGGTGGCACTCAGCTGGAGGTGAAACTGGTGCTGCTGTGGAAACACAACATGTGCATAGAGTACCTGGCGGTGGCCCAGTGGCCCCTGGACCCGACCAATCGGACCACCTGGGTGGAGGTCACCATGGAGGGCAGCTACGACATTCTCCACGACATCAGCTGTACCATGAGGAAACCCATCACCTCCCCCTACCGCACCGCCGTCATCAGACGCTTCTGGAACACCCTACAGAGGTCAGTGGAACGGTGTGATGGGGATTGGGGTTTGTCTCGTGCTTGTCTCACGGCGCACACGTCAGCCTCATCACGACCCAACCGGGATGCGTGTCACACTCCGCTCTACTTGTTTCAGTATAAACCAGACGGATCAGATGCTGGTCCACCTGCAGTCGTTTAACTCTCTCCCGGAAAACTTCACTATCCCCGAGAGCACCAAGAACGGGGTTCCCCTCTTCTACATCCCCCCTGGATCCACCATGCCCGTATGTGGTCCGACTGGATGTCCTATAATACCACTGAGCTCATTATTATTGCTATTGTTGTTATTATTATTGCTATTGTTGTTATTATTATTATGATTATTATTGTTATTATTATTATTAGTGTTATTATTATTATTAGTGTTATTATTATTGTTATTACTATTATTATTATTATTAGTGTTTTATTATTAGTGTTATTATTATTATTGTTATTACTATTATTATTGTTATTATTATTATTAGTGTTATTATTATTATTAGTGTTATTATTATTATTATTATTATTGTTAGTGTTATTATTTTGATTATTGTTATTAGTGTTATTATTATTGTTAGTGTTATTATTTTGATTATTGTTATTATTATTATTAGTGTTATTATTATTATTATTATTATTATTATTGTTAGTGTTATTATTTTGATTATTATTATAGTTATTGTTATTATGATTATTATTGTTGTTATTATTATTATTGTTATAAGGGCTTTTACTTAAAACTAACCTTAACGCAGATCTGCTCCAAATGATGACTCCCAAATCACTGTGTGGTGTATTACATTTGACCCGTCCCCCATGTCCTGTCCTCCAGGTTCTTTCTCTCCAGCACAGCGGCTCTAAAGACTCCTCCCAGTCCCAGTTTGCGTCCTACTGGAAGCCCATCCTGTCCATGGACGCCAACGTCTGGCAGCGATGGCTTCACATGCATCGTATCGCCCTGATCCTGGAGCACGACACGTGAGACTCCCTCTGCAGATATTCTGCCGGTCAGATTAGGAAAGCGTGTGTGGGTTTTGTCAGCGTTATCACTGGGCGCAGTCACAATAGTATTTGACCCGACATTAGAGGACGAGGGGGGCTGTGGAACTTCTCTCGTCAACTTGACTACTGACCGTCTCATCTTCGTCTGCGTTATTGGAGAATTTGTAACTAAAAGAATCACCAGAGATGGATTTGCATCTGTTTCTGTTTTTCCGTCAGATGCCTCGAGGGAAATCAACTAAATGTATTGAACTGTTTACAAAAGATTAATTAACCCAAATGTATTGTAAGACTTGAAAAGAATGCACCAGTGAACCTAAATTAAGCTTTTTTAAAAATCAATTAAAAGTGAACTAACCTACTAAGTACTTTTTGACTCGCGTCAGCTGACTAGAGTGGATAGGTCAAGCAACAGTGTAGGGCGTGTGGGAGGGTGTGCTTAAATGTAAAATGAATAAATAAATGTTAACAAAATATAGCCTGGTAGACTGCCTGATAGGGTGACTGCCTGCTAGAATCAGTGATACTATACACACAGACCAAGCGGCCAGTACGCTTTATTAGATGTGCTACAAAACACTGCCAACCAAACCGTCCAAATGTCCAGTACATGCACACTTCGAAGGGTAATTACACAGAATAAATCGGCAAATAAATGTTCCCCAGACTTTCACAATTATGTTGGCACTGTTTTTGCCTCGGCTTAGCATATATTATCGTGGCTCTAAACCTGGCATCGTTATTTCAGTATAAATGGTGTTCGTGTGACAGGCGGGAGTTGGCGGTGGGAGTTTTTCATTCTTTAATCTTATAGCCATTGTGATTATATATACTTTTTTTTAAGGCCTGTGCCCAAGCATCTGCACACCGCTGGCAGCAACGGGCGTTTCAGCACCATCCAGTGTCGAATCTCCCACTCGGCTCTCACCTCTTTACTGAAGGACTGGAGCAGCTTCGTACTGGTGGAGGGGTACTCGTACGTCAAGCTCATATACAAGTGAGGAGGAGACGAGGTTCCCGATATATAGTAGTGGTTGTTGTTTTTTCTTTTCTTTTGAACATTGAACGTTGGTCAAAGGCAAGAACACTGGAGACTTGTGGCATGATCACATGCTTTATTAACGTGGATAAAGGGTTTTTGATGTACGTGTTTCTCTGTCCCCAGTTCACCCGATCAGCCCCCCAGCTCCTTTTACCTGGTGCGTCTCATCTCCAAGGCGCCCTGCATGGTGCTGAGACTGGGCTTTCCCATCGGGACCCTGGCCCACACCAGGAACAAGGTACTGGCTCCACATGACCACACGTACTGGCTCCACATGACAACATGTACTGGCTCCACATGACAACACGTACTGGGTCCACATGACAACACGTACTGGGTCCACATGACAACACGTACTGGGTCCACATGACAACACGTACTGGGTCCACATGACAACACGTACTGGCTCCACATGACAACATGTACTGGCTCCACATGACAACACGTACTGGGTCCACATGACAACACGTACTGGGTCCACATGACAACACGTACTGGGTCCACATGACAACACGTACTGGCTCCACATGACAACACGTACTGGCTCCACATGACAACACGTACTGGGTCTACATGACAACATGTACTGGGTCTACATGACAACACGTACTGGGTCTACATGACAACATGTACTGGCTCCACATGACAACACGTACTGGGTCACATGACAACACGTACTGGGTCCACATGACAACATGTACTGGGTCTACATGACAACACGTACTGGGTCTACATGACAACATGTACTGGCTCCACATGACAACACGTACTGGGTCACATGACAACACATACTGGGTCCACATGACAACACGTACTGGGTCTACATGACAACACGTACTGGGTCTACATGACAACATGTACTGGCTCCACATGACAACACGTACTGGGTCACATGACAACACGTACTGGGTCCACATGACAACACGTACTGGGCCACATGACAACATGTACTGAGTCCACATGACAACACGTACTGGGTCTACATGACAACACGTACTGAGTCCACATGACAACATGTACTGAGTCCACATGACAACACGTACTGGGTCTACATGACAACACGTACTGGGTCCACATGACAACATGTACTGAGTCCACATGACAACACGTACTGGGTCTACATGACAACACGTACTGAGTCCACATGACAACATGTACTGAGTCCACATGACAACATGTACTGAGTCCACATGACAACATGTACTGAGTCCACATGACAACACGTACTGAGTCCACATGACAACACGTACTGGGTCTACATGACAACACGTACTGAGTCCACATGACAACACGTACTGGGTCCACATGACAACACGTACTGGCTCCACATGACAACACGTACTGGCTCCACATGACAACACGTACTGGGTCCACACGACAACATGTTCTTCTCAAATACCACTGTAAATGTAAATATCCTGCTGAGGGAGGTGATCACAAAAAACCCTTTGGGAACGGTGGATGATATGTCACTATTAGCATGCTAAACCCTCTCTGGGTTTGAGACTTAGTTGGTCAGACCGGAAGTGCAAGAAACAATTCCTTGACCCTAGGGCAATTAATGGTAATGAACTGAACCGTGTCTGTGACCACCTGCCCGTCCAACACTTAAACTATTCCCTATCTCCGGTCCATCTCCAGATCGTGGATGAGCTGCGGGAGCAGATTCTGAGGCTTCGCTTCCCTCACCGGGTCCAAAACAAGGAGGCCACGCCCAAGACCAAGAGGAAGACTATGGAGCACTCTTCCCCGTCCAAGTCTCCTCCCCTTCCGGGACCCAAACCCGCACTGTCGGATCGTCCCTGTGTGGTGGTCGTCAACAAACCTCTGGAGAAGCTGCTCATCAGGCTAGTGGGGTGTTGTTGTGTCTAGAGCAATAGGTGCTGAACAGCAAGCGCAACTGGTTGAAATAAAGCTGCGTAACCATAGATACCGTAAACCAAATTGTTAAGACTGTTTTTCAAAGAAACAAATAAGAGTTCTGGTTAGTTATTGCAGTGTTGTGGTTTCTTTGTAAAACTGTAAAATATATAGATTCAATAGATTTTTTTTCCAGCATATATGCCATCATTGTAAAGGTCAGGTGACAACCAAATGCATGCCATTGGACGATGCCGGTGATTGGCCCATTAACGACGTGGCCAATTGCAATATAACCGCGTCACATCCCCCACCTGCAGGTACGAGAAGCTCCCGTCGGACTTCCGCACGCCGTTCATCTTGAACATGGAGAACTTCCCGCAGCCGCCCAACATGACGGCGCCCCTCAGCGTGGCTGCCAATCGGACAGCGTCGTCGACGCTGGCGTCCCTGTCGCGCTACTTCCTGCACCAGCGCTGGGTGTGGACGGTGCAGAGTGGCCCCGGGGCCACGCTAGCACTGCAGGCCGTGGCCCACATACTGTCCATGCTGTGCGAGTGAGTCCGTCTGACGGCGTTATACAGGAGATAAAATGTGTCCCTCGTCTGTTATGGAGGTATCTGGGCTACTGACATCTCCTGACCCAGTGGCCTGTGTGTGTGTGTGTCTCCAGAATCCGTCTCTCTGAGGGCTTTCATTTTGCCGCTAGTGGGGAGGGTATAGTCAACATGGTGGCGGAACTGCCGATGAAGGTGAGTTAGAACGTCGTGGTAGCGACTTTATTACGACGTTAACGATTTAGGGATTATTAGGCTAAACCATACACACACACACACACACACACACATCGTTGTAGTCGGGACGTATTGTGGAATTCACTTTTGATGGTGTGACTGCAGGGGATGCCAGAAGCAATGGACGGAGGAAGTCACACCTGTACCGTCCAGTACATCCTGTTTCCACCTCAGTCCACCTCCACCAAAGACAGGTGACATTAGATTATATTTGGTATTGTGCTAGAGTGTACTGGACTGTGTCTCCTGTGCTGACCCCGTTCTCTTCATCTGTGTTGGTCTGCAGCTTCTCCACAGATGACGATAATGACACAGAGGTGGAGGCCATTGACGTGGACACAGAGCTCAACCTGGTGACAGAGTGTTGGGTGGAGCCTCAGAGTGGGACGGTGTGGAGTCCCGGGAAACTACACAGACACTTCCAAGGACTCACCTACCAGGAGATACCACAGGCGGTCGGTATCAATCGACCAATCAACCATCAATACTCTTACTAATCAGTTACACTGAGCGTTTTCATTTGCAGTTATGAAATGTCAACTGTCAAATGAATCTCATGGCGCTGATTTTGGATTTCTCTGAGACAACTAATTGTCAGAGGAGATATTAATTGGATACATCTACCCTCGATGCCTCTAAATCAGTTTTTAAATAGGTACATCAACAATAGTATAATATAATTCATATTGTGGATAGAAGAAGAATTGCTAATCTCACAGAACCATGGTGAACCAATAACAACGCAGGTACTTTAAAGCATCTCTGTGGGGGGTGTGTTATATTATATTATTCCAAGCGTTCAGAAAGAAACAAAACGGGCAGAATAAGCTGAAGTGGAAAGACAAATTCCTTCACTGCCCACGTAGGAAGAATGCTCATCATGTGACCGTAGTGAAATAAAAATCACTGGCTTTTGAATATAATCCCATTTTGTGTGTGAAACAAAAATACGTTTTATATCTGTGCTTATGAATATCTGTACTTGGGTCCTCTTACTCTCCCTCCTTTTGATTGATTGTAATCAACAGATCTTTCCCCGTGATCTGACGTGCATGTCCACCATTATGACATTTGAGTACCTGAGCCAGCTGTGTCAGAACAAAGGGCAGGTGTACCCTCCCATGGGTTCTCAAGCCGGGGAACCCTCTGTCTCTGAGGACTGCATCCACACGGTACCCTTTCAGTTTGACCTCGTCGAGCTTCTGCCCAGGTGCCAACAGATTGAGATCTTCTTCCTCACACTCAGCAGAGGTGAATGTTGCCGTGTTGCCACGTGGTCATGTTACCGCAATGCTGTTTGCTATCCAAAATCAATTGATCAACTTAATTAAATTCAGGAAATGGCTTCAGGCTTTCAATTCAATACATCAGGTCCTAGCCTCGTTTGCTACGGTATTAAATACGCGTCTGAGGTGATTACACTGTGTGTATTTCAGGCGAGAATGAGGAGGGGTCCTCGAGCGCCTCCTACCTGCCTAACCACCTCCTGCTGAGCCTGTTCCACGGCAGCTTGCAACAGGAGCTCAGTGACCGGGAGATCCCCCTGACAGACCTGGACAATGTGACGTTCATGCATCACATCCTGGACAGGGACAGAGATGGACACGTGGTGCCGTTCACTCTGCCGCCCATCAGAGGTAGGGGTTTAAACGTTTCAATGTGAAACGCTTCAGTTGTTCATGTTCATGCTGGGGTCATGTGGATACCTACTAAATATCAGAATCGGGTTGCCTGCATGTACGTGCGACATTTGTGAAATCTGTTCTGGGCCAAAATTGCATTCTGAAAAATCTAAATGCTTCCTAATACTCAAACGCAACATTTGTTTTTCTTTCTCCTAACAATGTATTTGCTTAAAGGTTTCTATTGATGGGTATTGTTTCTTGACAGAGGAGTGCCTGAAACCTCCAGAGAGACAGGACACAATGCTCTCAGTTCACACTATAGGGAGCAGTAAAGAAGTGACTGGGTCCACCAGTACCCTTCAGGTAAAACCCAGTACCCTTCAGGTAAAACCCAGTACCCTTCAGGTAAAACCCAGTACCCTTCAGGTAAAACCATGTACCCTTCAGGTAAAACCCAGTACCCTTCAGGTAAAACCCAGTACCCTTCAGGTAAAACCATGTACCCTTCAGGTAAAACCCAGTACCCTTCAGGTAAAACCCAGTACCCTTCAGGTAAAACCCAGTACCCTTCAGGTAAAACCCAGTGCCCTTCAGGTAAAACCCAGTGCCCTTCAGGTAAAACCATGTACCCTTCAGGTAAAACCCAGTACCCTTCAGGTAAAACCATGTACCCTTCAGGTAAAACCCAGTACCCTTCAGGTAAAACCCTGTACTCCTAAGAGTACCCCTGAGTACTTATTCATATAACCCTTTACGTTGGCCTGTTTAATGTACGGTTTAATGTCTGTCGTCCATCTGTCAGAGTTTCAGCAATGCCGACCTGGTGGATGAGGACCCAGTCCCAGTAGAAAGAGACGGACGCATCCCCCAGTGGAAATGCTATGCCAAATACATCAGCCCTCAGCAGATCCTACTCACCTTCCTCCCAGCCACCTTCACAGGTCACGCCGCTCTTCTGTTTGTGCCCCACTCTTGTCTTGTCGCGATTGTAATATGAAGACAGGGCTTCTTATGCTGTCGACTCAATACCCCTTTGAATCAGGTATAATTAGGTTTTATTATATATGAAGGCCACTGGCGCCAAACCCTGAGATCTAATGTGTCCACGGAGTGTTGGGACACCTGTTTAACTCAAATGAATCTGTTAATCTCAAAATACTTTCCTTTAGTTCTAGGCGTCCTGTGTGTATTCGTGCTAGCCACCAGCCAGTGTCAATCGCTAGTTTAAACTGATTGATATTCTTATCCTGAAGCAGTACGGCGCCATCGCAGTGCATTTATAGATGCTGGTCATGTTGCTATTTAACCGAAACTCTTTGACAAATTGTTGTTTTCTCTGCAGACGTCCAGATGTTGATGTCATCTGTGCTGGAGACAGAGCCCCCGGAGAGCATGGTGGATGATAAAACCATGCCTGCCAAATCGCCAGCTGATTCTCACGCGGGGTTCGACAACGGGCTGGACGGTGGGTTGAGTGGGGGTTCTGTGGAGCCCCGGTCGCCCCTGCTCTCTCCCGGGTCCACAACAGAGCTGGATAACACAGAGAGACCTTCCCCAGAACCAGGACATGACTCCAAAAGTGAAGGTGAGTACTGTTGGATTCTGTCACCCATGCTGATGACTACACCCGTATTTTAGGGAAGACAGGAGTGCTCTCTTAGAGACTGGTGTTTATTTTCCTAGCGGGTTCCAGTGCCGGCTCGTCTTTAGTTTTGGATGCACGTTATTGTCTCTCTCCTTCCTCTCTACCTCTTCCATGCTCTCTCAGATACGGAGGAGAAGGAGGGGGTGCAGTTCGCCGAGCCCCTGAAGAGAGACTTCCACATCACGTTCAGTCGCCAGGTTTCCGGGCAGAGCTCCGGGGATTCGTCCCGTCCACGCTGCCCGGTTTACGTCTATAACTGCACCCTGGACTCTCTGAAGGAGCAACTCGTCCACCCATACTCCAACCGGCAGCCCAGTGACATCTTCTTCAGGTACCTGGTACCACACACACACACACACACACACACACACACAGGAGCTACTGATGAGGAGCACATCTGGGTGATTGCCAGCAAATCCCTTAGCTGCTTTTGATTAAGAATTGACATCGTTTGTTGTAATGAACCCAGATAAATCATCTCATAGGTGGAACTTCGACCTTAGTATAAAGTAAGTGTAAATCATAAAGTATTTAAAAAAAATTAAACTTGTTTCAGATCAATTTAATCCCAGGTCCCGAGGGACTGGAATCCAAGCCTTATGACACACTTTCCTTTTTATCAGTTTAACCTTTAAACCATTCATCACACGTCCGGCCGTGCCAACGTGCTGCCGTGTCACCGGGCTGCCGTGTCATAGCCAATTGTTCCCGTAACACCTTCACATGGATGACTGGCTGTCAGCAGGAGTCCGACGCTAACGCTGTCCATCTCTGATTGTCTCTCTTTACTATGGTGACAAATAGACCTCAAGACGCTGACTCCTGGGAGATGTATCAGCAAGTGAAGTTCAGGTAGCTCAGCACCGCTGTCAAACCGCTGCTTCCGTCGTTCTGCGGCTCAACTCCTCGTCCGCTCCTTCTGCCTTGTCTCTCTTCCTCTTCATCCTTCCTGGTGTTGAGCGCCCTGGGGAGATGCATCTTAATTTCCTCTTTCCTCAGTTCGTTGGGTCTTCGCTCGTTACTTCCTACCCCATTAGTTCTTCCCCATGTAGGCGTGTGTACCACCTGCAAACACGTGCCTCCTCCAAAAAATAAGTGAACAACAAATCTAATGACCAATTATTTGAAACAAGAAAGAAATACAGTAAGTGGATAATATTTGAAAGTAGCAAAGCAAAATGATCCGGCTTGTTCGAATTAGTTGTTGTGTGTCTGAAATGGACTCTGTCGCTTGCTTTCACAATGTCAATTCAAGTGAAATATTCTGACACCATTGGCCGATGTGCTTAGTTTTTTAAAGTTAGTTTTAAGGAATAATCTCTTCTCCAATATTGTTGAGGTGATGGTGGGGAGAATAGGTGCAGTGTATTGTGGGAAGGTTAACAGTGTTTTGAGTCAGTTAATGTGGGAGGGGCTTAGGCCTGCTCAAATGCTTTTAGCCGCCCCCTTTTCAGCCCTGGAAGCGGTTGCTCCTCCTCTCTAAGTGGGTGATGCTAAGAAAATGGCTTTGATTCACTACAGGACTGTGTTGCTATGGTGGGGTTGGTATCTGCCTACAGAGAAGACATGACCTTTTGACTTGATATTTAGTAACATACTTTGAGCACTGAATTGGCAAAAGAAAATTGTCTCTGTATCTCTGCAGTCAAATACTATGGGTTGGAACATGCCTACTGTCTGTACTGACTATATATAAAATATACTGCATGTTCCTATAAATCCAAATGCAGGTTTATGCAATGCTGTGGTCACCCTGCGCCTCTGGGTTATCCCATGATTTGATGACAAGGGCGCGGTGCTATTCAATTCTATCCTCTAGGCTAATGACTAAGCTACGTTTAAAAAAATATATATACATCTCCATGTACAAATAAACACATTACTGCCATTTGTTCCGTTTGAAAGTTTCCAGTCAGGTGATGTATGGCAATTCAAGTTGTTAGCACTGTTTCTGGAGTAATAAGTGTATCGATCTCGGGTTTAACTCAGAACAGCCTTCAGTGGCACTGCTACGTTTTGTGCAGATTTCCCGTGCTGCTTTTTTTCCCCCTCGAGGCATGCTTTGGAGCTCTAATTCTGAGGCGAGTTCCCCCGTCCTGAGCTAATAGACGTTAACAGCTGCCCCCTGAATGCACCCATGTACACGGAGCTTGTGCGTTTCCTCTCTAACAGAGCGTAAAGATCCATCAGATATATCTGTGTTTTTATAACTTTAGACTGCAGACTTCGTTTGTGTTTAATGAAGTCGCGCCCCGTATGTAAATTGATGGTGAGATGAGATGGTCGATTTTCAAAGCGGTGTTTAACAATAACAATGAGTTGTACGCCCCCCCCCACACACTAGAACAATGCATGTGTCTTCTTACTCTGTGTTTCCTCCTATCTAATGGCACTGGGGTGTTGCGTCTGATGTGTGTCCTTCCTGCAGGTCCCTTTCTCAGGAACGCAGCAATGCTTCTTCCTGGACAGACCTGATGTCACAGCCTCATAAACACAAGGAGCTGGCTAACTACTGCAGCCTACTACAGGAGCACTACCACCAGAGCTACGTCAAAGGTATTCATCTAGGTCGGGGGGAAATTCAACTTTGGCCCTTGAAGCCAGTTCCACTCCACGTTTTCATTGCAACACCTTAAAAGGGACTTTTGGAATAGAAAAACGGTAGGCTCCGGCAGCTCACAGGGTAAGAGTTGAATACCCTTAAATTAGCAGGAGATCTCTGTCATAGCAATACCAGCTATGTCAAAGGTAATTATCTATGACCAGAGCTACTGTCATGCTGTTCTGGGTAGTGTGGTCCTCGGCGGACTGAGGCAGTGGAGGCAGATAGAGGCATAGCCCCCACCCAGAAAATATATATTTGGAAAGGCTTCCGGGTCAGCTGTTGGTTCCAGTTCGCGACATCTCTTCATAGGTGATGGTAAAGGTTAGCTCCTGGTAGCTAACATTAACATTAGCACAGATTCCCTGTCCCCGTAAGGAAACCGGGAAACACGGAGTGAAGAAACAAGGTCTTCACCTCACGGTGACGGCCCACATCGAGGGTAGTGACCTACGACCAAAGCAACGTCAAAGGTTATGATCTTGGGGCAGGTGTAAGTCAAAGGTTATAGGTTATTCTACTGCAAACCGACAAGATCAATAATCATATATACAAAGCTAAGAACCTCGCACGAGAACTAGGTTAAAGGTGATAATCCGACTAGGAACTATGTCAAAGTTATCTAGGAGCAGAGCACTGTCAAAGTAATAATCTGAATCAGAAATATGTCGACGGCAGAAAAGGCCAGATCTAAATCGAAGACAATTATCTACTGCCGACCTACGTCAAAGGTAATAATCAACAGTAAACCAACGTCAATGGATGTATCTACCATCAGAGGGCACAACTCTGCCACCAGTTAGTCATGAGATACTTCTTCAAAGGAGCCCCGTCTGAATTGTGTAGCTGGCATTTAACCGCCGCACGATCTATCAATCATGAAAGAGCCCTTCAATAAACTGCTCAGGAAATGAGACCGTGTCCCTCTGTGTTCTGACTCATAAATGACTGAGGCATAGACGACTCCAAAAGCGATGTGCCCGGGTTTATAGCAAACAGAAATTCGATGGGTGCAGGAGAAAGGTCATTGTGGATCAGAGTGATCTGGTTTATTCTTCTGTGTCAGTCTGTTCCCATTAAAATGCACTACTGTTGACCAGGACATGAAAGTCTATATAACACACAGCTGTTGACCAGGACATGAAAGTCTATATAACACAATACTCATGTTAAGGACTGGACAGTCTATATAACGCACTACTCATGTTAAGAACATGACAGTCTATTACACATATAACACACTGTTGTTGACTAAACACCTTTGGATATTTAACTTGACACACATACTGTACACATACACACATACATAAACACACACACACACACACTGATAACGTTTTTCACTTTTACCTAGACAGATTAAAGACAGGCCAGGCAGCGGCCATCTCTCACTTGCGTCACCCTCGTGCGTCATTCCCCCGACAGTAAAATCAATTAGAGGAGTGTTTAAACTGTCATCAGAGGATTGGCTTTTTCTCTCCTGTGGCAGGAGCATCTGTAAATGTCAGTCAGGAGAAGAGCAACCAGACAACACACACGTAGACTAAATGACTGCTTTACATAAATATCAGTTTATTTATGACAAGCCTGATGGATTTCTATTAGCACACATTCCTGGTTCCCGCTGTATGTCATGTTAATATAGTCGGTCCCAGCAGTATCTCACTTCTCTGTTCAGAGGATCTGTGCATAGATGACGACTTACTAATAATTCAAACACAGACCGAACAACAAACACTCTCCTACAATATGACGTGACGTAGAAACAGTATCCATATTTCCCAGTGACTTAAATACCCCAAGTGATTAGCTAACTCGCCCCAACTGTGCGTTAGCAAAACCACTCATTGGAAGACAGGAAGTGCACCCCACTAAATCCCCAGAGTGGAACCCTAGCGTTCACCACTTGTGACCTAGTTCACTGTCTATTTCTACTGCAAGGGATTCAAACCCTACAGAGTCTGGAGCCTGCCGGTTTTCTGTTCTAGCTCACCAATAATTGCACTCACCTAGTGTCGTTTAATGGGCTGTCTAGATTGATTAAAATCTTCCAAAATGAGCAGCAATCAAAGGGGTCTGAATGCTTGTCGAGGGTCCCGTATCAGAGGAGTGTCTGTTGTGTGTGTGTGTGTGTGTGTTGGGTGCCGTCTCACCTTCCCCTAGGTGTCTACCGCAGTCTGCAGCAGGCTCACAGTATCAGCTCACCTGATCTGCTGACAGCCATGGACTACTGCGAGGAGTCTCTCCAGGAGATCGACATCACTTCCTTTCTCCAGACACTCTGCGGACACATTCGAGAGTTCCGGGAGAGTCATGGCAACGGCGGGGTCAGGGATCACCGCAGCACCCTCGCCACGTTCACCATCGGAGAGGTAGAGGAAGACGCGGCGGTCGACAGAGGGGCCAAGACCTCCTCTTCAAGGTACTACTGAGGCTTTTAATATTTTAATACAATTTAATATTTCAAACATGTCAGTTGTGTTTGACTGGCATCCTGACGCAGCCGTTTACTGGATAAATGTAACCAATCTATTTCACACTCTGGTGTTTGACTTTCAGCATCTTGCGTCCACGACGCGGTCTAAAGTTATACACCTTAAGCAAGGGCACCTGGAGCATTTCAGTTATTTAATGTACATATCCAGTCCAGGTCTGCAAACAAACCGGTCCTCGGGGAGGAATAAACGATAATGCTTTTTGGCTTCGGTTCAGTGCATAATTTCGACACAACCCTTTAAACACCACTGGAGCTTGTTTGTGCCGGCTGTTTCTATGTGTTTGGGTTGGGCCATTGATTGACAGTGAAAAGACACGGTGAGAGAGTAAACATAATTACCTTTCATCTGTACCAAGTATTGACATGGAAGATGTGAGCGAGGCAGAATCCAGGGGGAAGACCTCCCCCTCTCCCCCTGGCCTGGAGGAACCCACTGGAACCGCCCGGATCCCACAGTTCCCCCTGTCCTTCCTCCAGGTGCAGCAGAAATGTGAGGTCTACCCTGACCTGCACAAAATTATCCAGGTACACAACCGAGCCGTAGTCCATGTTGCCATTGAATGCATGTGATCGTCTTGCTGTAGGACTGCCTCATGCTGGTTTTCGTCTTTACAACAGGACAAATTCATGGACATTGGAGCTCAGCACTTCAAAACTGTACCGTCCAATCCTCACTACTTCTACTATTGTCCCCCGTCCACTAAGAAAGAGGTATGTGTGTGAATACCTGGCTCGTCTCCACTCAGGACAGGTCACGGGTCGGGACAGTTATAAGTCGGTAGGTGTTGACGACAGGGTTGCTAATAATGTGGTTCTGGAAGTCATCTAGTGCTTTTTCTTCTCCTTGAGGACTCTGACGGGGAACAGGAGAGACGACCAAGTGTGGAGGTTGTGTCAGAGGCTGAGCCGGCTACAGAAGACGGTGAGGCTCCTTGGGTCATGTTAATAAGTGAATAAAACATCAGACACTTCATCGCCACCTGGTGCACCACCTGTGGTTAATGACTCGCCGTCATCATCATCATCATCGATCTCTGGGCCGTGTTATAACGCTCTCCGCCTCCCCCCCGCTGCCACAGAGAACATGTCGGGCTGCTGCATCGTGACAGAGAGCGACACGGACCTGGAGGTGGAGTACCAGGAGCGGTCCGGACGCCGCAGGGGGGCCGACGGAGAGGACGAGTCCCTGTCCGACTCGAACACGATGAACCAGGACGACGACTCCTTCAGCATCCTGGACGGAGACAGTCTGCTGGAGGCCGAGGGACCGCAGCCTGAGATGCCTCCTCTGTTTGTCCACCTCACGTGCTCCGTCAACACGAAGAGCTGCCATGGATCCATGCCCATCACCACTCTACCCACCTGTCTGGGTGAGGACACTGCCATTGATCCATGCCCATAACCACTCAACCACCAACCTTCTTGTTCCATAAGCACCATAAGCACTACTCCTTTCCATCTGTCACTACTAGCTGGTTCAGGCTAAAGTATTGAGAGTGTATTTCTAATGCTATTATTGAGTTGAGACACACTCAGTAGGTTGTTTATGTGGTACACCCATTTAGCACTGGATATGAAACACATCGGTCCCTTAGGTCTCACATTTGGACAACTCTAATGTTCATTGGAGTGTTAAATAAATGCCACAGTGTCTGCCTGTCTGTCTGCCTGTCTGTCTGCTTTATATGGCCAGCCACGCGACAAAACTCACTTCCTGTTGGCGCTAAAGCTTTTCCTAAACACGCCGGTCTGCCTAACGAACTCCGCCACCCCGTGTGCGTACCGCTGTGTTACAGGCGAGGTGATCACGTGTCTAGAGAACGCCGAGATGCTGCAGGCCGTTGATCTGAGTGATATGACCGTCACTCTGGACATCTTCGTCCTCACTCTGCCTCTGGAGATCGAGGGCATGCAGTCAGACTTCACCCACAACCGGTGAGCGGTGGGCGCCTCACCATAAAAACGTGCTATTTATGTATTGATGTGAAGTAGTTTCTGAGGTTAACTAGTTCCTCATATTTAATGTGCATGTGTGCATTTTCGAAAACATTTTTTTCCAACCTGCAAAATGATTGGAACATATTTACAGACGATTTTATTAATAGTTTTCTAGCTTTAACGTTTATCGCCTTGATATATAATAGATATATAAGCTGTTACCAGTTTAGAACTGACCCCAGGCCTGATCACAGCATTGGACCATAACGACACTGTCGTGTGACCGCAGGTACACGTCTGAGAGCAGTGTTTCTCTGACCCGTTCTCCCGGCCAGCCTTCCTCCTACCGCTCGGACGAGGAGCTAATGGGCAACCTGGGGGGCCTTAGAGGAGTAGGAGAGGACGGGTGAGTGTTCTCTGGTCAGCTCCTAACCAAATGAAGCCCAATCCCACACAGCACAAACTGAACCCAGACCAGGCTATGGGAGATATGGGGACTTCGGGTTCCGCCGTAACGATGGGCTCGCCGCGCCACGTTTCGGATGCGTGTAACGACGGGCGGGCCTTTGCTTGTGACCTGTGAGTGTGAATTTGGATCCGTGTGTGTGAGGACAAATCCTCTGAAATGGTCTTTATTCTAACAGGGTTGGTGGAGACCAATTGTCGAAGCTTCCCATGGCCCACAAGCTTGCTGTGTTAGCCACCATGGATGAGGTGAAGTCACACCGTTTTTATAATTTCTTTCTTGTTAATTGTGCCCCATCTTAGTTCAACAAACTCCCGATCCTCTGTAACCCCTCGCTCCCCTGTCCCAGATCCGATGGCTCCTGGAGGATGAGATGGTGTCATCCCTGCGCCACTCGCGGGTCGTCACCTTGTCCACGCTACAGAAAGTGTCGGACCACGTGGCCCGCTCCAGCGGCCGGCCGGGCTGCTGCTGTGAGGTCGTGCCCCTGCAGTTTGTCTTTGGCCCGGAGCAGTCCCTGGAGAAGTTCAAGGAGGTACGGCTAAGGAGGTCGACCGGGAGGGTTGACCGGGAGGGTTGACCGGGAGGGTTGACCGGGAGGGTTGACCGGTAGGGTTGACCGGTAGTGTTGACCGGTAGGGTTGACCGGTAGGGTTGACTGGTAGGGTTGACTGGTAGGGTTGACTGGTAGGGTTGACCGGTAGGGTTGACCGGGAGGGTTGACCGGTAGGGTTGACAGGGAGGGGAGGCTGGAAGGGCTCCCTTTTTTTTATGTAACAACCTGTTGTTTCTCCTTCTCAGTTAACATTTTCAGTTTGTATTGATTTCTGAAGCCTTAGATCTTCCCCTCCGCAGGAGTTCCGTAGGATGTCATTCTCAGGTTACCTTCTGAACGGTGAATGGGACAACTTCTACTACGCGTCTCTGAGTAGACTTCACCCCCAGAGGATACAGGCCGCTCAGAGGCTGTCCGAGAACACGGTCAACCAGGGGGATCCGGGACGGAACTCTCAGCCAACCAATCGGTGTGCTAATGGAGATGACAGCCCCGTTGTTCTGTCCAATCCTGACGTGTCAGGAAGAGAACCTGACCACGAAGCAGAGTTGGACAGGCTGGAGCCGGATGAGGTTTGGGATTGAATTGGTTGTTTATTTTCCTGCATTCCGTTCGTCAGTCATTCAAGACCCTTTCCGTCCTCAAACATTTTCAACCTGAGAAAATAAATGCATTTTAATTAAAACGATTGGAGTTTCCATTAACTTGACCTGCATTATTTACTTTGTGTGCGATCTGCTTTCTCTCAAGATGCAAGAACAAGAGAGGAGTCCTTCGGTCAAGGCTCTTAGTGACCCAGTGAGTGAGCCAGCCAACGTCCAGGACCCCAGCCATACCCCAGAGGAGTGCCCTAGACCCCGTTTGAGTTCAGTGGGTGCCACCTCCACATCTGCCCGGATTCGACCCCGGGTAAGTTCTGTTGGGGCCTCCACCGGCCGACCCCAGTTGAGCTCCGTCGGAGTGGACCCGGGTCCCCAGGCCAGCGTCCCCCGTCTCCAATCCAGCACCAGCACCGACCACTCCTCGGATCACACGACGCCTCCCAAGACGCCCTCCTCCGCCAGCCTGACTGACTGGATGCAGTCCACCACTCACAGTGAGTTTCCCGTGTCCTTGGGAACGCCCCCCGAACCAATCAGAACGATTGTAAGAAAGTGACGATGCGGCTCGGCCGTGTTCAGTCCGAGCAAACGTGTCAAAACGCAGTGCAGCGGTGTGGCTGACAGTGCTGCTGTATCGCTACAGGGTGTGTGTGCGTGCGTGTGTGTGTGTGGGTGCGTGTGGGTACGTGTGTGCCAACACTGTGTTTTAATGGAACCAGTCTGTGTCCTCCTCTGTCTTCCTGCAGAGAATTGTCAGCAGTTTGACAGTGTGTACTAGGGGGTGTGTGTGTGTGTGTGCGTGTGTGCGTGTGGGTGCTGTGTGTGTGTGTGTCGGTCTCCTGCGAAGCCAGAAGTGTGTAGCAGACACCGACAAAGTGAAGATAAGCCACTGACGAGTGAACAAGTGTTGCTGGTAGGAGTGACTGAATCATCAGCAACGCTAGCAGGCTGTCGGTTAGCTGAGCTAGCAGTTTGACAGGGTGTGTAGCTCCAGGCCCTGTTCTATCCCACTCCTCCCCAAATCAACAGGCTGCAGCGCTCAGCTTAGCTCAGCGCTGACAGACCGGATAATACGTGAGATTATCCCCTTGCACTCTACGCTCTACTCTCTGGGGTACCTTGTTTCAGCGTTGACGTGGGTAGACTCCCAGAGCCTGCCAGGATGGAGGGGGGCTGGCCCGTGTGTCCTGGCTGGGTGTCCTGGCTGGGTGTCCTGGCTGGGTGTCCTGGCTGGGTGTCTGGGCTGGGTGTCCTGGCTGGGTGTCCGGGCTGGGTGTCCTGGCTGGGTGTCCGGGCTGGGTGTCCCGGCTGGGTGTCTGACAGTGTCGCATCCTCGGCGTGGAGATTGGTTTAGCGCTACAGCCACGTCTCATATGTTACGACACTTTGGCCATTTTGTTTGAACGAGGGGAATCTTCTCCTCTGTTCAGGCAGCGCTGCTAACCTCATCTCCTCTGTTCAGGCAGCGGGCGGATGAGGCCTAGCAGAGTCCAGAGTGTGGTCTCCAGTCAGGGCAGCCTGGACTCTGACATGCTGGGTAAGTGATTTACATGACTGTGTTATGACAGCACTGAACGCGTTTTATTTCAGGCCCATGAAGGTGTTTTGGTTGTTGACAGTGATGACGATGGTGGTGATGGTGATGATGATGGTGGTGATGATGGTGGTGGTGGTGATGAGGATGATGATGGTGGTGATGATGAGGATGATGATGATGGTGGTGGTAATGATGGTGGTGGTGATGAGGATGATGATGATGGTGATGATGAGGATGATGGTGGTGATGATGGTGGTGGTGGTGATGAGGATGATGATGGTGGTGATGATGGTGGTGATGATGGTGGTGGTGGTGATGAGGATGATGATGGTGGTGATGATGATGGTGGTGGTGATGATGGTGGTGGTGATGATGAGGATGATGATGGTGGTGATGATGATGGTGGTGGTGATGATGGTGGTGGTGATGATGGTGATGATGGTGGTGATGATGATGATGGTGGTGGTGATGATGGTGGTGGTGATGATGATGGTGGTGGTGATGAGGATGATGGTGGTGGTGATGATGATGGTGGTGGTGATGATGATGGTGGTGGTGATGAGGATGATGGTGGTGGTGATGATGGTGGTGATGATGGTGGTGGTGATGATGGTGGTGATGATGGTGGTGATGATGATGGTGGTGATGATGGTGGTGATGATGGTGGTGGTGATGATGGTGGTGGTGATGATGATGGTGGTGGTGATGATGATGATGATGGTGGTGGTGATGATGACGAAAGGAAAGTGACAATGTAATGGGTGATGACGGTTATGACGATGGTGACGACAGCTCTGACAAAACAATGGTCCTCGTCACGGTGACGGTGATGACAGCGATGAAACGGGTGATTTGGCGCTGGTGCGTTTCAGGTTACGACGGCGGCAGCAGCGATTCTGAGTGTGAGGGACCCACAGTGGATGAGCAGGAGTCCCAGTCCCCAATGGTACCGGACTTCTGGCTCATCATTAAGATCCAGCAGGACAGAGTGGAGGTGTTCTCCCACTCCAGGTGAGTGAGGACACGATTCTTCCCTGCTGTTTACGTCACGGAAACCTGATAAAAACCTTGTTGACATCTGTTCAGATTAGTTCGCTTGTTATTTTTTACTCGGATGACAAATGTTAACCAGGAGAAACCTTTTATGATGTTCACCGTCTGTTGTTTTTTCAGGAGCTTTAGTGAAGGCAAGGAGAATGAAGACGAAGAGGATGAGAAAGAGGAGGAGGAGGTGGTGGTGCCGGAGTACATCCAGCTCCATCAGACGGTGGTGAGGAGAATTGGGGAGATCTGTCGGGTAGTAAACCAGGTTGGTTCCACTACTTCACGTGGTCCTTTGACCCTCGCCCTCTGTTCCGACTTTCCAGTTACATGTACACACTGACAAGTCCCTTACAAACAAACAAACAAACAAAAAAAACGTCTCCCACGTACATTCTGAGGAGCACGCCAGTGTGCATATTGGCACAGGAGGTCAGTCGTTCCGGCATTCCCGTCTCCTCTCCCTGTCTCTCCACAGCGTCTGCTGCTCCAGGACCTCCACGACAGTCACGTGTGCAACTCCCTCCTGGTGGCCGAGAGTGAGGAGGACATCTGGAAGAACGAGTCTCTGTACAGGCAGAGACCGGCCAACTCCGACGGTCAGTCAGTCAGTGGCGTTGCATCCAATTGTAGTTTGAGTCTGTGTTCCAGTCCCTAAGTCCGACCAATCAGCCGGCGGCACCACGACCTCCGTGTAAGACCTCCGTGTTCTCCCTGTCGGCAGAAGACCGTACACATTCTAATAAATTCCTGAAGCGTCACCGTGATGATGGATTGTAATCGATACCCGGCCACGGAGAGAGGAAAACACAGCCTCGTATGCAAGGTTACGCCGGCGAGCACCGGTGACAAGCCAGTGAAGGATTCCCCCAGACGACGGCGCCGGGAACACTCATTAGATTCACTGCGTTGTTTTTTTTATGGCGACCGTTAAGCCAGAATTACCAAGTGTGATTTCCTAATATTGCAGATTGTTCCGCTCCAGTGTGCGTGGATGAGTTGTCTCCTTTAGTGAGGACAGGCGTCAGATAGAGGGCTTGTTGGGTGGGACTGGGGTGTGGTGATCTGACTGTCATCGGGAAACGGGGTGGGATGGGTGCCCGTACTCCTGTCTATCAACGCCCTTCACCCTCCTCTTCCCCCCCTACATATATGTCTCTTTCCTTCCCTCTCACCCTACTCTCCCTCTCACCCTCCTCCCCCCTACATCTATGTCTCCTTCCTCTCCGTCTCACCCTCCTCTTCCTCCCCCCCTACATATATGTCTCTTTCCTTCCCTCTCACCCTCCTCCCCCCTACATCTATGTCTCCTTCCTCTCCGTCTCACCCTCCTCTTCCTCCCCCCTTACATCGATGTCTCCCTCATTCCCTCTCACCCTCCTCTTCCTCTCTCAGACTACACTGCAGATGACAGCTACCAGCCACGGGACTACCTAGCAGCCACCATGCAGTTCATCCCAGGACACTTTGCCTGTGAGGTTGTGTGGAGGACTACCATCCTAATCCACCCACGCCTCAAGATGGGACCCAACATGGGCGTGTCCCGAGGTGAGTCTCACTAATAACTACACTGACAAGACTGACCCCAAAGACTGACCCCAAAGACTGACCCCAAAGACTGACCCCAAAGACTGACCCCAAAGACTGACCCCAAAGACTGACCCCAAAGACTGACCCCAAAGACTGACCATAAAGATTTACAATAAAGACTTACAATAAAGACTTACAATAAAGACTTACAATAAAGACTTACAATAAACACTGACCATGAAGACTGACCATAAATACTAGACTTACAAAAAACACTGACCATAAAGACTACACTGACCATGAAGACTGACCATAAAAACATCACTGACCATGAATAGAAACTCCTTCTGCGGTAGAACTGACTAATGTAGAAACTACGTGAATATGACTTGATTGAGTTAGGAACTGTTACTGTTCATTTGTGTTTTACGTCTCTTTCTCTCTCTGTACCCAAGCCATCCAGGCACTGCGGTCAGTGCTCAACGCACTGTGTGTAGTGAATCGGAAGAACATGTTCGTCTATCAAGAACGCACAACCAAATCAGTGTTCTACCTCAGGTAAGCCTCGGTTCCCCCTATACAGCCCAACCCCCCACTTCCACATAGGCATCCAAATACGTTTTTAATTTGACATGCTTATAATACATCATAAAGTACCCTGTTCTAAGTATAAACACTGTGTCTCTTTGTCACAGGCTTTCTGAAACGTCTCAGTCAGGGAAGTATTCTGACCTGGATGGTAACGTGCACCCCATGTTTCGCTGTTTGGGCCTGGCACGAAGCCAGGAGCCCCTAACCTCCGAGGACCTCACGGTAGTGTACCAGCCTGTCAAGAGGGCCTATGGTCTGGAATAACCCCTAGGGCTTAGAGATGTTGCTGCCTCGATACACGATGTAATGTCACGGGGGATAAGACACAGCCCTGGGGTACTACCAATAGGATGGCCACTCACCCCGCTAGTTGAGCAAAATTCCTCTTGCATAATAAACACATTTTACTTAATCCCTAACTGTTATAATTGTAGCCATTCATCTTCCTTAGGAAGATGGTGTGTTACTCCATCTCTAGACACACTTTTTCCCCAAACACATGCTTTCTTTCTGTCATCAATTAGACATTGATCGTACGGCAGGGTGTCGTCCTCCGTGTCACCTGCTGACCTCAACCTGCTGTTGGTACCCTCCAGTGGTTTGAATTAGGTCAGCGTTCTGACAGGAGTGTGTGTGTGTGTTTTATCTCCATCGGTGCCTAGGGCTCCCGGTCATCTCTGGAAGGGGCCCGGCCGGTGGGACAGGTGGACAAACACATCCGGCTGCTGGTGCACGGTGTAGGAAGTGCTGGTAAGAGAACAGAGTCACTTGGGATAAGCCAGGAGTTCAGAGGGCAAGGAGAGCAACTGCTAATGATATTGGTTGCTAATTATTAGCAGCTAACGGTGCGGATCCGGTGTTCAGAGGTTGCTGCAAAATAGGAGTTTGCAGATTGACTGTGCGGATGCTCTTCTGTGAGTTTTACGTCCATTAAATTGGCCCACATGGTTGTCCTCCCGGGCTGGCAGGCTTCGCTGGCAAATGGTGGCAGATCAGAACAGATGAAATCGCTGATGGATTCGGGCCAACACTCTGTGTGAACATACGTTGTGTAGCAGTACCTAGGATGACCTGATAGATGGTGCTGTTGCTTTGGCTCCATCCTACTTTTGCACAGGCATCCTCCATGATGTTTGCTCTGTTCCTCTAAAAGTTACTCTGAGCAACAAGAGTGAATTACTCGAATCGCGCCGGGTTTTTTTCTTCCCCACCACAATTGTTTACACAGTTGTATTACTTTATTTGATATGAGTTTCTGTCTTTACCGCAGGTTAGCGTAGACACTTTCTTTACCCAGGGTTAGCGTAGACATTTTTTTAAGTTTGTTGCATTGTTTCAATGCAGCATTTGTTTCGAGGCTCCAGGAGCATTGATTTTCGTAAATATAGTGTGTCAGAGAAAGTGAAAAAGAGCTACCTCTAATCTATCTCCCTGCCAACAATAAAAAAAAAAGTCAACAGAGGAGTTGCAGAAGGTCTGAGGCAATGCTCCAAGTGACGTGCTTTATTTCGTCTGCTTTTAAACATGTCCTCTCGAGGGGAGGATGGGTTTTTCCCCAGGCAATCGAAATGTAACCAGCGCTTCTGTCTGTTTTGACGCCCCGGTTCTTCTCCTGCTTCCCCACCACAGGCCCAGAGATCACGGACGAGCTGGTGAAGGTTTTGAGGAAGCGTTTGGATGAGTCCACCCTGGACATGATCACCATTATGCTGGGCAGGAACTGCAAACTCACCCCTGCCGACGTGGAGGTACGTTATTCGGTGTATTGTGCTCGCTTCGTTGTCCTCTTCTAAATCATACTCATACCAGTTAAGGCTAGTTCCAGATCCTGAGCAATGACGTCACGCTGTGACAAACGTGAGAGTGGTTCTTGCTTCCCAAGTCGTCCCTCCGATGTAGAAAACGCATTCCTCAGGTTGCTCCATTACACAAATGTGTCCTTATCCGTTTGACGAATCATGATTTCGTGATAGAAGATATCGCACAGCGATTTTGCTTATCTAATGTTCCATCCGCCTTTTCGACTAAGTAGTCCCGAATTCTGCTTCGCCTGCCCCCTGAAGTATGAATGTCTGGAGGGTTCTGCATTTCTGAGGTGACTGAACGATGTGCGATACGTGTATCGGTGGAACATGCCTTGATGTTCTCCCCTCAGTTCATCCAGCCGTCGGGTTCTCCGGCCACGGAGGTGATGGAGTTTAATCTGCCCCAGTGCTTCATGCCCTGGACCCCTGCTGTGGCCCACTACCTCAGGCAGAACCTGCTCATCTTCCTCCACATACCCAAGTACACCGACAGCTATGTGGAACACCACTTTAAGGTAGGCTTCACCACTAGCACACATAACTAGTACACATAACTAGTACAGACTGATACATAAAACACCACCTTATAGTAGGCTTCACTACTAGTACACATAACTAGTACAGACTGATACATAAAACACCACCTTATAGTAGGCTTCACTACTAGTACACATAACTAGTACAGACTGATACATAAAACACCACCTTATAGTAGGCTTCACTACTAGTACACATAACTAGTACAGACTGATACATAAAACACCACCTTATAGTAGGCTTCACCACTAGCACTCACAACTAGTACAGACTGATGTCTTCACCTACCTGTAATATGTTGCACATTTCTCTCCCCATCTTCCTTCTTCCCTCTCAGCACTACTTCCATCAGAGCAGTGGGCTTCCTGACTCTGATATATACCTCTACAATAAGCCTGAAGGGCAAGGGACTGGAGGCAAAGGTAATAAGCTCATATCTCTACTGTATGTCTCTACTCACGCTGTCTCTAACACTGTATGTCTCTACTCTCACTCTGTCATTAACACTGTATGTCTCTACTCACGCTGTCTCTAACACTGTATGTATCTACTCACGCTGTCTCTAACACTGTATGTATCTACTCTCACTCTGTCATTAACACTGTATGTCTCTACTCTCACTCTGTCATGAACACTCTGTCTCTACTCTCACGCTGTCTCTAACACTGTATGTATCTACTCTCACTCTGTCATTAACACTGAATGTCCCTACTCTCACTCTGTCATTAACACTGTCTGTCTCTACTCTTACTCTGTCATTAACACTGTCTGTCTCTACTCTCACTCTGTCATTAACACTCTGTATCTACTCTCACTCTGTCATTAACACTCTGTATCTACTCTCACTCTGTCATTAACACTAACAATGAGTCTCTCTGTCTCTTTATCTCTTTTCCTAGCTCTCTTTCGCCCACACAGACACATTGATTTGTATCCTGTTAAAGTGGGCATTGCCAACGTGATAGTGTGTTTAATTAAATAATTTATCAGAGGCTAATGTGTGTGTGTAGGTGTGTGTGTGTGTGTGTGTGTTTGTGTGTATGTTTGTGTGTAAGCTGCTGACTTCGAGGTAGTGATATAACTGGTTGTGCTGACAACCTCTTTCCCTATTTATACCTCCCACTGTATTAAATAAACGAGCAAATTATCACAGTACTGCCTTGCCTTGCATAGCTAATAAATACTAAGTGAGTTTCTCCTGTTCTGCTGAGATACTACTGCTACCGAATGTTAATTCCTCTGATGAGTGCCACCATCGTTTCTCCAAGGTCACTGGGTCTAGACACTCAAACTTCCATATTGTCTCTGAAAACCCAAATCACATTTTTTTTTCCCCCTATTGTGATGTTAAACACATTTTGAAAGCAACCACACTGATCAGCGCACTGTAATTTTTTAACTCTAGGATTATGAAATTGCATTCAAAACGTCCGAAGGTAGTTTTCGGAAAAGCGCTGTTGATGTTCTGGAGATATGTTGCAGGTTTTAACCTGAGAGCATGTGGTGTGTGTGGTTTGTTGTGGTTACTCGTTTGACAGAACTCGACTCCATTTGAATGAATCGGCTCTTTAGTACAGCTCTGTTGGAGGGTTGGATGGTTTCTGTCGTTTGATGGTCATGTGTCTGTGACCATCTGTGCCAGCAGTCGCTTATTGGTGTGTGTATGTGTGTGTTTACACGTGTGAGAGAAATGTGCTTTCCTGTCAAACGCGATTAGCAAATATTTAGACAGTTCTCCGCTAACCTGCTCATTATATCTGTGTCGATGGCGGCTATAATTTATTGCAATGTTTTTCCAGCATTTTCCCTCCTGCGTTCCTTTCGTTATGAAACCATTTATTAATCCGCTGGGATGCATTTGTTGTTGATATCCCACTTTAACCGACCTCTTTCTGCGGCGGCGGCGGCGGCGGTGTACTCAACGTGCCGAGGCTGGCGCACATTCACGGCACCTTTACCCCCCACAGAATCGGCTCACGCGTCGCATTCATCTCCCGTGCGGTACTACTCTTTAATTGCTTCGATGGGACGCTCTTTCTCTCATTAATTTCAAACGCTGCACAACAAGGTGCTTACGTTCTTCGTTTTTCCCCCTTCCTGCCCGGCGTGAGGTAATTACGTCAGGCTCAAGCGGCCTCTCAGACAGCCGGAGCAGCGTCCTGGCAGGACCGCGAGGTGCTTAGTCTTGCACTGTGCTATTCCGCTGTCAGCTTATTAAGAAACTCGTTTCTAATGTCGGCCCACATTCGTCTTGTACAAAGACGGCGACTAAAATACACATTCCTGCCGTGCTGCAATTCCAAGGAACTTGAGCCTGGTCTCTTATTCCGTTTCGTGAAAAGAAAAGATAAATAGTTGTATTGTGGATTGCAGAAGGATACATTTTCGATCACACATAGTCGTGCACCAAAGCTTTGCAACAGATTGCTGATATTGTTGCTGAAGTAGTAGTAACTTCAGCTAAGGAAGTAAACCGTAGAGTGGCAGGCTAACAGAGAATCTTCTAGAAAAACCCCAACTGATTAGCAGTGAGGAGAGTCAAAACCAATGTCCAGTATTGTCCGGTGTTTGGGTCAGTACTCACGTATAGGTGTCTGGTCAGGATGAGCTCAATGCTTATTTACAGTAATTACCAAGATTCATGTTCTGTTGTCATGATGATTGATTGATGGCTTGTGGCCATTGGTGATATTGTCTGTTATCTGTCATAATACTCTCATCAAGTATCCTTGACTAGGGACATTTGCCTTTTAACAAGACCTGTTTTCTGACCGGCTACAAGGTGTGCACGTATTTCCCTCTGGAATGAATCACGTATTTATCTAATCGTGGGGCTCTCTCCGGCGCATTTGTCAAATGCTCGTATTGCACGTTTTGCCGATCCACGGCGCAGGCCGGTCCAGATTTTAATGTCGTGATAGGGACTGCCTTTATAGCCTGTAAGAAGCTGAACACTGCATCTCTGAGTCATTCGGAATAATCAACACCTCTTCCTCGCTCGTCCAAGTAGAGTGGTCCGGCAAGATACTGCAGTAATACTCTAAACCAATCAGGCTTACGCTCGTAACCTGAATTTCTACATTTCAAGTATTCATATAAATATTTCACTATGGGATTATTTCAATAATTGCCTCTGGGTGCCCCTGCAATGATAGGGCGCTTAAACAGTATGCACCAGGGTTAGTGCAGTCACATCGATCCTATAAAACAGGAAATAAATGAGGCAATGCCTAACTTGCTGCTGAGAAAAGAGCCGGGACGGCTGTGCCCAAACTTCACAGAGGTTGCTATTGTGAGACCTAACTGCTGTGGTGACTTGTGGACGTCTCTGTTAACCTAACTGCTGTGTTGACTTGTGGACGTCTCTGTTAACCTAACTGCTGTGGTGACTTGTGGACGTCTCTGTTAACCTAACTGCTGTGGTGACTTGTGAACGTCTCAGTCAAGCTAACTGCTGTGGTGACTTGTAGACGTCTCTGACAAGCCAACTGCTGTGGTGACTTGTGGACGTCTCTGTCAAGCTAACTGCTGTGGTGACTTGTAGACGTCTCTGTCAACCGGACTTGGTTCAGCCCTTCTTCCCGTCCTCTCTCCTCTTTATCGGTATCCCATTGTGTTCCGTCGGGGTCCATTCTACAGCTCTTCTGTGTGTACAGTAGAACCCTCTATTGGCCGAGCCGGCAGCTTCTGTTCTTTGCCTAATTATCCCTACATCTCCATTTGGCAGCGCTTCACTTGTGAGACCGACTGGCTCTTTGGAAGTAAATTGACTGTAGTCCAAGAGCGGTGGTTTTAAACGCGGCCAGGACCGCCTGTTTCAGTTGCCCTCAGCTCTCAGCATGGCTTTATAATTAATAATAAAAGTGGTGCGCGCAGTGACGTGACTGGTCATTTTCTCATTAACGCAGTCCAGTCAAGGCCGAGTTCTACTCGAGTACTACTAACTTCGGTGTCTTCTCGACCGGCTTTGGTTGCGGTTATAATGGCTTCCGCGCGCCATATCAAAAGACGTTCGCTCGATGAGTAACCGAACGGGGAAATAATCGAGCATAAGAATATGTGTGCATTAGTTTAATTGCATCCAGCTAATTTAATGGTTTTCCAATTAGCCTGTGATATTTACGGCTGAGGGGACTTGTCCCGTGGGAGATGTTCTGCTGCCTCGTTAAACGCAGGGATGTGGCGACACACTCACGACTCGTGGAATATTTCTGTCGAGGAGAATTAAAGAACTGTCCAAAGTCTTTTGTCGCTCGTCTTTTTTCCACTGAAGGTTACCTTTGGAACTAGGCGCTACTGTGCATTGTATGATATGCTAAGATATGTAAAGACCCCCCAAAATGCTCTACAGCTGAGTCAGTGTGCCTGTAATTCTCTTAAAGGAAAGCTCCGAGGTCCGGGCTAACCATAAAGTAATTGACTGACGGCCTGTCTGGCTCCAGGCCTGCAGGATATTGCTGTGGCCTTGTCTTGTAGACGGAGACCCATCTGTTCTAAATCCTTCCCGTCTGCCACCATTACGGATCCGCGGTAGCAATCAGTTGCTTCATTGCTTCGGCTGACACAAGCGGCCGTCACAGACACTGGACAGCCTGTCATTGCCCGCGTCCCGAATGGCATTTTGTCTCCTTATATACTCCTTCGACAAGTGCCCTGTGGGCTTGCTCGTGGGTGTGTGCATCCCACAGGTGAGGGAACAGGCAGTCGGTCAGACCTCATAAACCACCCTGGAAAGTAGCTAAAGCCAAATGGACTGAAGTCGCCGTAAAGTACAAAAGGGCAAACCCATCGGCAAACCCATCAAGTCGTTGGCCTCAGATTGAGTTGCTCCGTCATCAGAATACATCAACACGCGCCGGCGCCGGTGGAGGCGGTCCAATCTGTATGATAGAAACAACAGCACCTGGTGATATATGGGCTCAGTGATTTGAAAATGACATGTGGCTGCGTTGTTGACTAACTTGCCACATTGGGCGGGCACACACACACACACACACACATACACGCATATAGTATGAAGCCCGTGCCCAGTGTGTTACTGTAGATAACCGGCATGTGTGTGTGTGTGTTGCTGATTTATTCCAGGTGATGTGTGTGTAATGTGTCTCTGTCTCTTGCCTGCCAGATGCAGAAACCCATCAGTCAAACACTCCACACATGGCTCTGCCTGCTAATGGTGCATGCTAATAGCCCCGGCCCTATCAAACCAAACACGGGCTGTGGCAGGCCCGCGGGGCGGTTATTAAATGCAGCTGTTTGGTATGGCTGAGGGATGGCCGTATGGTTTTATCGTATGCAATAGCTGAGGCCGGGCCCGTGGCGGGAAGAGGGCAACCCGGCTCCCCGGGTTCTTGTGTTCGTACGGCACAGCAATCGATACGTTCATGACACGCGCCGCCGTCGTTGATCGTTCCCGTACTTCGAACGGCTTTTAGTTGCATTTACAATTTATCCCGTTTAGATGCAACGGATCGTTACCTCCGCCACAGGTATTAGATTTGTTTTACCTGTCCTTGTCATCTCACCTGCTTATTGGTTGAGTGCTTAACTGATCGATTTGATCTCTTCAGGTATCGCCTGTATTGCCCTATCATTTGTGGATGCGCACGGCTGCCCCCTGCTGGTTCTTTCCCAGAATTGCGCCACACCGCCCAGAGGGAATGCTTTCACTATCACTCTACAGCCGGACCAGTTTGACGCCATGACTACTGTCGTCAAGGTGGACTCCAACAACGCGAGCTCAGGTGAAGTTTTGAAGATCGGGGTCCGGGTATATACGCTGTTTGTTATTGGATTTTTACTTCTTATTGGAAACGTTCGGAGAATTCCTTTGCGGATAATGAACGTGACCCAGTCTGGATAGCCTATTAGCGATTGAATTAAGCCTATTTTTCACTTGAGAATATTTGAAAATCGTTGTCAAACTCATACATCTCACAGCGCTATTTCACATGATTAATGAATTCATAGTCCGAGCATTAACCTAGACCTAATTGTCTCCGGTTGGAATTAAGTACTACAGCACCTTGGATATGACTGTTAAATCGGTTTGCATTATCGCAGTGATTGCATAATGTAACACGTGGTTTTAATTCCCTCTGGTTATTTTGACACAGCCTCTGATTTAAATGCAATTACATTTTCTGCGAAATAGAAAACGCACTCCAAAAAACATCTCAGACGTATAGCTAGAGACTTTAACTGGGAACTGCTATTTATGCGTTTTCACTTGGTTTGAGGTAATCAAAATTGTTCAGTGTAAAATGAGCCTTGTCTCTGGTCTGGTTTTCAATGAGTTGTTATGTTGTTTGTGCGGCGACAGTCGTTTGAAGCCAAGTACCTGTTTACCCTCTCCTGGAATCCGCTCTACTGAGCTGTTACACAATCATCATTAATCAGACTGGCTGCATCGCAATAGCCGGGTCCTCGTTTTGGCTGCACAACCACCACCTGGCCATAGTCACAGTGTGATCGCTGTCAAGACAACGCACACCCCCACACACACACACACACACACACACACACACACACACACACACACATGTGACCTAGGCTAGTTGTACATATACTCACTAGGACAATCGTCTCGTTTCTCCTACTGTTCTGGACAGTGTCAGAGATGAGGGTGCGTTTCGACATCTGGGAACAAGGAAACGTCTCCCCCCTCCAGTTAACCAATAAACTGCGGGGGGCCCTGCGCCACGCCCTCTGTGACGTCATCATGGAGCTCCGGGTTCTGCCCAATCCGCTGTGCCAGGAGACGTTCTGCGTCACCCCGGGGAGAGGGCAGAGAGACGAGGCAGGAAACGGTGAGGAACTACGACCACCTATATGCCCTCCTGCTGAGCGAACACAGAGGCTTATTAGGGCCTCTTGGAAAGTGACTTCAGAGTGTCGTTTTCAGATGACGTTCCCAGGTTCATCTCATGTCTCCGGGTCCTCAGGTCTGTTAAATTGTCCACCGTTGAAAGTGAAAGAACAGAAGGAGGTGAAGGAACAGAAGGAGGTGAAGGAGATGAAGGAGAGCTTCAGGCCACGTAGCGGTTCCCGGACGGTGAAGAACAGCCCGTCCCCCATCACCCTGGTCCCTGCCACCCCGGGGAATACACCCAACACCGGGCCCAGCACGCCGGAGTCCACCACGCCCACCGGCAAGACCGTCCGCAGAACCTTCTGGGAGATTCTGGTGAGGGAAGCGCTCTTGTTGGCTTTGTAGCATGTTCCGAAAAAATTATTTTGTTCTTACCTATTTCTGCTAGCGTAGTGGATATCGCATGTGGTACTATTTCAGAATTAGTCAGAAAGTACTTCTGCATCTGTAACTGGTTCTGTCACTGTGCCGCGTTTCTCCAAGAATCGCCATTCAGTCTGTATTTGGTGTCTGATGATGTAAGAAGAGTGCTGATGTGAGACGACTCCGCCCACAGAGTAACCCGTCAGAGCTGGGGAGCCCTAAAACCACGGACGACATCGTGCAGGAGAAAGGGGACGAGGGTCGGACACGGCGCAGGCACAAGACGGAGAGCGTGAAACAGCAGTGGAGCCAGGAGAAGGCCATAGCCGTGGACCTGGAGCAGGCCCAGAGGTAGCACACACACACACACAGGCCTCAATTACATCTGGGCTCAAACGCTATCGGCTTTCTATCAAATACTTAATTGAAGCCCGTCTGGAGAAACAGATGGGCAGAGTTTGAACTTTCATTGCTTCCATCGAGGGCCCGGCAAACTCAGTCAGGCACTTTTATGTCAGGTATAAAGACAAGACCACTTCCTAGGTCCGCTCTCCCGGGGGGAACGGGGGAGTTTCTGGGGCAGGGTCATTCTTTCACGTCTGTGTTTTTACCCCGACAGGAGACGTGCGTCCCAGCTGGAGGAGGGAGACATAGGGACTCTACATCCCATATACCAGGTCACCTGTCAGCCCTGGATCAGCTTCATGGCTAAACTGGGTGAGCCCCTTCCTCTTCCTCTCTTCCTCTTCCTCCCTTTAGAGAGAATCTTGGGGGCAGGAGGCGAGGTCGTGGAAAACACGGTGCTGGCCTCAAACGTCGTTCCCTACATTGACAACAGATGGGTACAAACGCCTGATGCGGACTGGTTGGAACGTGTTCCAGCTGGTGTTTCATTTCACTAGCAACCAGCGGCTAAAGCAACGCCGTGGAAATGCCTGTTTATGGCTCCATCTCACAGCACGATCCTCTGTCTCATAATAAGCATCTAAACATGAATAGCTCCCTTTGATTTTGAAAAGCATTTAGTTTACAGAAGTTGAGATTTGTATTTACCGGCTGTCTGCGTTTCTGTCATTAGCTGCCTCGTGATTCTGCCTGGTTTTTATGGACGTCGTTGTGCATGTAGATAAAGACCTGCTAAAACGAAGGTGGCTATAACAAAACAAGGTAGTCTAGTTTGCTCGCTTTCCAACGTTACGTGATTGTGTTTGTCGTGTGGTTGACTGACTAGGAAAGCGAGGAAAGTTTTCAGAGCAAAATGTTGTCTTTGCCTTAGAAACCTGCCCGTCAAACCAATTATACCCAAAGTATACCCGAATGACGATGAATGAAAAGGAAAAGGGAAAAATGAACACAAGAAGAGTGTACACAATACATGACGAATGACAATAGCGTGGCAATATGCGGAGAGTACAAGTACTGTATAAATAATAAACCGTTGTGAGCAGTGTGTGATGAGTTTAAGTGTGTGTGTGTGTGTGTGTGTGCGGTACTGTACTGTACTGTATATTGTCAACATGTTGAGAGCCAGTGGAGGTTGCACAGCGTTGGGGGGTTATGGGCCTCCATAGGAGGTGTGGGTGAGGACACGTGGGGTTCTCAAGCATTTGGCAGATTCAAGGGCAGCAAGGGCATCACAATAGTCCAGACGGGCGAAATAAAGGCGTGGATGACTCACCCAGATCTGAGTCACGTTATTGACGTGGGCCTCAACCAGGACTGAATGTCAAACGCCGCACCCAGGTTACGGACCTCACTGACGACGGACCACCTGGACAGCGTAGATATCTAGGCCGTAGCTGCCGGTGTTGTCAGGGAGATGGTGTGAGTGTCCGTCCCTCAGGCGACCTGCCAGGAGTGTGCAGTGGTGTGGCTCCCCACAGAGGAGGCGCTGGCCAATGTGTTGTTCCCGGGCACTTTGCTTCTCTGGCGTTGTCACGTACCGGTCGGCTTGGCGACACGACTTTGCAACGAGCCACACCGTCCGCATAGCGATAAGCGGGATGCGTTTCTCTTACAGTCACACGTAGGATCGATGCCCGTTTGTTTGTTAACGTCACGTTGTTTCGGAGAGAGGAAGCCACGGGAATCGGCTGGGAAGTTTTGCCGTGCGAATCAACGGCCACAGAAATACGCCCACGTCTCTTTTATTTATGCATCTGTGTCGCACAGCTGATGGTGCTTTTAAAACGCCTCAATAGCCTCAGGTCAGACGTAGCTCCGTTGTAGGGGAAAAATACATCATCTCCCATCTCTTCTTTTGCAGGCCGCTTTTTCTTTTAAAGTTAACTCATTTTCACTTTCCCCCTCTCCTTCTCCACGCTGCGAACAGGATGTCCGTCCATACAGCAGTGTGCGGCTGAGATCGCCTCCCAATTCCTGCTTCCGCCGATCCTGACGGAAATTGTCAATCTGGTCAGCTCCTTGGCCAGTGACACCTCTGTCAAGGTGTTTGAGAGAACCAGGTGGGTCATTTTCGTCGTTTCTCTGAAGTTCTTGCTATTTTCGGAACAGTGTACATCACGAGTATGTATGTCATTTTGGTTTTCCACTCATGAAATGCTTACTCTATGTTGTTATTTCTTAACGTGTTTGTGTAATTGTCTAGTGGTCCCCAAGGAGACATGTTTGTTCCGCTGCCTGTAATCCACCACCTCAGCCAACCACCGGCCACCTTTAGATCCTTCATCCTGATTGGTCGAAACTTCCAACAATGGCATTGCAGCACAGAGCAAGGTATCGACCGGGACCACGCTGTTACGATCAGTGTGCTTTCGAATAAGCTGCCGTATTCTATTTGCTTGAGCCTTGATTGCTTTGGCTTATTAGTTCATGCTGCGTTTAATGCTTGTTTTATTCACATCAACGCCATTGCCAATTTGCTTATTTTCTTTTTGAGGAATTACGTTAAAAGAAAGTGAAATGTCTGGATTCTTGGGTCAAACCCGTTTCAGTAAATAAGTAGAGCATTATCCAATTACACGGTAGAAATATGAAATCGGCGTAATTGATAGTGATATAAGCACCATACTCGGCCAACCAGCCAGACTGCTGCCGTAACGGGCACAAACCCAGACGTTCCGTCCCAACCCAACAGAGAACATTTAGAAGTACATTCTAATTAGCGCATTTGATTAGCATGCTACTAATAACCAGGCGTGGATCATTACAGTGGACTCAGGGCACGATATTTACGTAGGTGACACGCTCTGTCTGCAGCTGCGTTGGCTTCCCTCACTTGGATATTCAGAGCCAGCCGTTTCGACTGTCTAACATTTCTGATTTTCTATCTCTTGCAAGCGCCTCTGCGTCCTGGGTGTTAGCCGAATGTGTGTGTGTGTGTGTGTGGCTACCGTAGAGCTGTCTGTTTTCAGTGCCTGCATCGTGCCAATGCCATGCCTTTGTTTGTGCTCATCTCTGTTTGCCCACAGAAGACAGTTCAGATGATGAGAACTCCCCAGTGCTTAGTAGGTTCACACGTAAGTGTCTCCCTGCCCCTCTCCACAGGTTCACGTAGGTAACCATCCCGTCTGCCCCGTAACAAGCGGGCTGGCGGCTCGGGCCTGTTCGAAATGTTGTTTCAGTTCACATGAGGTTTTATTAGCTATTGTTAACCCATTGAAACGGATTAAACGATGCCGCGAGTGAATAGTGCAAAACGGTCTCCGCTGCCAATGTGTTTTGGGTACGTATCATTTTTGACTCCACGCTTCGCCGCATGCATGGAGTGATCAGTGCGTGAAATTGTCACGTTGCTTCTGTTAATTCCTGAGGACCGTTCACCCAGTGTCCCACACCTCGGTTCGCTCAAGTCGTATATTTCGTATCCGACACATTGAGTGAAATCTCCCTCGAATAAATGGCTGCCGTATCTTTTCATGCCCGACTCTGTCAAATGGGTAAATAGTTTCTCTGGCCAGGCTCAGTCCTTATCTCAGGAAGAGGAGAGGTTTTCTTTTTCAAATCTGCCTGCTCTAAAAGCCACAGCAGAGTAGCCTGTTCGGTACGTTCCTCTCAGAAGATGGATCTGTGATATAATAATTGTATGGAACTGGCCCACAGGGCCCGGTTAAATCCTGCTGTTCCATTTCTCTGTGTGATAGGACGTAATGAGAACCGCTTATGATTTAATCTTAATAGCGTCATATTCAAAAATCTCTTTCCCACTGTAGGGTGGCTGACTGTCTTTTTAATCGTATATGCGACATGGTAAATAAGAGATAAAAGATTTTCAGTCCGACGCATTAAGGTCCCGTTGTTAAATTGATTGTCCATTGTAGCGTATCATACAGTTCTTATCTTGGAAACAGCCACAGTCAACCCTAGTGTAGATTCTCTCCTGTCTGTTCTATGTCAGATCTGCCAGACTTGGGTCCATTGCATTACAATTCAGTCAAGCCTCCAAGTACATTTCAGTTGCTTGGCAAAAAAAACGACCTAATGAAATTGGAGTTTCGGTTTACTTTTGGAATTGACTGAAATGAAATGGTATCGACTGAAAGCCTGTGCTGGGTCCCTCGCTTGCCATCCTTCTCTAACTCCTCTTTGCCTATTGGTCCAGCTCACAAGGGCTTCCAGCGCTTTGAGGCCTGGGAGCAGTCTGATTGGTTCAGCCAAGGGCAGGCCGGCAGGGGTGTGGCCCCGAGACAGAGGTTTCTTCTCATACATATCCTGGATAAGAAGGTGAGGAGCAGGTGTTAATGGTTATCATGGTAGCAGTAGACTATGAGCAAAAAATGGATGCGTCACATTCCTCTCTCTCCCTCTGTCTCCCCCTTCCTCTCTCTCTCTCTCCCCCTCTTCCTCTCTCTTGCCCTCTTCCTCCCTCTCCCCTCCTCAGGTTACCCTGTACACATATAACTGGTCACTGGACCTCGGTGCGTCTCTGAACCGGGAGTTGGTCAGACTAGTTCATTGGCAGAACGCCAGGGCCCACGTTGTCCACTGTCTCCTCAACCAGAAGATGGGCCTCTTCCATCACTACTGCTTCTCAGACACACCGGCACACGAAGACCTCAAGCAGGTAACCAAACACGCACGCACACACACACACACACACACACACACACACAGACTCTCTTCATCCTCTTGGAACACATTACACAAGTAACTGAAGATGGACCGTTTCATTCACATCATTGATTTTAAGTCTCAGATTGGAGCTGCGGCCGAATACAAATGTCACATTTTATTGACTAATTTACGGTCCTTAAAGCTCTTACTGCGTTTTACCTCCTGGTGTTATGTGGTGTTTTACTGCGTCGGCTGCTGTCCTGGCCGGGGCTCACTTGAAACGAGATGGCAATCAGGCTGTAACCTCCTGTTAAATAACGGTTAAGAAATAAAATGCACAAACACAGACATCCTGAAAGGTGCTCATTGTTTTCCGCTACTGCTTATCGGACCCTCTAGCGGATGAGGTAGTCACGAGGTCATCCTTTGTTTGGTCACAGTCCCTTTTACGGTACACACATGTATCCATACCAGGTTGTTATAGCTAGTGAAATGGTGCTGCCGTGTCTTTAAAATAACACAGCTTTATTGTCACACCCGCGTGTGATTATAACAGCGTTATGACTGTGGTGTGTCAATGTGACACGCCTGCCGGTTTAGACCTGATACGGTAGAAACTTCCGGTCAGGTACGATACGACTGTCTAACAACGGTTCCTTATAGCCAAACTCACCCCCTCACTGCTGACCTATAAGCATGAACACGAACATATGCCCAGACCGCCACCAGATGGTTAGATGTTAGGACTGGCCAGCCCGACCTGGTGCTTTAAATGTGAGGTCGATCAGGTGGAATCAGTTAGTTAGTTAGTGTCACTGCAGCATCTGGTGGTGTAGGCTGTCCCACTCCCGAGGCAGGTTCCACACAGCTGTGAACTCCTCCTGGAGACCCACGTTCCTTCCACACTAGCAGATACTGTACCTGCTGCTCCCACACACACACACGCACACACAGACACACACACACACACACACACAGACATATATATATATATACTGCCCTCCTTCAATGGTGCCACGCTCATTTCTTTTCTTTTATGTCTCTCTCAATTCGAGGCGTTCTTTATTGACCTCTTGAAGCTGTAAGGAGTGTGTATTGTGAATAAATCCCCTCCTACGCCCCTCTGAGGTCGACAGGTACTTCTTCAACACCTATGGATCTGAATTCATGCTCCGTTTACATCGCTTTAATATTCATACTGTGAGATATTATCGTTTTGGCGTGGAGAACTCGGCCCCGGATAGAAGAAAGCCGTTGCTTGTTTTTTGGCTTGTTTAATGATGCCTCTTGAATATGTTTCACGTAATCGAAGTGAAGTTGTGCTTACAATGTTCTCTAGTTGTGTTCGGACAATGACACGAGTATTTGTTGGTCCCATATGTCAGCATTGTACAATGATTCAATGACTATGTATTTATGGTGCAGACTGTGAGCTTTTACTCAAGAGTACCTCCATCCATATCGGATCGACCTACCTGAGCTAATTCCATCACGTTTTTTACATTTTCCGATGCTGAAAATGTAAAAAAGATTTTATTCACAGCCGTATCTTATTAAGCAGGTGTGTATCTTCCCATTGTTAGTGGAGAAACAGAACTGTCACTGTTTAGTCTTGAATTGATGAGCTTTTTTTCTGTTTGCCCGCTGGAGTCAACACAAGGGCCAGATATGTGTCAAGTCAAGTTGGGCATAACAAGGAAATAATAATCAAGAAATAATCAAGGTTGCTATACCTTCTTCTGGCTGAAAATAGTGAAAATAGTGAAAATGGTCTAAAATAGGGCGCTAAGTAGGGAAAATAATGTTATTCAGATGTTTATCTTAGTGTGTCTATTATACTTTAATGCAGAACACCATGGCCTCTTTACTCCCATTCTCCCCTCACCACGGATGTTGCACTCGTCATTCCTTGTTTTGGTTTTCTTTTTCACCGTGTCAGTCATCGTCCCTGGCAGCCTGCTTTTATAACTGACTCCTTTTGATACACGTTAGGAGAGTGTTTTTCTAGTTCTGTAGCTCGGCAGTCCAAATCAAAGGATGCCTATCATATCTGAGCCGAGTGTCTGGATGCTGGAGTGCTGGAGACGAAAGGAAGGTGCGAGGTATTTTTGGAGCTTTTAGGAGAATATTCTGCGTCTTATCTGTCACAGGCGCTGTTTTTTTAGTACCTCTTTTTTCTTTTACCCGGGGAAATAGAAGGACACATAGAAGAGATGTTTTACACTAGAGCTGTGATGTATGTGAGGAAAATCCAACATTTTCTCTTGAAATAAGTTCAGGGATTAGCCCCTGATGTCATCACAGGACAACAACAGTCGGATTAAATAAACAGAAAGGAAATGTTCCAAACTTTCCTGTTTCCCTGTCAATGGACCGAACTCTTAATAGCCTCTCCGCTAATAAAACCTAACAGAAGGCAAAATACTAGTGGCAGAAAATTTGCCCTCGCCGACCGTCATCTGTCACTGTGCTGATGAGAAGCACCAGTGCCCAGTTCAAGTCCCCCTCAACCCCCAGGGCAGGAAGCCAACACTGGACAGAAGGCTCTAGCACACTGGGGGCATCTGGCCCCCGTATCTTCGTCCGCCTTGGTAGTCGCTCCGGTCCTGCCCGGCAGCCAATCAGCTGCTCCGTTGAGCTAATGTGCCGGAATGTTCCCCGAGCGAACGGAAGGGTGAATAAGGGCATTTCGGCCGTGCGATGTTAGCCGGGGAATGAGACCACTGACTCTGGCGTCGTCTCTACAGCTTCAGCAAACCTTTGGGTCGAACAGAATCCTTGCACTTTCTAAATTAATCCTGTTTAATTTGTCTTTTAAAGAGATGGTTTCAGCTGTTCATTTTTTCGACAGAACTTAGCCATGGGGCTTGTTCACGTCCAAAGAGCATTATTTTAGTCAGAACTATTTGGCGAGATGTTCTTCATAGGAAACTTGTTTTTTCGATCGTGGAGCAAGACAAGGCCGTTATTTCAAGTTGGGCATCACAGAATTACAACCGGAGAAGTCGTGTACAAACTGGGCGGCAAACCTTTTTGGATGGTAACGGTGATGTAAAATGGTGATGTATTTTCATAGCATATTCTAACCTCTGCTCCCCCTGTTTTCGTCTCCTCTTCGTTCCAGGAACCCAACCCGTTCTTGAACCCGACCATGGAGGCCGATGCCTTGCTGAGGAGTCCGGTTCCCCCGGTACCCAGTAAGGACCAGGGCAGGTTGGCTAGCTCTGGCCGCTCGTTGGCCCATCTCCACTTCCCCCCAGAGCTGGTGCCCTTTGATGAGGCTCTCAGGGATATCGGAACAAGCTTCTCCCTGGCCGGTGCCCAGGACGGTGCTGATGTGGTGGCTCGGCACGGAGCCCAGCTTTTAGAGGTCAAGGCTACGGAGAGGAGAGGTCAGATATTGGACATCTGCTATGTAAACACACACACACACTTTGTGTTTCTAAGTGGTCAGGTACACAATTGGAAGCACCCCCTTTGTGTTATGTTAATGACATCATCAAAGCTTATAACGGAGCATCAGTGGTGATTGTTTGATTGTGCAGTGAGTGCACAAGGTAACCTGTGTAACCAGGTAACCTGTGTACACAACCTCAATAACATATGCATCCAGTCTCCTGGGTCCACAGACATAACCCATCAATAATTCCTCATATTGAAAATAGCATTTGACACGTGGCCCTTTAAAACGGCGTTCTGACAAACCCAGTCTCGTCAGGAGAGGCTAGCGAAGGACGGTGTGTGTGTGTGTGTGTGTGTGTTTGTTCGTTCGGCCGCGGTCGTCCATCGTCATACGGGAGGTAAACGAGAGGAAGCAGCGGCCCGGCTCACTGATTGAGGAGACGTAGGTGAGGTTCGTCCTTGGACCCAACTGAGACGGACAGGGCCGGGTCGGGATGAGGCTCAAGGCCCGGCTGATAGTCGTTAGCTGCTGGCTGTGAGGGATGATGTCTGGAGGGTCACGTGGCCCTGGGGACAGTAGCGAGGCATCCAGAACCCCACTGTATTCTACGGTGTGCCACGTGAGCCGGACGGGAAGTGACCCGTGGGGACCCAGGGGCCCATTTGAGACACGCTAACTGACCACTGCCGTGTGTGTGTGTGTGTCTGTGTGTGTGTGTGTGTGTGTGTCTTTATGCTGACAGAGGTGGAGAAGCAGATGAAGATCGAGAACCTGTTTGTGACTTGGCAGCAGAGGTCGGCCCAGTCCAACATGCCCATCTCGGTACGTATCCGTCAACCGCGAAAGGTTTTCACGCGAAACCAACGCACCGCAGAGATTTACACTTCTTCCGACATCTGACACACACACACACACATACCCGTACGCACGCATGCACACTTATCAGCAAAGTTTAGCTACTTTGCATGGAGGCGGAAAACTCGCTGGCGATCCATCCGAATCTCCGCACACGGCGTCTCCTCGAAACCCATTTGAACACACATTTGCATGTGGGCGCTGTTGTTCGGTTGAACTCGGTAAGTGATGCATCCCGGTGCCTAGAGGGGCTTTGGCAAGGAACCCACCGTGCGGGGGATTATTTTAAAGTGGTCTACGGTTAAATATCCCAACCACTTCACCACCACGACGACGTGCTGGCTATAAAGCAGCCGAAGATCTGTGAAGGCGAGAGCCTGTTTACTGCGGTTCAGTCGGGGTTGTGGACATCTGGGGTGTCACTAAAGAGCGCGGGTACCTCCTGAACACACCTGCCTGAAGGCTGCTTGACCCAGGCCCCTCTCCTCTGTTCCCCAGTCCCCATTTCCACCCCTCCCCTCCGTGGCCCCCACTCTCTGGCTCCTCCCCTCCCCAAGGATTATGGCCCGCCCATCCCTGACCCCGCCCCTGAGATGAATTAGATGTGATCACATCAGCACAGCAGACAATGTCATGTTCTGTCTGCCTCCTGTTCTTCCTATAGCTCTCGCACGCACGCACGCACACACACACAGACCCACACACGCACGCACACACACACACACAGACCCACACACACACACACACACACACAGACCCACACACACACGCATACGCACACACACGCACACACACACACACACACAGACCCACACACACACGCATACGCACACACACACACACACACACACACACACACTCTCCCTCTGCTCATCTCCAGACTGCATCGGCCAGATAATTGATAGACGTGTCAGCCGGGAGTGATTTATCAGAGAGCAACAGATTAATGAGTGGATGAGATGAGCCATAACATTGAATCAGTCAGGTTCCTGTGTGTAGCACCCGCTAGATGTATGGTCTGTGCACTGTTTAGTAGAGGCTTTAATTGTGTCGTTAGGAATCTGCTCGTCGATTCGTGTGACTCCGGGTATAAACAGTGATGAAGGGTGTGTGTTCGCGGTGTATTTATAAACCGCCGCCGACCGGATGATCTTTTGTCTGGCTCGAAGTGCGTCGCGTAAATGTTTGTTTTCTTCCCAGGCGGTGGATCTGGACACTCTGAAACAGTCTTCCCGGCTGGTGCACTACTGTGCCACCCCGTTGCTCTTTGACCCCGTCTTCAGGAAACAGATTCAGGACGAGCAAATCGGCCACCCCGAACATGTCAAGGTACAGTGAACATGTCTTTCTTCTCGCCACATCATCTCCCTCATATTCTCTCCTCTTTGTTGCAACGTCTCGGATGCCATTTCGATTGGGCCGGGTTATTTTTTATACGTGCAGCGAGGTCTCGTCCACCGATCAACCAAGGCCTCTATAAAACCCTGGCGGCTTTAGTTAAGGTGTGTTCTGACTCACAAAGCGTCCGTAGTCATGACGACGCAGCCCGCTTCTGTCCCCCTCCCCAGAAGCGCCACTGCTCCAGCGACTCCACCGCGTCCGGCAGGGACCGGAGCTACAGCAGCGACTCTGCCGACACGCTGCCCGGGCGGCTGAGAGAGGAGCCCTGGCTGCAGGACCTCTCCAACACCTTCCTGCAGCAGTACGTCCAGTACCTGCAGAGCATGGGTTTCATCCTGGTCCAGGTCCGTCCGCAGTCTCCGGCGCGCAGGTACGTTGTCCACGCGCTCACCTGATCCTGGATCCGATTAGCATTAGTTCACCGTTCCTAATGATCACATTGGAAATCACATAATATAACGGTTTGTAAATTGTAAAAATACGATCTAAATCGGACAGCGTCGTGTTTCTCCGATGATCCACCGTGTGACCGCCAGCAGAAGGAAAAGCATCAGTCAGCAGATGTGTTGCAGTCACCTCCCGGCTCCAAATAGCCCCCCCCCCCGTTCGATCAGGCGTGGTATTTAACTACAGCGAACACGGGAACGTCTCTTACAGTCTGCTGCTTTGCCGTCTTCTGCGGGCCAGGCCAGATGATCAGGCCAATCTATCAGACGGACAGACACCTTTGATCACTCCAGCCCTGTCTTCATCTTAACCCCACCTTTGTTTTCCTCTGATCCCTGTAGCATTGCCAGGACTCGGGCGGCCATGTTCAGCTCGCTGTCTTCAGAGAGGCAGTCCTTCTCCTATAACAAGGCCAGGAGTGAGGACAGCCCTAAGGTGGATAGATTTCAAATAAAGCATGAGGACAGTCACTCTGATACACAAACACACACTCTCTTTTTCTGGTTAAAAGGCATGTGAGGATATCTGTCCCTGAGACTCTCTCTCTCTCTCTCTCTCTCTCTCTCTCTCTCTCCCTCTCTCCCTCTCTCCCTCTCCCTCTCTCTCTCTCTCTCTCTCTCTCTCTCTCTCTCTCTCCCCCTCTCTCTCTCTCCCTCTCTCTCTCTCTCTCTCTCCCTCTCCCTCTCTCTCTCTCTCTCTCTCTCTCTCCCTCTCTCTCTCTCTCTCTCCCTCTCTCTCTCTCTCTCGTTCCCTTTCTCTCTCCCTCTCATTCCCTTTCTCTCTCCCTCTCTCTCTCTCTCTCTCTCGTTCCCTTTCTCTCTCTCTCTCATTCCCTTTCTCTCTCCCTCTCTCTCTATCTCTCTCTCTCTCTCGTTCCCTTTCTCCCTCCCTCTCTCTGTCCCTCTCTCTTTCTCTCTCTCTCTCTTACATACACACACATCACTCCACCATCAACTTGGCAGGTAACGTTGTATTTTCTCCCTGCAGAGCACCGGGTCGGGCACTACGGCCTATCACCTCCAGAGGGCGCTGCCGGGGGGCATTGTACTGATGGAGCTGGCCTTCCAGGTGACACACCTCCACCCTTCTCCCTTTATTCCATACGTCCAACTCCATCTTTACTCTCTACCTCTGTCTCTCACTTCCAACGAGGAAATATTTGACATTTCACCTCGTCTGCCAACCCCAAGTCTTCCACTCCCGATTGACTGAACACAGAGGTGTTCAGGTTTAAAAAGGCACCTTTGATATGTGATGTCTGACTCGAGGCCTTATAAACAGAGGAGTTGCCACAGACCAAGTCCCTCCAAGCTGCTATGTCGGAAGGATTTGATGAGCTCGTGTTGTAAAATGTGACGGAATATGTTGCAGTCAGAATTAAATCTCCTTCTCTGTCTCTTGTTCCTTCTCGTCCTCTCTCTTCTCTTCTTCGCCTCCTCCATTCTCCTGTTTCTTCTCTCTCTCTCTTTCTCTACTCAGGGCTGTTACTTCTGTGTGAAGCAGTATGCTCTGGAGTGTTCGCGTATCCCCATGGGACAGACTGTCAACTCTCAGGTAACATGATGGCTTCTATTGATGTTGCTTCTATCTCTGGTTCTCTATCTTTGGTTCTTTTATCTTTGGTTCTTCTATTTCAGTTTTTTCTATCTTTGGTTCTTCTATCTTTGGTTCTTTTATCTTTGGTTCTTCTATTTTAGTTTTTTCTATCTTTGGTTCTTCTATCTTTGGTTATTTTATCTTTGGTTCTTCAATTTTAGTTTTTTCTATCTTTGGTTCTTCTATCTTTGGTTCTTCTATTTTAGTTTTTTCTATCTTTGGTTCTTCTATCTTTGGTTCCTCTATTTTAGTTTTTTCTATCTTTGGTTCTTCTATCTTTGGTTCTTCTATTTTAGTTTTTTCTATCTTTGGTTCTTCTATCTTTGGTTCTTCTATTTTAGTTTTTTCTATCTTTGGTTCTTCTATATCTGGTGTAAGTTAGACCAAAGAACCAGTGCCCATTGTAGCAGGCCTTCTCTGGATGTGCCTGTAGCTGGGGAAGATGGATGCATCTAGACACACAGACACATGCAGGATGTGAACACATCTTGTGAACAGCTTGATTCCACAGATCTCTGGGTATCGGGGTGACTTTAGACCCTTGGCTATGCAGTGATTTGTGAGCCCCACTTTTACTCACCCTCTCTTTCTCTCTCTCTCCCTCATCTCTTGGTGTATAAAGCCTGAGTGTGTATGGGTCTTGCTCTAAATGAGGTGTAATTCAGTGTAAAGATGTGTAACTGACTGCTGTGTGTTTGTTGAGCGTCTCCAGATGTTAACTCTCTGTTAGGTATCCCCCAACAGGTGTCTGTCTCTCTCAGCAGCTAGCCATCGTCAACTAAAAATCCATCCATCATTTTATTATTAATATATATATTATATTAAATATATATATATTTTAGATGTGTTCGTGAAAACGTGGGCTTGAAGGCGGAAGCTTAGAAATAACGTAGGACGGTTGTAGTAGGTTGTTGAGCCTACATACAGCACAACCAGATTGACAACAGAGACTCTTTGTCCCGCCACTTCGCGAGTCAAACTGTCATATTATGTGAGAGAAATCGATGGAGTCGCCTCACAAAACATCACTTTGTCCCTTTGTTCCCGCTCCCCGTAATGATTGCCTGTCGTCGGTATGGGATTGTAATCAGGGAAAAAACACTCCGCTGGTCTTAACAAATATATTTCGGCGAGGTAATTGCTGTGCCATGTGAGGTAATGGGCAGTGTGGGCGTGTGGGGTGTTTGTTTTGGGGAGGGGGTGGGGTGTGGCCAACTACAGCACCAGAATGACCAGTCTCTGGGCAGAGCTAATGGCCTGTGGTTTGGAGAGATGAAGTTCACAGCGGTCTGTCCAGGGCACGGCTGTATATTTGGACCACTGGCTGTTTGTATGAACCACTGGCTGTTTGTATGAACCACTGGCTGTTTGTATGAACCACTGGCTGTTTGTATGAACCACTGGCTGTTTGTATGAACCACTGGTTGTTTGTATGAACCACTGGCTGTTTGTATGGACCAATGGCTGTTTGTATGAACCACTGGCTGTTTGTATGGACCAATGGCTGTTTGTATGAACCACTGGCTGTTTGTATGAACCACTGGCTGTTTGTATGAACCACTGGCTGTTTGTATGAACCACTGGCTGTTTGTATGAACCACTGGCTGTTTGTATGAACCACTGGCTGTTTGTATGAACCACTGGCTGTTTGTATGAACCACTGGCTGTTTGTATGAACCACTGGCTGTTTGTATGGACCAATGGCTGTTTGTATGGACCAATGGCTGTTTGTATGAACCACTGGCTGTTTGTATGAACCACTGGCTGTTTGTATGAACCACTGGCTGTTTGTATGAACCACTGGCTGTTTGTATGAACCACTGGCTGTTTGTATGAACCACTGGCTGTTTGTATGAACCACTGGCTGTTTGTATGAACCACTGGCTGTTTGTATGAACCACTGGCTGTTTGTATGAACCACTGGCTGTTTGTATGGATCACTGGCTGTTTGTATGGACCACTGGCTGTTTGTATGAACCACTGGCTGTTTGTATGAACCACTGGCTGTTTGTATGGATCACTGGCTGTTTGTATGGACCACTGGCTGTTTGTATGATCCACTGGCTGTTTGTATGGACCACTGGTTGTTTGTATGAACCACTGGCTGTTTGTATGAACCACTGGCTGTTTGTATGGACCACTGGCTGTTTGTATGAACCACTGGCTGTTTGTATGAACCACTGGCTGTTTGTATGGACCACTAGCTGGCTTCACCTCCTGGTTAACCACATTGTTGGGTGGAACAGTCACAATACAGCCTCCATCGCTCGCTCTTTGTCTTTCCAATTGTCCCCGCTCTTCTCTCCTTGTGAAGGATACGTTGTTTATTAAGAGGCAGGAAGACCGACAGAATGGCAACCAAGGTTTTCACGATTACCCCAAGCATTTCCTTGACTCCTGGTGTGTTGCTAAATCTCTCAATGCGACGGATTTCACTCAGCATGTACAGTGAGCGATCATTCTGGGTAATCACAGTGATTACGGTTTGGGGAGAGCCCGTCTGGTGGCGGTTGCGTTGGTATTTTGTACATTATAAGGTGTCACCCGTAAGCCTCTGTCCCCCTGGGCGGGCAGCTTCAGCTTGGTTCTCTCACACATGCTGGTTTGTCAACTCCCATCACCTCCGTTTTCCTCCACATCGTTCTAACGTGTTCGTGTGAGTCACTGTGTTCTAGCACTGTCTATGTAGGTGCCCGTGCCTGTGTCAGCCTCAGTGTTGTGTAATTTGTCTTGTGTGTCTTTTGCTGTTTGTGTGTGTGTGTGTGTGTGTGCGCGCGACTCTAATTGTGTGCGTGTGTGTGTGTGTGCGTGTGTGTGTGTCTCTAATTGTGTGTGTGTGTGTGTGTACTGTATGTGCATGGACATCTGTCTCTATCTTTCTAGTCCCATCTCATATCCTCTCTCCATCAGGGTTCCCTCCTCACCAAACCTCTCCGTCTCAAGCCGTTCCCTGACGTCACACCGGTCTCTGACTCTGCGGTATGTCCCAGAAATCTTAGGGGCGGGGTGCTTTCCATCAATCAGGCTCCACCCCTCCGTCAACCTCCCTCTTGCTTGCAGCCAGGACCCCTCGTTACCTCTCTTTCTTTTTTACGCTCACTCTTTCTAACATCTCTCTCCGCTTCCTGTCTCCATGTCTCCCTCTCTCCTCCTGTGGAGTCCGGACGCTTTCCTCTGTCTCATTCAATCTTCCGTGTGTCTTGGCGGTGCTTATTCCTACCGCGCGTGTCTGTTCCCGGATGGATCCCAGTCCTCTTGCCTGTTATCTTCGAGCCTGCTTTCTGGCTCCTGTCTCAGTCTATACCTCCATCTATCTGCCGGGGCAAACCGGCCTGGGCAAACCGTCCTGGGCTCCAGACCTCCTGTCTGAAGGTCACATCGAACCTGCGTCTAAACTACTCCTGTCTCAGTCTATACCTCCATCTATCTGCTGGGGCAAAACCGGTCTGGGCAAACCGGCCTGGGCTCCAGACCTCCTGTCTGAAGGTCACGTCGAACCTGCGTCTAAACTCCTCCTGTCTCAGTCTGGCTTCCATTGCAGCAGGTCAATAAACAAGCTCATTGCATTATTATTACATGTCCTGCTCCTTCTGCCGGATGCCTGTCGTTACTGTTCCTCCAGCTCATGTCTGGAACAAGCTATAACCCAACCTCCCTCGAGGATTTTTCCAGCTGCTTTCTGTCACTTTTTTGTAGTGGATTCTTTGTATGAGGGGTCTTGGGAGTGGCTGACCCAATGGTCTGTGGGTCTGGTGTTTTTTGATTGGCTCATGGCTCCGCCTGGCGCCGCCTTTCTCCCTCTCCTCCAATCAACTCATTGGCGATCTCTCTCTGCTTCCTGGATTGCCTCCTTGATCAGGAATTCTCTTTGTCTGTTTTTGTGTCACTAATTAATTCCGCCCCTTGTTGTAGCAATGCTATGTGTCTCTGTAGTAGAAGAGCTTTGATATGGCCAACATTAACTTATTGTGACATTTACTCTGCTGGCACATGTTAACATACACAGCGACTTCGAAACACAAACACTTTTCGAAGGGTCAAAATAGTTCCTTTTTTCAAGATCAATTAATTTTCAGCGTTGACCCAGCATTTAAAAGGTCCCGTATAAGCGTGTTGATATATAGATTTATATTGTGTCTCTTTGATTTCACCGCCGAAGTGAAGCATGTTCTCGTAATAGCCTCAGAGTTCCTGTGGACTCAGGAGAGTCAGAGGTTAGAGTTAATTAGGCTCCAGATCTCTCCAGCCCCACTGGGGCCCACTAACCTTAAGCATCTAAAGCGTTGTGTCCAAGCCAGTTTCCCCTTCTGACATCACGCCAGCCCTCCTACCTTCAACCTCTGCCGTGGTCTGTGCCAACGAAGAAGAAATGTACTCCGTAATTTCAGCGCTTTTATTTTTTAGGAGGCGCCTGCCCTAGCACAAAACGTAATGGCCAAACTGGTAACAAGAACGTTCACTCGTTTAGAGGCGAGAGCGAAAGGTTCAACTCATTACGTAGAGAGGAAAATAACTTTCTCTCATTGAATGAACCTTGAGTGTTTTCTTTATTCCTCTGACTCTTTGATTTGATAAGAGCTATTTGCATTTGTTCCGGGCAAACGGTCAAGATGAAAGCGGCAACAGTAACCGTTTAGCCCCCCATCCAGACCCCCCCCCCCACAGGAGCCGGGGTCTTGTTATTGTGCACGCTTCAGCCACTCACCGCAATAATTTACATTTTGCCATTAATGCATTCGTGAAGCCCCTAGCTTTGATGTCGGATTTAATTAAGTAAGATATAAGTGTGATTCGGATTGATATCACAGGCGCTTACAAAAGGCCCTTGCGGAACGAGGACGAGTGAAACGGTGCATTGTGAGCACTTTAAGTGCAAACCCCCCGCACCCCCCCCCCACGCCGCAGACAATGACTGTTGGACTGATGAAATGGCTGAGAGGCTTTTCTTCCCGTGCAGAAGCGGAGTGCGTAATGGCACCGTCACGTGCCTCGCAGACGTACGGGGGAAATGGCTTCGGCATTTCATACTGACAGTTCGCATAAATCCCCGGGGGCCCTTTGCGACTGCGACATTTGTGACGATGACTAAAGGGGCAGATGAAGGGCGTCAGGAACCCGACAGCTATGCAGATTATCCCCCCCCCCCCGAGGAAAGGTGCCGGTCGGTTTGGATGTGCGTGTGTGTGTGTGTATGTTTGTGTGTGTCCATCCCCAGTGGCGGGCGTTTCCATAGTAATCCCCGTCCGTCTCTCCTCCAGCTCTCCATGCTGTTTACGGAGGAGTGTGATAAGGTGCGCGACCTGATGCACGTCCACTCCTTCAGCTATGACTTCCACCTGCGGGTGGTCCACCAGTACCTGGTGGGCTGCCAGATGACCCTCCGGCAGGGCTACCAGCTGACCGGCTTCCTGGAGGACTTCATTGCCCATCACCCGGACATCCCAAAGTTCGGACGGAACCACGTCTTCCAGGGTGAGTCCGACCCCGCCCGCGCGGAACCACTAAAACGAGGGGGTGGGGGGGTGCGTTTTTTTAAATAAACCCCAGCGGACAAGAGGGACTGTAGTACAGAGGTACCGTGCGTCGTCACGGCACCTTCGGATGCTGAGCGGTGCATCGTTATAGTGATGAGTTCCAAAAGCCCCGCCCCCCTGAGCAATGCCGGACAACTTGCAGCTGCCCATGGGACCCGCCCATGACAACGCGGTTGTTATGGAAAAGTCTGCAATGCAGGGCTTTAGAGTGCCGGGCCATCTAAGCGCCCAGAAAGTTGACTTCGTTATGGTATGTTTTGCCTGTGTCTAGAAGTAAACAGGAAATGCCATCGCTGTGTGAAGGTCACTAATCTGGGTCCTCTCACACCCCAGCATCCGTTCGCTCATTTACCTGTCCCGCCTGTGTTCCCGTGTGTCAGGGTGTTACTCCATCTCCACGGGGATGATCACAGCCCATCAGCTGTACAACTACATGACCGACCACGCCGGCACCTACGGCATGAAGCCGCTGCGCATGTCCAAGACGGCAATGACCGGCGACGGCAAGAGGGGGGCGCCCCCCGGTGGCGACCTCCATGAGTACGCTCTGGTGGCGCTGTGGAACAGGTGGGCTGGAATACGAACGTGCACGTGCGCGCATACCGTCCGCGTGGCACTATGAGATGCTCTAACACGGAGACGTTTCTCCTCGCTAGCTCCGGCTCCTACAAAGACCTGGAAGGCCTGCGTCACCACGACGACTTTGACGTGTCCCTGTTGGTGTGTCACAACGCAGCGCCGTTTGAGGAGCAGTCGGAAGGAGAGAAACATCTGCTGAGGTCAGGACATTTAAGAACGTACACGAACAGTGCGAACAGAGTAGAACACGAAAAACGAACAGTCCGACAATAGAGACCATGCCTAGTTGGCATATGTAATGGGTAAATATAGAATGTGTTATATGTATATCTGAATACTGATATCTAACCTTTCAATGCCTGTGCCATTGTTTCAAATTGTTGTTTGGTTTAAATTGGGAAACGCTGGGTTTCTACTGTAGCCGTTATCCGTTTTGTAAACCATTCTATACATATTTCTATGGAAATTGTCACAAAATTGTCGCAAAAATATAATAATAATAAGAATGTGTTAATTGTGAAAATATGGTGCACACTAACATTTATAACTTCAGTCCATTCAAAATATTTCACATCAGAATAAGGTCCAAAAAAAGAGCATTGTCGAAAAACCTCAATGTAGAATATTAATATAACTAATTCTTCATTGAAAAGTGTAAGTAAAGGTCAATGAGATAGGAACCAATATGTAACATTGGCCCATTTTGTCACCTTACAGAATGGAAAAACATTGGCTTATTAAAGTTTGAGTTGGGTGTCTCATGTGACCGGAGCAGGCAGTCCTGGTCCTGTTGAAACAGACCCCACTTTCACTGTCTTTTTCCACAGACCGGAAACCCTGAATTTTGTCAGTATTTGATCAGGATGCTCTTATGTCTGGATTGAGACTTCCCCTAGGCTCTGGACCCCCCAACCCCCTTCCCTCAGCACCCGTGTGTCTGTTTGGATCCTCAAGCTATTGACCCACTCAACCTACAACAGATTACACATAATGCCGCTATAATAGCCATGCTAATAGTGCTATTAAAACAGATGACCTACACTAAATAGCCCATCCATGCGGGTTTTACAATGACAAAAGGAAAGCGCTAAGCGAATAGCATGTTTATATAACAGCCACGCGTATTTAACGGTTCTTCTACGGTCCACATTTTGGCTGGCCGTCATTATGAATGTAGGCGACGTGGCAAGGTAAAGTGTCTAATAACAAACAGGAATGTATCCAAGACCATATTAGTAACAACTATCCATCATTTCCTGCCGACCTGTTTGTCCGTTTGATAAATGGCTAGGCGGTAAATCATTAGTTAGCGAGCGACTCTTTCCATCCAACCCACACTATCCCTCACAGAGGTGGGATTTTTTGGTCTTCTACTGTGAGAAGTGGCAGCTACTGTCTGGATGTGAATACACAGACTCATTTTCCACTTCCAGGGGAAGTAATTGTGTCGCGTAATAAGTGGTGGTCCTCTCCAAAGGCCAAGAGTCCTGTTACCGGGCCTGATGATTGGCTGGTAGGGCAATCCGACGGCGAGGCAAAGTATCTGCTAGTGCTAGCATAACTGCTAGCTCCTCGCTAGAATAAACATTTGTGTTAAGGTTAATATCAAGCATATAGCTATTTTCTGTGTCTTTCTGTGTACTTCTTTAACAAAGCCATCTCTCTTATGTCATTATCTTTTTTAAAAGTTTTTGTTTCATAAGTCCGCTCGGCTTTCAATCCATATTAGCTAGCTAGCAGCGGCTTGCTACCGTTGGCTACAAATAAAAATAAATATACGTTGCAAGTAATTCAATTATACATGTTATGTCAACTCGTTAAACATTGCTGCTTAACAAGTTGCTGTCAATCCGTTGTTTTATTTCTTCACAGAATTCTTGTTTTTCTTTTACCCTTCGGGGCCCTGGACGCGTATCTGGTAGGCCAATGTGGTTCTTCATCTATAGCTAACTCTGACTCAGTAGTCAGCAGCCTGTTGATCTTTGTGACACGTCGTCTGTTTGGGAGAACTATTGTCATTCATTTCGGAGCTCGTGCAAATAAGAGAGGACCTCACCTCGTGACAACTAACATACCTCTGTGTGTAACGGCACACTTTGTTGTCTAGCGCTCATCTCTTCACACATGACAGCAAATAGGCACAATTTAAAAGGCTGTGATTTGACAATTTCAACAGCCTGGCCCGACACTTCAGCCAACTCCAGTGGCATGTTGAGGCTCACCGTGGAGAATGCTATAATTTATTGTAATACCTGGATTTTCCGCGCTCATCTTGGGAACAAATCTGTTAATCTATCCTGTCATTGCAGCTGCTCCGTCAGTGCAAACGATGCAACACGTGACCCTGGCCAGTTGGATTTCCTTTGTGATACCGGTGGGTTATCTGGAATATTTCCTCACCAGTCACGCGCCCTGGCAGCTCCTTACAAAAGAAAACATCTTCTGATTTCTCCGGAACCATCACTGGTTCTCGATCTTTTCCATGTCGGATAAACTTGTTTGTTCGAATATTAGCCAGTCACCTTGGCTTAAAGCTTGGCAGTCACAACCGGCAAGTACCGACAGCTACGGCGATTTTGAAAAACATAAAATATTTCTTTAGGATAGCCATTATTGTGTGGGGGAAAAGGAGGCTAAGATAATCCACTGAAAGAGCAGATGTCTTTATGGCTTTGTTTAAAAAAGGGATCTCAGTTATTTCAACATCAATCGTATTCAGATCTTTTAATTCCCGAAAAGACCAATTTGCGAGGAAAAATATCTTGAATCATCTGCTTGTTGGCGCGGCATATTTTTTGTATATACGCTATATATGTTCGTGATTGTATGATCAAATACTGTTCTAATGTCCTCTGAATGAGATGTAGACACACACAGCGTTTTAATTCCACGCAATCTGGGGGAGAAACACAATAGGGGGCTTTCAGATGTTTTCCAATCTGCTTTTGAATGCCTTAAGGAGCCAGACGTATGCATTGGCAACGATGTCGTGGCAATATTGAATACAACAAAAATACTTCAAAGGGACCCTGGAAGAGACTGTCAAATGTACATTGTGTGTACATCAATGAAATGTAAACGATATGATACTTTTAAAACAGACCTCTAAATAGTATTGGTGAATTTGAGCCACATTGTGCTAATGTTGTGTGCCTCTTTGTGAATACATTGTGTGTGTGTGTGTGTGTACGTGTGTGTGTGTGCGTGTTTCAGGCTGCGGTACTACGTGATCATGACCAGCCAGCGAGAGCTGTTCCCACGGCTGACGGCCGACATGCGCCGCTTTAAAAAGCTTCCCCAGATACACCGCGAGGCCAGCGACCCGGGAGGCCGGCTCCCCCCTGAGAAGGAGGCCGAACCGGGAGAGGTGCGGGACCCAGAACCCGACCTGTGGGAGGAGAGCCCCTCTGCCCCCCCGGGCACGGAAACATCCATTTCTACACCGAGCGACGGGAACGAGTTCTACCCTCTGACTGGGCGAGCCGGTGCCCAGGGCCTCCTGTACCCCTCGCCTCTGTTCCCTCTATTGAACCAAGAGGTACGGAACACGGCTAGCGCTACAAATGTCCCTGTCATCAAATCACGTCCGCGTTTGGTGGTTATGGAGTGTGGCTTGGGTTTACATTCATGGGCCAGTATCACAAATGAAACCGTTAGCACTCGCAATAACACGCCGTTAATAAAGATGGCCGCTAAATGTCTCGCATGTAAACGGACTGTGTTCCATGTGTCTGTTGCTTAAACACTGTGGGTTAGTCACTGTTGCAGACTGTGCGTTTCAACAGGTTTCTACAGGTGTCTACCGGTTTTTACAGGTTTCCGTATGACTGTAACCACACCTGCCAGTGCGCTGGCTGCATGTGTTAGTAGTTATTAGTGTGAGGTATTTATTCTATGCATGGTGATAGTCGAATAATTGGGTCGAGTCCTTCATCCAGGTGGGCTGTGCTTGGAGGCAGATCCAGACCAGCGTGGAGCAGGCCATGGGTCACTGCCGCCGGGACAACCTGTGGAGGAGACTGTTCCATGGAGAACATCTGGCCATGGATAAACTGAAGCTGAGCAAGCTGTCCTTCGGCGAACTGGAGGAGCTCCTCAACGCCGTGCAGAGTCGCTCAGTGGGGCAGATCGACCCCCAGCTGGTAACGCCCGTTTGCTCTATGACCCCTGCATGTTAATTCACCAATGTCCTCAGTACTTTTCAATGATTGACCCCGATCTTGTTTACGCACAAACGCTCAACTCGACAACAATCAGAATTCACAATTCAAAATTAAAGACAGATGTGTTAATCCAAACGCTAATTTCCCCCACGCGTAGAATCCAACGCAACCCGACGGTTGGTTCTCCCGGCAACTCTCGTTGGTGCGATGAAGCTTGTCTCCGGTGTTGTTTGTGTCGTCTCCGATACAGCGCCGCGTCTGTGGTGCCAATATGCTAAATGAGTTCCAGTGTTGATTTGCCCGTACCCGTTAGCGTCTTAAACACCCATCGACGCCCCGCCGTTCAAACACAACAAGAGAACTAATCACAGAGCCCGTGTAAATCTATTAATGAAGCGCTGCTTGGATTGCACCCCTATTCAGAGAGATTGCCTGGTTCTGGGCGGTTCTGGACTGGTGTACCGTGGATTGGATTCGGTAGCCTGATTTCAAGTGCCACGTCGGCGACGGTTGCGTTCCAATCATGATGAGATTCGGCAAACGTCGTCCTCCGGAGCGCGTGAACTGTGACAGTGTGGATGTGCCTTGAGTTTCTAGCTAATCTTGCCTTTGTTTTAAATGAATTGCCGTCGAACTGGAGCTTAGTTTTATTTCTTTTAGTTAACCCGTTCCCTTCCACGGTAGCTAAAAAAACAGTTTGCAGATGTAAGAATTCGCCTTCCCTGGTAGACTTTGTGAATTGAAATTCCTTAAGGACAGTCAACAGATTATTTTAGTTGGTATTATTGAAAGAGCATGTATGTTATCCACGGGTTGTCTCTAATCTATTACCTCCTGTTCACTCATGTCAGAAGTCTGCATGCTGCTCACACTGTATGTAGTCCAAATTAAAACCCTATTCCAGATGAAGTGCTCTAATGTCAACCAGGGCCGATAAGACTAGTCAGACCTAGTGCATTCTACGGGGTAAAGGGTGCCATTTGGGATTCACCCTACGTAATGCTCACACCGCGGGGATAGCTGTTAGTTCCCAGAGGTCTGCTCTGATTTGATATGCAAATCAAGAAAAGCCCTAGGCTCAAATTAGATTTTAAACCAAATTAAACTGCGTTTGGAACTTTCAATGTGTACGATGATACCATTAGCAGGTGATTCATTTCATTTAAATTATGTCTCTTAACAGATGAAATAAAAAAGAATGAAATCTACCATGTGGTTGAAGAGTCATCTCGAATCGGCCATAATTCTCCTTGTGATTTCCCTGTAATGCAAAGGTCACATAAGAAGTGAATTGATGAAAAACGTTGAGCTTCTCTAGTCATCGGTAGCAGGCTTGACACTGTTGATGTCACTCAAGCCTCAATGAGCTGCGTACGACACACCAGAACAGTTCTTGAAAGTTCAACCATCTCTCTGACCTGAATTCACGGTTTCCTTTAAAAACGGTGACACCATGTTCAAATGAGTTCAGTTCACCAAATGGATTTGAAAGGAGGGACATCAAATAAATGATAATCCTCAGAAATAGCTGTCATAGTCAAAGGTTTAGCAGTAATGCGTAAACTTTACAACAGTTGGAATAAATAATTTCTAGAATTGGAGTTATGATCCATCAATGTGTTAATTATTTTATTTTTTTTACGGCTTCACCGGGAGCAAATGGAGATCTAAACATAAATAATAAAACAAAAAACGTTGCAGAAAGTCATTGTGACATTGTAGCAGGCCTTTTGTCAGATTAATCTCATTCACATTCACCACAATGATCGTTAAATCTGAGAAATGGGTGGGTTTTACCTAAAAGAAAAACCGATCACTCTTGACCGTCTAGAAATATGTAGAAAGTATCTAGAAATTATTATACACCAATTATTTTTTGGACCTTGTACTGGCACGCAAATTGATTTTAACAGACAAATTGGACTAGAAACTGCCAATTTTGATTTGAATATTTAGGAGCCCCTTAAGACCTAGAAATTGCCCGTCCCTGCGGCATAAAGAGAGATGCCCTTTTCAAAGGTACGTTTAATACACCATGTTATTCTTCAAAGATAGATGTGTTCCTCAATTTCCTGCAGCCAGATTGGTATAATTTCCATACTGAATATATTTTCCCTTCTCAAAGAGATAGTTATACACGTCTTAATCAACGCCGTGTTCTTCAAAATAGCTGTGTCTTTCCCACAGGGACCTCTGTAATTATCAACTGAAAAGTCCTAATTAAAAACCCAAACATCCTATTTATATGTCTGTGTTTGTTAAAGATAAAGGAGGAAGGGAAGCTTCACAGCCAGTGAGCTGAACACAGATGATGAGTATAGCGAAGTACGGACTGTGAGTGCTAGCAGCGTTGCAGGGGTCGCCGTGGGAACGCTGCCTAGCGCTAACCCCCCGCCTCGTATTCCCGACGCGTTCCCGTCACTGCCATCTTCCGATGCTATTCATAGATGCATGTCAGCCAATCACCGACGATTCCCAGTCGGGCAAAGTTTCCTACACGTTAGATTCAACGTCTTAATTGGACATGCGCTTACCGTTTTTTTTTTTTTTTTTTTTCGTAACGGGATATCTAGAAGGCTTACTTAGCGCTACTTAGCGAAATTCCTGACGTCAATGTGCAAGTCAATGTGCAGGCTCCGGTAGGACGAGTCGTTATTACGTAGCTGGGGTTTGTGTTAAACGCGGGGGGTCAAGATTTGTCTGTCTTCAGATCAGATGCCGGAGGACATTCGTGTCAAAGTTGTGCAGTAAAACTGAGGCAGCATTCAGCATGGTGTGTGTATATATATATATATGATTCAAAAGGTTGTGTTCACTCTTTTTCCACAGGACAGTTTCCTCACCATGAGTCCCAGCTGGTATCAGAGTCTGATCAAAGTGCTTCTCACACGCTTTCCTCAGAGCTGCCGTCACTTCGACCAGAGTGGCATTCAGTATCTGGTAAGAGCACAATATGAACACAGTCCATTGACTGGTCGGCAAAAATATATTACACATATCAATTCACAGTACTCTCAGAAAGTATTCAGGCTTTCTCCATACGTCGGCGTGATAAGGCTGCGTGATAAGGCTGCGTGATAAGGCTGCGTGATAAGGCTGCGTGATAAGGCTGCGTGATAAGGCTGCGTGATGGTGCTACGTGATGGTGCTGTGTTAAGTGTAATAACCCTGATCCCAGCCTTCTCTCCATCCCCAGCTAACTTTCACTGGGTTTTGTAGAGGACGCACCTTGAACTTAAATGCAGCTGTTTCTCTCAGACTTGTAATGAAGGGAAAATAGCCATTTCAGATGAATGAAAACATGTGTCTTTTCTAAGGACTAACCTTTTGGAAGTAGGGGTTTTGGTGTTGTATACAACTGTGAAGTGTGGCTTTCTTACTGGGAATTACGGGAGCCTTGCGGGAAGTAGTTCTTATCTCATTTGCTGTGTCAGGTCCGTCACTTCTTTATTTGGTAATTTTGCGAGTTAAGATCCGCATACTCTACCCTAATCCTATAGTCTGTGACATAAAATAAACCTCTCTGCTTTACTAAGCAAACACAGTCACACAGAATTGGTGGAAAAGATCCCGACCGGCTGAAATATAATAAGATGCAGTATGAACTGTACTCAGTCACCTATTTAACGTTATACGGGCGAATAGAGAGGAGGGGTGTGGCATGTTCTGGTTATAACTAGATGATAACTCTCCGAGGAAAAGACTGGGGCTGACTTGAAAAGCGTTTCTTTGAAGGGTTACAAGTGCAATATATTTTAGGATGCAGTAGGAGGTGTAAAGGTGAGAGTAGCAGGAGTAACAAGTAGTCGTACGAGTTAGGAGGTGTAGCACTTGTGTGTGCTAGGAGAAGGTGCAAGAGGAGAACATTGTGTTAGAGCTATTACTAGTGAAAGAAGTATTCATTATTAGTAGTAGGAGTAGTGGTCTGGTGGAAGGAGTTGTAAGAGTACATTATATTGGAGTTGGTCACAGCGATGTGTCGTGCTAAACAATAATTATAATACTGTTGAAGAATTAAACCGTGGCAGCTTGTCAAAACGACCCACTATTTATAGCTTCATACAAACAAATGTGTTGCAATTCTCTCTTTCAGGCTGTGCTGAACCAGAAATTTACCGACTGCTTTGTTCTAGTCTTTCTTGACTCTCAGGCGGGGAAAACAGTGAGTCATCATTGTGTAGCCTGCTCTCCATGTGAACATTACATTTGTATAATATCCATTCACCAATGCTCTATTATTAATTGCTCATTAGCCATAATGTGATGACATTGTTTTCAATCTAACTTTATTGCCCCCCCACCAGAGCCTCAAGGTGGTGTTTAGGGAGCCGTTGCCATCCCAACCGCAGCCTAGCAACAGCCCCCCACCCCAGCTGGTGTCAATGTACCATCACCTGGAGGCTGTCATCAACACAGCCTGTTACAACCTGTGGACTGGTCTGCTGTAGCCATGGCTACAGCCAATCAGGGCTGGGTGGGCCTCAGAGAAGCAGAAGCTGCCGGGAGGTGTAGCTCCAGACTTCCAGCATAATTCATACACTTGACTTGTGGGACACCGAGTCAATAATAAGTTATCAATAAAACTGCTGAATGAGTGAATGAGAGTTCACAGACGAACGCTTCCAATGAACAATGAATCTATGGTTTACTAATTCTGCCTTTAGAGGAAATTCGATTCCAAGGAACCTTAAGACACTTTTGCACACTATTGAACACTACCTCATAGTGCGAAATCCAACTGACGAAGACGAGTCCCTTTCTGCACTCCACTGTGCAGAAGATGAGACAGAGCAGAGGAAGATATAAGATGTTTCTCCAGTTGAAAGCCAACTTCCAGGGCACTTTACTCATTGACTTGAAGATTACTGGTTGTCCGGCGAAATTGGAAAGGGGCAAGACTTTCAGGCTCGTTGGCGCTTCAGCCGAACGACCACGTGCGATCTGTCACGTTTACTTCGTATACAAGAGATCCATCCACCATGCGTGAGCTTCTAGCGGAGATTGGATCTTACTCCTTAACCGACTGTGAAATGGGACTGTCAACACATCGTTGGTGTGCAACTTAGAAAGTGTTTTTTGAAAATGATAGGTGTTCAAATCATATTAACGTGAATGGAATTACATCTTTTGGATACTGTGCCTTGCGAAATCAAAGCACCATCCGGCTAAATCCTGTTTTGATGCTTCGGCAGGGATGAAAGATTGCCACCATTTCAGTCTGCGACATTGGGTAATTGATTTCTCCGTCTTCCCATTAAATCCAATAAGTGTCAAACCCGCTAGCCAATTTGCTCTACTGCCATGGCTTCATCGTAGAAGTCAGTGCCTTTGTTTTCTTTTTTGTTTTTAACGATGCTACTGGAGCTTTGATAGTATTGTTATTACATCAATATCACAAGTGGTATCTCTGGAGAATACCGTTAGACCTGACAAGATGCGTTATCTTACAGGCGTGAAGGCACACAAGATGTTGGATGGACTTGGGATGATGAGCTTGTGTCAAACACTGTAATATCACAGCCACACAGCACATCTGACACACAACGGCAATACAATAAAATGGCCTTAAAAAGTTCACACACATTTAAGTACAAGGAAGCCAAAATACTTTAGAAATGTTTGATTGAGGTAAAAAAAAAAGTGTCTTTTGAGTTTGTTATTTAGGTTAGAACACTGGATAATTAATAATGCGAGATGTTAGCATTTTGGCCAGCTGTAAACTGTAATATAATCTGGGTGAAAACTTCTGAGACTTGTATATGTACATTATTGTATATACAGATAGATTTGTATGTTAGCCATGCTACAATAAACATTGGTATTCAAGTGTGCGTCGACAGGTGTCAGCGTGGCAGTAGGGTGGCACGGTCAGGGCGCTCGGGCGATGTCAAGGAACGGGCGGAATGTGAACGGACTGTGAGACTGGCACCAGGCAGTAGGACTTCAGACTGTACAGAATATAAGTAAATCAAACAGACATGGCTAACAAAGGAACCAGTCATGTATTCCTGCTGCTCACAGCACATTCATCATCAATACATCGACAGAGCGATATGTCAGTCAAATGTCACACATTCACATCGTTACTCTTGGACTAGATTAGGAAATCCTGCGTCGTCACTTGTTGTCGCTCTTCCAGTAATTGTTCACCCATACCAGCCCATCCTTTGTAGAGCCTGAAATGTAAAAGTGTAATATCTCTGAGTATACAATGTTGCATTTCTATCCTAATTCTGCACTTTACAAAATATCTAGCAGCAGTATTGATACGTGGAAAGAACCTGGTAAATTGCCCAACACCACTTTGCTCTAACTATATTAGAGTAGACACGTGTAACATAAGGTAAGACCTGTAGACACGCTAAATGGAAGGGCACTTGTAAAGTTAGCTCACTACAGAGCAGCTCTCACCTAAAGGTTTGTATTCACATCCGACGTATCCCTGGTAACCCAACTCCTCCAATAGTCTGAAGAGGTATGGGAAATTCAGCTCTCCGGCACTGTCTGGCTCATTCCTGTCGGGTACCTGAGCTATCTGGACGTGACCTGTCCAAGAGAGAAACATTTGTACACCTTTAAGAACCATTACAGTAACAATGTTTACTACAACTATTAGACATTTTCAAGGGTGACTGGATGTTCTAAACCCGATCTGATGCGCTAATGCTGCTTTTACGTTTGTATCTTTCGTAACTTGCCATTTAGACGAGTGCCATAAACAACACTTACCGATGAGAGGGAAATATTTCTGTATGTTCTGTGTCAAGTTACCATCCATTATCTGCCAGTGAAAGATGTCCTGCAACCCACAGAAGGACACACCGAGGCAGCTTGTGTCAGGTTACACACTATTTACCGTGATTTGGTGAACCTGACTTACCATACAACCTCTCCTGAGAATGTTATCCTCATTGTATTCAATTCAAACTAGGACAGGTGTTCCCATGTGACAAACCATTATGGAAAGAAGTCATGTCCAGTGGGACAAAAATTCAATTAATCGCTGTTTGTCTTCAAGCTTTTGTGGCTGTGTCTTGCAGCCGAAAGTTGGATTTCCTAGGTCAAACCCAATAACAACTCAATGTGCATCATTCGACCAAATAGTTAGAAATCGTAGTGCCAGACTGATTGTTTTCCCTTTCAGTCAAACTCGATGGTTTGCTATCATTCAGGTCTGAGAAGTTAGTTGGTAACTTTGGGCTCAAATCTGTCAAAACAAACCTGCTCTTCGGCAGGTTAACCTGCCACTAATTCCAATCACCCAACTATAATCAGAGAGCTGTGAGTCATTAATGAATGTGGTGGTCAATAAAATATAAAATCAGTCACATTACCACTTCGATAAATGCCATATGGAACGCAATATGGAAAAAGGTGTTTGCAATGTGATAAATGAATAGATGGAACTTCCAGGTGCTTATATTACAGCATCGCTGAATTGCTCACTTATTTCACGTTGATTTTGGCAAAAATAACTGACTTGGCCGTGGCTTAATGTTTTAGCACTGTCGCAAAAGCGACGCGCATGTTCACAAGTCAGCAGAGAAGCATCGTCTACACTCATGGTACTGATTAATCAAACTTTGTTAACTTCAGCAAACTAGATTTCTTAAAGCTAAAGTAGATCGAGCTTTATAGTATACGTTGAGCAACAAGGTGGACAAGAGCACGTACTGATTTGGGACCAGCGTAGGACATGTTGTCAATAGACTTAAAACAGGCTGTAAAACTGCCACGTCGGTTTGCCATATTACAACAGATACGTTAAAAAAGCTATTGGTTGTTTAGTTGGTCAGCCATCATTGCACACACTAAAGAACAGCAGACTATGTCATTTGGCAAGGGAAAGACAGTGCTGCGATTTTGCTTCAATAGGTTTCGTCTAATGAAGATCTTGGCTTTAATGGCACTGTTAATCATCAAGATATACGGACCGATTTAGTACTCACCAACTGTATTTTGATATTTGGGCGGTCAACCTTCTTCAGAATATCGGCCGCTAGTGTGAAAGATGTAAAAATTAGCGATACAACTGTAATGTCTGCAATAATACAATTTCTCATATCTAATGATAAGAGAAATTGTATTTCTATTCTCTCTTACCTTGTTGCTCTTATTCAACTTGCTTCATGTACACACTTACCTAAATTGGTAAAGTGCTCATTGTGTCAGCCTGTCTATATAAGGCTTGATTCTATATTCAGTAACATGCTTCAATATGTTTTTATTACATTTTGGTTTTCCGGTCCATCTCGCCATGTAATTGCCTCTCAGGCAGTTCAATTTGACAGAAAGCTTTACCATGATGCGGACTGTCCAGGAAATATCTGGGGTCTGTTATCCTGGTGTTGATTGGTTCAATCAGTCCAGTGATTCCCTCCTGGGAGACAACAGCACAAGACACTCCATTACAAACACTACAGAACGGCTATTGTGAACACATTTTACAGGGACTAAACAAATTTAACTCAATGTCGACGTTCCACAGAGCCTGAATTATTTAGGCCTGTACTAGGCAATTTTTTAGTCCTGTACTAGGCTTAGTATGTGTCTGTTAAACCGGCCCCACACAGAATGAAACTCGGATGAAGAAACGGCACTTTCGACGAAGACTCACCTTTGTAAGGACATCTGCTGCATGTTTCAAGTTCTTTATGAAGGTGTTCTCCATTTCCATGGCAACTGTAGCTCGGTCCGCCCCGACAGGCACCCTGCCCGCCATCAAATGGATGCTGAGGAGGAATTGTATGTCTATGAGACGATTGTACTGTTAACGTGCGAGTACCCCGGAGAGGCACCTGGATGACACATCTAGAGGCCCCTAATTGGTGTGGGCCCCGAAACGGAGTCGAAAATCGTACGACACAAAGCATAATTTCAAAACGAAGCATACGCAGTTCAGCCTTCGACAACCTACGTCCGCTAACGTGTATACGCTTGCACATCATTTGTCTTTTACGCATTATAATATAGTATTCCCCAATTTGAGCTAGAGATGCTTCTCACACACAAAGCCAGAGCAATAAGGTACGTTATAGGCATTCATAAACATGTTTTTAGTGCTTACATTTTCTTTATAGCTCAGGTTGGCCACTATGCACTATGGTTTAATTAATGTTATGGGACCGGCATACATTATACTAATGCGAATATATTTGTGTACATGGGTATGCCAATATATTTGTGTACATTGGTGTGCTTTAGGGTGCATCTTCAGTAACTTGGTGTACTGCACAGCATTCTACAGATGACCTACGCGTGCAGGTTAGATTTGTGTGATCCTCTAACTGTACCTCCTGCAGTCCAGAGCCTTGGCGTACTCGATTGCCAGATCCAGACCCTGTCTGAAGTCTTTCTCTCTCCCAGGGACAGCACCCAGGCCCAGCTCCCCTGCTTTGGCATCTCCTGAAGACAACTCAGGCATGTCAAGTCACATTGGTATGACACAGTGACACATTGTTCTGGGACCACTGGAGGCCAATAATTACATGGCTCAGTTGAGTTTGATTCCAACCAATGCATTCGTTTTGCATTAAGCCCAAATGGCTACTACACATATTTGAGCAGTGAGCACATGTCAACAGTGAAACAAAAAGACAAAGGTCTGTATTACCAGGCGGGGTGTTAATCAGCACCATTTCAACTCCAGTAGCATGTTTAACCCTTTGTAACTCCTGTAAATCAGAGTCATACGGCCATGCCGCCTCCACAGCCCGGAACCCAGCAGAGGCAGCAGCCTGGAGTCTCTGCGTGATCTCGGGCAAGTCCGCAAACAACCAGGTGATGTTGGCGCAGAACTTTAACGCAGGCATTTGTCTTGTTGTTGTGTTGTTGTCGCACGTCCGTGCGTTAGGCAGGTTGCGATTGCTACAGCTCCAGTTTGATGTGACTAATTATTAACTAGGGTCAAAGCTCCATAGCACGACCACAGGCTCGGCTGTCAGCTGATGTTGTCTGATTCTCATGTGACGCCACATATTGATAGGACCGAGTCCGACCGACGTTCTATTGGGACACAACGGCATTGTTTCAAAATAAAAGTTGCCACGGTGTTGGAAAAAGTATCAAACTGAATGCATTCATTGATTACGACAATATTGCTTTCCGAAACATATCCTGGCATGCAGGACATTTTTATGAAAGTTGAGTTTCAAATCGTGTTCCGATATGAAAAATCCAGCACATGCCAATCATCAATTTGAAATGCAGATACAGTGCATGTATTGTAGGAAAGTGTTTAACACTCAAAACATTTCAAAATGTGCTTCACCATATTATTTTCACTGTCTTATTATTTTCAATACTATTTTCGTTCTATTTTAACTATTCATTAGAGCAAAATTCAAGTTTACAGTTTCAATCATATCGCGTTTTGTCACGGACTTCTATTTTGAAGGCAGCTAAATCCAAACACCGGAAGTCGTATGGCTGCGGCAGGTACTGTAACGTCGACAGCATCACACAAATAAAATATCTTTCTTCAACAACATAGAAACAAATCATAATAATATGTATCCATTGAGTCGTTAATAATGTCACCACATTTTAATGAACTTTTTCACCATTGTTCAGAAGCTAAAACAAATACATGTAAACACTCTGCAGAGATAGGCTACAAATTCATTCCATACTACATATCATTGTGCATATGAATTTAATAGCCTAGAAGGTCAGTATAATGTTTACTGGTTCAAATCCTAACATAGTGGGGAAATCTTGTTGTGCCCTTGAGTAAGGTGTGTGACCTCATTGCTCTAGAATAGAGCATTCGCATATTGACAACACTGTAATTACATTTATCAAGCACTATTCAGCTTTTCAAAGATATGGGTGCAAGAAATACTTCGTTATTGTTTATATTAAAAAAAAATCACTTTTGTAGTTATATTATAGCAGTTGTCGTAAAAAAAATTTTTTATCACATGTGGTGAAAATCGTAGGCTGTGGTTTCACAATTTACACCGTGATCACAATTGTCTGTCATTGTTTTATGTTTCGTGTTTCTGTTTTACCTCGTCATATGAAGTGGGTAGTGTAGTGACATATTAAGTAAATGTGATAGAACAATAATCCTCATATAGTCCTCTATCGCACAAGTAGTTAGGATGCACTGAGGACAACATCAAGACATTCCCTTCTTATTACGAATTGAGCAGCTGTCTATTTCCACTCTACAAATTAAGGCTTGACGAGCAGTGCTAAAATATAAATGCGGCATAATAGATTGGTTGGATTGAGGTGCTGTAAAGTTTGTGTACAATAATGATATTTAGAGGGCAAATTAATACGATGCATATGTTGCATTATCTTCCGTTTGGTCTGTCAATTAATCATAAACCATGCATAAAATGTGAGGTTTTAATATGGCACAGGATAAAAATGGAATTAGTTGAATTTGAGTAATAAAAGGTCTTATATTTGGGCTAAGATTCAGTCAGCTGTACAATATAAGAGTAAATTGTTCAAAGAATAAACACATTTTTAATAAAAAAAAATCATTACTAGATTCATGAATTTGTTGTGTAATCTTCTCCCCTAGCCCAAATAGAGTATTCTACTGTATGATTCGATGAGAGAGGGGGGGGGGGAATGTACCAACATCCAGGAAGCTGAAACCATTAGTCTATACAAAGTCTCTCCAGAGATTTTAAAGCACTCGGTTCTCACTTGTGGATTGTCTTCAGCGCAGCACACAGGTTTTTCAATGTGGTTTAGGTCAGGGGACTGGAATGGCCATTGTACAGCTTGATTATGTGGTCCGTCGACCATTTGTCTATGGAACTGCGGGAGTGCTTTGGGTTATTGTCTTGCTAAAAGATCCAACAATGGCAGTTTTATTAGCCTTTTGGCAGAAGCAATCAGATTGCGGTCTAGAATGCCCTTGTGTTTGACATGATGCCATGTCTCCTAACAAGGTTCCAAGGGCCTTTGTTAAGCTAAACAGACCCAGAACATCACATGTTTGTCCAGAACCATATATCACATTCACGTTTTTCTCTCTAGTATCCAAACTCACCTCGGGCGTTTGTGGCCTGATATTTCTTACTTGTGTCTTATTGACCAAGTTCCAATTAAAGATACAATGACATTGATCAAACTCCAGATGCTGGTGTCTGACTTAAAAATAATGTTAACAGAAATAAAGGTGATTTTAGACAAAACAAATGGCAGAGTGATCTTGGATGCTATTTGGAGTGTAGTCTTTCGGGTATTGTTCACAAGTTTAACTGCTTATTAGCTAAGTTTTCTCCAGCTGTTTTGCTACATATTTAGGGGTATAAATGGATAATTAATCTCCGTACTCAAACTTGTGTGCTTGGGGCAACAACCCGCTGGGGAAATCCATGTAATAGCTCCCTGCTTAGTTCAATTAGAACCAGATCATCCTTGTTGACAATATAAGCAGCTAGATGTTGCATTGATTCAGGCATGCAGTACAGTTACATATTTTAACACCGTGATGCATTGACCTGCATAAATACGTAGAGATACAGCATTTTTAGATTGCACAAATCTCATTTATTTGAAATAGTGTAGTCATGTGATATAAAATAAACTGTTCCTAGGACCTCATGTACCTGCCAGACAAGCTTTTACCATCTGGGTTTGTATGCCTTAAGATTTGCTTCAATAGGTTTTAAAGCCTGCACTCTGGATCTAAGGGGGCAATCTGGGATTTGTCCAAAACTGGATATGATTTTTATCTCACAAATGATTCATCCTTGGCCTCCATCGCATCGCCTGGACTTGAGAGTAGATTTGTAACAGTCGAGCACAAAACTGTTGACCCCAAACAAAATGCTGCTTTGTTTTTGTTTGTATTCCATATTTCACCTTCTAACCCCGTGCCGTGTATACACTGATGAGCCAAAACATTATGAATACCCATGAATGCCCATTATGATGTTGGTTTCGGTGCCGTCAAATCAGCGCAGACTCGTCGTAAGATGTCCTGTCTGTGCCTGGATCTCTTGGCCTCTTCATGGTGGCCCTAGAGGGCAAGCAGGGCGTGATGGCCCTCTAGGTTGTGTGTTTCTGGTTTGCACCCCATTTAGTGGGAGCTGCCTTGCGTTTCCCTATTGGGGGGACAACTTTGTTTTCGTAGAGTCCACTTTGTGTTTCATCGTGTTTCTGTTTCAGTTTGTTCCTGTGTTGCTGCCATTATTTGTTGGTTTTATAGTTTGAGTTTGAAATGAAAGTGAGAAGCATGTTGAAGAGAAGATTCGCACCTGTGTCCTCCTTTACCCATCGCTGTGGTGATCCCCAAATGCTTGTCCTTGAAATATTGCTTCCTTATTTCTATGAGACAAAATATTCTAAATGCTTTTGTGTGTTTGCCTTTTGTTACATGAACTTGTGACACAAATGTTGTTTGAGTTTAACCTACAATATTTATTTTAAGAGATGTAGAGATCACCATAAATGTATCACATTACAGGACTAGTAGAAAAATAACATAATTAATAATTTTAACATATCTGATAAAGATAAAGATGTTATTCACATTTTCATACAGAACTTAAAAAGCCTTTTGGAAATTCATATTAGACAGCTGCATTCCGATTCAGACACACCTGAAATGCTGGACAACTCCCGGCTAGAGGTCTATTCTACTTCCTGATCGTCCGGGAATGTAACTCATAGGGCAGAATAATTTCCTATTGTCCTGGCTGGTTCCTATTACCAGATTATAATGCTAGAAATATATACAAATATCCAATATGATAAAAAATCTGGAACATTAACGCTGACAATCGTATATAGTATTTTGTGATATGCAGGTAAATAACTTTATCAAACATGCATTACCTCTGAAACATGAATTACTTGTTAAAAATATTTCCCTTGGTCAATACTCAGTACAACCGTACTTTGCATACATTACTTTGCATACAAACGGCACCCTCTTATATGTGCAGTCTTTCATACATTTACAGTTACAGTGCTTATTAAAGTGAAGACAACCTCATGCGTCGAAGTTTATTTTGTTAAGAGGTTTTACTAAATAACTCAAATCTATATGTAAAGGCCAGCCATTTGCAATGTACTCCCAGAGTAGTTGGCTAGCAGAGGCTAGCCCCCCCCCCACACCCATGGGGCCTCGGGCAGAGCACTGGTGCAGGAAATTGAAAAGCGAACCACACGGACCTCATACGTCCTAGATCTAACAAGCCTACTTTGGGGTTGACTAAAAGGAACCCAGGGCCTTTATTGATTTCATTCTTCTGGCCGATGTTTTAACCGACGGCCCATCGAACGGTGATATATGTTTACAACACACCTTTCATAGAGATAGAACGAGGTGTCATCTGTGTGTATGCGTGCGGATATAAGGTGTGTTCCAGGCGTGCAGCTGTGTGCTGAGGACATGACCATGTTACTGGAGCATACTGTCTTGTAAGAACCACCCACTTGACTATATTAATGCAATGTCATCCATAGAAATGTTTGTGCTAGGTTGTGATATTTTCTTGTCATGTCCTTTAACCATCTCTCTGACCCCACTAAAGGGAAAGAGTGGACGGTTTAAGGTTCAGACTCAACAACGACAGCATGGTTTTGATGAATTCCATAGTAGCTTACTACTATATAAGTAAGACAAATTGGGCTTGTATTGTCATAAAAAGGATTTATAATCTTTGTTTGCAGTACCATCAGACATTATGTCACGCAGTCCTAGTCGGTGTAGTGCAGTGACCAAATGCTGAGCGGGATCTCGTTTAAACATTTCATTCAAATGAAACAAACCACGAACGGAGAAATCATAGACTGAACGAAATTAAAATGCGCAATAAAGCGACTTACTAAAAGACATTCAAACAGATACAAACACTCACCAGAATATAGAAATGTGACTTAAAATAATGGAAAGCAAAGTGTAACATAACCTAGTGAATTAAATAGGACAACTAATCCCCAAAATCAAACCTGATGTGCCCAATCTAAACAACTACACCGGAAATAAGGTGTGCACCCCACTAAAATCCCCGGAGTGGAGTCATTGTTATGTCAATCTTTTGTTTTGTTCTGACATTAAAGGGGCACTTTACTCCACTCTTTATCACGCATATGAATATGTTCTCACCCATAACGGTCCAGAAGAAGTGCAGGATGTTTTTTGAGCACTAAACAACACAGAAACACACTAGTGAGATCTAAAAAAGTCAGTGTAGTCATGTCTTGTTTTATACTGCAAAGCCTCCATGTTATACCCACAGCGCGACCAGTCAGTGTGCGCGTAGCCGCGGTTGTCCTTGATTGATGGAGCCATTTCAGCCATGTTCCTATCAGCGGATATATGGGGGTTGTGTGTGTAGCTGAGCACAGAATCCCTGGTTGTCGCCATGTTAGGACAGGTCAGGAGTTACTGGGGTTTTGTAAATGTCCCTGAGTAAAGCCATTAACACAACACCACAAGGTTACTGTGATCATGTAACAAGGGCATGATCACTGTTGGTGATTCAAAAAGAAATAGCCTTTTAAAAGCCCATTTTCAGTTCACAATTGTGTTTTTACTAATCATGCATGAAATTTAACTATATGTAATATGATCCTGATTTCATCAATAGACGCATAATTTCACAGATTCCTGTTTCCACGGACAACAAAGGAGTTGTAGGACTTTTTCCTCAAAAATAACACCGTTGCTAAACGTGCGTTCGGCTGTTAGTAACAGTGCCCCTGTTCTGCATGGCATCACGTGTCACGTTCATTGCGTTTCCGTGGACACCTTCTGTGTGTATGTATAATAACCCATCGCGCTCCCAGTGAACACCTGATCATTCGCAATAAGGCAAACGCCAAATCATATTTTGCCTGGTGACGGCTGGAAGAGAAAACGCCCTCCCATCTTATTACATTCAGTCTCCGAGCCGACCGACAGAAAGGTGGAGAGAAACAGACAAAGACATAATCAGACGGCTTTTGAGAGAGACAGAGAGACGCAGAAGGCGTCCTGTCCTGGAATAGCATGGTGAGTGGCGACCATTCTATAGTTCCTACGTAGTGCACTACGTCTGATCGGCCGCATGGGTTCTCCAGTCGAATGTAGTGCACTACAAGGGCTAGGGTGCCAATTGGAATGTGTCCCTAACAAACCTCCCCACTGCAACCTGAATTATACATGGAACTATGGAACTCGGCCGCAGAATGAACTGAATAGGTGAATAATAATATCCCAAGCAACAATGAAATTAATCATGGTAGGAAATGGATTTACCCTGTAGTGGAGGGAGGGGGGGGGTTGGGTTGGAGCAAATCCCGGGCCGCGTTTGATACATGGCGAATGTCACCAGGAGCGAGAAGAACAGGAGCAGCAATAAAATTGTCCCTCACTGCGTTCAATAGGAGAACAATCTGTGCCTTGCCGGTTATGTAAAACGCCGTGTCTAAAGACCGGGTGTTAATATTCATTTTGGCGACTAACGACGATTATTATCGCCGAAGGTCATTCAAAGGGTCAGCCTGTTGCTATTTTAATATCTGCCATTTTAGTATCCTGTCCTCCGCTGTCACTTTTATTGAAAAAGACGGACAACACAATTTCGGACAACACAATTCAAGTGTAATAATTACGCAGGCATGTTTTGTGATTGAATTGGCAGTTGGTGACCCATGTCATTCGGGGGCTACTGACACGTTAAAAAAACATTTGAATACCGCCGGGGATGTTTCACAGAGTATGCACCCATTGGACAATTACCAACCGTGAGAATACGTATGATATCTGCCATTCAGTGAGTTCCTTTAATCGAAACGGACACTGAATTAGTCCATTTCACACATGGGTGTCAGTCCGTGTAATTTATTTGTCAATAGCCGAGAACCATTCAACAAGCAGAGGAGGGTTCCTGAGATCACGGAGGAGCTACAGAACGGCCTCTCTCCGTCCCTGCATAGACGTGTGTCATCACACACAAACCCGTGGGCTCTGCCCCTAACAAAAGAAGAGCCCGGGAAGGAGGAGAATACTTGGGGAAGAAGGGTTGAGAAGTCGCCGGAGAGGCAGATGCCCAAGCCCGTTCCTCCCAAAACCGGCACCCGGAAGCCCCGGAGATCATCCTGCCTCTGCATCAAAGCGATCTCTCTGACTTTGATTTCTCCCTCGTCTCCTCGTCTGTCTCCTTTGTTTCTGTAAATGAAACGCCCGCCGGCACCGTCACACCCACATGTTCTGTGTCCGTCCGTTCCGGTTGGCCCTCCTCGTTACAATAAAAAATAATAAGCAGCTTTGGTGAGACCACCGTGTGAACATCCAGACCGAGTAAGACTCGGCTGGTGTGGTGTGTTTTATTAGTCAGACACGTTTTCTAAAGAAGGCGTGAAGGACTTTACGTTATTCAGGAACAGAGGTTTTAGTAACATCCAAGTACGTCATTTGTCTTTTTTACTAACACTACAATGTGAATGGTGTTTATTTTCCGGTCAGTTTATCCTCAGCAATTATTACAAAATGTTTTCCAATTTCTAAAATGTTCTATCCTGTATTTTTGCTATAGTTTTTAAAGCAGAAGGAGAATGGTACAATAACTTAAATAATTTAGTACAGGGGCAGTTCCGGACGTATTCATAGCTGCATGGAGTGGCTGTTTGTTAGGAGGTTGTGGTCGGGGAAAACGTTGGAGAATTGTGTTGTTTGGACAGGCCTTTTTTTCTTTATAATCTAAACTGTTACATTATTCTCAACCCTAACCTCAGTTCTGTGATATCTAAACTGTAACCAAACACTAACCTTTTTCCCAACCCTAACCTTAGTACTGTGATATCTAAACTGTAACCAAACACTAAAGGTTTTCCCAACCCTAACCTCAGTACTGTGATATCTAAACTGTAACCAAACACTAACCGTTTTCCCAACCCTAACCTCAGTACTGTGATATCTAAACTGTAACCAAACACTAACCGTTTTCCCAACCCTAACCTCAGTACTGTGATATCTAAACTGTAACCAAACACTAAAACACTAACCGTTTTCCCAACCCTAACCTCAGTACTGTGATATCTAAACTGTAACCAAACACTAACCTTTTTCTCAACCCTAACCTCAGTTCAGTGACGCCTAACTCTAACCTTTGATTTACCTTAACTGTCAATGTAATTCTCACCTATGTTTATCATTTTGTATATATTCCTTTAATGACCAACATACCAACTACAAAATGTTAGGCATCAACAAAATAGCCCTTTAACAAGGGCTGATAGCATCGGAGACATTTTAATAATGAACATAATTGTGCTTGACAATATAGTTCCATATAAACGGGATTCCTGAGAAGTGAGGTAAAACAAAGTGCAAGCATCCATTTTCATTTCCGCAAAAACCTTCTGTCCAAGTCGATGATTGAACTTGATGATTTCACAATGTTCATTCCTGCACACCGTCACCAACAAATGTTCAGAACAGTGAGTCTATTTCTGCAGTTATTCCTCGGTGACCTGTTGTTTCCAGGCACGGCCAGACCGGGTAAATGATTGCCACAGGCTGAGACACTGTTGAATAAGTTCTTCATGGAAATGTGAGTTCAAAAGCTATATAGTGAGACTGATGTTAGCAAGGTGACAGGTTTCAACGTTTTTTCTCTCCAAATTCCTCCCCCGCATTTACAAACACTCGCGCGCACAGACTGTCAGGACTCAGGAATCAAACCAGAACGCAGTTCCAGACTCGGAAGAACTGCATCCACATCAATTTATTGTGAAAGACAGGCGGGAACAAATCCGAAGGAGGCTTTGATAGCAGGACAGGCCAATTGTGAACAGACTGGTGGGCGTGGACAGGCCAATGGTGAGCAGACTGGTGGGCGTGGACAGGCCAATGGTGAGCAGACTGGTGGGCGTGTACAGGCCAATGGTGAGCAGACTGGTGGGCGTGGACAGGCCAATGGTGAGCAGACTGGTGGGCGTGGACAGTCCAATGGTGAGCAGACTGGTGGGCGTGGACAGGCCAATGGTGAGCAGACTGGTGGGCGTGGACAGGCCAATGGTGAGCAGACTGGTGGGCGTGGACAGGAAGTGTGGTACATGGGACCTCTAAACATAATGCGGAGGAGCAAACTGGAGACGGGGAAAACCACAAGGACCATTGGCACAAGACGACCTGGTAAAGTAACAAGGAAAGGACCGTTTTAATTCAGGTATATGTATATTTAATAAGGTATAAAGGCGTGACTCGGACACTGCAAAGTAATGGAAGATATCCATATTTCATAATCGTCTGTTTTATTCTTGTGACTTATTTTGTCAGATAGCAGATGAACACTTTAACTTCCTATTCGTCTTGGCTCGTTGTATTTTTCTAAGTACAAAAACGAGATGTGTTACTGGCCTTCGTAATATCTGAGAGGAACCGTTCTTCTCGTATCTATTTGTCTGGGGGGGGATTAGTATTCTGGAGACACATCAAGTCGCCTATTGTGTCGCCACATCAACCCCTATATCTTAATCCGTCACCCACTGGCTGGACCCAGGGTGTGAAATCACATGTGATTCTCACAGCAAACGTGATCTTCTTCCCTCCATGTCAGGGTCCTTTTGAGTGGATATGGGGCTGACAGCATGACTTCAATGATTCTGGCTTAGTAATGATGATCTGAGAAACAAGCCTTCCCTTCAAATCTGATTAAAGATTCCCCGTTCAAACGCTCATTCGTTTTTTGTCACTGTAATTAAACAATTTTCGGCAGCGGTGTCTTGTGGAAAGTAAAGTTTCACAATCCTGGCTGCCAATATTTGCTTTGCTTTGTTTGCCATTTTTTGCTCGCTGTTGTGCTTCTATAAAATCAATGTAGCTGTAATTTTCACCGAGAATAAAAGTCCAGAGAAAAGCCTATTAGTAAATCATTCTAACTCCATTTCTATACCTCTATCTAATAGCAGACATACGGCAGTATATTTGTCCTGAACAATCACGAGTGTTTTGAACTATTGTGTCACAGTCATCACTCACAAATCGATTTGTTTTTAAATGGAAGTATTACTTTTCCATCATAGGAGATGCAGAGAGAGAAAGAAAATGTGTGTGTCTGAGTCATGCTTTCCTGGGTTGCTTTGAATTTGACTTCATCCTTCAGATGTGTGTCCGTGTGGACGTTGTGTGTGTGTGTGTGTGTGTGTGTGTGTGTTGTTGTGTGAGTTGTAAACTGCAGGTCAATGAATCTGTTGAAGTTGAAAGAAAAGCTGTTTTCTCATTGGCCATTTAAGAAACAGTGCACATTTGGCATCCCAACACACACACACACACACACACAGCTTTGGTTGTTCGGTAGCATTTCTTCAATCCATCCTGAAAAACGCTTCTGACTCACTGCGACAAACGGCAGATTAAACAGCAGTGCTCTTAACTCAGCAACACTGACACACACACACACACACAGACACACACACACACACACACACACACACACTGCGTAGACCTCTCTTCTGAACACGGAAGGGAAATTATATCACAGCAACACAACAACCAAACACATTGTGTCAGATGAGTTCCAGTGTGATTCTGATTCTAGGTGACAACATTACTCTCCTGAAATCCACGATTCTATTGTGCAAAACACAATGTCGCCTTGTGACTGATCCCATTTCAATTCGAATCACATCATGTATGCAGACACCCCGTTGATATGCTACATGTCACCCGCCCCCCCACACACACACACCATTTAAAACAGAAGCGTTCGCTCGCTCAGTGTGACTCAAATCCAGAGCGATAAACGTATCTCACCACCTGCCGTTTTAAACCCCCAGCGGAACACCTGATAGCTTACGAAGATCACAATCTGTGTAAATACACAGGATGATTAGCCTGGGTAACCTTTGACCCTGTGCAACTGTAACGCGTTCAATCGATGACGTTCGCCACTTTGCAAATTGATTGCGCAGTTAAAGGTTGCCCGCCCAATAAATATGCCCTCAGGTCAGCGCTAAAGTGTTTATGAAAACTACAAATTGAAATGGGCAAGCTGCGTGTGTTAAAAAAGGCATTAGAAACTATTAAAGACAGTAAGACGGTTGGAGGAAAGCTAATGTGCATTAGCGTACCACTTTGAGAGCACCTCAGACAGCAGACCCTGGGAATAAATTCATCCTATAAATGGGGGCAACTCCATTCATCCTATAAATGGTTACACTTGATGCCACTCTGTTCTTCTGGTGAACGGCTAATCTGTGACTCTATTCATTTTGTGAAGAGCTTCATCACGTCCCACCTTACAGAAGTAAAATCATTGTGGGTTGGAAACTGTAACCTCTGGCCAACAGTGCATGAATGTGAATTGATTATCGCATTGCCATTTTTACTTTTGTCTGGTGTATTTGCGTCCAGTTTCATTCAGGAGTCATGTGATGATGCAAAATATCAATTGCACGCGAAACAGAAGAACGAATTCTGTGGATCGTTTGTTCCCGGTTTTAGAAGATTCTCTACAGAACCTGTCCTTACAGAACCTCTGTTCTTGTTACATTGAACATATTTCACTTAAACAAACACATATAGGAGTTAAAATTACAAACTGAAATCCAGAAATGCACGTCTTAAATTTTTGAAAGAACATGTAACATTCAAAAACTCCCCGCTCAATCCAAATAAGTGTTCCCGTATGCCTCCCCAGACAAAACACAACCTCGAGCCTGTTCTGTATATTCACACCGGTCAAATACACAGCTAATGTTAAGCTACGTAGCCATTCAATTAAGGACCTAAACTGTGTCTCTTCCTGTCAGTGTGGGAATCAACTCTAACCCGGTCTGTCTCTCCTCTCTACTTGATACAGTCCAGTGAGTGTCGTTGACACTTAAGGAAAGGATGTACAAGGAACAGACAGAAAGAGGAGTCCACCTTGGCAGATAATTTTAATTAAGATCAGAGGGTTCGTAAATTCTAATAGCTGGTTTCCGGGTCTGCACCCAGAGAAGCCGTGCAGCAACACAACTAATAAAACAAATCAAATTAAACTTAATTAACGGAGCATGTTTCGTACAGGGTAATGCATTGCAAAGTGCTCATCATAGTAACACAATAATGTCATTTTTTCAAGTGACAACATGGCATCATCCTTCATGACAAATTGCCACGAGAGAATCTCCAACCAGACTCTGAGAAATCAATATTCTTAAGCCTACAAATATCCTAAAAGAGGCACGTTCCTTTTCTTCAACTCTGTTGAGCCTTTCGGAAGTTCGTCTGTCGAGGCGACACAGTTGTATTAACTTATTAGACACCATAATACTCGGATGCATTTTCTTCAAAGAATAAATAAATATATACTGTGTTTTCTTAAGAAAAAATGTTTTGAATTATGCATTTATTAAGGTTTCCCTGGACACAATTGTCTTCTTGTCAGTTCCAGAGCATTTGCAATGAGCAAATGTGTCTCAAAGCCACGTCATATCTGAAATGTACACTATCTTGACGGCACACGTTTTTAAATCAATGCATTGTTCCCGTGGTCTACCTTTTCTGTGCATTGTCAGCACGAGTACATTTGGAACCATTGTCTGTGAATACCTTCAGAACCATGTCTTAATCTGACGCGTAGGCCGACTGAGTACACGGTTCTATGGATAAAGTCTGTCATCATTATCATTCGTGACACTATTGTGTGGCCATTTTTGCAAAAACGCGAAAAAGTATTAACGGGTGGATACGGGCACGATGGATTCAAATGTCGCGTCTCATATCCAAATGGCGCCCTACTCCCTACAGAGTGCACTACTTTTGACCAGATCCCTAAAGAGTAGGGCACCATTTGGGATACGTTGCGAGGTATGTAGCCGAGCAGGCAGGTATCGTGTTATTTCACAGAGCCTTCCCTCTCAGAGAGGCCCTGCAATGCCATGGGAATGACAGGAAGTGCCGGAGGAACATTAATTGGGAGACGGTCTGTGGGAGCCAGCGGAAAAGTCAGTCTTCTATTCCATCACAGCCTTATCGTCCGCGAGAGAAGAAGATCTGTCTGAAACCTGTCACTGGAATGGGGTCGCTTTTTCATTAAAGATTATTATGTGCTATATCTCAAGGTCTAGTCAATGGCAGACTGGGAGAATTCATTGAAAAGATGTGAGCCGGCCCATCTTCAGTCAGTCGGAGACCGGAAAGATAGTCTCCCCATCTCAGCAGTTCAACAGGAGAGTTTATGACGGGGAATTAATGCATCATCTGTCGTGCCCCAAACTGTACCCTAATCCCTTCTATAAGTGAGTGACTGAGATGCAGTCTGGTTTTTATCAGAACAAATGGTTTGGGAGTGAGGACCACATTTTAATAATTTGTACAGTGCAAGTGACCTAACTACTGTGCTTGAAAAAAGATGAGCATATCTTCAAAACTTTGACCATTATATGACATTACTGATCGACACAATTTAAAACATTTAGATCAATCATAATTTTTGTGTTTCATTTGTACACATTCAACAACAGATTAAAGTAAAAAGGTGATTTTGCGAATCATGTTGAATGCATATTTTTATGCTGAAACGTCCCAAGTATTCCGCAAGACGCAGCATGGACAGAATATCTTTTTTTTTGCATTTGCCGAGGTCTAATAATTTGAATATCCCCATGGCAACTTGGACACATGCAGAACCTACACATCTCCAAACTACCTACAACAGATTGTGACCACACTGTATGATCGTAAAATAATATGTGTCAGATGTTTACACGTTGCACTTTATTTAATTTTTAATGCAATTTTAGATTATGCTCGTAATGGCATTATATATTCTAAATAATTACAGTTTTTGTCTCTAAAATATTAATTAACTAAAAAAAAGAAAAAAAAAGTGATATTAACACTTTACCAAAAATGGATTATTCAGCAACTGTTTACAATTTTATGCTTTGCTTCGTACCAAAACTGTGTACTGATCCTCAAACTGCAATGCAAACCATACTGTGGGTTAGAAGAGATGTTGTACTCCTAGGGATAGGGAATAGGTTGACATTAGGGATGAGGCCTGAAGATGGGACTCATATCATTAGGTGAGCTGAACCACCATGTTAAACACGACATGAGGACCACACACTCAGCCGGGTTGTTAGCAATGTCTCGTTAGCATTTCAAAATCACAGTGCTTCCAAAAATGTCCTAGGTTCAATTAGATTAAAGATTAGATTCATCTTTATTGTCCGTGAACAGTAGAAACTACAGTACAACGAAATGCAGTTTGCATCCAAACAGAAGTGCAGAACCGGCAGTACAAAATATTTTAGCTTTGAGTTATTCATTCAAATGATTACTCCTTTTTTGATAACTGGCAATTTTGTGTGGCTATATTTTGACTTTCTGAAAAATCAGGTGGCAGAGTATGTGGGCCCTGACTGTTTTGGGATTTCTCACAGTAGGCAACACAGTACAGATTTTCTCATAAATCTGCCATTTGATGTCAGATAAAAGTATTCTTCTGTGAAAAAGGTGACAGAATCAGCGTCTCTGAAAGCCTTTGAAACAATCTGAATCTACATCCGGTACACACATCAGGCTAGTCCCGGTATCCTGTGTGGGAGATTACAATTTCAGCAAACCGATAACCGATTTAAACCCGGGGTCACTTAGAGAGCGTCAGGGTATGTAGCAGGGCCAGACTGCTGACCTATTTGCTAAATTGGCTTTAATCTCCACGAAGATATCCTTTGAAGTGGTCTGCAAAGGAAGTTAGTTGAATTAGTTCTACTGATCAGTCAGAGCCATGGCAACAGAACCAGCGAAGATCCGAAGTGAAGATTAAGTCAAAGGCTTTGAAGTGTCAGTATCTCGTAGCTGGAGACCTCCGCTCAACGTTGTTTGCGGATGTGTGGTTATGTTAAACAGTACTTTTAGAGGAGGTTTTATTCAGAGTGGTAATCCAGAACATGTCCACAGATTCTTAAAGGGGGCAATCCGTACAAGAAACACTCGCCAATCATTCACCCTGTCACTTCTTCTGTAGAAATCTGGTTGTTGTAGAAGCATAACTATAGCAGATAGACTGAGATATTTTTTTATAAATATACTTTATCTATAGATATTTAAATATAAATATTATCTTTTTGGTTGGGCATAGTAAGGGTTAAAGACAAACAAATACAGTGAGGCACTCCACTAATACTGATCATTAATGAGTCTGGAGTAATTTGGGTTTCTTGCACATTTACTTCATGAGAGAATCAGTATTGCAGTGAAGAACAACGGAGAGATTTTGTGTTCGGCTTCTCACACAGGTGTCAACGGATTCAGTAATTAACACTGTCCAGCCATTTTGTTTCTCTGGCTTCAGCAATATGAGAGAAAAGGAGAAATATTAATCGTTGGTTGAAGCTGCTCGCTACATGATGTATTTTTCGCTAGGCGTTAAGCACCGTGAACTTGCCAATGAATACCATGTCACAGTACAAACACATTGATGCCAGTCTTCTGAGGGAATGTCAGGTTGTCTAAACTGGAGGGCAGGCTGGAATGACGGTCTGCTGATTGATTGATTGATTGATTGCTTGCCGACGATACGGATGGATTGGACGCTGTCGTGAAATGTTGCAGACCTCATTCTGCTGTGATCTACAGAAAGGTGAGTAGGTTTTCTCATGTTGGGAAGAGGCCTTCTGTTTTCAAATTGAAAAGCTGCATTCTCCTGCTTTGGCATCCATGAAAGACACTATTTACTTACCCTAAAGCCATAAATGAATAATGACAAACTGGAGGCGTGAAAGCACTTTTATTTCCATGCTAATATTCTACAAAATGCAATAAATGTCTGTTAAAATGCGACAGAAAACACTGATCAATGTAGGGAATATTTCTGCAATCGCAACGCTTTTTCAAAAATCTTTAAAATAATGAAATATACCAAACAAAAGTGTAACCTGTTAGCATGAGTACCTGATAAGTGTAGAGTTGGTTATGATGTCAACTGTTGTTGCTGGAATGTTGTTGATATCATGTAGCTGTAAAGCTTTAATTGAAATGTGAGTGTTAAGCAGTAAATTGACAACTGTAATCTTCTGAGATAATATGGAACATCTTCCACACACAGCTCTACTGAGGTGTAAACACGTTCCTTTCTATTTCAGAACTATCTGGCACTAGCTGGTTAAAGTGAGAGATTTCTAAATTGAAATCAAACTTTAGTTCACGAATTATTTTTTAAACTATCCAATCTATGCAGCGGTGTTGCACTGAAATATTTTGAAAGGACAAGCATGTTTGCAATTTATCGCCAGCCTTTGTGAGAATCGAACTTTCTCGTTGCAAGTGTAACTATAAAATTGCATTCACCTGTTATGTAGATCTTATTTCAATTATTTATTTTCCACAACAATTGTTGTGGTGCGAATTAGCCCTTTACATGTCACACCAGAGCTCCCCATCTTTCAGAATTGGAATTCTCCCAGGCCGGCCGTAACCGATAACAGATTCCCCGTTCAAACCCGGCACCCTAAACGACAGACTCAAAGTCTGTCGAAACCACTGCAATATCGTACGCGGAGAGACCCGCGATGGGGACAGGGCGCATTTGAAACTGAGCGCGAGTCCGCATGCAGTGAATGTGACTCTCATTAAAATGAAAATAGAAGTCACTGTCACTATGTTGAACAGAAGGCGGTGTGTGTGTGTGTGTGACAGTGGACCACCCATGGCTCCTTTCATCTGACAAGACACTTCAAACGGTGAAATGGTAATTGGATGCTGTCTGACTGCACACCACAATACAGCGTGAAATCAGACCGGCAGCTGACAGAGGCACCTGGATGTTGTTTGTATAATCTCAGAACAAACACTTTTATGGATAGATTAGACCTGAGCTGACCTAACAGAATTAGATTGGGCAACTTTGGAACCGCCAGCGGAAAAGTGGAAGGTATTGAGGTCTGAAAGCGTTTCCTCTGTGTCTCTATGTCTGTCTCACCGTTTTTCTCCTAATCCTAGTCTCATTAGTTTATCATATTGTAGCATGCCTGTTTTTACGTGCATTGTATTGAGAAAAGACAGCCTTCCGCAGTAGTTGCAGTACATGGCCAACCAGGGCCGGCCCTGACATATTTTGTGCCCCCTGGCAAGATTTTAGCTGGGGCCCCCCTCTACAACGCAGCCTATTTGTATTGTAGTTTGGCGCCCCCTATGGATGAACGGCACCCCTAGAATTTGCCCTATGTAGCGGGCCGGCCCTGTGGCCTCTGGCAAGATTCAGAGGTCAGCCTCCCTTTCTCCCACTACATGGGATGATTTAATCATGAACTATATTGATTTGGGAAAGTACATGTTTGTCATAGGTTACCGTTATGTTTGTCATAGGTTACCGTTATGTTTGTCTGTGTTATGAGGGACCTATCAGAAAACCCTGACGTGAACACATTTAGGGAATTGCATTATCAGAGGACTTACTATATATATATATATATATATATATATATATATATATATATATGTATATATATGTATATATATATATATATATATGTGTGTGTGTGTTCTAGACTGAATCCTTCATAGAACATTCTAATTAGATAATTGAATGTTTTAAGGGAAACACTTGGCAAAGACGTTTACTTACGATCCAAAAATTATAATTCTATGGGGACCAAGAAATATTATTTATTGTTTAACTATGGAAAGCTTGTAGAGTATGGCAAAAATAAATACATCTGACTTGTTTATCGAGTGTGACCAGATGTTTTCTAAAATGGATTTTTCACAAAGTGCTTTGACAGTCCCATCAAGTGTTCAATGTTATTCTGCATTGTTTCAATGTTTTATTGCAAATACCCGCTTTTGTCAGCGAACCAAAGAGAACTGACATATTTGTCACGGTTTGGTAGCCTGGCTCACTTACAAAAGAATACATAATGTTCTTGCTGCGCACATGAGAGAGCAAAAAGCCATTAGGATGTGGAGATTCACATCCAGGCTTGTCATGTGCTCACAATACATTACACCTAAATAATTAAAACTGTCACCAGGGTAGAACATATTGCCAAAATGTTGATGGGGTGTCCAGAGTCAAAGTGAAACTGAGAACCTTATAGGCTGTGATATTATTCCACATAATGTCTTCATTAGGCATTCCTCAGCTGAAAACATTATGCAGTCAGGGAAATGCTGAGTTCCATAATTAAGGAAAAGGCGTGTTTTCCGATTAATATAGAGAACCGGGCATTTAAAAAACAGAGTATGTTCTGAAACTTTAAATTCATTAATTAGATAACTAACCCTGTCAGTCGCAGTTTGTCAAACTCTTAATTCTAGCTCGACAGGTAGTCACGTTTAACGTGTCGAAGCAGAGAGCAATAGTTTGCTAATTCAAGCCCCAGCGGGGGGAAATTGGTGCTCTTGAGCAAGGCACTTAAACCCTAATTGCTCCTGTAAGTGGCTCTGGATGGGAGTGTCTGCGTAATGACTCAAATCTAAATGATCTTGCAGCAGGGTGAAATGAAAACCCCTCACCTGGCAAGTTTGGTCTCCCCTCAGGACCATTTAGGCAAAATAAAGTACTGCTGGTCTGCAGAGTGTGTCACTGTAAAAACCTCACCGTGGCTATGTCCATTTGAAACATAATAAAGACAGAGAACTTCGGGTCCTAAACAGATAATGTCTTAATGACAGTCATGACTTTCTATCTTCCTTCCCCAATACTTTTCCGAGCAATACCTGTAGGCCATCACCCAAGCAGTAGTTGTAGGTAGTATTACAGTAGAGGTATAGAGATGTCAGATTTATTTTGAAATCTGTATAGGAGTTATTGCATGAACATCGCAAAATGCTTTTGACTAAATTGATCCTCCGAAATGTGAGAAGGGACTTGATTAAGAATTGTCAGCCCTTTTAGAGTAGCCTAATGAAAATGATAATTAACAGCTTGTTGTATTTTCCCGAACCTGCCAAGAGCAAAGAACGCTACATACTTTGCAGAGATAAGGGAAATAGATGTGCATTCCAAACTGCACCCTATTGCCTTTATAGCCACTGCTAAGCATTGCTCTGTATGGGCAGTAGGATGTCATTTGGGACTACATATCAAATGTTATTTCTCGTATTCCTCCCGTTCGTCTGTTTAGCCAGATGCACATTTCCTCAGAGCGGCTAATCCATTGTGCGAAGGAGCCCTGTGTTTCCGTGTTTGATGTTTCTAATGCTTTAACTAACGCGCCTCTGTGCAGAATGTCAACGCATTTGCACAGAAAGCAGCTCATTATCACACCCCCCCAAAAAATGGCATTCTATTCGCTATATCGTACACTGCTTCTGATCAGAGCCATTAGGGATTCTGTTAAGATGTGTGCACTATGAAGGGAATAGTGTGCCATTTGGAACGAAGAGGATGAGAGCACAAGAGAGTGTTAAGTCCGCCAAAACCCTGTTGAAGAGCAGACGTATAGAGAAGTTAGCATGAGAAATTAGCATGTGTGTGTCTGAGTTATTCTTACTCTGTGAACTGTTCCAAGCAGTGTGCGTTCTAATTTGCTCTATATTTCTGTACTTACTGATTTTCACCAGAGCCTTGTTGTTTCTCGTCAAACGTGGCCGACTATGGAGACAATATTTTGTCATTTTATCCGTAACTTATCCCTATATTACCTAAGGGTTTGGATGAGAGGTGAGAAAAGAGCAGGTTACCAATTGAACACCACAGGGTGGCGAAATGGAACTAACGACCGTGCGTTCCGTTTCGGATATAATTCGGTTTGCCTTTCTTAATGGGTTCCATTAGCGAATGTGAGGTACCTCACCACAGTGATCCATTTTATACATTTGTAAATAGCGTGTGTTCCTCCATTTTCCAGTATCGATTTTAAAGGGCAACGCATTCTTTGTTGTATCTGCGTAAGGTGGCGTGTTCAGGACGGACACAGGGCGAGAACATGGTGGCGTCTGAAGCCTTTGGATGGTACCTGATGGCTACAGATGATCCTGTAAAGAGCTTGAGACAACATCACGGGTTCAATTCTTGCAGGGATCACAAGAATAAACAAAAATTGTGCAATCGCTAGTTGGATTCAATAAGATCTGCTTCCGGCACAGTTTATACAGTGTTTTACACGTTCTGGTTGGTTCTATGTCCTAAAATAGGTGTCACCTGTTTGCTCCTCGTTATGCCCCGATTGAACTTCCTCCTGCACAACCGCTTCCTGTAAGTCGTTGTTTTGCAGTCGACATTCGTGACGCGTGTGACGTCAGCGATGAGGCATCATAATAAATAACTTTGGGTTATGTAACCCCCGCGACCGTGTCCTGCAGCCCCGAAGAACACAAGCATGAGTCAGATCCATGTGCAAAAGTGTCGAAATTGACTACGCTGCTGTTCAGGTCGGTCCCGGGGTCTACGATGCAGAAAGCATAAAAGCGTGGGAGGAAATACCTGAAAACGTGTATGCGAAAGTGTTCAGAAGTGAAACGGCAGACTGAGCGCCCGACTGAATTAAATATTATTAGGAATGGAATCTCGAGACTGTGATAATAGTGACCTCTACGTCGGGCGGGGCAACGCCCACTCTGGTTACCTGTGCACACTTGCTGTGCTAATTAAAAACTAGATTGGAAATAATGTGCGCGGGTTAATGCGACAGATTGGGTGTCTCCTGCCTTATTTTTGGAGAGCTAGTGTCGTATTCAGTTATTGGCTGTCTAGTTATTAGAATCCGGTGTGATAAATTAGGGTTGGAGTGAAAACAACAGAGACGGCAGCTCTCCAGGAGCCGGGTCGGAGACCTATGCAATATATGACGATTCTGAGGGGATTCAAGAGTAAACAGCACGCAAAACAATGCGTAGAAATGCATATTCTGTGTGTGTTTCATTTCCCCATGTTAAAATGAAAATACAAATAAATCTATTCCTAACCCCTCCCCACACCTCCAATGCACAGGCGAAACCCCCAGACTACATGCAAGCAGATAAGCGCATCAAAGGTGCAATTTAGAATGTGACATATTACAGTGCCCAGATGGAATGAAAAAAAGAAACACCGTCAGATTTGATAACATTCGGGTAAATTGTCACTCGGGCACAGATCGAAGATTTGATATATTGTCTGACTGACAACCATCGAAATGTTTAACAATCTGGCAAACTCCTTTCCTGCCAGAGCAGTTGGACGACGTAGGCAGCGTTTAGGCTATATCCACTGGGTGTTCTGGCTCTGCTCTTGTATATGTGTTTTTATATGCTTTATTTAAAAATTGGGAAGGGAAACATTTGCTTTCCTCCCGGTAAGAAGGTCTGCTCGTCTACCAATCCGAAAACCATTGCTCAGCCACTGAACCAATCGGCTGCCTCGTTTTACAAACACTGAAATGAGTCTGACTCATCCAAACGTTTTTCCAACTTGTCAGTTCCACCTCCATCCATCAGCATTTGTCAGATCCAAACGACCTTTGTGTCGTCTTATGGCTCCTGAGTATCGAAGCCACGGTCAGAAACGGGGATAATTAGTGCTCACTGTGAGGAAACTGACCACCTTGAGAGGAGGTCACCAGCGCCATTAGGACCAGTCTCACTCTTGCTCCTAATCTGGGACCTGACCTTAGAGTAATTAGCCAGCAGCAGAGGGTCAATGAGAGGGCCTCACTATGTTAGTTAACGAGCTGCAGGGTCGAGAGATAAATGGGCAAGAGGGACCCGGGTGCTAGGACTTGACACAGACGGTCACGTAGAGAACCCCAAAGGCCATAGAGGACCTGACACAGGCGGTCACGTAGAGAACCCCAAAGGCCATAGAGTACCTGGCACAGACGGTCACGTAGAGAACCCCAAAGGCCATAGAGGACCTGGCACAGACAGTCACGTAGAGAACCCCAAAGGCCATAGAGTACCTGGCACAGACGGTCACGTAGAGAACCCCAAAGGCCATAGAGTACCTGGCACAATGGCATGGCGACAGGACATGTGGGTTACTCTGTGGACCTGTGAACACTGCCTGGCCCTGTCACTGCCTTGGTCGCCTGTCTCTCCCTGGCTCTGCCCCACCTTTCTGGCTCTCTCTGTAGTCCCCGGGATTTATCCTGAAATCACTCGAGTGCTGACTCAGTCCTCCTGGATGACAATGCTTTAAGCAGAGGACTTTTGAACAGGTCTCATATCAGCAATATCAAGGCAATGTTTCTGGAGGAACGATGGAAGCGTTGCGCCCACTTGTCTATCTGCAATCCATCACTGTCCCTTTTCGCTCTCTCTTCGCTCTCCGCCGCCAGTACCACATTACGGGTGAAGGGGTCACCAGTGGCTCAGTCACGACTGGGAGACTGTGGCCGCTTGAACCCGCTGGAAGTGTAATGGTTTTTATAGCACTCTAGCAGTAGAATCCAATTCATTTATACAGTGATAAGTCGTGAGGGAAGCCAGTTACGTCTGCTTGTTGCTTCCTGCTTGCAGCTTTATTCGGCGTTCTCCCACAGACACTCGGCTATTGTTGTAACGTCTCAAAAATGGGTTTCAGCTGCAAGCGGAGCAGAAGAAATACTATAGAATTTGTTGTCGGCAATTATATATAAAATGTATCGTCAAAGAAAAACTCTTATTAAGGCCTTATCCAGTAGTTAATATTATTGTGTTTCCTTAACTAGAAAAAATTGTGCTAATTCAGTACTGAGAAAGTCACGCCTCCATAATTTCAGTATTCAGTCTTATTCTCGAAAATCACTGTTCTCATCATCACCTTTTCCCATAAGCCTTTGTGTTCTGCTAAGTGGTTGATTGAGCGTTCAGAAGCTGGACAACAGTTCACCGTTCTAAAGGATCTGATTCATAGAATTACGTATAGAACATAATAGGATCACTGTGAGCTGACTCACTGGTGTATAAGGCACTGCACAGCACACCGCCTCAAAGGTTTGTCCTGTTCAAAGAGAATGTCACAAATATTTCCATCGTCGCAATTGTGTGGATCCTAAACCACACAATGACCTGGAAAATTGTTCAACTGGCATTGTCGGACGGGGCTTCCCGGCCTCATCGCACGTTAGTGACCATCTCAGGTGGTTTGGGGCCCCGCAAAGCTAACTCAAGTCACACGATTATTGGCTAAATGACTTGGCATGAATGCCAATGAGGAAATTTTGCAAATCTTGCAAGTCTACAGAACCCATTGGGAGTTTTTCCACTGTGACAAGGGAGGCCAAATATATTTTTTAGATCTGAGAATTATACTGAAATACATTTTCAGGTGAACGTTAACCACTTTAACACATTCTCTCAAAAGTATTTACTTAACTAAACTTTACATTTTAATTAAAGTCTAACTTTTTCAAGAATGATGGGACACAAGTTTAACGGTTGGTTTTAAATGTTAAGTGTAAAATATGATAAAAATGGCTGTATATTTCCCTCTCCCTACTAAGTCTGAGGTCCCTCTGTGGGACTCCCTCTACCAGCACAAAACAGCAGATAGCACGGTGCTTACAGTAATTGCTATAATTAATTATTTAGGGGTTGGCTGTGTACCTTTTAGGGATTTAATTAAAATAATGCAACCTGTGGGTTTGCCAGTGAATTCTGTTTACACAGTAAATTTGCATAAATATCACACTACTTATTAATACAAATAATGCCATGGGGCCATCCTGAATGACACGCTATTTCCTAAATAGCACACTATGAAGGGAAGAGGGTGCCATTTAGGACATGGATGAAACACTCTTAAAAACGTTTGCAAATGAAAAATATGAATATATATATATATATATATATATATGCCTTTGTTTCTCAACAATTCTGTAGAATTAGCAAACGGTAGACTAGAACTGATGATGCAGTGAATGGAAAGTTTGTTCATCAAATGTCATTTCTTTTCAAGCTCAAAGAAAAATCAAGTACTTCAGTACTCGTCGATTGATTGTTAAGAAATAGTTTACCTCAATGTGGCGGATGCGAAACATTCCGGTACCAGATTGGAACAAATATTACATAGAAATGTTGCACAAGCACGTTGTTACACTGATATCCGCTGAGCAGACAGCTGGAGCTCTGTTTACAAATAATGCAGACAGCAGATGTGGAAAATCATAGTAAGTAAAAATCATTGTCAATCAGAGACAATTCAGGGATGAAAATATAGAATACCTTCATTAGTTACCGAGAACATCAATCTCCGGGCTAAATAATCCATCACTAAAGGTATCAGTATCAGTAGTTTGTTAAAATGCTTCTATTTTATTTTAAAACTGAAGCAAGCTTCTGGATTCTCACTTATATTTAGTATGGGACAGTGGCCACTAATATTTCATGTAAAAACAGCACTAGCTAGATATTTGTCTGATTAATTTGTTAAAATGTAATTCATTAGCACAGACTTTGTAGAAACCTTAAGATAAGGTCTGGCAGGATTTTGATTAACTGTGTAAGGTTTAACGCGATACAGAATTTTTATGCCATTTCAGTCCTGTGTTTGCCAGACCAGATTAAAATCTTTGACGATAACAAACTCGGAAAATATGAAAGTGGCCAGCAAATCAGTTGACTGATTTATCTAACCGAAATGGATGGTGGGCTGAGTACTAAATGTGGTGCTACATTTGCTGTGACGTGTTTTTGAAGAATAAAAATAAGAATACATTTGTGAATGTCAATTGAAAGATAAAAAATTGACTCAATATTTCAGAGCTTAGATGATAAGCACATGGAATGGAGTTCGGAATTTCAAACATTAGGAGCGAGATGTGTCTTTATATCATTTTGTCATAAAGTACTAAATTCCAGAAACGCTTGTTAATTCAAAAGTGTTTCCCCCTGACCACACACACAATACCTGACCACACACACAATACCTGACCACACACACACAATACCTGACCACACTAGTGGTGGTGAACACATCTGATGGACGCAATCGCATAAGTGAGGATTGTGACAGGCGCCTCTAGAGAATGGTGTAACCTAGAAACTTTTAGGGTGAAAACGGGCAAGGTTCTTATTTAATTAGCTATTACATTCAGACATTATTCAGATAATTTTGTAGCGAGGCAATGAAATAATAATCAGTGTTTTTCAACATGAATTGTCGAGTGTTATGAATTCAGAATGAGAAATCAATATATTCTGTCCGTATAATTACCACGAGGCCGGAGGTAATGTTCAACCTTGATTATGCAATCTGCAGTTTGCACTTGGTGCACTTGTTGATATTTTGATTCAGGAACATTATCATACAATGTTTTCGTACGTGGACTGTGTTGTAATTCATCAAAACGTTGGAAGTACTTTTTGCTAGGGCAAAAAAGGGGACTGATGACAGATGTAACATACAGGAACATTCACTCTGCCAGATGTAACATCCAGGAACATTCACTCTGCCAGATGTAACATCCAGGAACATTCACTCTGCCAGATGTAACATACAGGAACATTCACTCTGCCAGATGTAACATACAGGAACATTCACTCTGCCAGATGTAACATACAGGAACATTCACTCTGCCAGATGTAACATCCAGGAACATTCACTCTGCCAGATGTAACATCCAGGAACATTCACTCTGCCAGATGTAACATCCAGGAACATTCACTCTGCCAGATGTGACATCCAGGAACATTCACTCTGCCAGATGTAACATACAGGAACATTCACTCTGCCAGATGTAACATCCAGGAACATTCACTCTGCCAGATGTAACATCCAGGAACATTCACTCTGCCAGATGTAACATCCAGGAACATTCACTCTGCCAGATGTAACATCCAGGAACATTCACTCTGCCAGATGTAACATCCAGGAACATTCACTCTGCCAGATGTAACATCCAGGAACATTCACTCTGCCAGATGTAACATCCAGGAACATTCACTCTGCCAGATGTAACATCCAGGAACATTCACTCTGCCAGATGTAACATCCAGGAACATTCACTCTGCCAGATGTAACATACAGGAACATTTACTATGCCAGATGTAACATACAGGAACATTCACTCTGCCAGATGTGACATACAGGAACATTCACTCTGCCAGATGTGACATACAGGAACATTCACTCTGCCAGATGTAACTTCATGCATATTTACACTTCAATTCTTCATTACTAACTAAATGGCCACCACTCTTAAAATACGCAGTAGTTCATAGCTTTCCTCGTTTTCACACCTGACCGGTTTACAGAAAATATGTCTTTAGCACTTCTTGCACTAAATGAGCACACACCCTGACACGTCCAGAGGACCACCTGCAACTACTTTGCTGTCCTCAATCTGTTTGTGACTGAAATATTTAGCTAGTGGGCTTGCAGATCATTTTTCAGGCCTTTTGTATAGGGGCAGGTCGCAATACTGTGACACTGTTTCACCACACGGTTATGAAGCACTGCAAAAAACTCTTTGGATAGAGGAGCAGAAAAAAGTTCAGTGCCTTCCAGCTAGCCACGGGTAATTTCACTCCGGTAAAGAAAAGGTGCGGACGCATCTCAACACACATACAGCCTACATGGACAGTTAAATCTGAAACCCTACATAGACTACAGGTTTGCTGTCCCTGCTGTGTTGGGAGATGTCTGCATCAACAGGATCACCGAAAGCAGATGATTCGTACACACCTGTGAACAGCTTCGTCCACGTGCGCCGCTTGTCCCAGATGCTTCTTTATCGGTCCTCCCGCCGTCGACTGCGTGTACATCCTTCCGTGTGGGTCCGATACGCCGTACCTCTGTGCACGCGTGTAGCACCTGTGTGTGTGTGTGTGTGTGTGCAAAGGAATGTGTGGCAGTTGGAACAACATCTCCCTTTCCCACCAATTCCATCGGAGGCTGGTGGCTGTCGTGAGAAGTGTAATCACGTCAGGAGGTGATTTCTCTGTACTGGTGAGTCAGATTGAGCCATCCATCAGTATGAACAAGCAGACACAGCTTTGGCGCAATCACAGTGTGACAGCTTCAACACAGGCAGACTGCCGAAATAGAACCACTCATGCTAGCCTTGCATTGTGGGTAGTGAATAGATACCCTCTGGGAGCCGGGGAATTGAGGCACAAGCGCACGGCTCAAATGGCACACTATTTCCCATAGGGCTCTGGGCAGACGCAGTGCACTGCGTTGGCGAAAAGGGTGATATTTGGGTTGCAAATAGGGTGGGCGACCCAGCCAAGAGCCAAATCCAAATCAAGGGAATGGAAGGTAGTGAACAATGGAAGACAAGAAGATGAGGGCATAGTCAAAAAGCCGAAAAGTAATGAAAAAATTAAAAGTCTAAACGGACGATTTTTGGCTTCTTTTTCATTCCTTGATAGATAGAGAAAGGATATTTGAATGTATTTATTTTTGATGAAATCAAAAAATTCTGCTGTCATTGTCTGTCAAGCATAATATGTGTCATAGGCAGAAACATTCAAAACAAACCACTTTCTTGTAAATGTTAAAAACCAACTTACTTTCTTACTTTCTGTTAAAAATATACAATAGTATACAACGTAAGTGCCTGGCTGAGACACATTACTCCAGATTTGGTCTTTTCACGTCATTCTGTCCATTCACGTCATTCTGAGTCTTGAGTGTTATTAAAAGAAGCCAGTTAACTGTTCTGCCTAGTCGTCATCTAAAAGCAATGTAGTCAACTGATTCTGACAGTTAATATAGTGAAGTGTGTACTGAAATGAACCGAACCACAGACTCTCCCAACGACTCACACTGTTGAATACTTGCTATTTTGTAAAGTCACCTAGATATCTCTAAAACGGCTTGTGAAAGAATCAGTTGGCACTAAAATGTTGTTTTGTGGGGGGGGGTTGGGTGCACGAATACACAACAATTCCAACTCCTCAAAGCGTGTTTTTGAGCGAAGACCGTCATCCTCTGAGGTAGAGAACGGGGTGTATATCTGTGGACACTGTGCTGTCTTACTCTGTTGGAGGTACTACATCTATTTAGCGTGAGTATGGATACGTGCAGGGTGACGTTGGGTCACGTTCATTAAATATTCCGCATAATGCTGACACAATGAGCCTCGGTTCGGACAGGAAGAGAATTCCAAACCACCAGGCTCCCTCCCTCCCTCTTTTCCTGCCCACCCATCTATACTGTACCCTTCCCCAACAGGCCCCATCTCCCTATACCTGGGGATTTTTGATTGCGCGTCCAGTTGACTTGCTGCCTGACAGCCTGTTCCCTGCGTGACCCCGGGGCGTTTGGGGGGTTAAAGGGGCCCATCCTCTATGCGGAGCAGACTGAGCTGAGGGGACAACGGTCGCTCCGGTGGTTATGTGACGGGCGAGGCTTCATCGGCGACTTTGGAGCGACGCTGCCGGGCGCGGCTTCACGGTTCACCGGCTGCTCTGGCCGCGTCGCTCTGAGGCAGAACGGGGCTCGTCTGGCAGCACCGCCGGTATCTGGATCGTGTGGCTGTGCGGCTGTCCTCGTGTACAAATACAGACGGACTATTTAACAGAGAGCTAGCCTATTTATGTACACTGCGTACCTATTGTCATTCGTATGTGTAACCTGGCGAAGTCGCTCCTTTTATAAAGTCGTAAACCTCAAGCTATCTTACGTCGCGGCACCGACGTGCCTCCCGTTTCTCTCCCCCTCTCTCCGTCGCCCGGCTTTTCTTTAAATTCTCTCTGTGAAAGTCTGATGTGTTTAGTCGTCTATTGACTGGACATGTAACCGGCCTCAAACTAGGGTCGGTTTTTTTTGCCGGGTTTCTACTCACGCCACGGGGTCTCGTTCGGAACTCGTCACAAATCGCGTTCTGCTCCCTCCAAAGTGCACTATATCTGACCAAGGCCATACGGTTCCGGTCAGAATACTACAAACGCCGGTGTGCGTGGAGACTGCTGGGCCATTCAGGAAGCAGGCCCTGCTCGTATCCCTGATGCTCGTCTTCCCTGTGACAGCCCTCCTGCTGTGACCTCAACGACAGCTCTGGGGACAGTTATGTTTTCGCTAGGAGAGAGAGAGAGAGGAGAAGGATCGTACCCAGGGCGTTGGCTTTACCAAGTGAGTAAGGACAGCGGTGGGCCATAATGACCGTTCACGGGGACATTATATGACAGCTTATATAAAAGGGGCATCCGAGGGACAGGCCTTCAGCACCGCAGCATGTCCGCGAGCTCCGCTTCAGAAACAGCGCCTCAGTAACTGATCCGTGGCGGACGGAATTTTTATGACCGATAATCTCTACCCCTCAGAAGCAGCGAATTCAGATTTGCGGTAGTCAGCTTTTTAAGGCTCTGTAAATGTTATAATGTCAAAATGCATTGGGTACTTACTGAAATATGGAGTTTCACTTTGCAACTATTTTATTTACCGCTCTTGAATCGCAGGTTTCAGCATGAAATAGGCGACCCGCCATAAAAATGCTTTCTATTTTCCAGTGAAGGGTGGAATATCGACTTTAATGTCACCATCATGGATGTGGCCTTCGGAAAGGGTTTCACCTCTTGACTTTTTTACACTTTATTTTATTACAAACTTTTTAGTTTTTTTTGTTTTTGGTTTATCAGTACAAGTAACTTAAAAGTATCAGAAAAATGCAATTTCTTAAACAGCTCAATGAATAAGTATTCAAACCTTAATTAATACTCTCATAGACGTGTATTTGGGTGCAATTAGTCACATTTCTTTAAGTCAACATTTTGTTTGGCTACTTAGGATATGAACTGATTTCTTGGTAAGCAACTCCAGTGTAGATTGCATTGCAGCTCAGGTTGTTGTTCTGCTGTTAGAAAAATGTGTTAGTTTTGTTTTTTGGAAAGCACCGAGCAATGTTTTCTTCATTGGATTTTGCCTCTGATTAAATCTCTTTTTGTTTTTTTTAACCATTTACCTTGTCATTGACTAGCACACCCACAACATGATGCTGCCACCACCACTCTTGAAAACAGCGAATATTGTATGCAGGTAGATTGAAAAGGCCCTAGATACATAAAACCTTACATTTGAAAATATTTGCAGTATTCTTTAGGCGTCAAATACATGGTAAAGTAACTTCTACTATGTTAGTACAGTATGCAGTTTAATATATTCTTCACAATCACCAATCAGAATTAGAATCAGAATGTCACTGACCATACTTTAACACACAAAACTATCTTAGTGGTTCCTTGTCTTTCTGGTAAGCCATGATTTTTTATTATACTCTTAGTATAATAGTAGATTTCGAAAATATAAAAAATCTGAACCACGAGTGCCTTTGGCTTGGGTGGTACATCTCACGCTCTACGCACGACCTCTGGAGCGCAGCTGCCACGGTTCTAAGATAAGACCCAATGTTGCATTTATGATCATTAAAGCAAGAGTTGTAAAACTCAAACTTAATCCTAATCTGTTCACACTAACTTAAAAACAAATTAAACATAAACTGTCAGAATCTATTTTCTTTGTTGGGATTCTCTGGATCACACACGTTGGATTTAAACTCCAGTAATGAGGTACTCTGTTTTCCTAGCCGCTGTGTATCAACTTGTTGATGTGTGCTCTGTCGAGTTCAGGCCGGATGTTCGTAGAAGCTCTTAGTGACATCTTTGTTGTAAAAGGGCTATATAAAATCAAATTGATTGTTTTTTTATTTTTACTTGATACTCAGCTCGAGAATCCACCAGTGTTATTGTACTGACCCACCAGCTACAGTCCCCCCCCCACATAGCAGATATCACACCAGTTTAAAGTAACTGACGTGGAGTTCATGGATTATAATAGCGAACAAGACACCTGGTCAGAATGAGCTAGAATAAGTGGTCTGTGAGTGGTGACGACAAGAGGGAAGGCAGTGAGAAGTGTTCAGAGTATTGATCAGTAATGAGTCTTTGGGACACTGTGGGAGGTGCTGGACCAGCTGCTGTTTCATTAACTTAGCTGATGCACGAGGATGGGAAAATATGTGGAGAATAGTGACTCCCACGTCAGAGGTTGGTGTGTGTGTGTGTGCGTGACAGTGTGAGGAGCGGTTCACTGCAGTGATTTACTCGGTAGGATAACTGGGCCTGATGGGAGAATGAATGTTCTTGTCAAGTGGAGGGCTGAAATGTCTCAGAGCAGAGAGGCAGCTGGGAGATGAGGGAGACAGTGATCTTAAAGAAACAGAGCTGGGTTGCACGTGAAAAAAAAGCACAGATACGTACGTGTCTTGGCATCTTTGCAGGTCTTGTAATGCAATTAATACTTAGCATTTATCTTTCGGTGTTATAAATATTATACATTGGGTTTTGGAACATAAATTCTGCTTATTTTTGTGGCTGGAGAATGCCTACTGTCAAAAGACATTGAAATGTGACCATCACCGTGCTGAGATGTACTGAGAAACAAGAGTCAAAATTGAGTCATGAAATATAGAATTATTTAAATAAATATTTGACTTCAAGTGGCACATTACTATGAAATCTTTTTCATTCACCATTTTCCATTCCGGTTCGAGACACTTTGTGCCATTCTGTGAAGGGAGTAGTACACAGCGTTGTGCGAGAACTTCACATAATTGGTAATTTCTCGCATGAAACAGCCTTCATTTCTCAGAAAGTTCTTTGTTTTAGGCCTGTCAACGCTGTATTCTGATCAACTCCAAGATATTTTAAAGGACAGAACACTGCTTTTCTTGGAACATTTCCAAGAGACCCCACACTTTTGAACGAATTTGTACGTTCCTCACAATTCCTTTTAAGGAAATTGTATGTTCCGCCTCAGAAACAGCAGCTAAATTATAAAGCAGCGTGTGTCCTGGAATCATGTGACGTGCCTGTACGCGAAACTTAATTAAAAGCTCTTCGTGATACTGCTCTTTTTTAATGTCAGTGGGTCCACCACCATCCAGAGACAACTGCTTATATTGTGGTATAATGCATCTGGATAAAGCTTAAAACACAAGAGCATGATTGTGGCAAGACGGGGCTTTTCTGCTGAGACGTGGCCTTTAAAAAAATCTAAATGATATGTCATCTTACAGATAATGGGGATTCAGAATGTGCGCGCACACAACTGTCAAATATAATTGGAGTGGATTTTAGGAGTTGTTCTTCCTTCACAGGTGCGTTCTATGTGCAGAGAGAGAGAGTCAGTGTGCACAGTGCGCGAGAAGATAGAAAGACCACAACGCAATTCAGACTGTAAGAATACATGTTATTTATCGGCCAATCAGAATTAATGATATAATGCTGTTTTATATTACAGTATAGTGAAATGCTGACTCAGATTCCAAACATGTTGTTTACATATATAGCAGAACAGCGATAGGCTTATAAACATTAGCAATACCACTGAGTAAATTCTTAATAACACACTGTAAAGCCAACATGGATTTTCAACTACAGAATGATGAGCAACAGATAGCACTCTCACAACAAGAACCACGCAAAGCCGCGTCCTCTGATGAAGGCAATGCGGCGGCTCGTCTCTCTCAGGAGACCTGCTTGTTGTCTGTGCGCGTCTCCAATGACGCAGGACCAGGCATGGCCAGACGATTCATGCGTTCTGCTTGCCAAATGACCCCATATTATCTGCATGGTGCACTCCTTTTGAACACCACCCACTGGGCTCTGGTTGATACGAACGCACTATTAAGGGAACAGCGTGCCATTTGGGACGCGGACAGATCGGCGCTTGTGGCCCTGTGCCTCTGTCGGCTTCGAGTGTAGGTTAATCAGGGGCTTAGCGGTGTCAAGACACCCAGTAATAGGACAAAATGCTAATGTGGGAGAACGGAGCTCTGGCTGCGGAGTCTATGATCTCAAATCACCCTATTTATATTTGGAGAAGCCTGCAAATGTTTTATTAAGCGGCAGAGGACTGCTTGTGTCTGTGTCCCGAAAGCCGCCCCCGTTCCCACCTCGTGGCCAAAGCACATGAGGTAACTAAAGTCCCCCCGAATAGGGTGCGGTTTTGGATGCAAATGGCCTGTAAGAAATGTCAAAGACATTTGGGAGGAAGATTTCCCTGTAGATGTTTCAATGATGTCACCTTAAGAAAGGCGATTGTATCTGGTGCCATCTCACAATGTGGGCCATTATTCCTATGGTGCGGAAATGACAGGGCTATTCCGGTCGTCACAATAGCCGAGCACCTCTCCCCATCTCTATTCAATTAACTTTCCTGTTTCTCTTTGTACTGCACTGTGGTTGGGGGGAAATTGAATGCAGCATACAAATGGTTTAGTTGCCTTGTATTCCCAGCCAAGTCGGGAGAATGTAATTTGTGTTTTGCCGCCTCCTCACTGGCACAATAAAAGCCCTGGCAAAATAAAGACATAACTCGATAAGGAAAAGGTGACATCCCCCTAATCCCGCCATGAATGGTCGCGCTTTAGCCGCGTGTCTGGCTTGGGAGAAAATACAAGCACCGATGGAATTATGTCTCCTTTGTTGTAGCAGCTTTAAGCTGAAATCGAGGCTATTGTTTTGTATTTTATTTTCAGACATCTGTGTCGGAGAAACGGAAAGAGGCGGAAGAAGAAAAAAACAGCGACAACAAAGAATAACGCGGCGATGCTAAAATGGTATCTCGCGGGATGCGAGATCAAAGAGAAAGTGGGATCAAAACTCGCCGGGGAGAAAGTGAGAGAGTTAGAAGAAGTGTCCCGCAATAGTGTCCTCGTGGGCTCCTTATAGATTGTCGTAAATAGTGACAAGCATGAATCACGGAGTCGTACTGGTCGCTAGCGCATTATAGCAGACGTCAGGGGAGTAGCAAAAGAAATTCATGTTTAAGCCACTAAACAATGCAGAAGACTAAATTACCTACTAAGACATGCTCATTGCTCTTTCTTTTCCGCTTAGACAGTTTGCGAAATTCCTTGATGGGAGTAGTACACAGCGTAATGCAAGATAATCTTAAATTAGTTTGCTTGGAATAGCCCTAATTTTTGTCATTTTTTTTCCATCTATGAAATAGTGGATGTCAGGCTCTGATTAGAAGTATAGACCGTGTTGCCAGGTCCTCGCTCATTGATGATTTTAGTGATTACTTTAACCACCCCACTTCATAGTGTTGGGTAGCATTGATCCTAAACTTTCTGTGGTCATGGATTCAAATAGTTAAGGATTGTTTTTTTTATTTTTGACCTGCCAGTATAATGTCTTTTGAATAACATAAAGCATTCCTTTAGGCTTGGTCGATATATACTGTAAGTCAGAGAACGTTGAATTTGAGGTTGGCAAATCCCTTCAGTACTTCAGTGACTGCCCTCAATAGACCTGTGTTTTGGGTTAGAGGTACTTGACAAAATTCTATCTATGGTCCCTGATAACACCAATTTGGACATTTTCTATCAATAGCAGCCACTTCGCCTAAGCGTTTTGAGGGCTGGTTTTAAAATGTTGTTGAGATTGCCGATGCACTCAGTATTGTACATGATTGTAGGGAAGGTGAAGATTGTGTATAAAGATCTTTCAACCAGTTATCACATCCTATAGTAGGTTTTTGTATTTTGGTATCATTCCGTTTTTCATTTTTTGGATATACATTACCGTTCCAAAGTTTGGAGTCACTTAATAATCTTGTTGTTTTTGAATGAAAAGCACATTTTTGGTCGATTGAATAAACATCATCTCATCTTCAACCGCTTGTCCGGGGTCATCAAATTTCAACATCAAATTTATCAGAAATACAGCGTAGACATTGTTCATTTCGTTAACAAGCATTGTAGCTGGAAATTTCGAAGAAACGAAGATCTCTTCCGCTGTTTCGTGTAGGCGGTAGTAAACGTCATATCACAAGAACTTCAGTTTCATGGCAATATCGTGCACGGAGTAGCCTTCATTTCAGTTTCAGGACAAGAATAGACTGATAAGTTCCAGAAGAAAGTTATTTGTTTCAGAACATATTGACCCTGCAAACCAAGACTGGCGATACCACCAACAAGAGTTATCAGTTAAAACGGCACCACCCTACGGAGCTTGCAGAACGTTTAATTGTTTGTCCTCCAGAATCTGCTAATCGCCCATCGACGAGTAAACATTCATCAGCATGCAGTGAAAACGTTACACCCACACAACAAATGTTAAGAGCAGCATTTTCAGCAATAACACCATATGATGCAAAGTCTCAACGATACAAGGACATTACAGATGCCGTTAGCAACTGCCGCACCAAAGATAGGATGCCACTTGAACACGGTCGACAAGATAGGCTTTATGAAGCTTATGAAGGGAATTGAGCTCTAGCTGGTCGTCAATATTTTTCACAAGTAGTTAGTGGAATAATATCAACAGATTTTATTTCGTGTTCTGCCTGATGGTCTATAATGTTTGAAAACTAGCAATGGGTGTGAGTCAAACCACACAGCACACTGCTTTTATAGTGGCCTGGTTGAATTGTTTATGTTTCATTTCCTGTGAAAACCCAGAAAATAACCACCTTTGGGCAAATAAATGTTTTTCGGGATATGCTAGATTGCTTTAATCAAGTCAATAACTATGGAAAATTCAAATTCTCTGTGTATATCTTGATAATTATCCTCGTCGAATAATAAAAGAAACATGGTCATGCTACATTTTTTTGCCATGTTGTCCAGCCCTAGGGCCTGTGCCAAAATCATGGCCTATGATTGATAAAATGCCTCTGGCAGGTTCTCTACCGTCTTGTCATAGAATCTCTGAAAACTTGTCAGAGTGATCATTTGGTTCTTAGCTAGCCACAATTGTACTCAAAGTTCATATAAAAGTCAATATAAATTATGCTGGGTTGATGGATGGATTTGGTCGTGACAAAGGGTTTACAATCTTATGTATATAGTGTATATTTTTTTACGTTTAGTTAAATTGGTGCACATTTCCAAACTTGTTTTTGCTTTGGGATTATTGGGTATTGTATGTTTAACCAATGACAAAAAATATTTGATTTATTTGCAATTAGATACATAACACAAACAAAGGTAAAAGTTGTGAATATCAATATGAATATGAATTTCAATCTTGACTCTTCAAAGTCACAAACCTAGTTGTAATGAATGTGGAAGCCTTTGATACATTTTCGATATAAAAAGTTTCAATGTTTACAGGGGATTAAATTTTGCAGGCTATAAATGGTTAGATTAGCAACAAATACTTAATAGAAAATAATCATATTGAGAAAAGCGATTCTCAAAAATAATAAATATTGAGTGGGTAGACACGTCTTTATAAAAAACATTTGCATGCAATTAAACTACAAATAGATTGGACAATTTGATTAAATATTATTATTAATCGTTATTGTATATATACATATTTTGACTTTAACTTTGCATTCAAACATATTATTTTGTCATGTTTGTTAGAGGAGAAAGAGTTTGAAGTAGTTCAAGCACCTCCCAGAGAAAGCACCTCCCAATCCCTTCATCCGAGCCTCAATCAAAAACAACTTCAGAAACAATAAAAGTCTTCCACAGGGTGTACTATTATTACACACATAGCAATAACCAAAATAAGTCAAGAGGGTTAGAATTTAATCTTTAGAATATAGCAGTTTCCACACGGTCAGTCTTGGGCTGATATACAACGAAAGACGAACGTAACAATAAAACAATGAAAAGCCACGCTGAAGACGGAGGAGCAAGCCTAAATACATTTGCCGACAGTCACAAGAGCGCCATGTGTGTGAAATCTGACCAGCCAGTCATCACGTTTTGATTGACAAACCAGGAGAAAAGAGCTACAGAGAATCGACCAGGTTTAACTATTGATAAAAGTAGCCCATCAAAGTTCCTTCCCCACGTTGGGAAAAAGGACGAACAAGGAGGAAGATCAAGCTTGTCATCGGTACAGCAAGAAGGTCAACGAAAAGGCCATCTATTCCCTCTGGGGAGTAAGGAGAATAGTCTGAAAGGAGAAAAGAGCAGACAGTGAGAATTCATACATAAGGTCATCGCAGCACATGAGATCCTGCTAACTGCAACCTTTATCTGACTGAGCATGACACATCCCACACACCTAGTTCTCCGTATTATTGGTTTACAACATCAAGCTCTACGGCATACACTTCCTGATTCTGCCCCTGTTGCTCTGTTTACTGCACTGTCCTCACTCTAACCCTCAACATGACTGTCCTCACTCTAACCCTCAACATGACTGTCCTCACTCTAACCCTCAACATGACTGTCCTCACTCTAACCCTCAACATGACTGTCCTCACTCTAACCCTCAACATGACTGTCCTCACTCTAACCCTCAACTTGACTGTCCTCACTCTAACCCTCAACTTGACTTTCCTCACTCTAACCCTCAACATGACTGTCCTCACTCTAACCCTCAACATGACTGTCCTCACTCTAACCCTCAACATGACTGTCCTCACTCTAACCCTCAACATGACTGTCCTCACTCTAACCCTCAACTTGACTGTCCTCACTCTAACCCTCAACTTGACTTTCCTCACCCTAACCCTCAACATGACTGTCCTCACCCTAACCCTCAACATGACTGTCCTCACTCTAACCCTCAACTTGACTGTCCTCACTCTAACCCTCAACATGACTGTCCTCACTCTAACCCTCAACATGACTGTCCTCACTCTAACCCTCAACATGACTGTCCTCACTCTAACCCTCAACTTGACTGTCCTCACTCTAACCCTCAACATGACTGTCCTCACTCTAACCCTCAACTTGACTGTCCTCACTCTAACCCTCAACTTGACTGTCCTCACTCTAACCCTCAGCTTGACTGTCCTCACTCTAACCCTCAACTTGACTGTCCTCACTCTAACCCTCAACATGACTGTCCTCACTCTAACCCTCAACTTGACTGTCCTCACTCTAACCCTCAACTTGACTGTCCTCACTCTAACCCTCAACTTGACTGTCCTCACTCTAACCCTCAACATGACTGTCCTCACTCTAACCCTCAACATGACTGTCCTCACTCTAACCCTCAACATGACTGTCCTCACTCTAACCCTCAACTTGACTGTCCTCACTCTAACCCTCAACTTGACTGTCCTCACTCTAACCCTCAACAAGACTGTCCTCACTCTAACCCTCAACATGACTGTCCTCACTCTAACCCTCAACTTGACTGTCCTCACTCTAACCTTTTCCTAACTTTTTCCTTATAAATAACTAATAATCACTCGTTCCCCATGCCACATAACATAACTCTTGTATCCTCTTGGGACCAAGAAACAACCAATCCAAATAATTCGGGAGTGTTTTATGTCCTGATTGAGTCACACAAAAAAGACACTGTACCATTGCATCTACAGGCACAGATCTGCGAACAGAGTGCTCTGACAGTGTCCGACAGCTAAAGAGATACACGGCTTGGTCAAAAGGACCGTGGCAGGAGTTCCTATCAGAGCCTACTCTCCATACGTTGCTGGGTCTCAGAATCAGCTCATAAAACAGCCCTGCGGTATTCGCCTGTAATCACTGCCAATTGAATTTGCATATCTCTCAGCGTGCTTCTTTCTGTTGGCAGATGTAATGATAGGACACATCTTTGACTAGCCCTTCTGTCTGCTGCCGTATATTCCGCTCATGGACACGTGTTCGGCATTCCACAGTTCTTCTCAATATAAGTAGGGAATCTAGTGCAGGAAAAGAAGAAATATATACCAACGCTAGTATACATTTTTGCACGTCTTTACGATTAAGGTTTCTTTATCGCTGTCAGTCACATGCAAATTCATGAGTTTATAGTATAATGATGAATTATGGATGTGTCCTAATTATTTTTCCCATCAACAAATTAATTCAGCAGTATTTTCTTGTATTTTTTTCCCATAGTTCCAAGCTAAAGTTTTGGTCGAAATTAGTGCACTCGAAATGGACTAGGGTGCAATTTCAGAATGCTTACATGGCTAGCTGTCTGGCCTTGATTGTTCATTCTCCTGACCCGACATCCCCTGAAGAATAGACCTGGAATAATTTATTACAAAGTCCCACAGACTACCCATCTACAAATATTAACTTTAATATTAATGGCTGTTCTGGCAATCTAAACACCTTGATATTAATTGACCAACCAAAAGTGGGCAGGGGAATTTATAACGAATAATTGTTGATGACATTTTTTTGTTTAAACAGCATGTATTATTATTCGCGATTATTGTCATGAATTTTCAGAAACATTCATATGTACCAAGTGTGCACGTAATTTACTTAATTGTTTTATCTACAGACACTTGTGATACGTTCATTCACTGTCTATTGTTAGTGATACCGCGCTCATGAGTGCTGTATACGGGAAGCCGTGACAGCCGATTTGATTTCACCGTGCTCCACAAACAATTACCGAAGGTCACACGTTAAATTCACAGGAACAGAAGCAAATGCATTCAGAACTAGAGTATCAGATTAAATCATCCTTGTCCTCGCTTTTATACTTTATATCCAGCACATCAGTTGCCTGCATGTGCGAATTCCTCACACATTAGGTTTTTTAATGCAACACTAAAGCACATACTGATCAACTTGTGAAGTGTAGTATTGATACTGCATTACAATTGATGACCAATTGTTCAAGTCTGGCTATTGGATGTTCACTTTGTAACAGTTAACGTTATTGGCAAAATCGTTTTAAAATTAAGTTTACATTTTGTTTGTATGTTTTCCACAGACGTCGTGGAAATGCTTACTGTCATTTAAACAAGTGGCCTCACCTGTGTGTGTGTGTTCACTGTGTGTGTGTTCACTGTTTACAGCTTGGTGAGTTTAGCACAGTATCTGTTGAACATCCTTCTTCTCCAGGGCAGACAGTTCACCTAGGAACACCATGTGACTGTCTGTCTGGCAATTCTTTCATCCGAACTGCACGTTCACTGTTGTTACGCTGTCCTTGTATCTTTCTGCCATCAGAGACCCAATTGAACTTTAAACTATCCCACATAAGCTTTATTCCGAAACGTGTTTTTTTTTTTTTTTTTTTAAGTGATGCCTTGTAAAAACAAATACATTCATCATCTGATAACAGTAATATTAGTTTTCCTTTGTTTGTTTGGCTGCTACCAGCTCTTCATTGGGATTGGGTTGGCAGAACTCAACTCATTTCAACTCATTACCCTCCTCTGTCCCATAATAAGTTCAGTTTCCGGTCCTCAGTGAATATTGTACATGCTGATGGTCGTTTAGACCGCTGACCTTTGAACTGGGGGAAAAAAACGGGACCATTAAAAAAGCTAAATGCAAACATGGGCGTCTTGCAAAGGCGTCATTTAACTAAAAGCTGTTATAACAAACTTTTTAAAAAGACTCGATTTTTAGGTTGTTCAGCACCGATTCGTGTCTGAATTCTCCTATAACGGCGATAGATGCATCTGCAGGTCTATAATACGCGGCATTGGACGACTGGCATTTTTGTCCGGGGGCCAAGATGATCTTGTCCCAAGAGGAGCATTTGGCAAGATGTCAGACAATGCAAGCAGACGGAGAATGGCTGCAAAACAAGCTGAACGACTGTTCATCCGGCAACCGAAGAAAAAAAAACCAGTGCGTCTCTGCAGGACGCGCGTGTCACAGCGTGCTCAAATCACACAGAACCACACAGAACCATACAGAGAACCACTTAGATCATCGAGACGACCGTACCTGGCTAAATATGGCGTGTGCAACAACAATTAGTTTACTGGGAGTGCGGGTAACTTTCTTTTTTATTTATTTATGAAACCGGCCATGTACGTCACTCGTATCTGTGGGATACCGTTTTAGCAGATCTCAGAGTAAGCCTTATATGGCTTATATAGCTACTCACTCATTGTGAACAGGTGGGTCCCTGACAGGAGTCGACAAGTGACCTGAAATCAGGAGTCTATATGAGCCCTAACCTGTGAAAAGGTCTCTTTATTGAGAGAGTTATGGAACTCTGTGGGGGGGCACAATTAAAAAATGACTTGCTAGCCATTAGTGTGGCATTTCCCTCCCGCATGCATTTAAAGTGTGTTTTCTGGATATTGCCCAGGTTTGCCTTATACCTCAAATTAGTTCAGGGGTCCTTATATTGTAGTAATTTGGATATATTGTTCAATTGCTTCAAGCAAGTAGAAAAACCGAAATGTTCTCCTATAAGGGTGTTGTAGCTTAACCATCCACTGTGTCGTGCCTGCTCAGTGTGGTATTCACTGGATTTTGATGTCTTTGAAAATATGTGAATGTGTTTGCTTATTGGAATGTAAAGAGGTTATTTTCTGCAAGGAGATGGATTTGAAATGGTGCTGTCAGACGTAATTGTCAAACATTTAAAGTTGGTGTGAAAGATTGTTACAGGAGGACATTTTACTGGCAAGCCTAGGGATTAAAGTGCTGTAATTGAGAATTGGCAAGATGGTCATTTTTACAAGTGTATATTTGGCAGTCTGAAGGATGTACTCCACAGCAAGAAAATCCCTAAAAACACCCTAAAATATATCAACTGTACAGATCAAACTAATGTGACAGGCTGGGTGTTTGTAAATGCACTTTGTGACAACTTTGTTGTAAAAAGAAAAATTTGATTGATTGACGTCAAAACAACTAAGCGTCTATGTCAAAGCGTACTTAATAAACAATTAGCCATATCTTCTACGAACACTTTGACCAAATATGCATCTCAATATTCTAGAAAAAGATACGAATGACGAATTACATTTTTTTCAGTAGTAATTTTTCTTCACCCATTCATTTTTAAAAGTACATATTACCCAAAAACCATATGCCTTTTAAAAATCGTTTTTTTATGTTTTCATGTTTTCGCTATTGTAAGTTTTAAGCGTGTCTCAGATCTAGCAGCAGAAAGATATTGGCTCCCAATCAATACTAGACCAAGCAAAGCAACTTCGAGAGACGTGTCTGGGATATATTCAATAATATGTTGTCAGGAATGGTCACTTTCCACTATGCTATTCTACACTGACCCGCATCAGGGGAGCAGGTAAATTGAACTATCGATTTGAACAGACGGACAAACAAAAAAGATGCAGTTAAAGCTGCTACATTTAATAAACAACTGAAGAGGTTATTTTTCAGCGAGATTGTGGTTTTAGTTAAGAAGAAAAAAATTGGGAAAGAAAAGGATCAGCCATTTTGGAACATTGAGACAGTAGATCAGCAGACTTTTGCCCTGGTGACTTGATAGATATGCTGTAACTTTTCTCAAGTTGAAGGTAGCAGAGTACGTTTGAATGCGAGGTCAAGGCTAATACCTTGGTATTCAATTATAGAGGGGGCATTGCAGTGATTTACACACACACACACACACACACACACACACACACACACACACACACACACACACACACAGGGTACCCATTGCCTTCCATTCAGTTGATAACTAAAAAAGTGAGCTTTGAAGCCAGATACTGTCACTTGACTGAAATATTTATAATGTTTGTGTCGTATAATGATTAAAATCACACCATTTAAACCACTAAGCTTGTGTCTATGTACTTAGCAAACTTTACAAACTTAACAAAGTTCTCTCATTCATCACTAGCTTTGTCCTAAATGGCTGGTTCCAAATATAAGTATTGGACAAATCCCTAACGTCAACATAGATCTATCGCTGATACTTGGGATCCTGCGACCGGAGGGAACTTAACTGCAGGGTATTACTCTAGATTTATGGAAATAACCAATCTATCAACAATACATATTCATGCTGTAGTAAATCTGCACTGGGATTTCCATAATAATTTAATTTGATTTTAACTGTATAAAAAGCAAGTGTACTCATCATCATACCAGATCGCATGTGCATCAAACTGAAGTGATAATCCTGCATAATTAAACATTTACATAATCCCCTCTAAATACCAGTAAAAATAGGAAGTAATCAGAAACTGTACTGACATGATAACGTGAGCGCAGACTGCCGCCTCTTTCCTAGTTAATGTTTTCAACACAGCATGGCTGCATATTTCCGCAATCATTGTAGTTTTTGCCAAGCTGTAATTTACACGACTTGCGTTTAAATACTAAAAATGTAAAATACAATACGCCACGCAAAAGGAAAGAGTACTGCATAAGTAGTGTTTCTTTGAGTCGTAATTGACCCGAAACTCCACTGTTGAAACAGTCTGTGGTTCAATTTCATTCTGGAAATGTATGGCTGTGTATATAATTACATAATCTAACTCACCACAGCAAAACAATTCCATTGCAGATATATATATTGCCGATTAAAAAGATCCTGACCTTAATTCCAGACTCACTGTCACATTTTTTCAACAACACAAAATTATCCCCAGACAACCAACTGGACAGCAAGATGATGATAAAATACTGGACCGTGTTTACAGCGTTAATAAAGGATCAGACCAGACTTCCATCCACTCTCTACCTGCGAATTCTGACCGTTTATCACTGCCTACAGACAGAGACATAAAACTGTAAAGCCTTATAAATGTAGGAATGGACTGATAAAGCCATTGGGGAGATAAAGGACTGCCTTTATAACACAGATTCGGACATATTCAAGGACAGCAAGTCCAATTCACACGCGGGGCCATATCTTACTTGTTTGATTTCTATTTTTTTTGTTGCCATCTATACTATACACAATACCCCATAAAGACAAGCGACATGAACAGTGTTCTTCAAGTCTCTCCACAGATAGAAAGGAGTTAAAGTTCATCTGGGTCTGTGCTGTGGGCTTCAGGTTGCTGTAAGGAATATTTGCCTTGTGTGCTCTGGATCAAGGCATCTTCGAAGAACTCTCCATATTTTTCTTCTTTCACTCTTCCCTTAATCCTGACCTGTCTCCCTGTGCCTGCCGCGGAGAAGCATAACGTTTTAGCTCGTCAGTTTATATACTGTATATAGGTATGTGGGTGTGTGCGTGTGTGTGTGTGCAGCACCTTTGATGTGTAGAGGGCAGTATTCCAGACAATATTTTTAAATCTAATGATCAGACAGGAAGAGCGGGGAAAAAATGTAGCTAGAAAGGTCAAGCCCTAAGGCGCTTGGGAGAAACCAAAGACAGTGTAGAAGAGTAGTTTTATTGTTAACCTATAAATCATTACATAGACTTGCTGCTATCTACCAAGCTGAATTAGAAATACACAACTACACGCGACCTAGGCCAGAAGATGCTTCTGTTCAAATTGTACACAAAATGTCTACAAACAGAGGCAGAGCTTTCACCCATTGAGCTCTACTACTATGGAATGATCTGCCTATTTAGGTTAGAAACACAGACTCAGTGCAAACTATTATGTGTGTATTAAAAACTCTTCTCTTAAGCGTAGTCAATGATTAAGTGTTGTCTGGCAGAGGGGTACATAGCTGACCGGAAGACTTGGATTTTACATTCCGTCCTGCTGTCTTTACCCGGGGACGAGCTCTCATTTCCACTGGGATGTCCTTCCTCCAATTGCTTTTTGAGATGGAGAGTCACTGGCTCGCTCTTGTTTTCCATTGCCACCCATGTCAATGCGAGGAAACTCTGTGTGAAACTAGACCTTCCCAGGGGGTGGTTGCGGTTGATTGGTGTCCCTTGGTTGATGCTTGGTAGAGTGGGTGGATTGATTTCTGGCTATTCGGGCCCTGTTTTTAGGGCCACAGTTTACTAGATCCACCTGTCTCAGCTTTAAGATGTTATGCTGCTGTATTATTTTGCTGTGGGAGTAGGGAGCTAGGGTGTCACTTCTAGTGTCTTGTTCTGGTTCCGGTCCCAGCCAGGGATATCGTCGACACCTCCCTGCTCCTGGCATCCCATCGCCTTCGCCCTGATCCTCTTGGTTGAACGCGGGGACAGTGTCGGCCCGCTGTTGGAGCTGCGCGTCAAGGGGGGTACTGTCACTTTTCCCGAAGCTGCGCTCTCCCTGTCATCGCGCAGGATTAGAAGTTTATCGTCACCGGCCTTCTAGCCTCAAACATGCAGTTTATTAGGCTTTTTTCATAAAAAAACTGCTTTATCCATGTTAATGTTGTTATGCAGGGTATTCTACCCGCACTATATTCGCAAGCTGTTGGCTTGGACACATTTTCTATGTGAAGCGATTATTATCATTTATTATATGTTAACCTTTGAAGTGTAGAGTGGAAAATACAATTACATTTAACTATCATCATCTGACTATCACATTGGAAATATCATCATGCACTGCTTGTTATAAGTGTTAGATTAGTGACAACACAGGAGGGAATATTGACTTTAATTTCGTGTGTGTGTGTGTGTAGGTGTGGATAACTTTCATTGCCTGAAGGAAGGAAAACACACTTGTCTTCTTTTCGTGGATTCGAGCATCCAGGCTGCGTGTGATTAGTTGATGGATATCTGCTTGTGCCACGAATGGTAAAACCCCCAACGTGCTGCTGCATTCTGGACAGGTCGCGGGGGCGTTCACGGCAAGAAGCAGAGTCCAACATCAAGAACCTCGATAAATACGTGCGGCGGTTACTGTGTGAGGTAGGGTTGTACGTTTGTGACAGAGCATTAACCTGCAGGACAAAGCCACTACGCTGAGGTTAGGTGGGATTGACTCTTTCTCCTTTTCCACTTCCTCGTCCACTGAATGCCGAGACCTACAGACGGATACAACAATGGGTGGGAGGATACTGGGTCAGTGAGTAGTTCAGTCTCACTTAGTTTTTGCCCGGCTGCCCACAGTCCTCTTCTGTGACCACACAGTTACTAATGTGCCCAGTGGATGATGGAAGAATACAATTATAACCTTTTTAAGAACCCCGGGAGTGTCTGCAAGAACTGAAAAGAGTCAAGCGATGGCGACGACACACAGTCTATGGCGACGACACCTTGTCTATGGCGACGACACACTTTCTATGGCGACGACACACAGTCTATGGCGACGACACACAGTCTATGGCGACGACACGCAGTCGATAGCAACGACACGCAGTCTATGGCGACGACACACAGTCTATGGCGACGACACACAGTCTATGGCGACGACACACAGTCTATGGCGACGACACGCAGTCGATGGCAACGACACGCAGTCTATGGCAACGACACGCAGTCTATGGCGACGACACGCAGTCTATGGCAACGACACACAGTCTATGGCGACGACACACAGTCTATGGCAACGATACACAGTCGATAGCAACCTAAAAAACGTGCAAACGTGCAATCCGCCATTTTGTAGGTATTTCCTCCACTAACATGAAATGCTGTGTTAAATATTGACTTAAGGTTAGGCAACCTCTTTTGTTAATGAACATAATCAGTGGTATTTTTTTCGACACCATCCTTACAGTTTTGCAACGTGTCATAAACCACATATCGGACATCGAAGGCTTTTTCATGCCATTTTTCTTGTATCTACTGCCTGCACCCGCAGCCGTCTAAACAAGTCGTTTCCAGGAAGGTCACACTGTTGTCTTAGAATTCCAAAGACAAAAGCCCCTGCACATCCATTAATGGGTCCTACTTTAGCAACCAAATATATTGTCATTGATTAGGAGGCAAAGTGAGAGTTATCTTTGACGGGTTGCAGGACTGGCGTTGCTTTGAGGGTCAGATGAAGAGCACTTTATATTGCTTTCGAATATGGATTGCGCCATAGCGTGGACAACGGTACTGTGTCTATTAATCAATTTCTGAAGCAGATTGGGTACACATTGCTGCATCAATGGAATAGGGCAAATCATATAGAGGATTTAGTGAATGTGAAAATCTGAGGATTCCATGATTCTAAAAACAACAAAAGATATTTTATTCCAAATGTTATTCTACTACAAACAAAGAAACATGTTTTGTTACAAAATGTGTAAACCTACGTGTAATTAGAGGTTAAATAGCAACACTACTATCGTATACAATGAATATGCACATATGTTTACAACACATTGTTACAATACAGTTAACGTGTATGTTGTTTAGGTTCGTTAAAACAGGAGCAGATTTCTAGGGCATCTATTCAATATTCTCTACACCACGTGAGTCTCCAATTAGAGGTTCATTCGTGTAGTAGGACTGCTGTATATCATGTTTATGAGATGATTTCCAATTGTAAGTCATTGGGAGGCTCTACACTCCTGGCAGGTCTCCTACCATATGTTTGGAACGATTTTTCATGCGTCTTGGAAGCAATTCGTCCACCAACAAGTACGTCCTGTACGCCTTCATTTGCCATCATGACGTTTGTTATGTTTGAAGGAGTGACTCTTATTTAGATGTACCTAAATCTTCTCCCGACTGCTCTGCAATGGAGTATAGCAGATTTTATTTAATCCCATCCGTTACTTTTCTGAAAACCTTGTCTAACTTCGCGATGTATTATTTTGAGCATTTTCGGAATGATTTTGCTTGTTAACAATTTTATCGGAATTTAAATGCAAGCTTGTGGGTTCGTTAATAGCCACGGGACTCAACTCCATGGCACCATTCGCATCGAGCGTTGAGGGAAGATTAAGTTGAGGACTGTGAGTCCCACCGAAAGAAGAAAGCGAAGTCCTGTGTAAAATGTTTTAGCCCTCTCAGGAAACCCTATAATTTAATACATTAAAGTAAATACAAAAACACATCAGTACAGAGCATTTATGACCAAATGAATATTTACTGCCGGAATAAATAAAACTTTCCTTGTTGATTTCCTACCTCTCTAACAAAATGTTGTTTTTAAATACTGGCGTTTCCTTAATTATTTTATCTAAGATGGAATTAAATAATTGATTGCTTAGGTCAACCACTCTAAATCAAATTGTCCAATCAAAAACAGCAAATCTGAAGGTGAGCTCTCTTAAGCTATTATCTATGATGTTCATGCCTGTGGCTGGTCCTGGATAGGTGGTCACTCTCTTGCTCTGTCTGTGACATATATACCTGCCATCATACAATGTAGGGCACCCCATTTAAGTTATGCCGATACTGTGTGCATTTTGACAAACATTACATGGAGCGTGAGCATGTGTTTTGTCAGAGGGGACAGATGAGCTCGGTTCTCCACCAGGCTTTACAGATGTTTCGTCACTGTACATCTGGTGGGAAGCAGGCCTAACCCAACCTGCGTATCCTCTCAGTACAGCCCCTGAAACCAAAACATGTGGCGTAGAGAGCGCGGACAGCTGGGTTCATGATGTACTCTACATTCTTCGAATGACTTCTGTAGCGGAACAAGTACATTTGTTCTCGTTTTAAGAAATGTGTGTGTTTGCAAAATCGAGAGAAAGACTGTGATGTATAAAAAATATTTCAGTTTTGCGAATGTTTCCTATTGGAATGCCTTCTCTCGTGCACAAACTTTTAATACATGTATTGGTTATTTATGAAAAATAAACGATCACATTTAAGTCAATGTGTCCCAAGCAAAAATGCTTTCTCTTTTTGTTGCCAAACTGACAGGTGTACAGGTCCAAATAAATGTAAGCATATGGAGATTGCAAAACAGCTTTAACTTGAATTGCAATTACATGTAAATACACTTCTTTTGCCACATAAACCAGCAATCATATTGACACGAGAATGCCTCAGCAGACAATTACTCTCTATATACTGTAAAATATCTTATATTTCATGGGACTTTTTGATTTTCATTTGTCACAGGGCCCTTGTTCACCCTCATTATATGATACTGGTCACAAGGGACCCATTTGACTGAGTTTGTCGGACAACAATTTAATTTGTTCTGCATGAAACTGGATGACATCCTGGACCTTGGGTATGATATATTATATGACAAAAGGTGCATACAAGTATAGCATATAGTATAGCATATAGTATACATTATAGCTAATTGTCAAATGCCTCACATACAATACTTCAGTAATATACCACTTCTTGCTCTGTGTGTGTCGATGATAGGAATGTCCTCTTTAGTTCCAAGTAGTGCATCACGATTAAAAGAATCAAAAATCATTGCTCATTGAATTGAAGAAAGCAGTGATTTACAGTATCTTGTTTTATCAGACTGGGAATTTCTGTTAAGACAGTTACAACAGTGTTCTCAAAAAGTCATTGTTAAAACCAAACCACGAGGTCATAGTGAGAAATATGAAAAAAAATGACATTTGAAAAATAGGGTTAGGGTTCAAATGTGCATTTGTATTTATAATTTGATGTATAATTCTGTATAATAATTCATGATTAATTTAATAAATATATAATTTGCCATGTGCATGTTTTTTCTTTTACGAAATAGCATCGAAGGACAATTTTTGTTTTCTAAATGAACGTTTTAAAACGACAACAGTTCATAGCTAAATGATTCCTATTGACCATGCGCTTGTTTTCAGTAGTTTGCAGTCGATCTGATTTGGCATTTCAAGGTTTTCCACCACATTCCTTAATAATAAGCCCTCATTATTTTCACTTGTTATGTAAGTAACGTAAATGTCAGGCTGGTCCTTTTCAGACTTGTATAATATTTAACAGAATGTCAGCATGAGCCATAATCTAGACAATAAACATGAAAAGGACATAAATAATACAACACTGTCGAAACCAATATCAGATGCTGAGGGTCTATACACATAACAGCCACGATTGCAATGTTAGCTTTAATGCCCTTCACCAAACCAGTCATTTGTTAATGTAAACAAATATAATAACAGTAGCTCTTGACTTGGTTATCTATTTTAGATCAACGTTGTTGAGATTTTCTTCAACCATGTGTTTTGTATGTGTTCATAGCCCCAGTGTTCTCGATAGATAAAACTATTTCATACCGATAAAACGTTGTAATTAAATTAACCCGTTGGCGAGCCCGATGAAGCTCTAGAGATCCCTGATGGTCCTCGGATATCATCGGCGTACGGCACCACGGACCTTCACAGCATGTCCCGGGACTCCTCGCTGAGGAATGACTAGAACGCTGCTAGTGCGTTGGCCAGCCTGAACGGCATGACTCGGTACTAGTGACCCGACTTGGTGCTGAAAGTGGTTGGCTACGTGTCTCCCTCCTGCCCCAGGTTGTAGGCGCTCCAGGGGTTTAGCTTCAGCATCCCCTCAGCATGCCCTCCATGGCCATTTGATCATCAGGTACCTGAACTTGATGGTGCATTCGTTCAGGCCCTGGTAGTCAACGCAGGGTTGGAGCTCACTGTCCTTCTTCTGGAGGAAGAAGAAGCCGGCAGAAGCAAGGACGGCCGAATTGCGGATGTTCCGCCGCTCGAGCGTCTCCTGGATGTAGCTCTCCATGGCGGCAAGCTTGCCCCCCCCCGGGGGGGTTCGGGTGGTCGGTTGAGGGTGGGGCAGGTGGTTCTGGCACGACATCAATGGGACAGTCTCAGGAGCGGTGATGGGGGTAAACCTGGTCTTCTTGCTGGAGAGAACTCAGGATCTTCTGCTGGCTCCAGTCGATAGCAGGTTCATGCTGCTAAATCCACAGAAGTCCCCGGATCATCACCATTAATTCCAGTCTTTCTCAATGGCAGATATTGATGGCGAGAGTGAGGGGGCGGAGCCTGGATGACCATCGGGACTTTAGCCTGGGCATCGGCAGGCTGAGAGCAAAAACGTGGGGCCGGTCGATGAAGCTCCGCGTCGCCCCAAAATCAATCAGAGCAGTAGAGGACTGAAAGAGAAAGCCCCAAGGCAACAAAACAGGACAAGAGAGAAGGTTAGCAATGTTATTCACACGTGTATAACTACTGGCGCCCGCAGTTGCCATGCGGCGTCTCAAACCCCTCGTGCTACGAAGCTGAGCCGAGGCGCACCCCTTCGGAAGCGCCCCCTCTGCCCGCAGAACGGGCACAGACCTTGTTGATTCCGACGGTCTTTCTCGTCTTCCTCGCGCCCTTGTTTATATACTGTGATGATAAGTGAACAGAGAACGAATCTGACGACAAATTCGAAAACGTAATGAAAAGGTGTCTTGTGTTGACGGATTGTTCTGTGAAGTGCGAGAGCAAAAATGGTGCGGCCAAATCAAAAGGTGAATGGTGATCGGACTGGCATCCGACAACACTTAATATTTTAGCAAACAATCATCGAGAGCATGTCCTGGGCAAAATGAGGCCTGACAATAAATAACCATCAGTTCATTTCGGCGTTGAATTTTAATGTCCGTCTTCATGCATCAGAGAGAAACTAATCTCTAAACGGAGATTTTACAGGGGCTGACAGTGAATTCAGTACAGAGTTGTGTGTTGTCATGCTGCCCTGAGTAAGGCCAGAGCCTGTACTTCCTCTGTGTAACTGCGGAATCCTCCAAGGGTGACGTGGCGTTGTCTTGCTGAATGCACTTCAAGTCATCAGACTGTGTCAGTGAGCTGCGAGGAGGGTAGGACGAATATAGCTTGTGTATAAGGTTCACTGTGTCTCAGACACAAAACCTTTTGAGACAGCAATGAAATCGCAAAGTCGCATAGAAATCTAGCAGTAAACAAAGCAGTATTAAACGTCAGCCCACATTATTGATGCAGGCGAGTCTGTGTCAAATGAGACCGGTTTTAAATGTTTTTTGAACATTTTATAATCCACCATTGCAGACTCCATGGTGTTTGGAGTAGATGGACTTATAAGTCCAGATATATACACTGCAAAAAAATAACATAAAGGCAACACTGATGTGAACAACACAATGTAACTCCAAGTCAATCACACTTCTGTGAAATCAAACTGTCCACTTAGGAAGCGACACTGATTGACAATCAATTTCACATGCTGTTGAGCAAATGGAATAGACAACAGGTGGAAATTATAGGCAATTAGCAAGACACCAATAAAGGAGTGGTTCTGCAGGTGGTGACCACAGACCACTTCTCAGTTCCTATGCTTCCTGGCTGATGTTTTGGTCACTTGTGAATGCCGGCTGGTGCTTTCACTCTCGTGGTAGCCTGAGTCTGTAAGCGTAACCCCCACCTGTGGACGTCGGCCCCTCATACCACCCTCATGGAGTCTGTTTCTGACCGTTTGAGCAGACACATGCACATTTGTGGCCGGCTGGAGGTCATTTTGCAGGACTCTGGCAGTGCACAAAGGCACAGGTAGCGGTTCTGCTGCTGGGTTGTTACCCTCCTACAGCCTCCTCCACGTCTCCTGATGTACTGGCCTGTCTCCTGGTAGCGCATATGCCGTCTCGCAGATCCGCAGCAGAAAAATGTTTCATTTAGACAAGATTTAAACAGAATAACAACCTCAAATAACAGGTGAAGCTTTAGTCTCTGCATGTCCCTCTGGTACGCCAACATGATGTAACACACGTTATATACGGAAACATATATGCAGCGCCTCCCATACTCAATGTACCTCAGGGTTCCCGCTCCCTCAGGGTGAATAATGAGACACATTTATCTGTCAGGGTTAGGGTTTTGAGTCCGTCTCTGCCACTGTGGTATACGGTCTGAAATAAACCAGGCAGCCTCTATCCTGATTGTCTGACTGCTGTGATGCAATATATGTTATTCCAAGGCCATAACATCACCTTTTAACATCCCATTGTAGAGTAATACTTTAGTATCACCTTGAATTGCGCACCAGCTATGCAACGAGCAAACTTGACAATGACTAACCTTTTCATTTATATTTGCTGAATAAGTATAGGCTAATTTATGATATAATTATTCGATGCCGAAAGTACGAAGGGAATCACAACAAAGTTGGAAGCGATAAGTATTAAAATGGAAAGGAATTCTCAGTTGTCCGTAGCATAATGATCATTGTTGATTAGTCAATTAAAACAATGAAATGATATGCTAGGCCCGAGGATTAAATGGCGCTGGCTGGCATGCTCAAGATTATCAGATTATGCCAAAAAGTATGTTTGCCAAAGCAGTTTCTGTTAGTGTTATTGTGTAATTATTGATCTAGTCGGAGACGTCAATCTTTTTAAAGAAGACTAGCCCATTTTATACAGGACTATTAAAGAGACAAGCAAGCAATGACAATGAGAATGGTTCAATACAGAAAGGCTAAAACTAAAGTATTTTAGGATGGAGAATTGTGTATCTACAAAAACTATTCACTTAGAGCAGCATAATGTAGTATATTGTTAAATATTGTTAATGTAGTAAGTATTAGAGAGTTCAAATCTTAGGAATTTATAATCAAATAACTACTTTAACAATATTTGCCAAATATCAAAATAGATGTGACACGCATATCCTGCACTTAATATGTCTGGTTTTAGGCCAGGTGTCTGTATGAGAATTTTGGGAGAACTCTAGTTGTAGAAAGGATTTCGTAAAAATAGTTCACATCAAATAATAAAGCCCTATAAAACCAGAAGAGTGAATGGATTTGCTGTTGAAAATGTTGTCTAAGAAACCATTGTTGTTTTTTGTTTAGCGAGAGAAAAGAAAAGTGAAGGTTGGCTACGCCGGTCTTCAAGCCTTGGGGCACCTGGCTTCACCCACTTTGATACTGTTCCAGGTCAACTCTGACTAAAGACAATAGAATATATTCACACTATTAAAGAGCCCTCTCTTTTTCACTCCTCTCCATTCATCTCATCTTTTCCCACCTCTTCTTTTCTCCTTTCCCTCCGTGTCTTTAATCTGTCCTCCCATCTTTGTATCACGCATATCCCCCAGCCTGCTCGGCGACTCTACAAGTGCCCGTGTTGTTCTGTAGGTTTACCGGAGACAGTGTGCAGGAGAGAATCCAATCTCATGGCTCCAACAGGGAGGCCAGGCATTTCATCTGGTCACACTCCGTCCTGCCGGCACCTTGCTCAGAACGTCCTCTGGGCGGCGCCTTCCAGTGATTACGGATGGAGCCACAGTGTCACACTTTCTACAACCTGCACTTCAAGAGTCACTTTCTTCATTGCGCCCTGACTTGTGTTGTTTGCTTTGGTAGTGTGTGTGTGTGTGTGTGTGTGTGTGAGCGCGTTTCTGTTCCTCTCTTCTCTCAGTTCTGTGATGTGAGGTACAGACATGGCTGTGTGATTCTGAGAGTTGGTTGTTGTTGTGTGGACTGGGGCGGGGGGTGGGGGGTTTGGGGGGGCGGGGGGTCTGAAAGTCTCATGGTGTTCCCTCCCAGTCGTCTCGTGTTTAGATCTATGACCGTGTTTCAGACTTCACCGCCAACATTTCTTTGAAAATGTATCATAGAGGGGATTAGAGTAATTGATGTGGAGGTTCCTATTTTTTTTTTGCCCGACGCTGTTTCCAAACGGACAAGTTCAGGACTAGAAACGCTGTCTGATAAGGCCTCAATTACGTCCGTAAACCCTGCGCTCTCTCGAAACTTAGCCAAAAGTTCGACCGGGAGAAAAAGTTCCTTTGAAAAAGGCCAATTGGAGTCGGCTTAGGTGTTTTTCGTTCGCGTGCGGAATCGCACAACCCTTCAGAGTGAGACAGACAAACGGTAGCGTTTTCCCGTGCCGGCGCACTGCAACCGGGGCTCTAGTAAAACGTGAAGGGATGTCATTTAGGCGACAGCCTGAGACTGACTGGGAGGAGAGAGAAGCCCATGTCCCAGTGGGCCAGAACAGCCTTCGCATTCATTAACTGCGATACCCAGTAGCCTCCAATCACACACGCAGTATGTTTGCCAAGCTGGCAACCTCGCTTATTTCTCTTCCAAACGCAAATCTCTTTTCCCTTCCCTCACAGAATTAGCCGTGTTTAGCTGATTGTCGCGGTGGCCGTTGTGTTCTCGTTGCGCTCGGAGAGTGGGTGTGCGTTGGTGAGGGTGGCCAGTGGTGGCAGCTCTGACGCGCATAAGAAAGGCATTCGCTTACAAGCCAACGGTCACGAGGACATCTTTGTTCCGCAGAGCATGGATGGAGATCGGTGATTGGTTACGGCTCTGTGGTTAACCACTTCACAGCTGAAATAACTCGGACAGGACATCTAAACTTAACTAAGGAACTATTCATGATGGCCCAATAGTCGAATTAGTCTAATGTATATATCAGTGATTGATGTTTGGTATGGATAAAAGAAGATAAATATGCACACCTAATAGATATCAACATTATTAACATATTAGTAGCCTATTACGAAAGCTGTGGTTAAAGAATAAGCATTATTCACAAGGAAAGTAATTATCAGAATGTGGACTTACTTTCGTACCCAGCATTAAAACGTGTTGCCACTGTTTGGCACTGGAGAGGATATAAAACAGTACTAGAGAGGGCGAGAGCTCACAGGCAAACAACTTAGCGAGTGGATCCGTTTTAAAAAAGTGGTCTCCTCTCAACTATTGTTTTCCATTATATCAAAGAGTTCTTTTTCGGGCCAAGTGAATTGAGCCGACGAATGGCGTACACTTTGTAGAGGTGGAATGGAACAGTTCTCCTCAAAAACGGAGGGCCAATAATCTGAGGCCTTTTACCATACGGATTTTAAGGGGATAGAACCACACCACTCTCAGGATGTAAGCGAGGACCTGCTGCAGATTTCTATTGGTCTATTGCAGATGGCTCGGAGATAGGAGAGTTGCGGTCAAACTACAGTTAACTTTTAATCTAATACTGCCGCAGTTATACAACAGAACCATTTCAACACTTCGTAAGCTTTAGTTGGCGAGGGGTTTCCAAAACAGCCTGCTATGAGATGATAAGACGGAAGGAAAAGCTTTACAAAAGGCAACTAGCACTCAGAAGTCGCTGAATCAACAGGAATAACAGTTGGTACCAGCTGTATCTGCCTGGTTGGATTTGCAAACACGGAACAGAAGTAATATCTTCCGTCTTAAACTTGAATCGAATTGTTATTGGCTTTCAAACGTTGCCGAATGTCAACGTGTGATTAGTGCACATGGTTTCTGGCTGTGAAGTCCGTTGATAGAGTTGCTGATTGTCCCGAGACTGGTTTCTGTATTATAAACATGACTAAACATGACTTTGAATACAGTGTTCGTGCACTGTGCTTGATGTGAACGTGATTGAAACATTATCAGCAGTAGCAAAAGGACGTAGGACAGAATTTTCACACACGTAGTTTGGAAACTTTTATTCTTGAGAGCTACTGTATCTAGTAGCTAATGCTAACATATATGAGCTACTGATCCTAGTGCAGTGTACAGTTAGTGTTTATGGTAGACTAACGTATATATACTGTACTGGTATACACTTGGCTGTTGTGCTACTGTAAGTAACATTATTATATATATATATATATATATATATATATATGTTTGTTTCAGGTCAATGTTCTTGTAATATTAATACTCCTAATGTTGTCTTATCCTTGCCACATATACTGTCAGCCAGTATTCTATTCTGCATACACTAAAGGTTGACATCAAAATTAATCTCTTGGAAACTATTTAACGTCCCGTTGATGTTGGAGGAGTCGAGCATGTGTAATATAAAACGATTGCCACCCGTAATGGGCAGTAGTAAGGATCTGTTAGTTGCAATCTCAGACCGAAGCTAAACACTAAAAAGCACTCTCTGTTGTCTGCCTGCCAGCCTTAAAATCGAAAGAAAAAATCTTGACGACCTCAATTATGCGGCGTTCCTGGAATCACGGCAGGGGTCCTGATACATCTGTCTAGATCGGTGTTGCTGAATGGGTTCCTGACTGTGCCTATGGCCTCTTGTTTGGCGTTCAAGCGTGGCTGCGATCTGCGATGCGTTCTGTTGCCGTCGATTATTTTCCGGCGCTCCTAAACAACTTTTATACAATGTAAAATTAGATTCACGTCCGCATGACGTTTTTTTAGGTGGCGGTTGGAGACCGGAATGAATTACAGCTATTCATTTGTCAAGTGGCTTGTTGGAATGCCTTATTGTGGACACTGTTGGTTTCGACTCAAAATAGGTAATTATCTATTGTGTACGTGAAGATGTGATCAAAAGCATTGTCACCTCTGTATTTGATTAAAATAATGCGAAAAAAAACCTTCCCAAAAATCTGAATATTTTTCTGATTTCCAGAAGCAGTTAAAAAGTAGTTTTTAAAGGAGTTACGGACTTATTGTCCTGTTTCCAGAGTCCATCTCCAGAGTTGTTGATGTCCCTGGATCATTCATGGTGTTTTTTAGAAGTGTAAGGCTCATTGATCTGTAGCCAAGAGAAACCATGATCAAAGATCACGGCAAAGTACTGGAGAAGGCACCTTGATCAACTGCCTCAATGATTCAAGCCGACCAAGAAATGTATGCCACATCTGTTGCCATGTCAGTAAAGGAACATCGTAAAAGCAGGAGACCCCCTGCGGAGAGACGAAAGATCATAAAAAAGCTGTACAGCAATTCGTCAAAACACGCCGAAACGTGCCACAGTCCTTCTCATTCAAAATTTGACTGTTATAGTATGTTAATAATGTACATCTCACAACTTGTTGAGCTCAGACACATCCCGCCCTTCCAGTGCGTATACATGCATTCATACAGACATATATGTCTGTTTTTTGCTGACTCATTTTATGCTGATCCATGCTATAAAATATCAAGATCAACAAAATCCACAATTGTGCTTGTTTTTTTTTATTCAAGCACTAGGCTTAATTTGTGTCTGATCCACACTGTCTAAGTGATGTTAAACGCCGGCTCAATGCCTACCTGAATGTGATCCAGTACTTCTGGACACACCTCCCCATTGACTGCACAGACTGCCTCATATCTGACTGTCACAAATGTTGGGATTTCAAAATGGTGATCGTCTTCTCCAAGATCATCTCCCTGTCTATATCTGCTCCTTAGTTTTCTAGTCGGTATTGCCACAGGGTGGTCAAACTAAACATAGGTCCACAGACTGTACAGCAGAGAACTCCATCTTTCGCCTCCTCGCACATTCTCGCGCCTCCTCTAAAACAAACAGCTGCAGTCTTGCTGTCACCAGACACTCTTTGTGGATCGACAGGCGCACTTAAGTCCTCTTTATAACAGCTGGAAGCAGGCAGAGCCAACAGTGCCTCTGCTGGGCTGTGGCCTAAGTCTGGGAATAAGTGACACGAGGGAGGCTTCATGCATATATGAAAACCGGTAATGTGCAGTGTTGACAGTTCCAGACTGAGATGTAAGGTGTGAAATGTACATGTTTACACGCCGAGAGAAAATAATACACTGCCGGTAAACAGGTGGCTATGAATATGAAATGCCGGTATTTCTTCTTTTTTTCTATGTAAAGCACATTAAATTGTTTCTACTGTATGTACGAATTGTGCTATATGAATAAACTTGTCACACATACACAAGTCTCAGAAAGAATCAGTCTTATACACTGAAGACGAGAAACAACAGGCTATCGGTCTAAGATTTAAATAAGCGCCCTATTGAACTATGGGAAGTAGAGGCACAATAATCACTGACTGGGTGCGCTGTTGTCACTCATAGGTAGCCTCAGTAAGATGCACACACACACACACACACACAGACACACACACACAGACACACACACACACACACACAGACACACACACACAGACACACACACAGACACACACACACACACACACACACACACACACACACACACACACACACACACACACACACACACACACACACACAGACACACACACACACACACACACACACACACACACACACACACACACAGACACACACACACACACACAGACACACACACACACAGACACACACACACACACACACACACACAGACACACACACAGACACACACACACACACACACACACACACACACACACACACACACACACACACAGACACACACACACAGACACACACAGACACACACACACACACACACACACACACACACACAGACACACACACAGACACACACACAGACACACACACAGACACACACACACACACACAGACACACACACACACACGCACACGCTAACAAATACTCACAGTGATGATCATTTTAGTTTTATACCAGAACCCAGCCAGATAGAGGCTTGGAGGGACAACAGTGAAATATTAAGCACAGACAAGATTGAAATCCATCTCTCATATCTGTCAGTCTGTCCATATTCATAGATCTAGAAAAGAATATAATGGACATGTTTTTGAGAACCCCAGACATTGTCTGAACACAAATTGTTCATTCACATTCTATTTGGTTGAAGGTTCAGCGTTGAGGTTTAAACCTTTTTTTACTTTTTATTTATTATTGTGTTTGATTCAAAACATTTATAGGAGACAAATCCAAATTTAGGATATATAAATTAAGTATATATATTTAATAGGAAGATATAGTCATTCCTAAAATGTATACATTTGGTTGACAATTGAATATTCACTTTATTTATGTAAATGCAAAGTTTGCTTTGAGTTGAGATTCAGTCAGAATCTTAGTTGAGAATTCTGGTTTTAATTTAGCAGATTGTGGTTTTAATTTGGTTGCCGTGTTAACACAATCTAAGGATGAAACTTTCAACCACAAAATGAGTGTTGAGTTTTTGTTCCACACTGGGAGTTTAGTGGGGTGTTTTCCAGGGTGTGTCTGTTTTGAGTGGGCACAGCTGGGCATTGTTAGCAATTATCGGGGATATTTAGTCACTGGGGAATGTCACTAGTTTGCTTGTCATTATACTTAAGTTACGGTCTGTGTAGGTGAGTGCTGTTGTTATATTGAGAATCGCTGTTATGTTAGGTGTCGCTTCATGTAAGCGCAATTTCATTTTCAATTACCGTTCTTTTTTCTGGTCCTGTTAAGTGTTTGTTTTATTTAATAATAAATCCCGCGAACGTCATTACCGCTCGGCCTAGCTCATTGCTGCACAACACCTAAGAGGTTTGTGACACAAAACATATTATATCCAGCCCTTGTTGTCATGAATCAAATATAAGAACACACATCTTCTTGGATTCACATTGTTTTATACCCACATCATTTCAGTTTCAGTAAGCACGTCTGGCTGCTCAAATGTTTATGTCCCAGAATATGCCTTGCCCTGAAGAAAAACACGCACTCTCAGGCTAATAGATTTACTCATTATGAGGTGTTGAACTTAATGAGGTTAGATATGCCAAGTCAACTGGCTCCCATACTCTTGGTTCGATTATTAATTCACATTTAATTAAGATACGGAACCCTTAGAGGAAATTCTGGTAAGTGTCAGTGTTGTTCAGTGTGTCACATTCTTCACCTTCTGTTGCTTACATTTTTCCCATATCATCTAATTAGAAATAAAATATGTTTGTTATTATGTCTGTCATAACTGCCTGAGAATGACATTTTTTAAAGATCATAACGTAGGACTAATTGATTGGCTATTTTGGGGCTATACAAGCTTCTGTTTCATGTGTACACAGTGGATCACTCACAGTTAAGGATTTAGAGACTATTTACGTCAAATCATCCAGTGTGTGGTGCTTTTATTAGATCTGTGATGCAGTACTAATTCGATAGCTGAGAACAGAAACAGCTTTTAACGATATAAACATCCTGGGCTATTCGCCAACCCATCCTTTTGTCTTATAATACAGTATGTGTCAAAGGATTTTGCTTCACCTGAAACATCATGACCACCTGACTAATATCTCCGTTGGTCTTCCGTGTGCCCCCTGACACAGCAACAATTCTGACCATAGCATGGACTCTATAAGAACCCTGAAGGTATTCGGTGGTATCTTGCGTTAAGACATTTGCAGCAGATTCTTTAAGGACTGTAGGTTTCAAGGTGGATCTGTCGCCGATCTGACTTGCTGGTCCTGCACATCCCAAAGATGCTTTATCGAATTGAAGTTTGTGGAATTTGGAGGCTGCGGCAACGCCTGGAACTCTTCATCATGTTCCTCAAACCGCACCCAAACGGCGTGTGCAGTGTGGTAGGGTACATTATCAGGGAATACCATTGCCGTGAAGGGGTTAATTACCTGGTTTACATTGATGTTCAGGGAGATGCGTTTAAAAGTGCTTTTGTACATTACGCACTTATTGTCGCTATAGCAAAAATGGTTGCGAGTATGGCAGCTTTGTATATGAACGTCCTGTCTTTTTAATACGGGTTTTGTTGTCCCAGTGTGTATGGTTCAGAGAAGCTGTTGTGGGCGGTGTGGAAATAGGATTATTTAATCATCTTTGTGACAAGTATCTGTGTAATACCAATTAGGTACCACTGGGTGGGTGGTATTTGGACAATTTACCATGGCACAGAATGGTACCCAGTCACCTAATATATATTATTGACTAAAAACAGCTTTTACCTATGCTATTTGTCCTCACACTACATCCTCTTCTCTTGACGTTGGTCACCATGGTGATCAGTCTGCGGCTATGAAGCTTCATATGTGTGTTGTGACGCATTCCTCCTGTTACCGTCTTTACGTTACTTCTTCGGTAGGTAGGTTCTCACCGCTTCTGACCGGGAGCACAACACAGACATTCCCGTTTCAGAGATGCTCCGGCACGGTCATTTGGCATAAACAATTTGGCCCTTGTGGAAGTCACTAGAATATTTACTCCAGCACCTTTCTTCTGCATACAACACGTTGACTACGAGAACTGATCGTTCGCTTACCATCCAATCTAGCCAGACCTTGGCATGAGCCCTTGTTAGGTGATACTGTTTGGGTTCGCTACAACACAGTCCATCATGGAATAAGCATCGCAATGGAATTATTCCCGGGGTGACATTTAGCAGACAACACAAAAGGATGAATATAATCTCTTCTCTCCACTCCCACAAGGACAGGATAACGGCACTGTATTGTAGCTTTAATGTTCATCCTTTAATAAAATGTTTATGTATTTGAAGGTGTTGTTAGCAGGTTTATAAATTAGAAAGGTATATTTTTAGAACAGGAGAGTTTCAGTGTCTTATTACGTGCACTAGATAGCAGATTGCATACATAATAAAGCAGCACATCATAAACATTTTAGTCTAAAAGGCCATTTAGGAAGATGCTTGGAGGTAGCTATTATGCTAATGCTAATTTCACATTTTATAACTGCAAGTACATTCATAACACGTTATTGCCAGATGACTGTAAAGTGTTGACATTGATTTGATCTTTTGGTTAAGACATTTGTGTATAAAGGGTCAATGGCCTAAAGGTGTCCCAGACTTTAACCACTACAGGGAACGGTGGTTGAATGATGTCTGGATAATGGTTTATTGAATGATGGTTACATAATCAGAATCAGGTTAATTCACGAAGTCTGTTCAAACATACAAGGAATTTGTTCTGACCCCTAGCTGCAATATTTAGAACACACATTTTAAAACGTAAACGAACAGTGCCAACAGAGCAGAACACACAACACGAACAGTCCGACAATAGAGACCATGCCATGTAATGGGTAAATAGAGAATGTGTTATATAATTATGAATTGTTCAAAAGAGCAATGCCCAGGTTCTAGTTCCAGGTGTCCATGTGGGTTTGCATATGTTCCGTGAATATATGACTTATGCAAATTATGCAAAAAGCAAAATCTAGTTGTCATGTACAGTTTTGCAAAAGAAGAGCAATGTCGAGATATAGTTTAAAGATTTTTCGCGTCTGTGCCGATTGTGTCCAGCGTGGGTAAACAATGAGATGAGTGACCTGGCTTTGAACAGTTCTTTGAGGGAAGGCAGCTTACATCTAATAGTGTGCTCCGCAGAGTGGATGATACATTGCAGTTTGTACTTATTCTCGACAGTGGCTGCAGCATACCAGATGGTGATGGAGGAGGTCAGGATGGACTCAATGATGGCTGTGTAGGCATTAATCATCATGGTTACTGGCAGTTTGTGCTTTTCGAGCTGCCGCAGGCAGTACAGTCTTTGTTGTGCTTTCTTAGTGAGAGAGGTGATGTTCAGCTCCCACTTGAGGTCCTGGGCGATGGTGTTCCCCAGGAAGCGAAAGACCTCCACTGTGTTGACTGGGGAGCCCCCCAGAACAATGGGTCGAAGGTCAGCTAATAATGTTTTCCTCTAGTAAAATGGAACAGAATAAAGGAGATGCATACGCAATAGGACACAAGGAGAACGAGTTTGACTTTCTCCATGAAAATGTGAAAAGCACATTAAAATGCATTTTAGAGGCTTGGTAATATGGGCTGACATTTAAAGGGAAAAGGCGTATTGCATTTCAATTATTTATTTGAGAAAGAAATATTTTTTAAAAAATGCCCCTCCCCTTCTCCGCCTACCTTCCTTTTTACTGTCTGTCGATTCATCCTCATTTTTCTCGAGGGCGAGTCCTCTCTCACCCCCTCTCCCCGGTGGCAGTCTGTCTCCCCTACCTCCCTCTCTTCTGGGTCTCTCCGTCTCTCTAACACATTGAGATTCAGAACGCAGCCTCTCCTACTCCCCTTCAAGTGAAAAAAAATTGCTTGGAAGCAATTGGCTGTAATGACCAGCCGGGTCACCAGCGAATTCCGTCTTAATGAAAGCTGATGTTTTCTGTTCTGCCCGTGGAATACAGGAATTGGCAACATGCCTGGAAATGATATGGGCACAGAGAGCACACCATGGTCCTTGTAAACATCCGGGCGCTGATTGCATTGTTTTTCACCGGTCATGGTTTGTCGATGCACAATGATATGACATCATACATTGTTTATCACAGGCAAAGGTCCATAAATATTACATCACTGCCGGGTGGTGAGTGTGGCGTTTTTTCCACGGACGACGGCTAATTGGATGTGTGTTATTGACACATCACAAACAGAGACGCCTCCGAAAGGATGGGATGATTCGATCGTTTTTTTCACTCTGATTATAAGACTTGTGGCATGTGATTATTTTCAACGGGGGCTGATGGAGCAAAAACATGGATCTGCGTTGTCTCAAATTAGGTTGGGCGTAAGAAGTCCCTGCCGTCAGGCGACGCCCTGGGACCGTCTAGAGCAGGGATGTCAAACCGGTTCCACGGAGGGCCTAGTGTATGCAGGTTTTTGGGTTTTCATTTAAATTAGTTCCTGGTTCAGACCTCAACAACCAGTAGGGAGTAGAACCTAACCAATTAGTGACCTAATTAATCTATCAAGAACAAGGTGAGAGCAAAGACCTGTAGACACTCAGCCCTCTATGGAACCGGTTTGACACCTGTGGTCTAGAGGAACCCGAGACAACCTCCTGATGACATTATTTCGTTAGTGCCATCTCGGCCAATTACATAATCGCATGGTGATGTGTGTTCTTTCAATTATTATTCAATGTTGTAGTTGCTTCATCGCTGTCCTCTTGTAATAAAAAAGGCAAAGCAATCAATGGTCCTCCTTTAATCGTAAAATTTGTTAACACGTTCCCAGAACTTTACTCAGTCTAGTTCAGCTGCTACAATATATGGGGACAAATGTACACCAAGTTGACATACAGTTAGAATGAGTTGGCAACGTGTGGAATTTCAAAAGCTGGTATCCTATACCAGGCCAACCCGCTGCTCTTTGTCAGGTTTCATACGTTCATATCGACGTTTGTGTTTTTTTAATGTCCGTGTTCGCTTCGCTTGAATTCAATAACAGAATTTTCGTCAAACACGCACATGTGTCACAAACTAGTGGTGTAGTGCAGTCAAAAGCCATTTGCAGAGCTAGTCTATATGTTTGTGGTGTTTATTTTAAAATACCATTTAAACTCTACAACTCAAATTGCGCAGTCGCGACTTCTAACACACAGGTGCTACTCGCCCCTCCAATATGGATATCCCTGTTTGGAGCAGTGGTTAGTGCGCTCAGCTGTGGAGGCGGCCGAAGCTGAGCGTACGGAAATATATGCTGGCGGAGTATTCCGACACGTTAGCGTGAGCGAATTCGTAGCGAGGGGCCGGAAATAGTAGCGCCTGCACTGCAGCGGCGTGGTCCTTCCGCTAGGCTGTCCAATGTTTTAAGGTTCACACGTACGACGGGCAAATCAGACACCCGAACACGGAGGTGAGTATGTACTGTAGAGCCGGGTTAGGACTGACTGTGGAGATCTTGGACAGGCACCTCTGCCTGCCCCTCTGTCAGAAAACACAGGATGAAGAGCTTGGAGGTGTGAGATTTCTGTGAGAAACACACGCCTAACGTGACATCAATCATGCATGATTTAGCGAGTCTTTAGCGTGCCTAACCTACCCAGCCATCAAAGAGGTCCCTCGTGAAATGTCCTCTTTACAAACGGAATATAAGTTGCAGATGGGAGAATGGAAGACACGCTTTGTCTTAAATGGCATTTTTATTATGCTCTTGCTGGTATTTTCAACAGTCCGTACTTGCGTTGATTACACGAGCTATGGGCTTCGCAGGAGGCTAGACAGCGGCTAGAGTCAGATTAGCAATCATCGACGTTGCTCCTGGCGATTGGACTTATGAGTTGTTGGAATTTGTCTTGGGAATCCCAAATGACAAACGATTACCTAGCTCATTGTTTCAACGGCGTATGAGACCCAAATCTGACCCGGATCTATAGGATGGTCAAAGCCGTCATGAAATGCCATCAAACGATGAAAATAATTATTCTACCCGCACGTTACAGCGGCAGCATACAGAATGTTGTGAGACCTACAATTGTAGTCAACGTGTTGGATGCAGAAGAAATGGGCCGGAGTGAACAGCATCTCTGAAAGAACCAGGCTTGTGGGGTGCTCCCGGTCAGCATTGGTCCTGTCGTTGGTATGTCAGCCCGGTCCGAAAAGTCCAGTTTCTTTTACATCATGTGGATGGCTGTGTACTTCTGTGCCGTTTACCAAAGGGAAGTGATGGCAAGTGAAGCACTGTGGCTTAACGACAAGCCGGTGGAGGGAGCGTGATGCTCCGGGCAAGGTTCTGCTGGGAAACCCTGGGAATTCAATTTGACAGATGCTACCTGCCTAAACATCACTGCAGAGACACTGGCCCCTTCCAGCAGGATTACGCACTCTGCCAGACTACACACTTGGTTCGGGGGTTTGAGGAACATGATATAGAGTTCAGGGAGGGATGTGGTGAACCCACAAGTCCTGTCCAGGGCGGCTCCATCTAGCATTTTACTGGACTTGATGGACCTGCTGCTAAGGTCCTGGTGCCAGATACATGTCTTGTGGAGTTCATTCCTTGGCGAGTCCGTGTTGTTTTTGCGGCATATGGTGGACCAACAGCACATTAGGTAGGTGGTCATAATGTTTTACTAAATACTGTAGCTGAAACGTGATCAAATAAGAAACTGGAGCAGCTACAGTTCTGTATGCATAATGATTGATTTTTCTTTGGCTGCTTGGTCCCTGACTGCCAGATCAAATTTAAAAGTGGCAATATGTAAGATGTTTACTGTGTGCTGCTAGGATAAACATGAGCAAAAATGACCAGTTGACATCTACAGTTAATGTTTTTATATTAATGTTTCTACAAAACTAATCAGAGTGATTGGCATTTTCCCCAAATCAAACGTGCTCGTTGGTCTGTCTTTCACTTTACAGTTACTTGTAAAATCCTTATACTCTTTTTAGACATTGGCAGTATTGTCTGTCCAACCCTAAACCACCCTGGACTAGCCAGAACTATACTGGTCTCTTTGGATAAAGGAAGACGTCGAGTTGACCTGTAGTGTAATTGTTCTACACAGTGCCACTTTAAACGTGATAGTCTATTTGTTTCAACAAATTTCCAGCCCACTTTATCTCTATGCTATATTTGCTTTGGCTAACGGCCTTGTAAATCACTTCTGACGTTTTCCGCCACACAAACAAGCTTTCTGCCATTTTAGTAACACGTTTATGTTTTTAAGTTATGAGCAAAATGCTCTGTTCTGTTCCCTGCTATACGCAGCTGCATGTTCGATGCGGATGTAGTGTTTATTTTTCCAGCCCTGTGGTGACACGATGATAATGACTGATTGATTATATTGCTTGCTCTTTGACGTCATAGTTGATATTAACAACTACCTTCATGAATACATATCGACCCAGTAGTCAAATGTAATGCCCCAAAGTCGTCCAAAATGCTAGAGCTTGAGATCTCTTAAAGGTTTGGGTCGGTCGTTATTTGTCAAATATATAACGGGGTCTTCGGCTTAGGGCTGGGTTCAAACTGTTAATGAATTATTGCAAATATGTAAGCATTTATATTTTTCAATTGCAGCATGTTTAGTATAGGCAACAAATGTCGCATTTCAGTCAGATCTGTTCCAGGCCAGGCACTTTCCCTCTCGCTGTCACCGATTCCTTGTTGATTTTTAGAGAAACGTGAAAATCGATTCTGAGGAGGTGTAAAGACGACTTGCCTCAGGCGATTGCAGTTTTGCTGCCCAGGATAAAAAGACGGTGACGTCGGAGGTGTGGATTTGTTTTTACGATGTTCATAGTCAAAATAATATAGCTGTGGGTTATGTGCAATGCAAAAGTTCCCACCTGTCTCTGAAAATACGGCGGCAAAAAGACGAGCGACTCGACGCCGCACGCAGACATGCTAATTGATGCGGTTCGACAGAACGGGCTCAAACAACCGTGTAATCATTCGTCACAATAGGTAAAGAAATTCCTTTAAAAGTGAAACAAACATTCACTTAGAAGTGCATCAGCTTTTGTTCCAAAGATATTAGGGCTTTCAATTTTGTGAACGGCGAGGGCTTTGAAGAACCTGGGCAAGAGCTTATCAATGTTGGCGCTGCGCTTGGCAGAGGTTCTGTTCACTCGTGCCCAACGGTTTAACAATCGCCATGAGGGCACTTCAGGTTCGGGCGGGGTTCGAAACCAGAAAGTTATACCGAACGTAGTCAATTGTTTTAACCAGTCGTTTTGGTCAGCAGTGTATCAGTGATCCCAGCGAGTTTGTCACCACCCTGTCTATCTCGTCGAAGTCAGAAAACCACTTATTAAATATTAAGGCGGCTGTGTCCTTAATATCGCCTTTTGTTCTCGGACTACTTTTGTAGTGCACTATGCAGGCGAAGGTGTGTCATTTGGGAGTTGTCAGACGTCGTCTGTTCATCATCGTAACTAAAGTCGAACGTCGGGAAGCCGATGTGTTTGGTAACAGAGGCCTACACTTTCAAACGCCGTGGTTTTCTGCTGACGTTTATATTGCCGGCTCATTTCTCCTGTTTTTCCCACTCCGCCTAAACTCTACCAGGATGACAGATGGCGGAGGGACTTTTAAAGCTCGAGGTAAATTGTTACCAAACATGTCTAAGTTACTACCAGTGCTCACACTGCTGACTGGACAACATGTCGATAATTACAGTAAACAGTCTAGTCCGCGGACACTGATGGATGCCGGAACATTTTGAACACTCACAGCTGAAGCAGATAAAGTTCATGGTCTCCTAACATGGGCACGTGTCACTGTCCGGGTCGGGTGCTTGTGGAGTGCTCCCGGTCGGCTGCGGTAAGTGCCTACTGATAGTGGTCAGAGGAGGGGCAAACCACAAACCTGCCACGGCGTGTTAGGGGCCTGGGGCTTATGGATGCCCGAGGGCACCGGAGGCGGCCCCCGTCTAGTCTGAGCCGACAGGCGGTCCACAGCGGCACCAGTCACAGAACAATTTAATGACGGTTACGGGAGGAATGTGTCACAACACATCACGCCCTGGTACTCGTGATAACCGACGGCCACTGTCGAAAGCACCGACAGTGGACAAGGGAGCATGACAACTGGACCTTGGAGAAGAGGCGGACAGTTACCTGGTCAAAGAGACAGCGTTTTCTATTACATTGTTACATCGTTATTAACGTTTTGTATTTAAGTAATAGGGCAGAATAGGTTGTGGCATAGGGTCAAATAGCATAGGCTTAATATCAAAACCTGAGGTATGATTGTTACTGTACACAGGACTTGTTACCAACAAGTTCTCTGAACTATACAGCCTGGGACATCAGAATCTGTGTTACAAAAAAACCAGGCCCTTGATGTACAAAGCTGCCATAACACTTACAGTTCTCTACAGCTACCAGAGGAGCGTTACGTAGAGATGGCACCTTAAATAAGAACTGCCTGTTACCACCTGTTTGTGACAACGGTTCCGAACATAAGGTAGAAGTGAAGTCGGATCAATGTCCGCCCTATAACCCCGGCAACATTACCACGGTATAATCAAGAATGCTTCGTCTCAAACATTACACTTATTACATATAATGTGCATTTGACTAGTGCCCTGCCTGTCCCTTGAACAAACTTCCTCCCTCAGCTTTCTGTCTTTCCATTTAACTGTAGTCTTTTCTGTCGCCTAACTAGCATTCTGTCACCTCAAATGACAATCTTTCTGTCACCTTAACCAACATTGTCTACGACACCACAACTACATTAGATATTCCGGAGAGTTTAACGCTCAATGGCAAGACAACACTTACGTTGTGTCAGGTTTGCCAACAATTCCACCTGGACTTTGGAATTGTGTCGACAGAGTGAAAGGAATACAAGTAACTATACCCCAAATTAACCTAAAATGAACACTGGATCTCTGTTACGGAAAGGCAAAGTATGTTGCTATAGGAACCAGCCGAACCAACAAATCACATGATTGTATTTCGCGGATCCTGGGCATCTGTCAGAGAGGTGGGTTCTTTGAAACAGCCCTGCTGTTGACTGAAGTCTTAAGAAGTAACCATGCAGAATATCAAGTGACAGTTCCATATTTATGAACCGCAATTTGCTGTGTTTTAGTCGGGGGGAGATCAGCACCTTTTCTTGCCGGTCAAAAAGTTTACATTTAGTGCTTTTTTAACCAATATATTTCGTAACTTTATCTGGCTATTACAGTACACAGGTTACTGAAGACGCATATCATTAGGCATCCACTAACCGGGGACAAGGTTTGAGGTCACTTAGAACTGTCTTCGTGTACAAAACAAAAGCAAATGTTTCATCCATTAGAACAACCGGAAATTGATCAGAAATGCAGTGACAACATTGTTAATGTCGTGACTGACTATTGTAGCAAGAAACGGCAATTAGGTTAGCACAGCTAAAAACTAGTGGGCTGATTAAAGAAGCAAAGAAAACCGTTCTTCAGACCAGTTCAGTGTCTGGAACATTCTGTCTATATTTGATTGACCTGTACAGTCACCGGTTTTCAAATCTTTTAAGCTGTTGTGGGAGCAGCCTGACCGTATGGTATGTAAGAAGTGCCAATCAAGCCAATGGGAGGTGCTTTAGGAAGCGTGGGATGCCTAAACCAATTTGGTAAACCAGCAGTTGGTAGAGTGCATGGTTTGTGTGTATGCCGTCGAGATTGATCGGCCTACCCGGTTAAAAAAGGTTAAATTAAAATTTAAAAATTGACAACTAGAAGGCCAAAGGTCCTCAATGCTGTAATTGTTGCCAATTGAGGATTCTTTGATGAAAGCCGAGTTTGAAAGACATAATTATTATTTCAATTAAATATAATTAGTTCTAACATGACTAAATGTTTGATTAATTTGGCTATATTTCGTATTCCATCATACTTAATGTAAATTTTAATTGAAAACAGGGACATTTTTAATTGACCCGAAAGTTTTCATCAGTTTTGTAGGTAAAATGTCAATGAGTAAGTTGAAATTCTGCCATAAAATTTTCGTCAAAGAACATATTTCCTGCTAAATCAAAGACTTGGTTTTAGTAGATAACCGCTAAAAACAGAATTGTATGTAAAGTACAAAATTCCAGTTCTTTTTTATTTTGCATTAATTTATATTTTAATCGGTGGCCTCTCTCTGGTCTCTGGAACAGCCTGAATGGGACAGTTTGGGTAAAAGGGGCTCATCTGGTCTCTTCTACCTTTGCGTCTCTTCCCTCTGTTGTGCACTAGGCTAATAGGATTTGGGCAATATTTCTTTGTCAAATGGCGGATGACATGTCTCCTTTAATCCAGGGGTTGAGTTCGGCAGGTGGCAAATGGATAACAATAAGCAACCGAGTGTCCCAAATATTACCCTGTCTCCCATAGAGTAAATGACATCAACATGACTGTAGACTACAGGAGTGCACTGTGTAGGAAATAGGGTTCCATTTGGGCCAGACAAGGACTTACCCCTTATCCAGTTGGCTACCTAGTAGAACAAAGTGTCTTCCCTCTGAACTCATTCACATTCAACGCAGGGGCGAGGCCATTGGGCGGATAACGGCCAAGCTGCTTAGCCTCTGTTGACAAAACCCTGGAACAATCGGGGCAAAAGCTAGTCCCTCCATTTTGATCGGTTGCGCTGCACACAGCGAGGCTATTAAGGAAGGAGACTCGGAAAAACGGATCGTGTCTGGAATGGAGTCCTCCCTCCTCGATAGTGCCCACGGAGCGGTCAGAAGTGGCGCCCGTTGGAGGGAATGGGGGCGCAATTGGAGAAGCAGGTTTTTGTGATTTCCCGTCTTTGTCTTCCACAGCTGGGATGAGAGCGAATAAAAGGTCAAATCCTCGAAGCCCACGGTGAGATTCCATGGGTTTATCTACTAATACTGCTAATCCGAACACCTCTGCTCCGTAATCAGACAACACTTCCTTGTGTCTCCTGCAGTCTTCTGGAGGATGGGAACATTTATATATTCATATTTTTTTTCTCAACTTAGATGTGACTTGTTACAGTGTAATAGTTAGGTGACCAGCAAATTAACTTGGTTTTCATCGGACCTGCAGATATGTTGGTGAGCTCAGAGTTCCATGCAGTCAGTGTGATCAAGAAGTGAAAGAGACCAATCCCAGCAGGGGTTACTGGGTGCTGAAGAAGTCAGGTTGCACTCAAACAGCACTACCTGAATACCTTGGTAAATAGACATTCACTATATAGGAAATAGGGTGATATTTGCGATGCAATTAAAGCTTTGATAGACTCTGTAATTGCCATTGCAGGGTGGTGACACTGAGATAATGTGAGGCTGAATACCTAAAAGCTTCTCTCTACGGGATTAGTCTTGTTTTTTAACTTTCTGTTTGTCTTTAGTGTAGGACAACAGACTAGGGCAACGATTATAGCTAAAACTCGAGACTGCCTCTACCTACCTGGATTTGTTAATTTGGTAGCATAGATGAACTACAATCTTCTGGCCTCGCCACTGATCTTCAACAGGCTTCAGCTCATGATCAATTATGAATCTTTACCCGAGTTTGAGATCCCGTATGCTCTGAATCAAGTTTTTTTTTCAAGGATCTCTCTGACCTGTCTCCCAATACCTGTCGCAGAGAACAACCCCCATGACATGATGCTCCCGCCCCGTAAGGAAAGTAATAGCCAGGTGATGAGAGACATCATGTTTCCCCCTGATGGAATGTTTCGCATTCAGGTCAAACAGATACATGTTGGTCTCATCACACCAGAGTCTTTCAGACGGCGTGCTTTATGCCTCATGGGTTGGCAGACTTCCAGCCACTCCACCATAAAGACCCGATTGAACGAATTCTGCACAAAATGACGTCCTTCTGGCAGAGGACCTCTTCGCAGATAATCACTAAAGCTCTTTTATTGTGCCGTTTGGGTTCTTAGCCAGCTCCTTGTTAGGAAAAACCCCATCCATGTGTCTTTTATATATTCACACTCTGGTAAACTCAGTGACGGTAATCAATTTAATAGTTTATTAGTTGAAATACATGCTGCCGCTTGGGAATGAATCTCTGTTAATATTATTAGTTACATTTGTCATGGAGTTCGTTGCCCTGTTTTCCACATTTTCTGTGATTATACTTACAGACATGTCAAGATCTGCTATGTCATGTATCAACCAGCTGGGGACTTAACCTCCCCATTCAGCTGATTCCCCACGACCAGTCTCTTATAGGCAGAGGACATGTTATAAACACATGTTATAAACACAGTGCCTTGTGACACAAGAATGAACGCTTCACACTGACCCAAAAGATATTCCTGACATTAGACAAAAAAGAGTTCTTTCGACTGCACGGATTGGTTCTTGCTTTAACATGCACTGTGAAATGTAAGACCTTATACAGACTTGTTTGTGTGTGTGTGTGTGTGTGTGTGTGTTGTCATTATGTGGTAAATGTGTGTAGTTTGATGGCAAAACAAATCCATGGGGAAGATGTGAATACCTCCAAAGACACTGTACGTAATGTTCGGTATCGGATAAAGTAAATGTCTAGCTCGCAAATATTTTACTGAGCATGAGGTGAAAAATGTCTTACTGCTACAATCAGTAGTTTTCGGTAGTTTTCCACGCGGATAAATGGACAGTTGTGACAGCATCAAAAGGTATGCTGACATTTTCCATCTTTCTGACTGCCAACTGTCCCTAAAGGTGGCGGTGCTGAGTCTGTGCTTGTGCTGTTGTTCCCTGCATTAAAGGTGTGTCACTGATCTAACATTGCAACGGTTACAGTTCCACATAGACCGGTACAGCATGTGTCTGTTTGTCTGGTTTTAAGGAACTATTATGCTTTATAAGGGTAAAGCTCAGACAATGACCTGGGCAACGGTGTGACAAACTAAATGGAACAATTGCCATCAGACACAAAAACTACAATCTTTTTTTAATACATTGATTACAAATTAATAATGTGAGGACAAGAATGAAATCGGAGATTTCCCAAAATGTTCTAATTGTTATCTTCTCAATCTTTATTAGCTCTTACCATCTATTTCCTCTAATTTATTATCTCTACCCATGTCTTTCGTCTAACCATTAACTACCTCAACCTCTCTTATCTCAACCTCTTTTACCTTCAACCGTCTGCTACCTCAACCTCTATTATCTAAACCTTTAATGCCTCTTACATCTTTTTTCAAATGTTTTTAAACAAGGCTCCATGAATAAAAAAGATACACTAATGAGTACAGTTTGTCGACCTCGCTTGTGTGCAATACAGCAGCGGTGGACGAGAGAGAGCTTGTAAAATGTGTTTGGCTGTATGCCTGTGTTGTCTGCTGTCATATTATCCAGCCGGATGGAGTACCGCAGTAGGGGACGTGAGAGGAGAAAATAGCACGACAGTGGAGGTGGTTCGAGGTTCCGGTGGGGTGGGGGGGGGTTAGGGGTGGTGGTGGGGGGTTGACAGGACAGACTGGGGGGATACGTAATTCAAACCTTTTGACAGATTATTTTTCAGGCTTATGAAAGCCAGTATTCCTGCCGGGGCCGATGAGTGAGAGGGATATTGGGTGGACTGATTCTGTCTCTGTATGTGCCACCAGAGCATAGCGAACCTGAGCACCAGACACTGCTGTTGTCTGTCTGACCTGGAGTCTGTCTGACCTGGAGTCTGTCTGACCTGGAGTCTGTCTGACCTGGAGTCTGTCTGACCTTGAGTGTGCACCTCCCTGTCTGCCTCTACACTGGTGTGTGCACCTCCCTGTCTGCCTCTACACTGAAGTGTGCACCTCCCTGTCTGCCTCTACACTGAAGTGTGCGCCTCCCTTTCTGCCTCTACACTGGAGTGTGCGCCTCCCTGTCTGCCTCTACACTGGAATGTGCACCTCCCTGTCTGCCTCTACACTGAAGTTTGCACCTCCCTGTCTTCCTCTACACTGGAGTGTGCACCTCCCTGTCTGCCTTTACACTGGAGTGTACACCTCCCTGTCTGCCTCTACACTGGAGTGTGCACCTCCCTGTCTGCCTTTACACTGGAGTGTGCACGTCTCTGTCTGTCTCTACACTGGAGTGTGCACCTCCCTGTCTGCCTCTACACTGGAGTGTGCACCTCCCTGTCTGCCTCTACACTGGAGTGTGCACCTCCCTGTCTGCCTTTACACTGGAGTGTGCACGTCTCTGTCTGTCTCTACACTGGAGTGTGCACCTCCCTGTCTGCCTCTACACTGGAGTGTGCACCTCCCTGTCTGCCTCTACACTGGAGTGTGCACCTCCCTGTCTGCCTCTACACTGGAGTGTGCACCTCCCTGTCTGTCTCTACACTGAAGTGTGCGCCTCCCTGTCTGCCTCTACACTGGAGTGTGCACCTCCCTGTCTGTCTCTGTACTGAAGTGTGCACCGCCCTGTCTGTCTCTGTACTGAAGTGTGCACCTCCCTGTCTGCCTCTACACTGGAGTGTGCACCTCCCTGTCTGCCTCTACACTGAAGTGTACACCTCCCTGTCTGTCTCTGTACTGGAGTGTGCACCTCCCTGTCTGCCTCTACACTGAAGTGTGCACCTCCCTGTCTGCCTCTACACTGGAGTGTGCACCTCCCTGTCTGTCTCTGTACTGAAGTGTGCACCGCCCTGTCTGTCTCTGTACTGAAGTGTGCACCTCCCTGTCTGCCTCTACACTGGAGTGTGCACCTCCCTGTCTGCCTCTACACTGAAGTGTACACCTCCCTGTCTGTCTCTGTACTGGAGTGTGCACCTCCCTGTCTGCCTCTACACTGGAGTCTTTTTACCAGCTTATCTGAATCTCAAATGTCTGATATCATCGCTGCATGGATGTGAAAGAGGCTTTATTTAGAAGCAACTCGTCCTCAGAACTACTAAAGTTCTGGCAGACAATGGCAGATTTTGCATTTAATGCAGCGTTTTGTAAACAATAAATAAAGTTACTTGTTGGAAACATTTGGTGGAATAATTTGATTATTTCGTTTTTATATCGGATTTTAGAATACTTGCATGGCGATGTTTTAGAGAACGATGTTTCTTTTTTCTACAGCAGTCGTACCGACATTAAACCTCAAAAGACAGACACAAAAAAAGCGATTTAATCCTTTCGATGTTTCCTCTGTGCTTGGTTTGTTTTTTAATTGAAGCACTACGTTTCTCTAGCTTTATTGTGTGAATAACCGAGCGTTCTTGTTTGCTTTCAGCTCTCTAGACTTTAATTGTTTTTAATGATTCTAGCCCTCCTGGGTCCGAGTTTAACTGAATTAGATTTGCCCCGTTGACCTTCTCCTCCCCAATTATTAGTTCTGGTACCGTAGGGATGGGTTTTGGTGAAACCCGGGTGTCTGGTCGGACTGCAAGCCAGTAGGATTCCTTTTTTGTTTGGGTCACTTTTCGCACAGACTCTCTTCAAAAGCCTAATATGTCATTCAGACCATCAGAAGAGCATTGATTTGAGATCAATCGCGGGGGCTTTTCTCTCCATTGCCGCCTCCCTGCTGTTATTCACAGGGGTTTTGAAAACATGAATGTGTGTATGACTGTGCGAACAGGTTTAGCTCTGTGAACATGAGGACAAAGGTCTCCTGAAAATAGATCGAAAGTAAAAAAAAAATCGTTTTACAGTTTCCCTGTACCCATTTAGAAAAAAAGATTATGTTAGAAACTAGGATTAATTTAAAGTTGCCTTAATATTTAGCCAAATAAGATTAAAGTAAAAATATTATAAACTTTAAGACCTAATTTCTATTGCTAAATTGTGTGTGTGTATGTGTGTGCTTGCACTGGCACTCGGGCACCGGTGTTACAAGGCATATATTCAGAGACATTTGGGACGTGTGAGATAGCACTGCCTGCTTTCTATGCGCAAGGGTTAGAGTGAGTCAGAGTCGCGAGGCCCAATTCGCTGGTTTCATGACAGTACTTTATGGCTCCAATCGCACTAGGATGCGGACGCTGGCAGCTCTGGGACTGGCAACATCAGGGCGGCACACAAGCAGTGAGTGGGCGGCTGCCAGGACTGACAGTAAGATGCATGGCCTGGCCAATCTGTGTTACTCTGTTCGCCATTCCAACTGGAACCCTATTCCCTACGTCGGGCCCTTTTCTTCCGCAGGGCCCTACTGCGTGTTCGTCAGAAAACGGGGTGAGCATTTGGGACGCGGGGTTCCGCGTGAGCCGTGCCAAAATGCGGGGGAGCTGATTAACTCGATCCTGCGACGCTGCTAACGGGACACTCGGAGTGGTGCGGATTTATATTTAGATAGAGGTCACCTTGGTTGTTCCCGCGGAAAAGGGGCTTTACAGTGCAGTAGCAGGACCCAGTGGGCGATTTGGGACAAACGCACAGTTTCTGTCTCGTTCCGTTCATAGCCAAATATTGTCACAGCAGGCTGTGTAGCGTTACCCAAATATCTCTGGGATCTATGTATCATGTCACACATTCCGTATCTGACTGCCATTGGTAGGCTGTATCCTGACGGGTTTCTGTGCGGTCCGCAGAAGCGTCTTCGGGCCATAAGTCTCTCTAAGAAGTCGGGATGCGTTTGTGTATTTTTTCTGGGTGCGCACGTTTCAGATACCGCTTGTGATACAAGTCCATCATCAAGTCAACTTGCTCGACCACGTCGCCTCCTTTCAGGATCATTCTATCGTGAATCCTTTGCCGAGAGCCGGTCGACCCAAACCACGGCAGATGCTGCCAGTCCAATTTAACGGTGTGTGCACTCCTGCTCTCCCCGGTCCTGGAGCAGCCATACCGGGCTGAGAGACTGGGCTCAGACTGTGTCTTTCTCTGTGTCTGTCCACCTGGAAACAGATTGGACCTCTTCTGAAGCACCTCTTTTCCCGGACCACCCCGGCAGCACGGTTCACTGACCCGTAAGCTGAGACGCCATCACCAACCGAGATTCCAATAACCAGGAAGTGCTCGGGGCAGATTGCGGCGGACCTGTCCAATAGACCATCTCCTCGCATCTCCACGGGACTGCCTTCAGCGTCGTCAGAAAGGACACTCGGATAGAAATAAGCTTGTTTGAAGAGTAAGAGTTTGGGAATTAATTTGAAACTCTTGGTACATCAACATATAACATTCTCCAATATATATATATAGTTAGAATCCAGTTAATAAAACAATACTTTTAATTCTCTAAAAAAATTGGGCCCTAAATTGTCTATGAATACTAAAATAAGCATCGTTCAAATGATAGCATGTCAAATAACAGAAGAGAAAGACTTCTCTACCAGTACCAATCTGCGTCTTGTGTTGTACACACGCCCGTTGTTGTAAAGCCACATTTGCGGATATTTCTTTCATTAAAAGCCACACAGCTTCAGGTACTCATTGTGAAGCCCCTGTACTTGTAGGTTAATTCATTTTAAAGCCACAGCTACCTCTGTAATGGTGTTTTCAATGCCTCCTATTTAAAAAACACATTACTCCTATTCCATCCCATTTGAATGACTTGAGGTCAGTCAAATCCAGTCCCCCTGGTGGTTTGCAGTAGAGCCGCGACTCGTCTTTCTTTCACTCAGTTCCAGATGTATGAATTAAGAACCTCCGACCAAGCAGGGGCCATAGCTTACTGTAGAGGCGTGGGTAAATCAATAGGGAATTTAGCTAGTTTTCTCTGCTAGCGGTGAACCCATAGATGAGTGTTGCAGTGTACAGTGTATATGGCCACCATGCTGATAACAGCTCCCTCGCCCAGAGAGAAGGCTCGTGTCCCAACGGGCACCTAATTCCCTACACATCAGTGTGCACTCTGTTAGTTAGAAATGCACACGATTCAATTGAAACTAGAGTGCCATTTGGACCGGGTCGATGGGCTCACAGTGGTCTATTGAGTCATCCTCACTGCTGGAGACCTTCGGCACCAGACAATATCAAACAGACGTTCGTGATCCAACTCGACGTGGCGGGTTATTTGTTCCTTCTTTGGCATTATTAAAACAACACATGAGATCCAAGGTTTATGTCACTGGTAATACCGGGACGGCAGAGAATTGAAATAAGAACCGAATGAAATGGTATTTCTCATATTTTACGCTAACAACACGGTTTGGCTACCAGTGAAATGCTCGGCATTCGCGTGAGACAGAAGAAAAATTCAAAATTAACCAAAATGTTCGAAAGAAGGATAACAGGAAATGTCACTGCCACACCTGTTGTACCTGGGCTCTTTGTAACCAGGTTGCTCTGTCAGACGTGTGTAGAGGTTTTGGATGACAGGTAGCTAATCCTTAGTGATGTACATGAAACTTAGCGTCGCCCTCTGTAGTGCCCCGTGATGCGCAGTTGCCAAACCAAGTAATGATCCGGCATGCTAATATGCTGTTAATCGCGCAGCTGTCCAACTTTTCTTGCATCTCCGGGCCAATGGCGAAGGTTTTTCTCCTCCTAAGGGAAAAGAGGCCCTGATGTTGACACTAAGGGCACTTGAATCTTGCCACCCGCTAATCTTCAGCTGTCAACGTGGATGAGGACGGGCTCGTCCCTCCGTTTCCTGTAGTCCACATTCAGCTCCTCTGGTGTTGCTGATCTTAAAAGGTTCTTGTCCTTTAGAGACACGGTGGTCCCACCAGGATTCTTTACATCTCCCAACAGGCTCTTGTCATTAGCTGTGATCAAGCCTTTCTGTTGTCGCGTTGACTAGAACAGCGAGGTATTTGCTACGACAAAAAAGCATTTTAAACCAGCTGGAAGTCGAGACCTACTTGAATTTGTCCAAGAGAGGCTCTAGTTCTCCGGAATTAAAATGACCAGATGTTTCACGTACAGCATCCTCAGAGACTGTGACATGTCCTTGAGATATTCTCGAAATAATCTGAGTTTAATGTGTGCTTGACAGCTTGACACTGATAATGAATGTATAGCAGGCACATGCTATTCCAGTAACACTTAAAAATTAAGTTATAGCCTCTAAGAGTTTATAAAGGCTTTATTTATTAAGGTATATCATTCTTTACCAAATGCATAAATTACCACACCCGCGGGTGAAGCTAATCCATGTTAGCATTAATATACCTTTACACAGACACACCGGCGGGTGAAGCTAATCCATGTTAGCATTAATATACCTTTACACAGACACACCGGCGGGTGAAGCTAATCCATGTTAGCATTAATATACCTTTACACAGACACACCGGCGGGTGAAGCTAATCCATGTTAGCATTAATATACCTTTACACAGACACGCCGGCGGGTGAAGCTAATCCATGTTAGCATTAATATACCTTTACACAGACACGCCGGCGGGTGAAGCTAATCCATGTTAGCATTAATATACCTTTACACAGACACACCGGCGGGTGAAGCTAATCCATGTTAGCATTAATATACCTTTACACAGACACACCGGCGGGTGAAGCTAATCCATGTTAGCATTAATATACCTTTACACAGACACACCGGCGGGTGAAGCTAATCCATGTTAGCATTAATATACCTTTACACAGACACACCGGCGGGTGAAGCTAATCCGCGTTAGCATGAATTCCTTTAGGATAACCTTCAGCTTATAGTTTGCATTACGTGTATGCAGTTGGAATCACAGAGTTGTGTGTAATAGATGATGATTCATGTCATCCGATCTCGTGATCTATCTTGCGTTGCAGTAACAGACTGTAGGATTGTGTCCGTGCATCTAATGGCTGGGCTCCCTACAGGTTTTAGACGGGACTGATCCAGGCTGACAGCGTACATCACGTTTGACCTCTCTCAGTGACCTCTCAGTGCACCTCCCATTGTAATGGATGTTTCCGGATGGTTCATTCTGGCTGGATTGAAGACCTGTAGAATAAGGAAAGCTCTGTTTTGACCTACTGGAGCAATTCGCTGTTGACTGACACAGATCTGCATGTTGTTCCGAACTGAACCAAAGAAGCATTCAGTTCCCATGTGGGTAAAAAGGGTCTGTTGATCAGTAGAGAATGGACTGGTCCTAATTGCTGAGAGGAACAGTAGTGCATTTTTCATGAAATCACTCGGCCATCTCCAAAACATTACACACAAACACTTTAACCCCAAAAACAGAAAACGTCAACACTAAACCTAACTCTAAACCCTGAACTTAATTGTAACAGAAAAATGCTTTTCTCCAAAGTTTGCCAGTAAAATGTGCACATTTATCAAATTATCAGTTATTTGGTGCGTAAGAACGATGACTCCACTTTTAAGTATTTTAGAACATGTTCACACACACAAATACACAGAAAGAAACTGCGCTTAACATTTACCCTTCCTCAATAAACCCTTTGTCTCCAACTAAATATTCTGCTTCAAATCAATAGCCTTTCTCTGACTGAGAAGCACAGCCAGAGAGAGATCCAGTTTCAAGGCCAGGAGAATGGGACCATCACACATCATCCATCACACATCCACATATCACACATCATCCATCACACATCATCCATCTCACATAATCCATCACACATCATCCATCATCCATCACACATCATCCATCATCCATCTCACATCATCCATCTCACATAATCCATCACACATCATCCATAACACATAATCCATCACACATCATCCATCACACATCATCCATAATCCATCACACATCATCCATCTCACATCATCCATCACACATCATCCATCATCCATCACACATCATCCATCTCACATCATCCATCTCACATCATCCATCTCACATCATCCATCACACATCATCCATAATCCATCTCACATCATCCATAATCCATCACACATCATCCATAATCCATCACACATCATCCATAATCCATCACACATCATCCATCTCACATCATCCATCACACATCATCCATCATCCATCACACATCATCCATCTCACATCATCCATCTCACATCATCCATCTCACATCATCCATCACACATCATCCATAATCCATCACACATCATCCATAATCCATCACACATCATCCATAATCCATCACACATCATCCATCTCACATCATCCATCACACATCATCCATCATCCATCACACATCATCCATCTCACATCATCCATCTCACATCATCCATCTCACATCATCCATCACACATCATCCATAATCCATCACACATCATCCATAATCCATCACACATCATCCATCACACATCATCCATCACGCATCATCCATAATCCATCACACTTCATCCATCTCACATCATCCATCTCACATCATCCATCAAGTCCCAGCTGCATCAATTTCCAATTCCAAGCCTTTTGTTGGTCTTTCTACTTCCAAAATATGGGAGTTGAAAAAACCCATGGCCTGCGATCTAAACCAAACCTATGTCTCCTAACATAGGTCAGAGACAGGAAGATAATATTCATTACATTTTATTTCACACTACCTCTACTACCACATTTTTTTCCCAAATTTTATTGTGTTACAAAAAATGTCATGCCATTGATCGACACAAAAAAGTATATAATATAAAAGTTCAAAATTAAATCGGTAAGTCCGCCTCTCTTCATTACAGAAATAAAACCGAAAACAATCAACACGATGATGACACGGACAGATTAAAGACCGTAAAAAATAAATAAATTAAAATGATTGCACGTTCGCTAACACAGCCACGTCCAGTGTCCATCATGACATCCAAACCCACAGCCAGGTTGGAGTTTATCTTCAGTTCGCTCCTGGGTCTCCATCTATACCTGCTAAATTGGTATAGAGCCGACCTGACTAGATGCCTCTGGAATACATCCTGCATCTCCTCGTGTTTGTACTTGGTGCTCTGTCCACGATGTTGAACTTCTGTGGGCAGCACACACTACTCGTGCGGAGGCGAAACGCAGATATGACACGCCACAATATGATATATATACACATACACATGTAGAACATGCGAGACGGGGAAATAAACAGTAAAAAATAACAAAGGAACGCTTATATGTATAGAACATTCTTTCTGACCAGAGTCCTATAGACCCTTAGGTTGGTTGGGGGTCGTGTGACCCCCTAATACAATCTGGTGGGACTTAGACAACGTCCTAGGGGAGAGGTCAGCCTGCATAGATATAAACGGATCAGCCAGCTCTACGAATCCCTCCTACAGAGGCTGTGGATGAAGGTGGAGGCGGAGAGAGAAAAAGTGGATGAGAGAGAGAGGGAGAGAAAGGGAGAGAGAGGGAAGGGGAGAGAGAGGGAGAGAGTGAGAGAGAGGGAGAGAGTGAGAGAGAGGGAGAGAGAGAGGGAGAGAGAGAGAGAGAGAGAGAGAGAGAGGAGAGAGAGAGAGGGAGAGAGAGAGGGAGAGAGAGAGAGAGAGAGAGAGAGAGAGAGGGAGAGAGAGAGGGAGAGAGAGAGAGAGAGAGAGGGAGAGAGAGAGAGTTTCCTTCACTGTCATCCCCATGATTAAAAAAAACAAAGAATATATTCAGAACATATTTGTGACATTTTGAGGTATAAATCTGAGGTTCTGAGACACACGAACACACGAACACATGTACCAAATAACTTAATAAGGACCACCTGAAAACGCTTAAGAAACAATAGACCAGGCTGTAGTTAGATACACCGGGTTTTGTGGTGTTGCACACAAAATTGAGAATAGAGGGCAGAAATCCCTCCAAGCCGTTCCACAATTTCACTTCAACAAATTCACTGCAACTCAGTTACAGAAGTAACTACACCTACGGAACTGTTTCCTGACAAATCTCCCATCTGTTTGATCTTCGGTGAAAAATCTGTATCTGGTATTAAACTTAGTGTTCTTGTCTTATTTTCAGCTGCTGTTATTCTCAGCTGACAAATCTAATTCATCGCATTTTAAAATTTGCCATCGCAAAGCATCTCTTCTGAGAGGTAGCTAGTTAGCTGGTGTCTTTAATAGCTACATTGTTTGTACTAAAAGCTTCACACAGCCGTTCTCTTTCAAGAAAGATTAATTCACCACACCAGAGGATGGCATTGTGGTGAGGCACGATGTTTCGTTGCGGATTTGACAGTGCATTTTACAAAATGTCACAATCAACATAACTGTTGGATTTAAATAGCCATGAGTAATAGAAGGCGCCAGACCCGATAGGCACTGTCACCGTGGCATGATTTAGAACTAATGAAATTGTCTGTATTACCTGGAAAAGGTCAGACTATTTTGGGGCATGTTCCCCAGCACGCTTAGCTTGCAAAATGAATGTTATTACTGGAACCAGGCGAACGTCGTTCTTGCTGTCATCGATTTCAATCTGTTTTTTTATGACCGAGCACACTGTCCATAAAAGCAACTTATCCATGGCGGATGCCACTGTTTCTAGATTGTTCTTCAGTGTCTGGCTGAGTTCCGGTCCAAATCTGCCCCCTATATTCCCTTAGTAGAGCGTATCTTTAGATTAGCTGAAAACGAGTGCACTATAGTAATGTAGCATACGAGGATAAACGTTGAATTAAGGACACGCCCTATAGCTAGTGTGTTTCTTCAATATGTCCTCCACAGACAGCACTAGCCATCAACCAGGGATAATTCACACACCAATGGAGGCAATTCTGTTTAATGTTTTTTTTTATTCCGGCTGCCATGAGTAGCCTATTGAGGCATACAGGAAGTCATCACCACGTCATCAGCTTGACTTAGAAATGGATTTCATCCATTCAACAAGCGCTCTCTGTAAAGGGAAGAAAAATCTGATCATGGCTGCATGACTTTATCTGTCAGCCTGTTGTGGATAATGCCTGCGCCAGCCAATCCACTATCAGTAGTTATGGTAACCAGCCAACCCACTATCAGTAGTGATGGTAAACAGGCAATCCACTATCAGTAGTGATGATAACCAGGCAATCAACTATCAGTAGTGATGATAACCAGGCAATCCACTATTAGTAGTGATGGTAACCAGGCAATCCACTATCAGTAGTGATGATAACCAGCCAATCCACTATCAGTAGTGATGGTAACCAGGCAATCCACTATCAGTAGTGATGATAACCAGCCAATCCACTATCAGTAGTGATGATAACCAGGCAATCCACTATCAGTAGTGGTGATAACCAGCCAATCCACTATCAGTAGTGATGATAACCAGCCAATCCACTATCAGTAGTGATGGTAACCAGGCAATCCACTATCAGTAGTGGTGATAACCAGCCAATCCACTTTCAGTAGTGATGATAACCAGCCAATCAACTATTAGTTGAGATGGTAACCAGCCAATCCACTATCAGTAGTGGTGATAACCAGCCAATCCACTATCAGTAGTGATGATAACCAGCCAATCCACTATCAGTAGTGATGATAACCAGGCAATCCACTATCAGTAGTGATGATAACCAGCCAATCCACTATCAGTAGTGATGGTAACCAGCCAATCCACTATCAGTAGTGATGATAACCAGCCAATCCACTATCATTAGTGATGATAACCAGGCAATCCACTATCAGTAGTGATGATAACCAGCCAATCCACTATCAGTAGTGATGGTAACCAGCCAATCCACTATCAGTAGTGATGATAACCAGCCAATCCACTATCAGTAGTGATGATAACCAGCCAATCCACTATCAGTAGTGGTGATAACCAGCCAATCCACTATCAGTAGTGATGATAACCAGCCAATCCACTATCAGTAGTGATGATAACCAGCCAATCCACTATCAGTAGTGGTGATAACCAGCCAATCCAATAACAGTGAAAATTATCCCTAGGCTATTTGCTAACAGTGATGATTACTGTATATTTATATTACTATGTGCAGTCCAGCCAAAGTAAATTTTGGTCTGGGATTAATCGATTACCCAAATGATAAACATTGGCCACATTAACGGTTTGCGTCCTTTACTGCATTTATGCATTCATTCCGTTCTCTCTGGACTATTGTGATGCTGGTGTCCAATCTGCTTGAGATCACCACGTCTAGAGCAGTGCAGCACGTGTCCTCACCAACACCTCTTATGGAGTCCCATCACCCCCTGGAGCCACCTCCAACGCTGGACTGAACTTCTAGGCGCTTCGTCAGAACACGTCCACAGGTTTTAAATGGGGTTTAGGTCTGGGGACTGGGACATCATCGCAAAAGCCTTATGAAAAATGCTGGAAGATCCAACAACAATCCAGTTTTTGCCTATTCGCAAAAGAAGATGGACTTTGGTGTAGAACCTTCCGGTGCTTTACAATTGCTGCAAGACCAACCTCTGAAACGGACCTCTGCCATTGTTGTCTATTCCCTGAGAGTAGAGGTTTTCCGTCGTTAAGACATCCAGATAGCTTGTTGCCGCGGACGGGTCTTATGGTAATTTTTAGTTACGATGATCACATTATAAAATCAACTGCAGTTCTTTCACTTTGATCACTGGGGAATGTTTTACCCGTGAAACCATCCTCAGTGTGGGTGGCAAAAATACACCTGGATTCTTTTCCCGACACATTCCTCACAGCTCCAGTTTCACCAGATTCAACGGTCTAAAGTATCGCGCGAAAAGTGTTGATGAGTGCGTCAGGTGATTTTTTTTTTTAAGGGCTATGGCCCATTTTATTCAGGTCAACAACCTTTTGTCTCGTCTAAACCGTGTGTTCCCTGAGCTTCCAAATATATGGTGGGAGATGAAGATGTGAGTTTGACATGTGCCACCTTATATTTATACCCAAGGAACCGCAAAGGAAGTGTTACTAAAACTATTATTTTTCTAAATGAAATAATTTTGTATAATTGAAGATTTCATGATAATTAAAGCCGTTGTTTGCTCCACTAATGTATTACAAATATATTTACTGAAGACAGATTGAATAACCAGCACGATCTTTGATATGCTCCGTCAACGTTCCTCTCAGCTTGAACCTTGTCCGCCTCCCTCTAAGGTTTCTCTGGTTTGTTCCGTCATGCTCTGCCTGCATCCCCAGCAGTCATCACACTTCGTGCTATCGCCGTGTGTGTGTGTGTGTGTGTGTGTGTGTGTGTGTGTGTGTGTGTGTGTGTGTGTGTGTGTGTGTGTGTGTGTGTGTGTGTGTGTGTGTGTGTGTGTGTGTGTGTGTGTGTGTGTGTGTGTGTGTGTGTGTGTGTGTGTGTGTGTGTGTGTGAGCTTGAGTGTGCTTTTTGTGTAGTGAGTCAGAGATGCCTCGGCCATCTGTCAGTGGAAGTACCTTTAGAGATGCTTTAATATGCCTAATATTAGCCGTTTTTCCCATTGCACATCCCCTCCGATGCTGTGTCCTGGGGGATCGCCATCTGGCCATCTATTTAGTATTAGATGAAGGGAGACTGGTGCTACTTGACCCTACGCGGCTGTATTGTAGGTCGAGAGTATAACGTTTGCATATGCATACTGCAGATATATACATTTGTATATGCATACTGTAGATATATACATTTGTGTATGCATACTGTGGATGTATACATTTGTGTATACATACTGTAGATATATACATTTGTGTATGCATACTGTAGATGTATACATTTGTGTATACATACTGTAGATATATACATTTGTGTATGCATACTGTAGATGTATACATTTGCATATGCATACTGTAGATATGTACATTTGTATATGCATACTGTAGATGTATACATTAGCATATGCATACTGCAGATGTATACATTTGCATATGCATACTGTAGATATATACATTTGCATATGCATACTGTAGATGTATACATTTGCATATGCATACTGCAGATGTATACATTTGCATATGCATACTGTAGATATATACATTTGCATATGCATACTGCAGATGTATACATTTGCATATGCATACTGTAGATATATACATTTGCATATGCATACTGCAGATATATACATTTGCATATGCATACTGTAGATGTATACAATTGCATATGCATACTGCAGATATATACATTTGCATATGCATACTGCAGATATATACATTTGCATATGCATACTGTAGATATATACATTTGTATATGTCCTTTATCACTTTCGTGGGGTCACAAAAATAATGAAATAACGGTGAAGTGGTGGTGAAATGTTTTTAATGCTTTGTTGCTATACCAACAGGTCATTAGTTAGTCATTATTAAGATAACTCGTCACTTTCCTTAAATACATTTTCATAGATTTTTGTTGGCATCCTTTCATTAGCTTTGCTCAGCATTTCTATTGTGTTCACTCGTCCACATAAAAAAACTGGACAACAAAGCTCGACAAAAGACTTGAACTGTGAAAAAGAGCAGCACTGTAAAAAGACTATTTTACTCTGGTAGAACCGTTAAATGAAACTGCAGTGATGTTCGTAGTCTTTATTACTAGAGGTCATCACTACAAGTGATTCTAGGTTAGGTTCTCAATTTGTCAAGAGCAAGAACGCAGGGTTGGAGGTCATTGGTCCTCCAAGGATTTGCGGCAGTCTTTGCGTCTGTGTTGGAGCAAGGTCACCATCACGTTCTACGGTTGAACCTTGACCTTGCCCCTAATTGATCAACCGGCCTAATTTCATGGTTAAAAGAGCAGCTTGGAAAAAAGCATGCCCAAGAGGGAAGCTTGCAGTGAAAGAGGAAGCAAAAAACACACAAACAACGATTATTCACACAGCTGACATTGCCTTCCAATGTATTCAGACCCCTTCAACCTCTCCACATTTTGCCGCGTTATCAACTTATGTAATTAATAATATACCAGCAAAAAGTACCTTGGAAAAAAAGAAAATGAAGTTCTGAAAAAAATAAGAAACGTCTCATGAATATTCAGAGCGTTCGCCATGGCAAAGTTTAACTCGGATGCATCCCGTGGCTTTTATTCCATTGTGGTGTTTGTCTTTTAGAGAAGAAAGTCGATGTTAATATAATAATGTACAGCGTTACAGCACGGAACCGGTGCGGAGCCTGGGATATTTGCATACCGGGTCTCTATCTACCCCTAACGTGTATGTTTATTGTCACTGGGACTTTATTAGCATTTGAGTAAATTGTATTATACTTCAAACTCGGATTAATATCTGGTCCCCAGGGCAATGTGTTGTGTGGTGCAGTGAGGATGGCAAGACAATGCATACGTCCCAAATGGCGTTTAATTCCCAGGGCTCTGATCAAAGGTATGCGTGAAAAGTGAATGTGGTCCTAAAATGACTCGAATGTTTTTCAGAGTGAAACGGTTTTGCGTCTCCTGATGATTTATTATTATTGTTTTTAAATATTATCGATTTCAATTTGTAAACCTTGCTGTTATGCAGTCATACTGCCGGACAAACCTACAGGCGGGCAAGAACGCAAAGCAATGGCACAGCAGAGGCTAAGTGACAGGCAGTCAGACAGGCAGTCAGACAGGCAGTCAGACAGGCAGTCAGACAGGCAGACAGACAGACAGACAGACAGACAGACAGACAGACAGGCAGTCAGACAGGCAGGCAGGCAGACAGACAGACAGACAGACAGACAGACAGACAGGCAGTCAGACAGGCAGGCAGGCAGGCAGGCAGACAGTCAGACAGGAATACAGACAGACAGACGGACAGGCAGGCAGGCAGTCAGACAGATAGACAGGCAGTCAGACAGTCAGACAGACACATGGTAACCAATAGCAGAAGTAGGTAGGGGTGCATTACACTAGCTGTTTTCCAGTCAGCAGCAGTCTAACTGATAGCAACTGGAGACCCTGTGACCACTCCGGTTATCCTCTAGAGCCCACCGCAGGATATCCGATCCAATCTGGGGCCATTAGAACACTGCCCTGGCAACTACAGAACTACACAGCTATGCATTCAAGGAATTAAAAATTCATCAGTCATATATCTTATTTTGCTGTCGACTCCGAAAGACACAGAAACGGGGGGAAGACAAGATTCCCTCTGCGGAATGAGACGGGGATGGAGAAGGGAAAAGTGCGATGACGTCAGCCACCCAATATGCTCATGACAATAAGCTTACTGGTACAAGAGAGGCGAGGGGAAATAAATGATTATAGACAACATATTTAGACAGAAGAGCATTGCGAGTTGCTGAGGTCATCCAGGAAACAAATGTAAATTAAATATTGTGTCGGCGACTGGTCTGTCAGTAAATGACATGTGGTATGAAAAAACATTCACCGGGCTTTTGAGTTCAGAACCGATACACAGTATTGCGAGTGTATTTTGTATTTTGCGTACTAACTGACTAGCTCACTCACCGGAATGTGAATCTACTTCCGTTGTGAAACATCCAGTTAACTCACGATTGACTCGTTTTCTCCAAAGTTTCCGCTATGCTATCGCTCAAGAAAAAAAATGTGTGCCCACAATGCATTGCACCTTCTGAAGAATTGCTTTTAAATGTGTTTTTTTTAGACATTGTCTTCCATTGGGAATGCATGGATGTTTATCGTCTGTATTCATTACGAGGCCAGACTAGAAATTAAATGTAAGGTTAGCCAGTATAGGTTTAGCCTCGCTAACTGTGTGAAGGGTAGCACATATTTTGTGGGGTTTCCAGACATTTGCACAACTGTATAAATAACTAGATATTGCACTTATGCACAATTTGTTACTCGAACCTGGACAATGCACTTTATTTTTTGCAGTCTGCTCACACATCTAGACACTGCTCCTTTGCACAATTCATATATACTACACACTCTATATTTACCCAGTACATACGCCAAATAGACAAGGTCACTTGTTCGTGTTGTTGTTTTTCTGCTTTGGTTGCCCTGTTTAGTGTACGTCTTAAAATGTCTTAAATGTGCGTTCTAACGCAACAGCTTGTGGTCAGAAAGAATTCTGTGTGTGTGTAAACAGACGCGGCGACTAAAGCTGATACTGGTTCTGATTCTGAATAAAGCGAGATGGAGGGTAAAAAAAGCGAGGGAGATAAGCTGTGTGAAGCCTCCTGGACATACCAGTTTAACCTCTGTTGGGTTCTAGAGCGGATGGACAGTAAACAATACAAAAAATATCCATTACCACTTTCTTGTTAGCATTCAACAAGGTCAATCTTAACAGCGCCAGGCAATCAACCACAAGCAATCTTCTGAGTCATCCTGGGGGGTCAGAGCCATCATCACACAGCCCCCACCCAGACCTCACACATCCAGTAGTGCTGCTGTGATTTGATATACCAGAGACCTGCAGCACCCCTTGGAGTTCTATTGAGTTTGTATTACGTGACTGTGCTTCTAATATAGTATGTGACTGTGGTTCTAATACAGTATGGGACTGTGCTTCTAATATAGTACGTGACTGTGCTTCTAATATAGTATGTGAGTTCTAATACAGTATGGGACTGTGCTTCTAATATAGTACGTGACTGTGCTTCTAATATAGTATGTGACTGTGGTTCTAATACAGTATGGGACTGTGCTTCTAATATAGTACGTGACTGTGCTTCTAATATAGTATGTGACTGTGGTTCTAATACAGTATGGGACTGTGCTTCTAATATAGTACGTGACTGTGCTTCTAATATAGTATGTGACTGTGGTTCTAATACAGTATGGGACTGTGCTTCTAATATAGTACGTGACTGTGCTTCTAATATAGTATGTGACTGTGGTTCTAATACAGTATGGGACTGTGCTTCTAATATAGTACGTGACTGTGCTTCTAATATAGTATGTGACTGTGGACAGTATGGGACTGTGCTTCTAATATAGTATGTGACTGTGCTTCTAATATAGTATGTGACTGTGGTTCTAATACAGTATGGGACTGTGCTTCTAATATAGTGACTGTGCTTCTAATATAGTATGTGACTGTGGTTCTAATACAGTATGGGACTGTGCTTCTAATATAGTACGTGACTGTGCTTCTAATATAGTATGTGACTGTGGTTCTAATACAGTATGGGACTGTGCTTCTAATATAGTACGTGACTGTGCTTCTAATATAGTATGTGACTGTGGTTCTAATACAGTATGGGACTGTGCTTCTAATATAGTACGTGACTGTGCTTCTAATATAGTATGTGACTGTGGTTCTAATACAGTATGGGACTGTGCTTCTAATATAGTATGTGACTGTGACTGTGGTTCTAATACAGTATGGGACTGTGCTTCTAATATAGTACGTGACTGTGCTTCTAATATAGTATGTGATGGGACTGTGCTTCTAATATAGTACGTGACTGTGCTTCTAATATAGTATGTGACTGTGCTTCTAATATAGTATGGGACTGTGCTTCTAATATAGTATGTGACTGTGCTTCTAATATAGTATGGGACTGTGCTTCTAATATAGTATGGGACTGTGCTTCTAATATAGTACGTGACTGTGCTTCTAATATAGTATGTGACTGTGCTTCTAATATAGTACGTGACTGTGCTTCTAATATAGTATGTGACTGTGGTTCTAATACAGTATGGGACTGTGCTTCTAATATAGTACGTGACTGTGCTTCTAATATAGTACGTGACTGTGCTTCTAATATAGTATGTGACTGTGCTTCTAATATAGTATGTGACTGTGCTTCTAATATAGTATGGGACTGTGCTTCTAATATAGTATGTGACTGTGCTTCTAATATAGTATGGGACTGTGCTTCTAATATAGTATGGGACTGTGCTTCTAATATAGTACGTGACTGTGCTTCTAATATAGTATGTGACTCTGCTTCTAATATAGTATGTGACTGTGCTTCTAATACAGTATGGGACTGTGCTTCTAATATAGTACGTGACTGTGCTTCTAATATAGTATGTGACTGTGCTTCTAATATAGTACGTGACTGTGCTTCTAATATAGTATGTGACTGTGCATCTAATATAGTATGTGACTCTGCTTCTAATATAGTATGGGACTGTGCTTCTAATATAGTATGTGACTGTGCTTCTAATATAGTATGGGACTGTGCTTCTAATATAGTATGGGACTGTGCTTCTAATATAGTACGTGACTGTGCTTCTAATATAGTATGTGACTCTGCTTCTAATATAGTATGTGACTGTGCTTCTAATACAGTATGGGACTGTGCTTCTAATATAGTACGTGACTGTGCTTCTAATATAGTATGGGACTGTGCTTATAACTTCATACATAACTGTGTTGTGTCTGTTAGGACAACCGTTCTAGCAGCAACCGTATTTACATTCCAAAGGTAACCCTACATCAGGTATTAAACCATTTTAAACCAGATACAGACACCTGGTTCCTGTCTGCCCATTACACACACTTGCTGTAGTGCACTATGAAGGAACTATGGTTCCATTAGGTAAATCGTGATTAAAAGGCCAGGCAGATTGATTTTCCCACCCGCAGTAGTAGAAGGAGCAGTATCTCTAAAGCACTAGCCACTCTAACTGTCTTCAGGATTAGTGAATCTAAGCTCTGGGTCGCTGGAGACGATGGAGCCTGGGCTTCAAGACAGGAAGTGTGATTTCTTGTTCTGGAACCGCCCCCATATATCACTCTCTCCCGCTGCTCTCTCTCTCTCTTTCTCTTTATAATAGGACAACCAGCTAATGAACCATCTCTTTTTATCTTCCTTTGTTTCTCCATCTCCTTCTCTCTATTGGATGCGGGCGGGGCTCTAAGGTGCGACCATGTTTTTTAAAATACTTGCAAATGCGTTAAAGTGTTTCTCTGCAAAACCAAACTCTGTTTCTACATAGACTCTCACCCACCAATTATTGCCTGGGCCACACACACACACCAACTAGTTCCTGTCACTCAACGCAAAAGCATGCAGGGAACAGCTAGATACAGTAGTTCCTCCACGCTGGAGCTGTTTCTCTCAGCTGTGAGCCTGCAGTAACAGAATCCAGGTAAAACAACAAGATTTTATTATTTTATTCACAATTACATAATATTATAGTTATATTATGTAATAATAAAATATTATTCTATAGATTATATACATACAGAGTATAATTGTTTCTGTAGGTGTGGTTCAAAATCAATTTAAATTACTGATTGCCCACTACCTCATATATGTCAATATATTTCATGCCTTGGTTGCAGGCGACTGACTGAAAGACAGATCCTAGTTCCTTTTGAACCAACAGACAAGGTATTTCGTGATCATTCTGCATCTCTCACATTGCTCTTTTTTGAACCCTCTCTATGCTCATTTCAGTCCTGACACAATTGAGAGGCTTTGATTGTCTCCGTTAATTGAAAGCATCTCACAGCAGGGATCAATGACAGCATGGGCCATTGACTGAATGTAAAACCTTTAGTTGTCATCCCAACGACTTCTCTGTGAAGAAAAGTAAAAGTGCATCTCAAATGGCTCCCTATATTGTGTACTTAAAGGAGACATCTGGGGCACTCACATTTACAGTGCGGAATCGACAATAACAAAATGGGGTTCAAATACCAAAATGGGGTTCAATTATCAAAAATTGGGTTCAAATACCAAAATGGGGTTCAAATATCAAAATGAGGTTCAAATACCAAAATGGGGTTCAAATACCAAAATGGGGTTCAAATATCAAAATGTGGTTTAAATACCAAAATGGGATTCAAATATCAAAATGTGGTTCAAATACCAAAATGGGGTTCAAATACCAAAATGGGGTTCAAATATCAAAATGTGGTTCAAATACCAAAATGGGGTTCAAGTACCAAAATGGGGTTCAAATATCAAAATGAGGTTTGAATAACAAAATGGGGTTAGAATAACAAAATGGGGTTCAAATACCAAAATGGGGTTCAAATATCAAAATGGGGTTTAAATACCAAAATGGGGTTCAAGTACCAAAATGGGGTTCAAATACCAAATGGTTTATGATGCAATGGAGATTTGGGGGATTTTGCGGCAGGCCTGTGGCTAATAGATCAGCTACAGACGAGCAAATTAACAAATGTCACTGCTCACGTGAGGTTCTGCTGTTCGGCTGATTTTGTTTCTCACGTAAGGATGCTCAGAGTGTACAGGATATGTGTGGTTTGAGGTATTTGCCGTATTTTTATACGGGATTGCGGGAGTGCTATTAATAACGCGCGGGGTTAAACAATCTGTGGATCGTCACGTCATTGGTCAAATGTCGGGAAGGAGGGAGGGAGGAGTTACATTCTCCTCGTGTTGTCAATAATATATGACCACGATCCAGTAACATGCAACGTTTATTTTTACGTGTTATTCTAAACTGCATGTGGGAAGTGATCAAATCATCTGATAAAAACAAATCACTTACATCAGATTGGTTTTATACCGACCTCACCTTTCGGCCAGAAGGTTGCCTAGTGGAAACGGCTCAAAACCAAATGATTCTGTAATTAGCATGGGAGTTAATGATTAGAGAGCGTGTTTTATACATAAACAAAAATATACTAAAACAATGTGCCTTCCTATACATGACCAGTTCTGAGAGTTGTGATATATTTTGCATAAAACACCTTTTGTTTGTTTCAGGGCATTGCACCATGCTATCTTTTTCTGTTAATCCTGACGGATAGTTTCTGAGCAGGGATGTGTCAGCTTCTGTACCACTCCCAATGAAAAATCCTTGGATGTCAAACATTCAGCTAAATTACTACATCGCCGGCACTGTGTTGTAAACAACACATACAATGGTCTGTATTTACAGTGTTGGGGAAGTCACTGTGGAAATACAGTTCGCTGTACCAAATCCAGTTTAGCGTTTCAGGCAAAGCAGTTGTTAATAGTTACTCCAAGTCACTTGACCCTCGAAATGAATTGTGTTCAACGCATATCTGATATGTTGTTGATTACAATTTCCGATGAGTATGGGCCCGTCATGTTAGCTGAATTATTGTTTTTCAAGTACAAAAACAGAGTTATTGTTTTACAAGTACAAAAATAGTAAGAATTGGACGGAGCTCATTCAGAAAAGTATAGTTTTAACATCAAACCATACTGCTTTTTGCAGAAAAGTAGCGTGTAGTTTCAGTAGCAATCTACGGTGTTACATTGCAAAATGGTAAAACGGTAGATTACTGGAGGACTCAGTAAATTATGTGTCTTTAAACACTTCTTTCAGCTGTGAAGCAACAGGTCTAAAGGTCTTTTGGGCATAATTTAATTCACTCATTCATTGATGCATGAGAAATGGGCAAGACTAAAGACCCGAATGACTTTGACAAAAGCCCAATTGCTACGGTCAGACGACAAGGTCAGAGAATCTGTAAAACGGCAATTTCTGCGAGCTGTTCCTGGTCTGCCATGGTGAGTACACACCTTCAGTGGTCGAGGAGATACAAACCCAAGGCTCTTCGATGCGGAAGGGCAACGAAGGTTATTCTGTCTGGTCAGATCAGTGACGTCCACTGTGGCACAAGCCAAAGACATTTGTAATGATGGTTATGTGCGGAATGTGTCAGAACACTCAAGGCATCGCACCCTGCTGCGTAGAAAGGCTGCATATTTGCAGACTGGTCGGTTCCCCTAATGACCCCCCTGTCCGTTGCCATGGTGCCAACACTGGGCAGAGGGGTGTCGAAACTGGACCTCGGAACAGCGGGAGAGGGTTTTCTGGTCGGACGAGTCCGCTTCTCTTCTATGTCGCGTGGACGTTGTCCAGGAGAAGAGATGGCGCTACTGTGGGAATACGACAAGCAGGCGGAGGTAGTGTGATGCTCTGGGCGATGTTCTGCTGAGGAACCAGGAGCCCGGGCATTCACGTGGACCTCAATTTGATATGTGACGTCTACCTAAATATCGTTCTAGACCAGTTACACCCCTTCACGGCGATGGTTTCCCCATATGCCAGCAGGATAATGGCCGTGCTAGGATGTGCTGCTAATGTCTTGGTGCCCAGCTACAGCAAGTCATCTACAAGGGTCATATAGAGGTCACGCCGAGACGATTCATCACCGTTTTGGCGGCACGCAGAGGACCTACAGCGTATTAAGCATTATCCTGATGTTTGAGCTCATCAGAGTTTATATAGACTTCAACACGCTTGCATGCGATTAACATGTGTGTCAAATATATATCCGCAGTTCATATCCCCCCTGTGTTCCACAACGCTCACCAATGATTGGATGTCATTCTATGTCACCTTTGCAGAGGTTTTATGTACTCTGTCCTGCACGTTTATTTTTACTCTACTTCGCCTGACTCGTTCTGTTTCAGGTGCTTTATCAGACAAATCACTGCACACAAAGTCCTTTCTGAAAGAAATATTTCTAAAGTGACTATCTAGCAGCGAAGGGACTTTCGCGAATAGGAATAGAACTCCACTGTATACAATTGTAATTAGCACCACTTTCTCTGAGGAGTGTAACGCACCAAATATGGAGTCATCTGAGATGCAGCAGGCTGTAATTGCGATTGGTTTTCTCCGATCGTGCTGCCGGGGTATGGCATTTGACTTGCAGTAACTATGACAACACCCACTGGAAAGGTCAGTACCTTTTTAACAGGTCTGGGGTTTTCTGTGACAGCCTAACCAGGAACGAGTGATCAATGGGTTTTGCACTGAAAACCTAGCCGGACATATTCTACCACGAACAAACATAATATACATTTTAAAATCTCCAGAAGCTATTAAGTTCATCTGAAGTAATCTAGTCTACTGGGTACATTGAGGAGAGCTACTGTTGTGAATATATATGTAGACATGTCAAAAGGCTTTTGATTACCCTAGTCTGTTTATAGCTGCACTGGACTTAGCACCTTAAAATGCCAGAACCTTTAACCCACTAATGGCCCAGTAACCTGGGTACTTTATACATGCTATATTCTATGATTGAGGCATGGGTACTAATTTAGCACCTGTGTGAGGTTCAAACTTGCTTCGCACCAAAATATGTGTGTGTCCCTGTCTTATAACGTGCAAACATTGTACCCAATAGAAACACAGAGAAAATCAACGAAATGTTGCGCAGTCTCTGAGGGACGATTAGCACTGCTTGGTAATTCCATGTTCTGATCTCACCGCTTTCTCTATCGAATTGTATCATATCTGTCCACAATACCGGTGTTCGTTGACTCAATTGACGCGCGGAGACACCGGCTGTGTCCAAATAGCGGCAACGCTAAAAAGTACGTTGGAGAAAAGTGCTGTTTGATTCTGAAGAGCCGAAACTGACTGGCGCCATGTCAGAAGGAGAAGCTTTATGCAAGGTGTGATCTGTGATTGGGAAACCACCCGGCAGCCAGAGAGTGGCATCGTGTTGCATTATAAATCGTCTACCCGGAAGTGATGTCAGAGGGTTGCAGATTAATTGAATGTGTTGACCTTGAAGTCAGATGTGCGCTGCACTTTTAGACGGCCACTTTGACGTACATTTCGCTTTTCTAATTCCCTCTAACCAAGCTTGTCTGACGAAGGGTTTGGTTTAGTTGATCATCAAACTCAACTGTAGTTACAAATTACTAGTTCCTGAACCGTAGTTGCTAATTAAGTAAATTAATGCCGACAACTACTACCCAGATCTGCACATTACATTCATACAAAAAATAATAATGACGTTGGCATGAAGAGAAAGTCCAAAGCAATAAGCAACGCCACTGGATTCACTGGTCCGATGTGATTAATGATCGTCAAGCGTAATCGGATTTCGAAACAATTTAAAAGATCTGTGGCTGCGTCGTCGGCTCTCCCCGGAGCTAGCTGGCTTTGGAATGAGGAGGTGCACAGGTCCAGTCTGCTTCATCAGGTGAATTAGTGTGTGTCCTTGGGTAGAACGGGAAGAGTGTGGTGTGTGGACTATGACATTAAAGCCCATACAACGATAAGAATTATCGTTCAGCACATTTCAACATGTACATAACATATACAGGAGATCGAATATTTAATTTGCAGTTACGATGTGGACGCGTCACGCGGATAACAATTCCCTTTATTTTAGAGATGTACATATGTACATAAAAAACACATTTACAACAAATCTATTCAGAATCTGTTTGTTGGTGACGTTGATTACTTGTCACGAGAGAACTTGCCCACATAAGTCCTTTACAGCAGCTTTTTTTTTTGGGGGGGGCGATACGATGTCTAGCTATTTAGCTTTAGCATTATTGCGATTGTGGATGAATTATCAAGTGATTTCCTTTGTGCATCTATTGCAACCCTCTTGTGTAAAAATGTTGCTCCTTCGGAGGAAGCCTCACAGACGTTGCCATGGATGCAGAATTGTTTTATTGATCAACATGAATTTTTACACAAGAGAGAGTAGTTTTGCTGTAAAGCTACATTTACACACGCAGCCTAATTCAGGTTTGTATTTTTTTCCTTTGGGTATTCAGGCCACCCAGAGGAGCTTTCCTGACCGTTATTTGGAAAAAGATCACAATTGAACTCCGTGTGTAAAAGCGGCCTGAGGCATGTGGAAATGAGACACAAGCACAAATTGAAATGATTGGTTAACGTGAGTCATGGAAAGATGTACACTAGGCATCGAATAAGTATTCGAAATCCCCTTGTGACACCACACCACGTTACCAATCATACATCTCTGTGTATAGTATTGTTTTTTCATCTCTAGGAATATTTACGGTCAATTGTACTTTTTTCATATTATTATCTTTGCATGTTTCTCATCAACGGCTGTAACTGACTTCGACCGACAGTGTTTTGATCATGAGTGGAAACTTGGCGTTTTAACTTCCCTTAAGTGGCACACGCACAATAAGCAACGGGGAATATTTTGTTGTTCTTATTTTCCAAGCGAAACCCCATCAAAGCCGAGAGATTTCTTCATTCTCTCGACCTAAGCCTTTCTCCTTCTTACAGGGTAGCGTCAAACGACTCAGCTTGACTAAAAAAAGACACCATGCCGAGCCGGGTAATTTTGCACCGCCAGTGTAGTAAAGAGGTTATTATTTCCTTACGTAACATATATTATATTCCCTGGCACGCCGTGGCTCAGTGATATATTCAGCATGTGATTGTTCTAATATTGCTACTGACACGACACGTGCCCGCAGACAGACACATTATAATCACTCCGAGGCCACGGCGCGTGCAGCGCTACGATGTATCGAAGGCAAAATTGGACACGCTGTGGTAATGTAGTGAGGTAAACGGCACATGTTATGGATACTGGCGGCATACTAAGTCGTCGGGTAGAGGGCATGTTCGGTATGCCTGGTGCGTACAACGTCTAAACAAATGGCTCTTATTTTCCTCGTTTATCCCCAGAAACCGATCGCTCGTGTTACGACCGCGTTTCATCTCTGACGTTCGGCCTTTCGCGGCTTTACCGAGTGCTACGAAATGGATCTACCGGGAGAACTGGCTTTACCGAGTGCTACGAAATGAATCTACCTGGAGAACTGGCTTTACCGAGTGCTACGAAATGGATGTACCTGGAGATCTGGCTTTACCGAGTGCTACGAAATGAATCTACCTGGAGAACTGGCTTTACCGAGTGCTACGAAACGGATCTACCAGGAGAACCGAAGAACCCATCTGGAACACATTCCTTCGAAGAGCGCATTACGTCGCGTACTGCTGAACAATTCTGGATGGAGATGTTTCCCAGGCAGAGTGCTTGGCTAATCTCTGGCATTTGATTTCTCACTAGGCCAGAGAATGCATCTCAAATACCACCCCACTGCCCACGGTGGAAATAGGCTCCCTGGGCCCCGGTCAAAAGTAGTGCACTATATAGGGAACATGGTGTCATTTGGGGCACAGATCGCAAAGGGCCGAGGTGAGGTTTCTCTGATACACATCAATCTGGTCCCTGTGCTCTGAGCGTTTGAGCTGATAAAAGATTGATGTTCAATAAGAGCTGCACTCAGTGAACAAAATCCTCCGTGTTGTTCTTTCCCCTCCAATAAGATCGGATTCCAGCGTCATTCATATTGGATGAGGTTGGCATTAAAAAGCTGTCTCTGTCCACAACGCTTCGCGCTTTCAAAATGGCCCCCGGTCGCAATGCAACAGCGTATGAGGTGCGGTGCGCGGCTCACGCGGAAAATCAAACATTGTTTTCGATAAACGGATAACCCGAAAACAACAATGAGTTGTTACGATATTCTCGGAATATCAGGATGTTGTGTCTCGGTGCCTGGACGTCCTACGGATGTCCCCTGTTTGCTGGGTAAATGAAATACATAACTACATATAGTAAGTATTCCCGGGGGCCTTCATCGAGGTGATTCTAAGACAGGTGTCCGGTCTAACAATCGTTTGGGTTTGATGAGGGGTGACGTTTTGCCTTTGTCACTAGGTAGTCGCCACTTGTGGTAAGTTGTGCAGGCTGCAAGCTCAATTATGAGCTCAATTATGGTTGTTGGCCGGTGAATGTTTTCTCCTCAAAGCGCATAAGTGTGGTCAAGTTCTTCCTGGTAACGGAAGCAGAGTGGAATAAAGCATAACGGCGTGGCAGGATGTGATTTGGGGGAGTGTATCTTGATCTTCAACTCCACAGAGCCTCTTGGGAATCGCTGCGAGAGGCAAGGCCATAACAGCAAATTGGATTTATTTGTTATTTGATTTCGATCATCTAGTATCTGTGTTGGATAAAGTGTTTTTTGTTTATCTCTATAATGTAGTCAGCCAGCTTACAAGTCAGAAAATGGTCTCAGCTTGACCTCAGGCTACAGAGACAAAATACTTTTTGACCACATGTAACACTGCGTTGTCTCCATTGTCCAATCGGCCAGCTCACGTTAAAGGGAGAGCTCACCCTAACGTCAAAACGTTGACTCGGCTTGACCGGAGTCCCACCAGTGAGGTATTACGAAACTAACTGATATTGGGGTGAACTGTCCCTTTAGCCCAGCGCCATCAATATATCCTGTACATGTGAGCTCACTCTTGTGGGGTGCATCCACTTTTTACGAATTCACTTTTTACCATAGCTACGGTCACACCAATCCACCAATTCATAGGGCCGTCACTAAAATCTCAAAGCAGGGAGGAAAGTTTCACCGGGGCTGGAGCACAAGGCTACGCGACAGTACCGCTCACCGAGATGCGTCTGTGATTTATCAGGATGTTTTAGACTGAGGGAAAGTAAACTCTGGGATAAATTCCAATAACCACGTTGAATTTAATAAACGTATTTCGAGTGACGTCAGCTAAAATGTTTCTTTCGAAACCAGTTAGGGTTGAAGGGAGGCATGCTAAGCGTGTTATGGCGTAAGTGTTTATAGACAACAGGAAGTTGTATGTAAGTTGGTTACAATCTGACAATGTGCTACCAATCTGAATGTCCTAGAAATACTGTAGCCTAATTATACACTCTAGACGTCACTGCAAATGAAACCAATCACACTACGCCAGTACACTCGTTTTTGGACAGCATGTCTGGTAAAAGCAATAAAGCTTTTCTAAGTGGTTAATTTCTTACAGAATGATTGATTCTTGGTACCATACACTGTTGTTCTGCACTTACAGGCCAAATGTTTTCATAAATTTTGATTAAAATCAAGAAAATATAATGACAAAATGTGATTGTGGATTCTAATTAAAAAATCTAATGAAAATATGTTAATGGTTATTTATTTACGTTCGCTCTATTTGTAGAGCTCTCTCTTGCTTGAGAGATTTGCTGTGATGAATGGAAATCTTTCAATTGCTCTGGACGCACGAAAACGGAATCATTTAAAATGGGTTGAGCAAGGCGCAACGAAGCGTCTTGAATTATTTCTGAGTAAAATGTGTTGAACAAGATTCTAGGGGGGTAGCGCCAATAAGGACCCAAACCCATACCCTGTGAATGCCAACTTGCTTAACCATTATGCAATGACCTCCAAAACTATTGATGGAGCTGCTGGATTGTGAGACACTTAAATTCAAATTAACATTCACAGGTATAATATTCACATTTAGAGTGTGTGACCTCTAATCCTGACATGCTGATAAAGTATGCATTCAGTCTCGGAGCTGGATCAGATTAGAAATGTAGGATTGTATTCTAGCAGGTTGGCTGCACCCACAGCAATTAAACAAAACAAGACAGCTGAAATGATTAGCCCAGAAGGCGGATATTACATTTATAAAATGTCTTTTAAGGAGAGTTTCTTTTACTTTTCTCTTTTACGTGCGCGTACAATCCAAACCAAAACAAAGTTATAAGCATTATAGGAAGAAATCTGGAGGAAAAAAAATATTCGGGTTAGCAATACTCCAAGGTTCATACATCATCAGACAAGCCTGTTAGAGGCACCACTTTAAGAAATAGAAAATTTGACATGTGCCAGCTACCTAAACACTGTTGCTGACAATAATATGGGTGATTGTAAAAGCACTTTGTGACAACTTTGTTGTAAAAAGGGCTCTATAAATAAAATTGATTGATTGAATAATAATGCCCTTGTCACGATTGGTGTGGTGGCGTTGCTACACTTCCATTTCGGTGATCCACTTCCGTGTTTTTGTGTTCACTAGCTGTGATTACTTCCTCTTTCACGTGGTCACAGCTGTTAGTAATCTGTCACTTTATGTGGGGATAAAAGGGGTCGCTAGCAAGTCACTCCTTGCTTAGCATTGTTTGTTGTTAGATGTCACGAGCTATATGTGGTGAGTGTTTTGCGCTACTGGAGGTATTGGAGTATGTTTGTTTAAGTCGCTTTATGCGCATTTTCATTTCAGTCCTACAGTTTAGTGTTTTCCGCCGTTCTCGGTTTGTTTTGTGTTCTTTATAATAAACCCTTATATTGAACTGGATTCTACGACTCTGCTCATGGCTTATTCCACACTACGCCGATCAGTGCGTGACAGAATGCTAAGCCACCCAAAAAGCCCGCAGAGCCGGACGGTGAGTGGATTCCTCGGAGGGGCAAGCTATAGCGCTCCGAGGTATGAAGCTCACCGTCAACCCACGGAGCAGCAGGAGCGGCGCTACACCTGGCAGGGTGATTGGGGGTCCGACTCCCTCTCCTCGGATGATGAGGAGGCGGTCTACGAGCGAGTGGAGGAGGACTCCCTGGAAGACGCCCTGCTATGGGATCCCGTCCTCAGTCGACTAGTCCCCGCAACATCGGACGTCGGCTGGGGCGGGCAGAAGACACCGCCCACTGTTCCGGGGCTGCAGACAGGAGGAGGAAAACCCCTGGAGCTACAGCCACTACCCCCGCCGTGGGAAGACCCTTTTCTGCCGCCGACGTCAGGGACAGAAAAACCCCCGGAGGGGTTGGATGAACAGCCCTCAGCTGTTATTAGGACGTGGTGGAGGACATGGCTGGAGCTACAGCCACAAACCCCGCAGTGGGAAGACCCTTTTCGGCCACCGACGTCAGGGACAGAAAAACCCCGGAGGGGTTGGATGATCAGCCCTCGGCTGTTATTAGGACGTGGTGGAGGACATGGCTGGATTTACAGGAGCCAGCGCCTGAGATGGTCGCCACCACGCTTGCGCCTGAGATGGTCGCCGTCACGCCAGCGTTCACGATGGTTCCTGCCGTCCCGCCAGCGCCCAAGATGGCTACCGTCGTCCCGCCAGCGCTCAAGATGGCTGTTGCCGTCCCGCCAGCGCCCAAGATGGCTGCTGCCGTCACGCCAGCGCTCAAGATGGCTGCCGTCGTCCCGCCGGCGCTCAAGATGGCTGTTGCCGTCACGCCAGCGCTCAAGATGGTTGCCGTCGTCCCGCCAGCGCTCAAGATGGCTGTTGCCGTCCCGCCAGCGCCCAAGATGGCTGCTGCCGTCACGCCAGCGCTCAAGATGGCTGCCGTCGTCCCGCCGGCGCTCAAGATGGCTGTTGCCGTCACGCCAGCGCCCACGATGGCTCCCGCCGTCACGCCAGCGTCCACGATGGCTCCCGCCGTCCCGCCAGCGCCCAAGATGGCTACCGTCGTCCCGCCAGCGCCCAAGATGGCTGCCGCCGTCACGCCAGCGCCCACGATGGCTCCCGCCGTCCCGCCAGCGCTCAAGATGGCTGTTGCCGGCACGCCAGCGCTCAAGATGGCTGCCGTCGTCCCGCCGGCGCTCAAGATGGCTGTTGCCGTCACGCCAGCGCCCACGATGGCTCCCGCCGTCACGCCAGCGTCCAAGATGGCTACCGTCGTCCCGCCAGCGCCCAAGATGGCTGCCGCCGTCACGCCAGCGTCCACGATGGCTCCCGCCGTCACGCCAGCGCTCAAGATGGCTGTTGCTGTCACGCCAGCGCTCAAGATGGCTGCCGTCGTCCCGCCGGCGCTCAAGATGGCTGCCGTCGTCCCGCCGGCGCTCAAGATGGCTGTTGCCGTCACGCCAGCGCCCACGATGGCTCCCGCCGTCACGCCAGCGTCCAAGATGGTTACCGTCGTTCCGCCAGCGCCCAAGATGGCTGTTGCCGTCACGCCAGCGCCCACGATGGCTCCCGCCGTCACGCCAGCGCTCAAGATGGCTGTGGCTGTCACGCCAGCGCCCAAGATGGCTGCCACCGTCACGCCAGTGCCCACAATGGCTGCCGCATCGCCGCCCACAATGGCTGCCGCATCGCCGCCCACAATGGCTGCCGCACGCCGCCCACAATGGCTGCCGCATCGCCGCCCAAGATGGCTGCCGCATCGCCGCCCACAATGGCTGCCGCATCGCCGCCCACAATGGCTGCCGCATCGCCGCCCACAATGGCTGCCGCATGACGCCGCCCACAATGGCTGCCGCATCGCCGCCCACAATGGCTGCCGCATCGCCGCCCAAGATGGCTGCCGCATCGCCGCCCACAATGGCTGCCGCATCGCCGCCCACGAAGGCCGCGCCACGACGACGCCCACGATGGCCGCCGCCACGACGACGCTCACGATGGCCGCCGCCACGACGACGCTCACAATGGCCGCCGCCACGACTACGCTCACGATGGCCGCCGCCACGACTACGCTCACGATGGCCGCCGCCACGACTACGCTCACGATGGCCGCCGCCACGACTACGTTCACGATGGCCGCCGCCACGACTACGCTCACGATGGCCGCCGCCACGACTACGCCACGATGGCCGCCGCCACGACTACGCTCACGATGGCCGCCGCCACGACTACGCCACGATGGCCGCCGCCACGACTACGCTCACGATGGCCGCCGCCACGACTACGCTCACGATGGCCGCCGCCACGACTACGCTCACGATGGCCGCCGCCACGACTACGCTCACGATGGCCGCCGCCACGACTACGCTCACGATGGCCGCCGCCACGACTACGCTCACGATGGCCGCCGCCACGACTACGCTCACGATGGCCGCCGCCACGACTACGCTCACGATGGCCGCCGCCACGACACCGCCCACGATGGCCGCCGCCACGACTGCGCCCCGATGGCCGCCGCCACGACGGCGCCACGATGGCCTCCGCCACCACGTCGCCCACGACGGCGGACTCTGAGCCGCACAAGATGGCGGACTCTGGGCCGCACAAGATGGCGGACTCTGAGCCGCACAAGATGGCGGTCTCTCTGCCGCACTAGATGGCGGTCTCTCTGCCGCACTAGATGGCGGCCTCTCAGCCGCACTAGATGGCGGCCTCTCAGCCACCGAGGCCTATTCAGGACTGGACCCGTCCTGATGGACTAAACCATTGGGTTTAACTGTGTGTCCTGTCTTGTTGCTCCCTTCTGGTTTTTGTTGGTTCGTTCGGCTATCTGGGGAGCTAGCCTTTTAGTGGGGGATACTGTCACGATTGGTGTGGTGGCGTTGCTACACTTCCATTTCGGTGATCCACTTCCGTGTTTTTGTGTTCACTAGCTGTGATTACTTCCTCTTTCACGTGGTCACAGCTGTTAGTAATCTGTCACTTTATGTGGGGATAAAAGGGGTCGCTAGCAAGTCACTCCTTGCTTAGCATTGTTTGTTGTTAGATGTCACGAGCTATATGTGGTGAGTGTTTTGCGCTACTGGAGGTATTGGAGTATGTTTGTTTAAGTCGCTTTATGCGCATTTTCATTTCAGTCCTACAGTTTAGTGTTTTCCGCCGTTCTCGGTTTGTTTTGTGTTCTTTATAATAAACCCTTATATTGAACTGGATTCTACGACTCTGCTCATGGCTTATTCCACACTACGCCGATCAGTGCGTGACAGCCCTGCAAAATTGCAAACATGGTACGGGAATAGTTTGAAAAACGTGATGAAGAGTCAAGGTGTTGCCCTGCCCTGGACTCCACATTACTCAATCCAAATGAACATTGGTGGGATGTGCTGGACCAACAAGTCTGATACACAAAACCACCGATCTGAGAAGCCTAACGGTGGTGTTTTTAACATATGCAAAAAGTGATCCAAGAAATACTCAATCATGCTTCTAGCTGGTGTCACGGCGACGTGAGCTAGCAAAAATCAAGCACAGAAACACGTGATCAGGATAACCGAAGTGTTTCAGTCAGTCATAAAAATGAATGACTAAAGCACAGGACAGCCAATAAAGCTTCTAACCCGGGTCTTGTCTGTTCAGACTGCTTCACAGACATTCCTGGAAGTATCTGATTTTTGGGATCAAGGCTGGGTGTCAAAACCCCGTGACAGTATATCTAACCCAGCATAGTAACTTTTCAACATGCGAGGCATAGTTCAGCCGGATATACATATATGCATCTGTCTATTATGCATCTGGACACAAAAGATCTAGAAGGTTCTGTGCATGAATGTATCCTCTAAACACTCTTTATATAGATTCACCTGAAGAATTCCAACCATTGCGTTCACCTTGGATTTACCGAATACTTTTTTGTGCTTTTTTCCCGATATTATGTCAGCAATATTATTGCATATATGATGTACTGGAGTTAATAATTTGCATCATTTCTGTTTACTCTATCTTTTAGGAACCAATCCTCCCCTGGCTACAGGGCACCCAATATGTTCACTGGAACATTACAGACAAAGCATTATCTCGGGTTAACCAATTTATATTTCGGTTAGTACAGGATTTTTACTGACCTCAGGCTGTATGTCCTTGTTTTTGTCTAGAGATGAGTCCAACATACCCAATATGTCACATCTCATAATATAATATATAGGTAGGTGGTATTCTTTTGAACTGAACTTCGACTTCTGATGTTACTTTGGAATGTTCACATATGGGTGATTCTCACGAAATCCAGATTTAGAAGGTGTCCAGCATCAGAATTTTTAAAATTCCCTTGAAGCCAATTTTCTTTTTGCACATATAAGATTAAGGTCGGAACTTACTAAGACCATTATTTTTAGGAGATTAAAAAAATATTTCCTATATAATTATTTACATTTTTCAGATGAAGTCCATAAAAAATTATCATTACCGCAACATGACATTACATTAAATATATGGTTAGAAACTTGTATTTTTGGCTAATGTTAAAGTAGACTTTTATTTCTCATGCTCAAAGCTATGTAAAACTCTGGAGAGATTACTTTTTCATATTTATTATGTTTTGTAATTTCCTTATTTTCTCTCATTACCGAAACATACGTGATGATTTACAATTTCTTTTATTTAATTGTTTTACTAATAGATAACATACACTTTTGTTATGTAGCAGACCTTAAATAAGTAGTGTTGTATAAAACATATATACATTTTAAAACAAAATATGATTATCTTATTATCACTTAATTGGTAAAAAAGATACATGTTGCGGTAATGAAAATGCCATTTCGGTAGTGAGGATCATTGTTTCGGAAATGAGATTTAGCTCACACATTCACTGTTGACAAAGGGGTTTTATGCCTACATATTTAAAACGCATACAATTTTTTATTCACAACCCAATAAAAACAAACCAAGCCACCCCCCCATGCTATCTGCTATCCCAACTTGGGTGAAGCGTTGTCAGTGTGTGTGTGTCTGTGTGTGTGTGTGCAAGTGTTGGTCAAAACAATGAATCCAAGTTATATTTCTCCCTATTATCACCCTGACCCCTGACCTCTCTCTCTTTTCTTTCCCTATTATCACCCTGACCCCTGACCTCTCTCTCTTTTCTTTCCCTATTATCACCCTGACCCCTGACCTCTCTTTCCCTATTATCACCCTGACCCCTGACCTCTCTTTCCCTATTATCACCCTGTCCCCTGACCTCGCTTTCCCTATTATCACCCTGACCCCTGACCTCTCTTTTCCTATTATCACCCTGACCCCTGACCTCTCTCTCTCTCTTTCCCTATTATCATCATGTCCCCTGACCTCTCTCCTTTCCCTATTATCACTCTGTCCCCTGACCTCTCTCTCTCTCTCTCCTTTCCCCATTATCACCCTGACCCCTGACCTCTCTCCTTTCCCTATTATCACTCTGTCCCCTGACCTCTCTCTCCTTTCTTTCCCTATTATCACCCTGACCCCTGACCTCTCTCTCCTTTCTTTCCCTATTATCACCCTGTCCCCTGACCTCTCTCTCCTTTCCCTATCATCACCCTGACCCCTGACCTCTCTCTCCTTTCCCTATTATCACCCTGACCCCTGACCTCTCTCCTTTCCCCATTATCACCCTGACCCCTGACCTCTCTCTCTCCATTCTTCTGTAATCCTCAAGTAACACTGGATTACTGTGTATTTTCTCCCTATGCTTTGCCAGACTGTTTTTCGCTGATGCCCTTTTCTTTTCAACTGTCTGTAACAAAATACACAATTGCCATCTTGAATGTAACATTTTGTAAAAAAGAAAATACATTGTTTCACAGTAAAACTATGAAATAGTAAATAATATTGCATTAATAATAGGTGGCCTATACTGCATTCATACTGCTTTTTGTGGAAGCATTTAAAAAAAAAAAAATAATAATTAGTGACCCTTGCTGGGGGGGTTGTAATAGCTATTTTGTTTACGCAATCTGTTCAAGAAGCGTTTAAGGAAACTATCAAGTTATATTAAAATGAGCAACAGTTATAGTGTGCGTGCCTCCTTCATAAGTCTGTTTCTCATTACCGAAACATTGAGTATCTCCACCGCAACAGGCCTTCAATTGTTGCGGTGAATGATAATGGTGTTGCGGAGGATGAGCGACCTTAAACATTCTTGCTAACTGTGGAAGCTAAATGAGAGTTAGCTAAACATTCCCTATCTTTTTATATTTAGACCATAATGGGGTATATAGTAATCAAAAAAATTTAACTGCAACATTTTTTATAACTTCACAAACACATGTTTCAGTAATGAGAACTAAAAAGTCGTGTAGGTACTATGACACGCCAAATTTTTACTTTTATCTGGAGAAAAAAAATTATAACTGGTTACTTGATAGCCATTTTGAGTGTCACAGTCATTTATGTCCCTTACAACAAATTCCTTAAAAAATGATAGTTCCTTGAGCACTTAAACAATGATTGAAAATTGTTGCGGAGGATGAGAAAATTGGTCTTGGACACATTTTTATTCCTTATTATTGTCACTACATTTACCAATGATCACCAAATACCACATGTTTCTTTACTGTAAATGTTTATATTATAACATGCACTGAAGCTTTTTATTTTTATATTTTTTAAATATGAATAATTCCATCTCAAAGGACCAAAATCCAGTCATGGACACGTTGCGGTAATGAGAAATTTCCCTTTAAATGTTGAAAAAAAACAAAATTCGTATTCATGATTTCATTTGAAATCATGTGCAAAATCGTACATGAAGAGATGTTTATAACGGTATCCTTCTTATTTTGATAGCATTTACTTTTATCATCAAAATGTTTTATGACACCTCATAAGTCTAATTTCGCGAGAATCACCCATATACTGTGTTTGGAAAATTGTTGATTCTTGTTTCCAGGTGATCTAAACTGCTCAGAAATAACAGACTGTCAACCACATTGACACAAATATGTTTACAATTTACTAGCCACAAAGCACAGGTTAAATCTGCCAGGTCAAAAGACGGTCTCTGGGTTGCAAATTACATCATGAGCATCAAACTCTGCTTATACCAGATTATTGCCTGATAAGTGATAATAAATTTAACAAGCTAATAAGAGAGTATACGAATGTTTTACCTGAAACCTCAACCTGACTACATTCATGTTTTTCTTTATTCCTGTCAATTTACCATTTCCTCTTTGTTTCTAGATTTTTTGATTTTGTGTTAAATGTAATATACATTTGCTGTTCACATGATAATGCATATTGTGCCTTTGTTTTCAAGAAAACATAATATCAAAAAATAAGATAATAGCCTGTATGACTTTATAGCCGTTTACATTAGACAGGCAGACTGGGGAACATCTGGTATTGTTAATTATTTTCGTGCTGCGTTCAACCAAATTGCATGTCGCCAACGTCCCAAGTTTCTCAGTTTGTCTGGCGCATGAACGCGGTGGCATTTCTACGTGCACGTCCCCCCGGCCGTAAATGACCGACTAAATACGAGTCGGGCCGAAGAAGCCGGCGTGCAACCTGTGTGCGGAGCGCAGCGCGCGAGCCGGAGCAGAGCAGGACAGAGGGGGTTTCTTGCGCGTTCAGTCAGCGCCACCGAGGAGAAATAGAGAGCCTGTCACTCCTCGATGAGCAGGAGAGGAGCCATATACGACCCATTACCGCAGTAGAGTCTTTGGATAACACGGTATGATTCTGCAGAACAGTTCCTGGAGGTTTTAAAGTGCCCAGCTGAAGGATTAAACAACCCATCCGGGTGCAGCCCCATCACACCGGGGGGTCGGCTATAGGTGGACAGGGGGGACTCACACGGAAAGGAATTGTATTCTTTCTGAAGTGCATCGGGGGAACCAAGTTCTTGCTATTTGCCGTGACAGAAATGCAAACAACCGGGGGACCTGGAGACAGTGAGTTCATGCATTTTAATCATTTCACCAATGTTGCAAGCCTCGTCCGGATGACATTTTAATTGCATGTTGTTCCAGTGGGCTAGTGGCGTGGAGGGGTTTGCATAACGTGTGTTGAAGTGTGTATCGTTAATGAGGACTACATGGTCTGGATGTATTGATGAATCGTCTGGTCGTATTGAAAAGTTGCTGAGTGCATGCATGAAAAAACACGGAACATGCATGTGTGTTTGTGGTTACTTCGTGACAGAATATATTGACATGTCTATCGATTGTGAGCTTGTTGGAAATCAATGCTATGTGTGCAAGCCTATGTGCCAGTGCAGGATGGAGCACCTGTACAGTGGAACCTGTTACATGAACAAACAGGTTGGGTGAATTGCATGATGGGGACTGGAAGAAGGGGGTCCCTTATCGACTGGTGCAAGAATATCTGTTGACAGAATATGTTTTACCAAATAGGTTTCTATCTATGCATGCATCTAATTGTCTATTGGATTGGCTATTAATAAGATTCGCAATATTGGACTGTTGTTGTGAGGATAAAGCAGTAATTTGTTTCTGGATTAGATTAATTGGTTGATGAAACTCACGGTTATATGCATTTTCAAATGTTACTCAATAAGCTGTAGGCAAAACTAACTAAATTTCGGATAATATTTGAGTAATGATTGCATTAATAATAAACCTTGGCTTCATTTGCTCCATGGTAAAATGACAAGCATGCATGATTCGACAAATAATTAATACATTTCCGTGTTTTTTTCTCTCGACCAACCGTATTGGCCCATGCATATTTACGGAGCCCCAAGGTTATGTCATCAAGGTGAATAATGCCCAGCTGGCTTTGCGGTACTTACCCTGAGTCATTTATTTTTTTGTAGAAGTAAATCGACGTCTTAGCGAAGCTCATGTTCAAGTCGTGCTTTTCACATATATTTCTTGTTTTTTTTTTCCATTCTGAAAAACACCCAGTAGTCCTCACTAGAGAAGTGTCACATAATAACTTGTCCACTATGTGGTCTCATAGGGAGAGGATATCAGTAGGGAACCACTGCTGTGCTGTGAGTTACCTGGCAGCTTGCTGCTCATATTGAATGCATACTAGGGTTTTAAGGTTGCAATTAGGCGACAATAAATGCATTTGCATTACTGTTCACCTGTTCAACCCAATATGCGTGGAGCCATGTTGTGTTGCCTTATGCTGGAACCATTATCGATGTGCGGCCACCCAGATTGGAACCCACGCTACGTCTTGATCAAAAACAGACATTTTTGTGACGGCAGCAATTAAGACTTTGTCCTTGGCGACTCCTTGTAGCGGAAGCTCTGAGCTTGCAGATGCTTGTTGAACGTGAGCTAATTTGGCGATTTTATTTTCAGGGTAATAATGTACAGTGAACATCTGTCACTTTAGTGATGACTGGCATGATCCCAGACGGGCGTTACTCTGTGTATTAGCGGAGGTTTACCCATGCTAGTTTACCATGTGGTTTAAAAACCGCTGAAGGGGATGGGTTTCCCTGAGCAATGTGTCTGGGACATACAACCTCGTGTCCTTCCCCCCTGCTGGGAGTGACCTCCGACTACCCTGCTCAGGCCTGATTTATTTGGGACCACCGATGACCCAGGAACCGTGAAGCTGTGTAGTCAGTTAATGGGAGACAGTCCGAGTCAGATGTAATCTGGCATGCACATGCCGTAGTAGCATTTATTCATCCATGCATATCACGAACCTCAATCTACCTCACTATTTGTCATTGTTTTCTCCGATATTTTTCTGCTGATTGTTTTGCAGTTAGATCTTCGGCTTGGTTGTTTATGAGTCGTTTTGGGGGATTCTACGGACTATTCTACAGCGCCATTGGTGCTACATATTTCAGTATAACACTCTAAGGTGCAGCTGGGTTGATGATGTCATAATGATGATGTCATAATGATGACGTCATAATGATGATGTCATAATGATGACGTCATAATGATGACGTCATAATGATGATGTCATAATGATGACGTCATAATGATGACGTCATAATGATGACCCACGTCACTCGTGATTGTATTTTTATCGAACCAATCAGAACATCGAAGACTTGCACGTTTTCAAAATGTCGCGATGCCCACTTCATCCGAGAATCGGTGGCTGGAACCAATCAGAATCCATCCGTTTTTTTGAGCCATTGAGGAGAAAACAGATCTTGAAGGTACTCGTATTCCTAGCGGAAATGTCTCTGGGTGTGGTGTTGTCTTTGGCAGAGGCCTGTGTTTGGGCAGCCAGTCAATTCTAGAGTTGCACGCAATAAGTAGATTAATTTTAATACATGTAGATTCACGAGTGGGTCAATTTCGTCGCTACTTAAAAACCACATCGGATGTCAATCCAAATTGAATATTGTATTTGAGAGGAGGCTGTTGCTGTGCCCGAGAGAGTGAGTGAGTGAGAGAGTGTGAGCTAAACAGAGAGAAAAAGAGAGAGAGAAGCAGAGAGAGAGAGAGAGAGAGAGAGATAATGGAGGGGGGGATATAGGGTGTGGAGTGTGTCTTATTAGAGAGCACAGTGCTGTGCTTTGCTGAGGCCTGTGTATCTGTGCTTCTGCCCTCAGCTAATGAGTGACAGGGCCTGCTGCCCGCCGCTAACTCTGAGCCCTTACTGGTAAACAAAAGGCAGATATTGCTGCCTGACGGACGAGTAATTACCACTATTGTAACCACTTTCCTCTTCACTCTCCCACCAAGCACTCGCTTTCCTGCGCGCTCTCCCTCGGGTGATCTTTCACTGGCTGGCGTTTCTCACGGAGCACACGCTTCGCTTGCTTTCGCAGCGTCTCTCTCTCCCTCTCTCCTCCTTTCCACTCTCCGTCTCTCCCCCTCTCCCTCTCCACTCTCTCAGTTGTCCAGGCACTCCCTGACTCTCTGCCTGTCTCCAACCGGTGCTCGCTACGTCAACAAATCGGGATATTTCAGGTCCAAGCATAAAGACATTTGTATTTGTGCCTTAAATCAAATGTTGAGAGGACGGGCTTTTACAGCCATTGGGTGGCAAGTCAGCAAAGCCGTGATACTCAACAAATAAAAAACGGACACAATTACGGTGGCATTATTTTCTCGAAATTTGATCTGATCAAATTTTGCTAATTGTTTGCACCCATATCATTTATTAAAATTGAATGTAGGTGGCAGTATCTGAACTGTACTTAACCAATTAATTAATCATCTGGCTTGTACCAAAATACATAGTTAGTGCTACTTAATTCTGATTATAGTCCTTCATAATTCGGAATCATAACAGTGAATTGGATGGGTAACTCGATAAAAAAGTGAGCCGGTTTAACAAAAACAGTACAATCCAGTGTTCCTGTTAAGGTCTGATGAGCTGTTAACATACTTCTTTCAATTTCTCTGTGCAGGAAAGTTAATCGTCGCCAGATTTCAAGGGACTACATTATTAAGTTTGAATCAATGTTCCAAATATCACTGGTCAAACAGAGATAACTGATACTGCATGCTGGCCATTAAGGTGGTCTAGATGTAGGGCGTATGGGATTCCATAAGTGGTATTTATTCATTCATTTGGATTTGTTAGTACTCGATCTCTGGTAACAAGAGAGTTCCTCCAATTATGTTTGTGTTTCTAATAAGAGTGTGACGGGACGATTACTCCACGAGACGAGACGAGACACGAGATTGGGTCCACGAGAACGAGACAAGACGGGATTTTTACAAATTTTTTAAGAAATCCTTAATGATGATATATGAATGGAAAATACTCTTTTATTCAACTGAAAATCACAAAATGCAAAACAATTTAGGTGCTACTTGTAATGAATATTATTTTAATGAATTCTATGCAGTAAAGGACATGCAAACACTGCAAAATGTTTTGCTATAAACTACCGACTGGCTTCTCCCCTGTATTTCACATGAGAAATCTAACTCCTTTCCACAAATCGAACATAAAAAATATAAAACTGTATAAATAAAACAAATATATAAATAACAGGAATAACAAATTAAATGCAAACAGTAAGTGTATCCATAACCAAAGTATTGCTCATTACAAGTGCAAACAGAAACAAATGTTTTGAAATGTCATGAAAAAGATTCTATCAGCTTCTCAAAATACGCATGCGCTGTAGCCTTAAAAATGAAAATGAATGGTGCCAAGGTCCGACGAGTGTCTGAGAAAGACATGACAATTACGAGCGTCTGAGAAAGACCGACCATTTACGAGCTTCCAAAATTAAAGACGTAAACGACTAGTGTGAAAATGACATTACACTAGAAGTAAGCGAGTGCAAAAAACATGTAGATACACTTGAACGGATCAAGCGAAAATACATCATTACACTCGTTTTGAACGTCTTATTAGACAACGTGCGTTGTAGAACAGGTGTTTTGAACGTCTTATTAGACAACGTGCGTTGTAGAACAGGTGTTTTGTATGAAGGTAAAACAGCGACATAAGTTTTTTTCTTGTAATACGTTTTTTTCTTTTGGAACTAGTATTGTACATAGGTTTTCTTTCTTGAAATTCGTTTTTTTTGTACATAGGTTTTCTTTCTTGTAATAGGTTTTGTACAAAAAAACAACGCGCAGAGTTTTGTCACTAAAATTCCACTAGCAACAGTGACAAAAGTTTTTCTTTCTTGTAAATCAGTCTGTGCCCAAACGTTTCACTGCGTTTCTAAACAGAAACCACAAATGTATTCTGACCAATGAACGGATAGCTATCTTAGCGTGGCGCTTTGAACTTCAACCAATCGTAATTTATTTTCATGGCCAGCATATGTTACCTCAAGTAAGTTTTCGATTATGTAAAACTTATTTTCATGTCCATGCAGTAGTAATGAAAATATTATTTTATTTAATAGATCTCGCGTAACACGAGATCTCGTCACACCCCTAGTTTTTAACGGTACATTACTTCTATACATTGAAATGGCCATTTTGGATATAATCTATTCACTTTATTTCACAGTTCAATGAGTCTTTATTTTTGCCTGTCACTAACTACAAAACGTGTCTAAAATGTAAGATGTTGGATGTCATAACAAGGGCACATGTCAAGGTCTGAGAGGATTGGATGGAAAGCGAACAATCAGTTTGTCAGAGAAAATGCCTGAAATAAAGACGTAAGTGACTTCCAAAGGGCCAAATTGTTATGGCCAGACTGCTAGGTCAGAGCAACACAGAAACGGCAAGGCATTAATGGGGTGCTTCTGGTCGCCCATGGTAAGTGCGTGCCAACTGTGGTCAGAGGAGAGACAAACCACAAACCAGTGACAGGGTGTTGAGGCGCCCTTGATGTGGAAGGGCAATCAAGACTATCTGGTCTGGACTGACAAATGGGTCTACTCTGGCACAAGAACACAGAAAATGAGATGGTTACCGGAGGAATGTGTCACAAAACACAGTGCATTGCACCCAGCATGGTATGGGGCTATAGAGCGGTCAAAGAGCCACGATGACCCTCATGTTCACTGTCAAAATCAACTACAAAGGGCACGCAAGTGTCAGAACTGGACGCAGTGGAAGACGGTCATCTGGCCGAGCGAGTCCCGTTTGTCTTGTACATCACGTGCACGTCCATGTTCGTGCGTGCCGATTACCGGCGGAAGTCATGGCACCGGAGTGCATTGTGGGACGACAACGAGCCAGCGGATGTGGACGGGAGAGAAACCCAGGGTCCGGACATTCATGTAGAAGTGAATTTGACACGTGCCCAGCTTCATAAGCATCGTTGCAGTCCTGCTGATAATGTCCTGGTGCCAGATACCATAGGACGCCTTCAGGGGTCTTGTTGAGTTCATGCCCCAGCGGGTTGGTGCAGCTTATTAGGCAGGCGGTCATATAGTTTTAAAAATAAAATCCGCACATCAATATCATCCAAAGCAACCTGAAACGGCAAATTGAATTAAAGTACAATCAACGACAAAAACCAAGGACAGATCCGCGACCCAATCAACCCAGATCCCGATAACTGCCTACAGTAGCGGCTCCGTTGTCATCTCCCAGCCGCAGCTGGACAACCTGGTGGTGCAGTATATTGTCGGAGACCTGCAGCCTTTGAGTAAAGTGGAAAGCCCAGCTTTCGTTAACTTAATAAAGGGGTTGCAGCCATCCAAAAACGTGCCATCAAGAAAGAAGGTACAGACACTGTTAAACCCACAACACTGTTAAACCCATAAAACACAACCCTGTTAACCCCATAAAACACAACACTGTTAAACCCACAACACTGTTAAACCCATAAAACACAACACTGCCCTGCCCTCAAGCGCTCCAGTAGAGAGGCTCCTCAGCATCGCTTTTCTAATATTCAGGTAGGAATAAACAGTGATTATATTACAATATAATAATTACAGTAAATACCCAGTCTCAATCAATAGTTATTGGTGATATTATTATAGTTCTGGTTTTCAATATAAACTTGTCCAATTATTTCAGTGATTGCCTCAGCTCACTATTGCTTTAATAGATATTACTGTGATCATTTTTGCCATTAAAATCATTATGTTAACATTTCTTGTTCTTCATGTCTGTGGTTCTATATGGGCTCTGGCAATAATATGGAAAAAAGAACTATAAATGAACTAGTTCAAATTTTGAACTATGAACTGAACTAGTTCATTTTAAAATGTGTGAACTGAACTTTGAACTAGTTCATGTAGAAAGTGAACTTTCCCAACACTGGTCATTGCTTTAGAAGCTTCTGATAGGCTAGTTTGACCCAAGTTAAACAATTCAAAGGCAATGCTGCCAAATACTAATTGACTGTAAGTAAACCTCTGAGAATCTGGGAATGTGATAAAAGAATGATTCTCTCTGCTTTTATTTTGATCCAAACTGACATAAAACCAGGAATATTTATTAAATGTCAGGAATTGTGAAAAGGTGAATTTAAATGTATTTGGCTAAGGTGTATGTAAACGTCCCAGAACATTTGTCCGTTCCAAATCGCACTTTAATGCCTTCAGAGTGCCCTTACTTTTCGACCGGCCATTAGACAAGCTGTGTGGTGTGGGCAGGAGATTGATGTGAAGCGACCATAACAACCAGACTCTCGCTGCCGTGTCCCGGCCCAGACAGGGCGCTTGCAGTGCTCTTTTGGCCCCAAGAAGACACCGGAACACGACGCGTGTCACCGGGTTGTCAATCTATTGTCCATCTGCAGATTGGCCAATCTCCGGAAAACCCCGGGTTTTCTCTTTCTTTTCATTTCCTCACAATAGAACAGCAACAGCTTTCAATTATTCTCGCCCATTGTTTGCTGTCAGTCCAGCATGTAGAGTTTTCTCCGCCAGTGTTTTTTGCTTCATCTGTCACAGAGCAAGTGCAAGATCTTATCAATCACAGGCATATACCTAATGGCGTCCTGAATGGTCTTCTATTCCTTATGTAGTGCACTACTTTGACCTTGGTGCCATTTCAGGCATATGCCAGCATGCATGCATATGATGTCCTCGCCGCAACGCCAAAGAAATCCGTCTATCGGATATTTCTACAACTGTGTCGTTGCAAATGCGCTCTGTGTTTCGCGTCTGCGTTGTCTGGGGTAGGAGGATAGATGGATTGATTTGGATAATTGCAACTCCATCAAGCAGATGAAACTTAATTTCAACTGTTTACTTTGTCAGGTAAGGTCTGCGCCTGGGTAATAGGTGGAAATAATTTGCAGGTAATTGGATTCACCGTGCCACAATATCATCCAATAGTGTTTTTTCTATTCAATAAAACCCAGCTGGATTTGGCTTCCTAACATGAAGAAAAACTCACCATGTTTGATGTGTTTTCGCATTTTTTATTTTACGATGCATTACGTAGAATGTTTGCATTGGAATAAAATTCTATGTTAATAGTATAATGTCAGTTATAGTTGACTAAACAATTTTACTCTAAAATATAGTTGCTTTTGATTTTTTTTTTAAGTGAAATTTGTGCTAAATAGGATATTGGTTTAAATGTGCAGATGCCATAAATGTCCACAAGAGGGCTACAAATTAGGGATATCGCCTTTAACCTTTTTTTTTGTCAATCAAGACAATTGATAAACACATTGGTACAGCAGGATGTTGGCGATTTCCAATGTCGTTTTCAATTAAATTGAAATGCATATCTTTTGCAACGCTGTAGGCAGGAGTGCAGAATATTAACTTAATCAGGCAATATTTGTGTTGGATTTGACAACTTCATAGTCATCGTTTGACAAGGAAATGTAAATATTTCGTAGCCTGCTTTTTGATATTTCTTCCATTGGCTTGAAAATGACCAACGCGGCACTTTGGTTGACCGACTGACAAAGGCTTTATTTTTGGTCTTTATGTAATATCTTAGCTGCAGCATTCTTTGCTCTAATTCAACTGTTAAAAAGATATTTTTTGCATTTTGAAATGTAGCACTGTCAGCTTTATGCTTTGTAGTTTTAGCCATGGTGTTTTAAATGTTACACAACTGAGAGGCGTTTGCGTCATTTAAATATTGGGATTTCTTTTGATCATGGAGCCAAGAGACATTCACTGTGCTTTGCGTTTGCTCATCTTGCAAGATTATGTTATAGAGGGATGTAGAGCAGTTTTTTTAACAGTTGCTACAGCAAAATCTATTAACATGGCTGATGTTTCATTCTCAATTTTCTTACCTGTCTGTCCATTTATCTGCAAATAAATGGAATCCCCTTGTTGAGCTCAGACACACACACTCGCATGTTTGTTGTCCTCGTGGGGACCAGACAAATTATTCAACGTTTTTTTTCCCTTCTAATTCGTTCACACTATCGTTTATATTATTATTACCATTAAAATGTTTCATCTGATTTCTGGACGGACAATAGTATTTTATGTATTGATTGACCTGAATTTTGAACAGACAACTTTATTCTATTAGTATGTTGATCCGGTAGCCATATAAGTGTGGATGCCCAGTTTTAATGCTTTGGTGTAGTTTCCACAAATGTCTCTTCAGCTTCAATGCTTTGGTGTAGATTCCACAACTATCTCTACAGCTTTAATGCTTTGGTGTAGATTCCACAACTGTCTCTACAGCTTCAATGCTTTGGTGTAGATTCCACAACTGTCTCTACAGCTTTAATTCTTTGGTGTAGATTCCACAACTGTCTCTACAGCTTCAATGCTTTGGTGTAGATTCCACAACTGTCTCTACAGCTTCAATGCTTTGGTGTAGATTCCACAACTGTCTCTACAGCTTTAATTCTTTGGTGTAGATTCCACAACTGTCTCTACAGCTTCAATGCTTTGGTGTAGATTCCACAACTGTCTCTACAGCTTCAATGCTTTGGTGTAGATTCCACAACTGTCTCTACAGCTTCAATGCTTTGGTGTAGATTCCACAACTGTCTCTACAGCTTCAATGCTTTGGTGTAGATTCCACAACTGTCTCTACAGCTTCAATGCTTTGGTGTAGATTCCACAACTGTCTCTACAGCTTCAATACTTTGGTGTAGATTCCACAACGGTCTCACCAGCTTTAATGCTTTGGTGTAGATTCTACAACTGTCTCTAGTTCTCTGTTAAAGGAATGCAACAGCCCCTTTTCTTGGGATATTCCATATTTTGCTGTTAAAAGTAGTGGGGAAAAAGCCATGAAAACTCAGGTCACCGTAGTCTATTTTTAATAAATTTTCACAAACCAGTCAGAGAGAACTGATGCCCTGTGCTTTGGGGGCGTTGTTATTCTGTATGGGCTTAGCAATAGTAGTTAAGAATACTGGACAACGGGAACAACTAAACATGTTTATTCACGGTAAGATGTAGCCAAATCCCCACCTAAACGGTACCGGCTTTTAATATGCTCTATAAATGTGTCTCCCTTTACTTTGGTACTAACCTGTACTTCACATGATAAATTGATCGGGTTTAAATAAACATGAAGTATATTAAAAAAATCCTTCCCATTAAACATATGTATGCGGGTAAATTATATTTAATTTCAAATATTACATTAAGAACTAATGTTTCAAAGATGGTTCAGTTATTTACTCTGCGTCGGTACAATGGTCTTCAGTTGTTTTTAACACGTGAAAATGGTAAGCATGGTAATTTGTTTACAGTCTAAGGTGAAAATGTTGTCATCAATTGGTGCACTTTCTGAGAGACCGCTATATGCAATTAACGTCTGAGAGGAAACAGATAAAGGCGTGTTGCCGTTCTAAATGGCAATTTAACGCTTAATTTCACATCAATGTTTATTCATAAGGGCACTTATCAAGTGCTCTATCCATCCATCGAAAGTGGACCAAGCAAAACACTTTACTGCCACTTCATAAGAATTACAAAATAAAGGCCGGTGTCTACTGTCCTTAGGCTTTAAGTACAAACTCAAACATCTGCCAAAGAGCACAAAGCATACTGCATTGTGTAGTTTAGCTTTGGCCACAACAGCTTCGGTTGAAATATATAAGTCAAAATCGGTCAAACTGTCAATTGCTGTTTATCCATCACGTATGGCTCTACTGCAGTAATGTCTGCCATACTGTGAAAGGGTTTAAAGCACGCTTTCTGGTCGTGTGCGACACTTAGCCGCTACCTTGGACATCATCCCATTTAGGATGTGTCCTCACTGGAATCTGTTTCCATTTGAAGGTGCAATTTTGGACTTTGTGCCATTTGGAACACAACCCTTGTTCAATTTACGCTCCAGCCTTTAGATTCCACAAGGAACATTTAGCCATTTAACGCAAACAGCTGTTTTTTAGATGCCATTGAAGACACTTTTAGTTTCCTGGCCTGAGCAACAAACCATGTTGTATTAACTCCCTCTGTAAACAAGGGCGGGACTTCAGAAATAGAGCCAGTATATCTGGCAGCATAGCCACGCGTGAGGGGATTGGTGGAACAGATTGTCAGTCATTTTGTTTACAGTCGTAGGTACACACAAACGTTTCTGGAGGTGCATGTAGCTGAGCTAGTGATGATTATCACAGGTACTGGTTAAGCCAAGTGAAATTGCAGTCCCCCCCTCCACCCCACACACACGCAAACACACACACGCAAACACGCACACCTCAGTAATTTGTCTTACCTCTGTTATACCAGATTTAGAGTGTCTATGATTTATCGCTGTATTATTGGCTGCTCTTTGCTATCAAACTATCAGGTGCCATACAGGCGCGCAGAATCATTTTACGAGCACGTAAAAACATGTTGCCAAGTATTCCGGTGGGTGCACCTAGCGAGATGGCAGTAAATGATGTGGAGGAATGATATGAATGTGACAAATTAAAATGCTGTAACACAGCCCGGACTGCCATAGCCGTGCTCAGGCTATAGCAACATTTCCATCGTGTTTTGGTCGTGATACGATAACGGGGCACGGGTCATCTGAGAATTTGGATTATGTCAACATATTGGAGGAAGTGTGCCGAAACCGCGAATGCAAATCCGATTCTGTTTCAACGCCGACGTCTTCCGAATGGCGTACAACCTTCATACGCTACGTATGTTTTTCTTCAGTATGTCAGTAGGTTCCTCTTATGTTGTTTTCCCCGGGAAAGTCTGCTTCTGAAAGCCCGTGGTCCTGATTAGTTTTCTCAACACACTAATGAAAGTCTAATGACTCGTCCATTTGTTCTGTCTGTCTGAGAGGTCCTTTCTCCCTGTAATCTCGCCACAATGTCACACTCAGCCGGCATCCCAAATCGGACTCTATAGTCCGTAATGGGCAATACGCTTGACTCCTGTCAAAAGGTACGGCTCTACGGGGAATCGTTTGCCTTGTGAGAGCCAGACAGCCCGAGTCCATCTTGTACAGGGGTAAATGTAATGATGTCATGGCGAGAGTTTGACGTGTGTCATTTATCATTGTACCGCTAGATAGATTACCCGCGGCTATTGTAGACGGAGAGGTCTATTGTAGATACTGTATGCAGTACCGGCAGCAGGCCCAGCTATGGGTACGCTGCCTCTGTTATATAAGCTGGTTATGGTGCTCTTCTCTTACAGATAGGTGGGTAGGGGTGGAAGTGTGACTAATATGTTAGTCTCGGATGAACACCGTTTGGCTACGGCCATTTGGTCTTCCGTACAGGTCTTGATCCAAAGGAGTGCACTAAACGGAGAATAAGTCAGCCTTTGGGACGCAGTCTTAGTAGACGGACATAATATGCTGGGCATAGACCTTGGCGTGACTCGTGCATATATACATCACGGAGCAACTTCTATGTTATCAAATATTCCAATGTGTGTGCTATTCATGTTTGTGTGTGTGTGTCATTTGTTACATGGCATATTTTACAGAATTTATCGAATCCAAGGTTACAGGATGGAACGTGTTAAGCTTTTCACTAAGTACATCTCCTTTATGAATGTTAACAGCTTTGTATATCAGTCATATTTATATGAATTTATTATTTATTTTTTCAAGTGAAGCTTAGGTAGATAGACAGACTGGTTTAGATGGTAGAAAGCGGCAATTTTCTCCTAGCTTTTACCGGGGGTCATTCGTCTCAGAATGTACTTATGCACATTTTTCCTGTTTGCTTTGGTTATAATATCTGCTAAATGACCTCTAACAACATGTATGAGCACGTAATGTGTTGCACAGGCAACCACACTGCTTTACACAATTGTTCTGTATGACCAAAATCCCTTTATTAATCAGAGCTGACTTACAGGGGCCCTTTTGCCGCTTCCCTCCTGGCAAAATGAAGCACTCTCTGAGAATCACGAGGGAAAACACAAAGGAACTATGAACATCACTCCTGTTTCTCAAGCGCCTTTATGTAAAGCTGCTTAGAGAGATAATTGCATTCTGCAAAAGTCTATTCCGACAGTTTTTACGTTCCTAATGTCAGTTGGGTAATTGATGCTCTCATCCTCTTTGATTGGCTCTCACTCTTTGGCCTCATAGCCATAACGACTTTGATTGGCCTAGAAGAAATGAGGCGTGCCCTTGCAGTTCAACAGTAAATCTGTTTAATGAATTCCAATGTAAACCCACGTCAAAGTGACGCCCAGAATGAGGGCACAGGCGTAAAAGTGAGGGCACAGGCGTAAAAGTGAGGGCACAGGCGTAGACGGGCACAGACTGGCACAAACGTAGACGCATCAGTTGTAATCTAACCTGTAGCCAGCTTAAGGACACTGCTGCAATGTCATTGCATTGACATTCTTTTCATAGCTGGTTTCTTTTTCCCTTCATCGAACTGTGGATCCTGGAGACATTTTCTTTTTATTGTCCGAGTCGACAAATGGGCTCAGAAATGGGCTCAGAAATGGGCTCACTTGGTCAACAGGAACGCCGTCTGACTATCATGTGAAAACATCACGACTCGTTGTGTCTCTGGCCCATTAAAAGTTAATACACGATAAAACTGACACGTTAAATCTCCTCTCTGCGCACTCGCCCCCCGGGGAGGAATTCATTGGGATTCTAGATGATTCCGTGGTCCGTCGTTTGTGTGCACGTGTGCGTGCCTGTGTACACTACTACCCTCTGTTAAATCGCCTGTCTCCCGTACTTCTCCTTACCCACCAGCGTCGGTGCTCAGAGCGGCTGTGACCTTCTGTCTGGCGACCAGGTGAGCAGTGTCCGGATCAGCGGAGTCGACGCAGGCCACCCAATCACTGGCCCCAGCTGGCAGCGTGTGTGTGTGTGTGTGTGAGAGGAGCCCAGGCTTGGTGGTAGGGGGGCCTGGTGATTCATAACGACATCTAACCTCAGTTCTGGGGCCTCGTGGGAAATGGTCGCCGTTATCAGCGTTAAATTGATCTGAAAATGCTCCTCTCTCTCCCCTGGCCGCTCCAGGACAGGCTGCACGGCTGCCTGATTTATGGGCTGTGATGCAGCAAATAGTTAGCAAGCACAATGTGACCGACGCTCATTTCCATGGCCACGGTTCACGTTTTTCGTCACGTATAAATTGTATCAGCCACGGAGGACAACGAGAACGTGGATTCATGACAGTGTGAACGTTGTTTGCAAGCTGCCGGAGCTAAGGACGGCGTTGTTTTTTGGTTCTCAGGAGCGTTCTATTGTATTCTTATCCACTTCTTTTCTATCGACCCACTAGTACATTTATATTTTTAAATAGAACTGTAGTTTAACTGTTTTGAAGAAAGAAAGTAAGTCCGTTAATTCATGGATACCAGAACATTTTAATTAATAGGGTTTCACTTATCAATCAAAGTTTTTCTTATCTGGGTTCTCTGGACCGTCGTTAACTGTTTACATCTGGACTTCAGTGAGTGCAATTTCTGTCTAGAGCAACGTGATGAGGAATGGTGGGAGTTTGTTTCTCCTGGAATAAATATCTGTTTTGTATTCAACCTACTCCTGGAATAAATATATGTATTCAACCTACTCCTGTATTCAACCTAATCCTGGAATAAATATCTGTATTCAGCCTACTCCTGGAATAAATATCTGTATTCAGCCTACTCCTGGAATAAATATCTGTATTCAACCTAATCCTGGAATAAATATCTGTATTCAGCCTACTCCTGGAATAAATATCTGTATTCAGCCTACTCCTGGAATAAATATCTGTATTCAACCTACTCCTGGAATAAATATCTGTATTCAACCTAATCCTGGAATAAAAAGCAGTTTTCTCATAGAAAGTCTGTTTGAGTATGGAATGAGTCTCAATCTTGGGATGTAAAACGGGCGGTAAAAGATGAGAGTAATTAACCTCACAGTGAACCAGGAACCCATATTGGAGGACACAGCAGAACAATGGAACAGGTCACAACCTGCATACAGATTGGCCATCTCCTCAGTGTGACCGGCAGGTTACATACCCAATGGTACCCTATTCCCCATGCAGTACACTATATTACACCTGGACCCATGGATTACCTCATCTCTCTCCCCCTCTCTCTCTGTCTCTCTCTTTCTCCCTCCCTCTCTCTATCTCCCTCTCTCTCTCCCTCCCTCTCTCTCTCTCTCCCCCATCTCTCGCTCTCCCTCTCTCTCTCCCCCTCTCTCTCTGTCTCTCCCTCTCTCCCTCCCTCTCTCCCTCTCTCTCTCCCCCTCTCTCTCTGTCTCTCCCTCTCTCCCTCCCTCTCTCCCTCTCTCCCTCTCTCCCTCTCTCTATCTCCCTCTCTCTCCCTCCCTCCCTCTCTCTCTCTCTCTCTCTCTCTCTCTCCAATACTATCCTGACTGGTCGTCTCTCTCTACACTCATTATGAGACAGTAACTATAAATCAATGGCCTGGATCGACCGACCACCACAGAGTCGGCCGGGCAAGATCACATTTCCGTCTCACTCTTTTACGAGAGGGAGGGAGGACAGTGACGGATGGAGAGGGGGAGGGAGGGAGGGAGAGAGGATGAAGCACTTACTTCACATTAGACAGGGAAATTATTTGTTTACCAACTGAGTGAAGGTTTAATTACTTGTCACACCTAGTGCCACAGTTTGGAGTCAGGTTGGGGGGGGGGGTGTTGGTGTGGTACGCGCTAAATGACTTGTACAGTGAAACGACTCTACATTCTATTACGGTCCGCGCGCTACTCGATAACGAATTACATGTCGACACCTTGACCTTGAGGAATCCGTTTGCTCTCTGCGCGCGCACGTTGCCAGCCGGCGTGCCTGGGCGAACTGATATTCAGCACTTATCCATGGGACCCGGTTATGTAAGCGATGGCCGGTGAAATGTTGCGTTTTCCCCATTTCCCCAAAAACCCCACCGACGGTGACAAGCGAGTCTGTGTGTGTGATGGAGCCAGAATTAACAGCAGACAGGCAGGCAGGCAGACAGACAGACAGACAGACAGACAGAGAGACAGACAGACAGACAGACAGACAGACAGACAGAGAGACAGGCAGACAGAGAGACAGGCAGACAGAGAGACAGGCAGACAGACAGAGAGACAGGCAGACAGAGAGACAGGCAGACAGAGAGACAGGCAGGCAGGCAGAGAGACAGGCAGGCAGAGAGACAGGCAGACAGACAGACAGACAGGCAGGCAGACAGGCAGAGAGACAGGCAGACAGGCAGAGAGACAGGCAGACAGAGAGACAGGCAGACAGAGAGACAGGCAGACAGAGAGACAGGCAGACAGAGAGACAGGCAGACAGAGAGACAGGCAGACAGAGGCAGGCAGGCAGGCAGAGAGACAGGCAGACAGAGGCAGGCAGGCAGGCAGACAGGCAGGCAGGCAGGCCGCACCACTGCAGCTCTGCTGTGAAATATGTGACTTTCCTCTCTGCTCCCAAGGAAACGCGTGTCCCTGTTTTGTGACAGCTCCCTGAAACACAGCACCCTTCCTCCTGCAGGAGAGATACAGCACGCTCTGTCTTCCCCCTCAGAAGAACCAGCTCTTCTCCTGTCTGAAATCCGCCGTTTCTCTCAGTTCTCAGTCTGCAGCTTTCTCCCTGGCGTTCACAGAAACAGAGACGATAGTTTGGGGACGTTTTTGAGCTTCACCCAACCCGGGACTGACACCGTACCTCCAGACTATCCCGGGAGGAAAAGAGGAGGAATTAAAATGGCCTTGATCTAATAGCTATCACCGTGCATTTGCGTCTCACAACCGTCGGGCCGGAATATTGGCGTTTCAATTGAGTTACATTTAGAATTTGCATCATTAAACCCCACTTAGATTAGGGGGGTCATTTCGTCGGCGCCCGGCCGCTTCATTACATTCGAATCAGCCGTGCCATTAGATTGAAATCATTCGCCTTACACTCTTTTAATTGTGCGTCTCGTCAAGCCCGCGGCAAGATAAATTAGGTAAAAGTGGATGTGAGAGTCGCGAGGTATAATGTCATCCTCTTGAAACGGTTACTGCCTCTGTGACCGTCCCTGATTACCACTACAGGGCCGGAGATATTGGATATTACGATGAGATCTTAATTTCTCACCGCCTTAACGACGGTATTCATTGTTCGTGTGCAGAACAGGGTGTCCGCTAGATTGTATTGGCGCGGATTCTAATTCCACGGGCACAAATTCAATCTCCTTCCTGTACCTGTCATTGCATTGGTCGACACAGCATTGCGTTTGAATACTTTATATGACGTGTGTTTTTGTTGTTGTCGACACACATAACAACCACAGCATAACCAGACACATAGATATAAGATATTAGGAAACATTGCGTATCAAAGCAACGATTCATTTTAATCTCTACCATATATTCGACTATAGATTATTGAAGCATTTCCCCCTCTTCCTCAGCCTCTTCGTCTCTGACAGGAGTCATATCTATACTGTTTTTTTGACAGGGAGCGCTGATCTAAGCTCAGGTTGGCCACATCTGAGCATATTTGAAAAAAAAAGAGTGCACAGGGGCCCAGATCCTAGATCAGTTGTTTCACTGATACACACCCTGAGGTCTTTCACAGAGATCAACCACGGCAGCTATCTGAGCAGGCAAGACGGTCACGAACGAAATGACTGTCTGACTTCGAGAAAGACAAACTGACCCGTACGAAATGAGCACACCACAATCTCAATTTCACAAGGACTTGGAATAACAGAATATAAGGAATGTCGCAACATTTGGGAAATACTCTTATTTCGCCTTTAATGCTTACTTCCACATCCGCTATTTTGCTTTTGTCTGATTTTTGCGTGGGTTTTGTTTCCACTTGCTTCGTAGACAGATCTGAGCGGTCAGACGCCGGCTACATCAGAGGTGTTCTAGCGTACATTGTCGAATACTGATTAGTCCATTTCTCCCCGCTGCACATTTGTTGTCAAAGAATATGCGGTGGCGCCGCAATGATGTCTGTAATTAACACTCACAGTTCAAGTACGCTCGTGTGTCTCTTTCAGTGAAAACACAATTACGGATGTGGAAATGGCATAATTATTCGTTATTTCTATTACTCTAAAGCTAACAGCCTGGGTGAGACACTGCTGTGCCTACGATGTTGTCTATAAACAGAGAGGAAGACAGTGTTTAATTCCGATCCCTAATGCAATGCGCGCTGATACGCCCGAGTACCGCCTGATAAGCTACGGCACATACGTATTTACAGAGACAGCAATGTCCTATTGTTTCATTACGTCTGTTTTCTCTGGACAGTTTTGCCTCAATTAAATGCGAGGATCAGTTATTGTTTTATTACCCATCTTTACCCAGGGCGGGTGTAAAATCGAATCAAATGTGCTCACCAAACTTTATAACCTCCCATAAGCATGTGTGGCCTTGCATCATTCTAGTGACTCCGAAATACCGGTACTTGAAAACAGAGCGCTATATAGGAACAAATTTGCTGATGCAGGCCCCGTGTTTCTCTAGCCCGCAGTCTAGGTCTGGGGCTCCGGCTCTGTCCTCAGATGAATATTAAAGGGCTCCACTGTGGAGTGTGCCTCTGGGGACTGCTCGGCTCGCTCGCTCGGCGGCGTCTTTAGCTCAGATTAATCTGCAGTGTGGCACCGATGATTGTGTGTGTCAACCCTCTCACACCTCCCCCGGCGACTCCCCCTCGGGTCCCTCATCCCCGCCCTGCCACAACACGCCGGTGCCGAATTTATAGAAGCCGCTGCCATTTTTGTGCCACGTCACGTCGCGAACCGCTCGGCACACGGAGATGGCGATCAAACAAGGAGCACGGAGAAAGGGTCACGGGGTGCACATGGGTCACGGGGTGCACGGGGACTGTGATGGAGATGCAATATTGCTATTTGTTTTCTGCCTTCCGGAACGTTTCCCTGTGAACACTTGTGTCCTTGCACTTGGCTTCGTTTGACTCGCAACAAAAGATGCAAAGCGATTTGGAGTTCCGGGGTTCGGACCTCTGGGATTGGTCCGCACGATAATTGTTAATGAAATTCGAGGTCGGTTGTATGCACCGCCATCATTTCACTGATGAAAAGTCATTTTCCATGTTTTAGAAAACTGTATTTTCCAGTGATACTTACAGAGTGTCTGGAATTTATTTTGATTCAAATCTTTTTTGTCAGACTTTGATCGCCTTTAGCAATCTTTGATCACTCAATCTGTCTTAAGATGTTAAGAGTCTGAAAGGCTTTGGTTTTGTTTGAGCGCGCTCAGTGTTTTACATTAGACGGGAACGTGGCTGATTTGTTCACTGTCAAACATTGTTAATTGTCATCAGTGTATGCCTCACTGCTAGAGAAGAAAATATAAAGTGTACCCCATGCATTATATATATATATATGTATGTTTACATTTCAGTATCAAATTAATTCAACAAAGAAGAACACATGTGACTAATTAACAAATGAATGAACGCTCTGTTTCCCCACAGTTTATCTGCCTTCGTCATAACTGACACTATTTAGGGCATAGTTTAATGTACAACTCTGACACCCTATTACCTTCATAATGCATTCATCTGGCATCTTTTTCTCTAGACATTATTCACCAATTTGGCACTCTATTCGTTCAACAGTACGGAACTCTAGTTCTCGACGTGTTTAGTTTAAGGAGCGGTCTCTATAGCAACGATCAAATGACTGGAAGCACAGCGAGTGGAATGTAAGCTGCCGAACTAGGATTTACTGAATAAGGTTTGACCTGTGCTATTAACACGGGAATAAGGATTGACCTGTGCTATGATCTAGGGGATAAGATTTGACTTGTCCTATGATCTTAGGCTATTGTAACCTGTGCTTTGTGTCTTTCCAAACAGGATTTACAGATGTAAATTGTAGTGCAATTTTTCTTATAGATCAATATAGAAGTATTCTATGTTACATATATAAAATCCCATTTTAATTAACTTCTAGATTCTCAATTGATGAAGGTATATTTTGCCACTGCTGAATGTTGTGTGCACACCATTTAACTTATATGAAGTTAAGCTTGTAGAATTACTGGAAGGAATGGGATATCATAGCACAAACATTTTGTCGGTAAACAGTCTCTTAAAACTCAAGACAGATGTAGAAGTCTCGCAGATTCCATATGTTGAGCATATAGCATGAAAGTTTCCCGAAGTGATCGACATATATCAGTAGGGATGGGAATTGATAAGAATTTAACGATTCCGATTCCATTATTGATATTGCTTATCGATCCGATTCCTTATCGATTCTCTTATCGATTCTCATTGGGTGAGGAAATAATTACAAATTTGTTTGTTTGTATTAACTTGCTTTAATATCTGATAAGAACACCGCACATACTCAGAGTATACACAAATTATGTGTAGCAACCTCAGAACAAACCTAAAAGTAGGTGAGCTACAAAGTAAAGTCCAGGGACCTATAGATTTTTTCACATTCATTGGTCCAGCCAAAAAAAAAAAAAAACTGCCATTTAAGTGCCATACAAACAAAAAACACAGACGGTAAACAGTCAAGGAAGAGCTTGTTCCTTTGGGAATATTCAACCTGAAACTAAATTCAACTCAACTGACATACAAAATAGAAAGAAGTCTTCTGTAAAGACCACAACTATCAACTTGGGCAAATGATTGACAATAGAGATTATTATCCGTATAGTAAAAGTTTACACAATGAAATGGCGCTCACATTAACTAAATAGACAAGTTACCTTTGGCATTTATAGCAGATGCCGTTTAGTTAGCTCCGCTGCTGCTTGACTCACTTGTTGTTGTTGTGTCGCTGAGTAGTAGAGAATCAAACACGCGACAGTCCTGCAAACGGATTGCGTGCTGTGTGGCCAAATGCTTCTGCATATTGGAGGTAGTTCCCCCCATTGCCGAAATTAAACTTTTACAACTGTTGCAAATGACTGCATTGGCGTCTTTTCGAGTGAAATATAACCACACTTTAGATCGCTTCTGCGTAACCAAAATGCGCAGCGCGTGTGTGACGGTCATGATGACACATTTGCAACGAGCCGAACCGTTAAGCGGAATCGTTAAGCAGGTACACTAACGGTTCCAAGGAATCCATTCACTGGGAACCGGTTCTAAAGAAGAACCGGTTCTCGATTCCCATCCCTATATATCAGACATTTGTAAGGTGGGATATCAGATTGGTAAGGTTTAAAAGTAAGTCATATGCTTCCAAAGATTCCCATTTATCACCTGGCCACTGCTTTTCCCTGAGACATCATTGGGGAGGCGGGGCATCCTTGTCGAGTGCCTCATTGGAGAGGAAGTAACGCGAGTGCAGGTTATTGGTGCAGGCAAGTGCATCCATTTTAAGTAGATACCACAAGACTTAAAGGCGAAGCGCTTTCTCTGCGTCTAATAATATCACGATTTCAGTCAAGCTAGAGCGTGGGAATAAATGTAGAATATCAAACAGCCTGCAGAAATGAATAAAGACTGTCCTTCCTAAACACATCTGGTCTGGTTAGAATAAATGATACGAGAGGCAAAAGGAACTTTTCAAAATGAAATGTTGGTGAAACGTTTTTCAAGAACATTTCTCTCCACATTCAAAAGGTATATCTGTTAGTGAGATCCAAACAATTTCTTAACCGAAAGACAAATTATGTCCTGTCTTCCCCCCCTGTCTGAGTGGTCAGTTTCATAAGGACTCACCACGTATTGGAGAATTAGTCGTTATTCAGTCTGTTCTACGTCTCAATGGGGCTAACTGACGTTAGTCTCAATACAGGCAGCAGGAGAACACTCGTTCTGGGTCTTTTATTAGGAGCTCTCTGTTGGGCGTGTGGGATGAAGAAGCCTTGCTGTGATGTACAGTTCAACAACCAGCCATCTGTCCCATCAAGCCACCTCCTAACTGTAGACTAAATAGCTGTTCTGCACTCATACTATGCTAGTTTCCCTGCATATATACCGCACATATAGCGCACATATAGCGCACATATAGCACACATATAGCACACATGTACCGGTAATATGTGTCCTCTGTCCTAGAGGGGGGGTATGTGAATAAGGTAATATGTGTCCTCTGTCCTAGAGGGGGGGTCTGTCAATAAGGTAATATGTGTCCTCTGTCCTAGAGGGGGTATGTCAATAAGGTAATATGTGTCTTCTGTCCTAGAGGGGAGGTATGTCAATGAGGTAATATGTGTCCTCTGTCCTAGAGGGGGGGTCTGTCAATAAGGTAATATGTGTCCTCTGTTCTAGAGGGGAGGTATGTCAATGAGGTAATATGTGTCCTCTGTCCTAGAGGGGGGTATGTCAATAAGGTAATATGTGTCTTCTGTCCTAGAGGGGAGGTATGTCAATAAGGTAATATGTGTCCTCTGTCCTAGAGGGGAGGTATGTCAATAAGGTAATATGTGTCCTCTGTCCTAGAGGGGAGGTATGTCAATAAGGTAATATGTGTCCTCTGTCTTAGAGGGGAGGTATGTCAATAAGGTAATATGTGTCCTCTGTCCTAGAGGGGAGGTATGTCAATAAGGTAATATGTGTCCTCTGTCCTAGAGGGGAGGTATGTCAGTAAGGTAATATGTGTCCTCTGTCCTAGAGGGGAGGTATGTCAATAAGGTAATATGCGTCCTCTGTCCTAGAGGGGAGGTATGTCAGTAAGGTAATATGTGTCCTCTGTCCTAGAGGGGAGGTATGTCAATAAGGTAATATGTGTCCTCTGGCTATTTATTAACCACAGATGTGTGGCTCCCTATTCAAATAGCAGGAAGTTAAACTGTCGGCACATTTCATCTCCTTTGAAATGTGTGACTGTGGTTTATGGCGGCATATCATTATATAGACTTGACAGTGTGTTGATCTCAATTGGATCATGACCTAGTTACCAGTCGGCAGTGCAATGGAAGATATGGGGTGTGCATGTCTGTGTTAAAAACGGTTAGGACTAAAGAGGTCTACAGTCCCCTTCGAATTCTAGGGGGTTTCTGAATATTGTCATTTCATGCCCTCTAATTGAGAGACCAGTGAGGCGACAAGCCAAGCCGCCACCTCCCAGAATGCTTTGTGAAATCTGTACTTCTTCTACGCTGGAGCTGCTTTTCCGACCGAAATTGGGTTGAATTAGCAATCATAAGTTGAACTGAAAGAGCGTTTAAGGGGAATATGCACGCGTGCTCACATCTCAGGGTTTATTATAGAGCCATTTCAAGTTAAAAACATGACGTTCCCAGGCTCTCGCTGGCGCTGTAATATTTCCATTTCAAATCCCCCGTCTCCTCCCAAAACCAAAGTGGAAGGCATCCCCGTGTTTGAACCCGTGCCGGGCTGCAGATAAAATATTCCCTTTCATTTTTAATTTAAGGTCGAAGGCATTTCGGATGTTTTAATCTGCAGCGACTGTGAAGTGAATGCCAGAGAGGAGCGTTGTCTGAATGACGATCATCAAACCCCGCTCTCTGCGCACAAACACGCAAGCGTAGCCAAGAAGGCCGTGATAACAGCTCTATTACCTCAGGTCCCTCGCTCTGGGGCCCCTAGGACTCCGGTCGAAACAAAAATAGGGCCCTTAAAAGAAAATAGACTGCCATTTAGTCCCTCGGCTCTTGGTGCACTTTCTCTTGCTTAGTGTTGCTGTCACATGTAATGTGTCTTTAGTGACAACCCCCACCAATCCTTGTTTACAAGTGCTTGTGTGACACCCCCATCAAATACATCGTATTGTTCATTTCCTAAAGGGGGCACTGACACTTTTCCTTCACATCCTGCCGTTTATATTCTTGAAAGTCTATCCCCCGGAATTATTTTAAGAGCGGGACTTATTTCGAATATCTACAACTTCCCAATAAAAGAAGCGATTCCGTTTACTCACCGTGGATTGTTGGATGAGATATGCGTTCGTCACTGAGAAGTTTTGAAGTCGTTGAGGAGTTGTATGTGAAGCTCATCTAGTTTCATTTGACACTGCATTGTGCGGGGTGTTTTTAATTACAAGGAGTAAGGCAAACGTTAACTTTGATAATAAATGCATTCCTATAGCTTACATTATTTGTTCTTTTTAATGGAGTAGATATATTAACAAACAAACGTTGTCACCACGCCTTTGTACACTAAGGCGATAAGCCACGTTTATTCTCATTTTGGATCAGCATAAGTGACCCTATTATTCTATGAGAAGTATTTTTCATTTTTTACATTTCTGCTAATAGTTCGCCCTAACACCTTTTTCCCCATGAATGTCACTGTTCTGTTTCAAAGCCATAACCTGTGTGTGTGTGTGTGTGTGTGTGTGTGTGTGTGTGTCTTCCCTGCCCTTTTGACCAACAAGATAAAACCAAAAGGCCGTATTTCCGTTAAACAAAGGTTGTTCGCTCCCTGACTAGATGGGATTTCGGTACGGGCTCTGGCGTGTTTCGTTCCCGGTTGTAATGTAACACTCTCACTCTTTGGTTTGGTGAGTTGGTTTGTGAGTCCGGCCTGCGGAGATGAGGGGTGGAGGTTTTGGCAGGTCCTCACGTGAAGGCCGTGGGTACGAGGGGATGTGACCAACTGTGTCTGGCACGGCCGAGGGACCGGCAATCTGCTGCTGACATGGGAAGTGAGAGCGTCTCTGAGACCACCTACACACACACGCACACACACACACACACACACACACACGCGCAGGCTTGTACAGAAGAGGGAGGTGACATGGAGAGTGAGAAATGGTAGAACTGCCAACATGACATGTTCCTGATTATTTACACACAATACGATGCACACACCCACCCACACAAACAAAAGACCATGCACACACACATACCCACACTAACAAACACCCATATAGACACACACACACACACACACACACACTAACAAACACCCATATAGACACACACACACACACACTCTCTCACCCACACAAACAAAAGACCATACCAGACTCCTTTTTCTACATTACTTTTTCATGCCATATTAATATGTCTCTGTGCTCAGTGACCAGTGGGTCAAATGAATACGGGTGTGCTGTGTCCAGAGACTTCAGGCAGAATCCAGATGAGGACAGAAAAAACAACCAGGCTTGGAATATCCCAAACCAAACACCGGACCACTAGGAGGCGAACCAACCACAAATATAACCCACAGAGTTCATTCCCATCGGACACCGTGTCGGGCAGCGCGGGCTGACGCAATTAGGCTAGTGACTCCACCCTAGAATAGCGTTGGAGAGGATACACCCAGGTGGAGATGATAGCCTGACAGGAAACGACTGCAGGGAGGCTTTGTACATCCACTGTTCACCATGACCACAACATATGATCATAGATTGTATTCAAGGGAGGTGTCTACAGCAAAACACTTGGAGTCAGAGTCGTTTTTCACTAATGCAGGTCTGTGGGAGAAAGCGTAAACTCGAGGTGTTCGTTTTGAAAATGTAGGTAGATTTTTCCACTAGGGGGCCTGTATCTTCTGGTCGCAGCAGACGCCTTGATATGAACATAGGGACCAATCCGGAGAAATAAGTAGCAATAAAACAATCTAGATATGTTTTTCAGTCCGTCAACTTCGGTTGTCAATCGGATTTTGCAACAGATCGGAGCATCTGTATTTTATATTTGTACGTATGCATGTTTGGCAAATGACTGTACGTTCGTTAAGGTTTTTCGTGAGATCTGACAGCTGTCAATTGGCCATTATTTAGAGCTGACCCAGAGTCAGATATTGGGTCAAATCCCACGGCTGAAATATACGTTTAAATGTCTAGCGGCGTCTCCCGCTGAATGGTTGACAAATACAATTGCACTTGATTTCCAAGCACCTAATTCCACGACCATTATAGAGCAAAATGACAACAGCTTTTCTCCTTGAGCGTCTGTTCGCTCGTTCAGCCGCCGATCTGGCTCAGGTTAGCGATAGCATAATGGTACGACCCGCTTCACTCGTTAGCGTAAATTAAGTGGGTACAAATCACTGTGGTATGTTGCCCGAATCAGGCTCTTGGCGAGGCATCAGTAGGGCGCGTGTTTCAGAGGCTTGCCGGCGCCGGTAATGGTTTAACATGTAGCCCGGGAACCTCCGGGCAAAAACTATTGCAAGGCTAATTCGGTCCAATTAGAAAATAGTTTTTGCACTAGCTCAGATAGATGGGCATAAATAACCCTGTGTTTTCTCCTGGTGCCTTTAAAGTCATGTTGACAGGTTAATGAGTTCTGCTACCTACCGGTCCTCAGCTCTATCTGTTTCTAGAACTCTCCGTCTGTTCTCGCTCTCCTCCTTTTCTCATCGTCTCTTTGTTCTCTCCTCTCCTTCTTGTATAGTATTTGACGGAGTCCTCTTGACAACAATTAAAAGACGCATCACATATAGGATCAAGACGGACAGCTGTTGTGTGCAGTTTCTCCTGTTTCTCCTGGCTTTGTAAAAGCTACGCGTTTTCGCTCCTTTATTTTCATACGCTGTGGGTTTTTTGCAACCGATGTGCGTGGAGTGTGTCCATCTACAGAGCACCACTGCACGTATTCCAGTCATTCTTTAACTGGTTAAACATTCGTTGCTATGCCTCGTGTCCAGGGTGATTTTACTGAGCTCTGTCTGTCTTCAGATCCTCTCTTCGTTGTCCTGAGATGTGTACTATGAAGTGTGCAGGGCTAGAATCCTTCCTCTCTCCTCTCTTCCTCTTTTCCTCTCTTCCTCTCTTCCTCTCTTCCTCTCTCCTCTCTCCTCTCTTCCTTTCTTCCTCTCTTCCTCTCTTCCTCTCTCCTCTCTTCCTATTTTCCTCTCTTCCTCTCTTCCTCTCTCCTCTCTTCCTCTCTTCCTCTCTCCTCTCTCCTCTCTTCCTCTCTTCCTCTCTCCCTCTCCTCCTCTCTCCTCTCCCACACCATGGTGGAATGTGTGAGCTAATTCATTTGTTTTGCATACCGCTTTCGAGCAGCTCGACTGGTGTGCCTCTTCCCATGCCAAACATGCAACTACAGTGTGTGCTCTTCTTAAGTGTTTGCCCATACAGCCTCGCATGTGTGTCTGGGCAGAGCAGATCCCGGGCACCTGTGTGACTCTGTAAATCAGAGTTTCCCATCGACTCAACAAATCACCTTACACATCACACAGGCAACCCTGAGCAGTTACATAAAAATGGCGACTAGTCCATTTTCCACTTAACATTCAATCAGCCTTCCTGGAGCTCAAACCGTCCTTGTTCAGTCAACCTTCTTGTAACTGAAACCATCTGCACTTTGGCCAATCTTCCTGTCGCTGAAACTATCTTCACTTTAGTCTACCTTCCTCTAGCTCAATTCGTCAACAACGTCAATCTCCCAGCAGCTCGAGTTATGGGTAATAAACAATCAATGCAAACCCTGACATGCATGGGATGTCTGTATGACATCTCCCTCAGATCTCCCAGAGAGGGCATACGCTGATCTCCTCATTCGTGCACATCGGACAGGAGTATCGTTTGCAGAGGAATCAGAGATGCAAGAAATGCAGAGAGCCGGCAGAATCCAGCTTTTGTAATTTATGAATTGTGTTTATTTTGGGCGGAAACGCATTCATCATTGTCACCGGAGAGACCGAAGAGCTGAGCTGCGAGCGTCTCCATGGGCAGATGGGAAATGGGAGAAGATACAGGAGCTAGCTGAGATAAGAGCGGAGAGGGAGGTAAAGGAACCAGGTTGGTGAGAGGGTTAGATGGAGGAAAATGCATCATTCAAGAAAGTAACCGGGACGGCAACAAGTCAGTCTGGACTGGATCTTATATTTATTTAAGGGCCAAGCTGCTCTTATGATAAAACGTAAGGCCTTATCCTGTAAATAAGTCCATAATGGTAGCTTATTAGTGTACAATTAAAATGGTAAAGCCTCTACCAAGCCGAGGACAGGTAAGTGACTGAATAATAAAAACGAGAAAAAGTTTAAAAAAGGTTATCTTTATTGAGGTGTTTTGCTAACACCCTGCTATAATGGGCGTGTAGTTTTAAAAGGCTCTCCAGACACAGTCGCCCATTTCTTTATCTACCTTTGAAAAGATTGGCCCAAATGTTATTGATGGGGATTGGACGATGACTCATTAGTCGGGAAATACTTCATCATTTGCCACAGTTCTATTTTAAAAGATCATATTGATTCGCAGTTGAACAGGTCAAATCACACGTCCCGCTGTATTTGGCGTTGAGAAGACACCATTTGCCCATTTGCTCACGGCCCTGTTGAATCCGTTCAGGTTCACACGTGTGTCCCAGTGACAACTCAGAGAGAACCGTAATAGACATAAAACAAACGTGCACAGCAAGTATGTAGACATGTCATTTCGCTGTAGTCGCTGACGACCTGCGCTTAAACATAGTTATGTCCGAGACTCCAGGGATACGAGCTGCCGTTAACCACAAAAACATCAATGTAAATGGATCAATCTGTAAATTGATGCCTGCCATTACAACCTACGGCAACTGCCCAGTCCTGCTGTATATCGCCGGATTTTTTCATGCTGACCTGCCCGCCTTGCACTAATGGACTGTACTCCGCTGAAATGAGAGTCAGCCTTGGTTGCCCTGGAAACTGGCCGTCAATCAGAGCGCCATGATACCGGGGTCTGTCCGTCCCTAATCACCACGTGCGGGACTGCCTGGGTGCCTGGATGCCTGGTGCAGTTTACAGCACAGAGAATCAGGCAGACAGCCAGTCCGAAACCACGTTTGTTTGTTTTAGCGAAGTTAAGCGCCGGGGCTTGAGCCGTCCCACAGCGCCAGTGTCCTCGGCTGCCATCTGCTTCAATGGGCATCATGTGAAACTGAAGACACCGGCTAGCTACCGCCCTGGTACAGGGTACGACTGAGCCACAACACAACAGCCAGGGGTGTGTTCAAGGGGTAAAGGGAAAATCCAGGCATTTTAGCCATGTTCCTATTTGCTGGTGGTTGGTGGACAGTGGGATCTGGAATAGCTCTTGTTCTCTCTGCTCTGTAATGTATTCGGTAAAAACAGAATTGATTTTATTCCTCTCTTTAACTGGCTGTGAAGATTTAGCTGAAATCATTCTCCCGTAGGAATCCTAGGCGAGGCACTGACTGTGGTGCCCGAAGCTCTGCTGTCTCTTTCCGTCGTTCTGACAATCTTTTCTCTCTCTATTTCTCTTTTCTTGTTGTCTCTGAAGTCGTCCTGTGCCGCTGCTGACAAATTGATATTTTTGGATTCCTTTCACAACTGATTCCTAAAAACAGAGAAGACAAGCCGTTGGATTTTCCTCCTTCATCTGCAATGACCAACCCAGTCAATACAATGCTGGTCATTTGAAACTACATTTTACGTTTTTACAATTCGCCATCTACACTGCAAACGCAAAGCCTTCTTAATCTATTCAAACCCCTTGACTTTTTCCATATGTGGTCATATTATTTATCTCGTTCTTATTTTGTTGTTTTTAATCCATGTTCTTCTGATAATAACGAAGCAAAAACAGACGTTGTTAGAAACGTGTGCCCGAGGTGAGACTCAAAGAATGAACAGCGATTTCTGGTCCTGGAGGACATTTTATTAAAACATCTGCGGTTTGGTATCATCGTCAGAAAGATGGCATCATGGGAGTTTTGGAGAGATGGGAGTACGATTGGTTGCTTCTTCTTCTATGGTCTGTGTTCTGCCTTGGCCGTGAGCAGCTGCTTGGAAGCACGAACAAACCTCCCCTGACGAGACCCAGAAGGAGGCCAGTCGGGGCGGGGCTGGCCGTGGTGGTAGCCTCTGGAAAGTTCTGGAATCTGCCAGCGTTCTCTGTGGAGGAGGGCGTTGGTGTGTTGTTGATTGAACAGTTGCGGGCCTGACGGCACCAGAATTGGTATTCAGACACTTTGTCCTGACTTTCTATTTAAGATCCGATCAGCTTAAATTAGCTGTATCCTGTGTTCTGTGATCATTCGTCAGAACTGGATTTGAGTCCACTTGGGCCACATTTATTCGATTGGACATTATTCATGGGTTGCATGTTTTGCTATTCTTGACCGACTTTGCTGGATAATTTGATAATCTTATGATGACAACGTTGTTTTCAAATTTATATTAGCCTACATTAGCAACAGCGTCGTATACCATTTTGTGTAATTGATGCAAAACATTAATTAACCCATGTTTAAAAGTCATTAGCCCAGATTGAACTTCTAGCAATCAATATGGCTGCAGCATCTGTTACTGAATGTCGGTTACCAGGGAAACGATGTGACTGAGTGACAGAGGTTCGAGCCAACCATGTCGTATTTCCCACGCTTCCCGTTGATTTTCAGAGTTTGTGTGCAGAGATGGGAAGGTGGGAGAGGATATAGGTGGTACCATAAGGTGAGAGGATACAGGTCAGACAATAAGATGAGAGGATACAGGTCAGACAATAAGGTGAGAGGATACAGGTCAGCCAATAAGGAGAGAGGATACAGGTCAGACAATAAGGTGAGAGGATACAGGTCAGCCAATAAGATGAAAGGATACAGGTCAGACAATAAGGTGAGAGGATACAGGTCAGCCAATAAGGTGAGAGGATACAGGTCAGACAATAAGATGAGAGGATACAGGTCAGACAATAAGGTGAGAGGATACAGGTCAGACAATAAGGTGAGAGGATACAGGTTAGCCAATTAGATGAGAGGATACAGGTCAGACTATAAGATGAGAGGATACAGGTCAGACTATAAGATGAGAGGATACAGGTCAGACAATAAGGTGAGAGGATACAGGTCAGCCAATAAGGTGAGAGGATACAGGTCAGACAATAAGATGAGAGGATACAGGTCAGACAATAAGGTGAGAGGATACAGGTCAGACAATAAGGTGAGAGGATACAGGTCAGACTATAAGATGACAGGATACAGGTCAGCCAATTAGATGAGAGGATACAGGTCAGACTATAAGATGAGAGGATACAGGTCAGACAATAAGATGAGAGGATACAGGTCAGCCAATAAGGTGAGAGGATACAGGTCAGACTATAAGGTGAGAGGATACAGGTCAGCCAATAAGGTAAGAGGATACAGGTCAGACAATAAGGTGAGAGGATACAGGTCAGACAATAAGGTGAGAGGATACAGGTCAGACAATAAGATGAGAGGATACAGGTCAGACAATAAGGTGAGAGGATACAGGTCAGCCAATAAGGTGAGAGGATACAGGTCAGACAATAAGGTGAGAGGATACAGGTCAGACAATAAGATGAGAGGATACAGGTCAGACAATAAGATGAGAGGATACAGGTCAGACAATAAGGTGAGAGGATACAGGTCAGACAATAAGGTGAGAGGATACAGGTCAGACAATAAGATGAGAGGATACAGGTCAGACAATAAGATGAGAGGATACAGGTCAGACAATAAGGTGAGAGGATACAGGTCAGACAATAAGGTGAGAGGATACAGGTCAGACAATAAGGTGAGAGGATACAGGTCAGACAATAAGATGAGAGGATACAGGTCAGACAATAAGATGAGAGGATACAGGTCAGACAATAATGTGAGAGGATACAGGTCAGACAATAAGATGAGAGGATACAGGTCAGACAATAAGACGAGAGGATACAGGTCAGACAATAAGGTGAGAGGATACAGGTCAGACAATAAGGTGAGAGGATACAGGTCAGACAATAAGGTGAGAGGATACAGGTCAGACAATAAGATGAGAGGATACAGGTCAGACAATAAGATGAGAGGATACAGGTCAGACAATAATGTGGATATAGGTATAAGTGGATATAGCTCAATGTCATAGTGATGTATGGGTCCCTTAACGCCCAGAGCAGGAACATGCCACCTACTTTCACTTTTATTATGTGCTTTCCAGGGAAGGACAGTAGAACATCTCATCTCATGGTCTCATATTGAGAAGTGTTAAAGGTTTATACGAGGCATTTCCAGACCTGCTATTACTTACAAAGCCAGGATGTTATACACACTCTAAGTTTCATTTATGCACTTTAATATCAAGGACCTTCTTCTCCTCAAAGAGAAATTGAAATGTTCCCTTCATGCCGTCTTGCTATTCAAGACAAAGTTGTTGCATGTTGTTATGGGAATCGAGGGCCTTGTGTGGCTGGTTATTTGTCATCACAGGGCATGCCGTGGGTGAAACGCTAAATTAAGTGGTCTATTGACCGAAGCAATTACGTTTCTTGTGCTGACTAGATTGAATGGAATGTTGCAGTGACCTTGACTTGCCTTAGAAGTTGAGAGAGTAAAAATCTCGTTCATTGGGAGAAAAGGGAAACATCAAACACACGTACCGCGAAGGGAAGAACGTATTTGATCCCCTGCTGATTTTGCACATTGACGAGTATATAATTTTAGTGGTATGGTTATTTGAAACATGAGAGAATCACGCATTTCAAAGAGGTTATACATTCCGTTGCATTTTTACTGGCAAAACCCTTGTTGGCAACCAGAGATCAGACGTTTCGTGTAGTTGGTCACCAGGTTTGCACACATCTCAGGAGGGATTTCGACCCCCCCTCCTCTTTGCAGATCCTCTCCAAGTCATTAAGGTTTTGGCAACTCAAACCTTCAGCTCCTGCCACAGACGTTCTATGGTATTAAGGTCTGTAGACTACTGGCTAGGCCACTCCAGGACCTTTATGTGCTTCTTCTGAGCTACTCATTTGTTGTCTTGGCCTTGTAGCCCATTCCAGCCATCTGTAGGTCTAGAATCTTGTCCCGGACATCCTTGTGCAGCTTTTAGGTCTTGGCCATGTTGGAGAGTTCGGAATTTAACTGATTGATTGCTTCTGTGGACAGGTGACCATTTTTTACAGGTAACAAGCTGAGATTAGGAACACTCGGTTTTAAGAGAGTGCTGCTAATCTGAGCTCAGTACCTGTATAAATGACACCTGGGAGCCATAAATCTTGGTGTTTGACGTGGGATCAGATACATAGTATAGAGTAAAATACGAATCAATTCCTAACTTACTTGATACTTTCTTTCTTCACTGTATGTACGGTGCAGATGTATTTTCAGATCACTTAAAACGATCTTGTAATTCCCTCTGAGGTGATGCTTTGGTTGCGATTCTTCTTGCTATTCTTTATGGTAGCGGAGATTAATGTACAAGGTCACAGTAACACAGTCCTGGTTCAGTGATAATGTCTCGTTTTCAGATAACCTTACATCTAGAATATGTAATTCTAGCCCGCAGTACTAGACCCGGCTAGCAGGCCCTGCTTCCATAATAACGACCTATATATTTCCTGTATATTGGCATTCCTGTCAGGTACTGGAGGGGGTGACGGTTGCCCCGGGGCCACAGTGTTCCTGTGTAGGTGGAGTTCCGGGGTCAGGGGTCAGGTTGAGACCAACTCTGTTATTATGTCGTGTTTTTATTGGTTCAAGCATCCTGCAGGGTTCTGGTGAGTTTCTTTATCTGTTTCATTTGTCCTCGCTTCTCCGTGCGCTTTTTCTCGCACCTTCTCCGAGCACCTCGGAGGACGAGGTCACGGGGAAGGAAATATCTTCCAATCGCAATAAAGAGGAGGTGGTGGGCGAAGAACACGATAGATTGAGGGGAGACAAATCGAGGAATGGCCTTCCAGGAGAACCTCCCATGCTGACAGTCACACTATTCAAAACCTCACCCCAATGTTGTGTGTTTGTCCCACTCTGACATCTGTCTTAATAACGGCTCGGTGTTATTTCTGGAGAGAAGCACATTATTAACATGGAGGCTGTTGACTGCTCGGCCATTAATCACGCGTGATGCATGAACGCTTTTCGGCGACTCATTCGTCACGACACCATGGCGGGATGACATAAAGGATGTCTATGTCCGCACATTTATGAATGGAAAACACACACGTAAGACGCACACGCACACGCACACACACACACACACACACGCGCGGGCATTTGAAGTCAGCCGACCTGCGCGGAGATATGGACGTCGTTTAGATGCCATCCCTGCGTATTGTCCGCGGCTGGTTCACGTGAAGCCCTCAGAGACGCGCGCTTTATGACCCCGCTTCAACCAAACAGGTGGCCGGCCAATTACAGCTAATAGGTCTACGCCTCCGCACATCTGGAGAGAAGTGACAGGCTCCTCTAGAGTGAGCTGTCCGTCAGTGGAACGAGGCAGTGGAGGCAGTGACATGGTTGCCTCTGTGTGGGGCTCACAGCCTCTCTTTCACACAGCACTTCGACTATAAACCCTTCCTCTCCACAACGACGTGAGGAAAATCTAGTGAAATGTTGTAGCGTTTTTTTTTACACTCTGTGCAATATTCACTAAGCTTTTTAATCCGCGATCTATCATGGAATTTGACAAATGTAATTCAGCCTCGTCACGTAACGGATGGTAACGATTACGTTTGTTCCCTCTGTATCTGTGTGAAGGGAATTACGTGGCACGCTCCGAGTCTAAAGTCTGCATCTGAAATAACTGGCCTATTCCCTACTTGGGTCTCTGGTCAAAGGTAGTGTGCACTGTAAGGAGTATAGAGTTCCATTTGGGATACGGACAGAGGTTCCTAATTCCGTACATCTGCACATAATATTGGGTAATTCCCTAGTAGTTCATGCGCTTCCTTTTTCTGTAGCAGAGATCAGAATCAGAGTTTAGCCTATCTGGACAAATCCTCCAGGCCACACTGTGGAAATGAAGCTCAAACCGTCTAGAGAAAGGAAACTTTATCTCTTTCATCTCTCTCTTTTCCTATTTCTGTCTGATATCCTCTTTGCTGTCCCTGTTTTGCTCTCTCCCTCTCTCTCTCTCTCTCTCTCTCTCTCTCTCTCTCTCTCTCTCTCGAACCCACACCTCCTCAACTCTCTGCTCGTCAGGCACAGTGATAATAACCACAGGTTTCTTCCGACCATATCATTGAGGGCAGCTCTTGAAAGACAACAGTGAAGATTGGAGTGTCCTGGTTAATTGTGTGTGGGCAATAGGTCCGTGTCCGGACTCTGAAGCAAGACTCTGTCTCGTTTCGTAAGACACACAAACGCTGGCACGCACAAAAACACACACGGTGACTTAAGGAGGAGATGGTACTAAAACAGGGGGAAGAGTCACTGGTTTGCTCGGACACATTTAGGTACACGGTAGCATTCAGTCTCCTTGTGCAAACAAATAAATATTTGTGTTTTATGTATTTTATTTGTTATGTTTTCCGGTCAACCTTTATACAATTGTATTAGCGTTCAAATATACTAAAAGTGGTGTCCCTGTAAGATACGAAGAAGGAAATGTTGCAATGTTTCTTCACATCATCACAGAAGGATTAGGCTGTAGGCTTAGGAAGAAACTGGAGGCAGACTCTGCATTAAATGATTTAATTAGATTTGGAAATCGTGTTCAGGTAATTATGGGTCGATCTTTGTTTCTTTGATGGAGGGAGGAAAGGGAAGAAAGAAATAGTGATGGAAAAACGAAGAGAATGTTAGAGATTTAATGAGAGAGAGAGAGAGAGGGTGACAGAGGAAGAGTGAAGGAGTGGGAGTGAACAAGCGAAAGAGGGAGAGCGAGAGAGAGAGGGTGGCAGCCTTTCTCCCAGAGGGAGGTTTAGTTAACAGTAGCTGTGAGTTAATGTGCTGGTAGGACAGGGCTACAGTGCTACTGAGCTGACACTGCACTACTGTCACAGCACCCAGAGACCATAGCATCCACTACACCGGCCCAAACGCAACCTTACTACTACCTACATGCTAGTGCACTACTTTTGACCAGCCCTGGCCTAACGAAGTGCACTATGCTCGGTACAGGCTGCCATTTGGGACACCGAAACAGTCTGCCCGACTGGAGAAACAGACGGATAAGATGTGACCACGTCGACGTACAGACACGCCAGCACTCATACACATATTTATATGCTCTCTTCATGTGATTTGCATGAACCGTTTTTATAAACTGAGGAACTGAAAGTGGTGCGGGTGGTTAGGAGAAAACACACAATCCATCACCGTCGGTCGGTTGCCATGTGATGGTTGCCATGTGACGGTTGCCATGTGACGGTTGCCATGTGACGGTTGCCATGTGACGTTGCCATGTGACGTTGCCATGTGACGGTTGCCATGTGACGGTTGCCATGTGATGGTTGGACTGATGAGAATAGGTTCAGGAATTTAGCAATGACGCCAGGGTTTACAGCCCCTACTCTTATAAAAAGTGTCAAGGAACCTTCCGTGGCCGTGGAGTCCAGGACACCTGTTTAACATTCTGTCCGTCACGTTCTGGCACGGTCGGCCCGTCGCGATTTGAACGACCTCGCTTCCTCATTTCCTCATCGCGGACACCTGGTTTGGTTGGTTAATGCCCAGACCTGTTTCCCTCCTCGCTGACCCCAATTCAGTTGTTATTTTTCTAGCGCGCCTTGTCTTTGTTAGGCCCCGCCCATGTGTGCCATTGTTTTGTTCTGTCTTGTGATCAGAAATGGGGAGTAACGGATTACGAAAAAACTGTATCTGTAATCGTTTATGTTACCAAGTAATATATTCAAATCGGATTACAGATACTTTCGAAAACATTTACAAGTAGCTCTTGGGTGAAGCGACGGCAGTTAAAAAATAATAGGTGCGCAAAATAATTATGACACGCTGCATGTTGGATTTTGTATTTAACGGTTTAGTAACGTTGTTATTTGAACCCAAATTAAATCGCCTCAGTTGTCGGAGCGCATAAATAGATCAGTGGCCGGGGAACCGCTAGTTGAAGTTACGTTACCGATTACAAATGTACAGAGGTAACTTGTAACTGATTCCATTTTAACAAATAACCTACCCAACCCTGCTCGTGATTCTGTCTCCTTTTGGTCATGTTTATGTTTGTTATTAAATGTTCTCCTGTCTCCACGTGCGTTACAGTACACTGCTACACGTCAACAAGTCAACACCCTCAATGCCCTGGGCTTTGGGATTACATTTCCAAATCTAGAGGAAAGACTAGAAAAGGCATCCATCGCGAACCACACACACATTCTATTCCAGTATGAGCCGGTTATTCCTGTATGCATGCGCAAATCCATTCGCGATTAATTGCCTTCAACAAAGGCCGACAAACAGTGACACATTACAGTAATAAGATCAATTGTGAACGCATGCCGGGGATACATACACTGAGCAGGAATACATCTCTCATCCATCGCCCCTGCCGGGGTTTATTGACCATGACTGTATCCCGAACGGAATCCTAGTTAAACGGCGCACTACATTCGACCGGAGCCCTGTAGAACGCCGGTCGAAACAAGGGGCACTGCATGGAGAACAGGGTTCCGTTTGGAACGCGGCGCTCCGGTAGAAGACAGTCATTTGACAAGCCGGGGGGGTTTATCCTCATACCTGTCGGCTTTAACACGGGAACCTTGTTGGAGACATCCGACCAACGACAGCCCAGGGATGAGGTTTCACCGCAGTGCCAGGACCAGGCACCGTCGCTGGGATATTCTTACGCTGTATAAGTGGATGTACCCAGAGACATACGGATCTCCATGGACTCCATGTTTCATCCAGGGGAATGGTCTAAATTTGGCCCGTAAGTTTCTCCATCCACACTGGGCATTGCAGGTGAAAACAGGTCCTAGACAGGAACCTTATTTTGGCCATCGGCTTTAAGTCGTGATGATAACGAAGCTGATGCTTGACGTGTTCTACGAATGACCTTTTGAGACGGGGCTGTGACACGGGTCACAGTGTAGCAGTGGGGTTCGGCCTGTTGTCCTCACGAGGAGCCGGACTCCTCGGAGTTGAGAACAGTTTCGCTGATCGACTGGCGTCGAGTGAATCCAAGTGAAGTGACGTTAGCATTGACTATGAGTCAGTCAAGGTTAGCATCTTCAGGTTGAAATTGGGAGATGCGAACGGGAAGGGCCGAGAACTCAACAACACGCTACAATATGTTGTCCGTTAAATTCCATGAAGCTGGCGATTGTAGCTGGAACTAGGAGGAGTTTAACTACCTTCCCGAAAAGATAAGTACATCAATCAATCGAATTTATGTTATGAAGCCCTTTCTACAACAACGTTGTCTCAAAGTGCTTTTAAACACACCCAGCCTGAGTCCGACCAAGCCCACATCAGTGGATACAAGTGGATACATTGCATTGGTGGAAGGGTTTCTGTAGGCATGACGGTGAACAGCAGGTGAACAGGTGTTCATTATATTTGACCAGGATGTCTAATTAATGGGCAATCCACCTCCAGAACCTTCTCAAAGCATCCAACAGGTTTGGCATTAAGGTGCAGAGTTGCAGGGACTTTGTCACAGCCACCTGTTCTATTATACTGGACCTGTGTAGTTGGACCTGTCTCCGTTCTATCAGATAAACAAGTAGACAAACCCGATGTCAACTGTCTGAAATGGAACCTATTTTAACAATGTTCTTCTCCACACCATGGCCACAAGGAAACTAGATTAGACCATTATTTGATCTCCCCCTGAAGCATTCTGTACCTGTAACCTTCTGTTTGATCCGGACACTCAGTGAACTCTTCCGTGTTTATTGTCATTAACCTCTAGTGCCGGGTGAAAGAAGACTCGCCAAAGGAATCAAACAGATAAATCAGGCCTGTATTACACTGTACCGCAAGGAGCAAGGGAACACAGGAGCTGTGGTTCTAACAGAGAAAACACAGGAAGGATCGCACAAAGACAGAGCGCAGATGCTCAAGTTCTAATATAAACATGCCAGGAGTTCTAGTTCTAATGTAAACAAGCCAGGAGTTCTAGTTCTAATGTAAACAAGCCAGGAGTTCTAGTTCTAATGTAAACAAGCCAGGAGTTCTAGTTCGAATATAAACAAGCCAGGAGTTCTAGTTCTAAAGGGGGAAAAACATTAAATCTAAAAAAGAGAACACAGTAGCCGTAGTTCTGAGAGAGAAAACACATAAGCTGGATTACTTAAGGAGAGAACTCCGGAGATCCATTACTATGAGAAAGAACATGTCGGAGTTCTAACAAGGGAAAAAACGTTAGCTTGAGTTCTAAGAGAAAAACACACATTAGCTCTAGATGTAAGGGTGAAAACGGAAGAGCTCCGGTTCAAAGTGTGAACACAGAGAAGCTCCAGTTCGAAGAAAGAAAACAGAGGAGACGACGTCGCTATTCCACAGCATCCAAAATGTCTATTTTTCCCCTTCTTTTTTGGCATGTGTCCCACGTCCTCCCTCCCTCTCTGCCATTTTGCCGTGGGCGTGTGCCCTTCCCTAGAGACGGGGCCTCCCAGAGTCAACCCTTCGGTGCGTCTTATAGGGGAGACAGGCCCGGGCCGTAACTTCGCTGTCAGCAGAAGCAGCTCCTCGGTGGGGGCACTGTGAGGTGCGGGGCTCTCCGCCCTCACAGGGTCCGCTGGTGCCGTTCGGACCACCCACTGCGCCTTCACGGAGAACAGTGCCATTCAGAACGGCATGCGGGTAGCTGGCAGAACCGTTATCACCTGGGTAATGCGCCCCCTGGGATCTGATTTCCATGTGGGTGTTGTGTTGTGGGTGTGACTCACCACGGCCCGCCGATTATCCGTTAGACATGTGGGTTAAAGTGAGCGCAGACCCAGCGGTGCCTCGTTCTGTGTAGTGCACCGGTTTTGGACCGGGGCCTTTAGCAGCTCGGCCGACAGTAGTGCGCGGTGAAAGGGGACGCCGTTTAGGACGTAGCCGGGGTGTCACTCCGATTGCTCGTGATGCCTCTGGAGAGATCGTTGACACTGAGAGAGAGAGAGGCGTTCTGAGAGACAACCCTGCTGTCGTCATTTATTTCATGTGGTTATTAACAGGATCTTTTAATTGGCTCCCTCCCTCCTGGACCAGGAGGCTCTCTGAGTTCATGCCTTTGTCTTTACCGGTCTGTTTTTTCCCGATCCGCGTCACATGTGCGGCACTCTGTCGCGGTGGAGGTTTTTCAAATCCGCGACTGGGCTAGTGCGTCTTCGAAAGTTACGGGTGGCAACGCTGAACAACACAGGTCCAGATGCTGTTTCGTAATACAGCTGAAATTAACATATGCTTTTTTGCAAGCTTTACCTTGGTTTTGTGACATTTTTCTGATGCTCTTCTTCTGAGATATTCACAGTGCATTCGTCTTGTGATAACTATGTGAAAAGAAAGGGGTAAAAAACAGTAAAAGTAAGTACTGTTTACAGAATGAAGTCACTGTCAACAGAGTCTAGTGCCAGAAGAGAGGCTACGCTAGAGATCTTCTGTTGAAAGAGAGACGACGTAATCACATGGAGAGTGCTGGTATCCAACGACAGGCTTGGCAGTGTATATCGCAGTGACGTGGGCTGTGCTGAGCAGTGTTATGAGGGGGTTTGGGCTGAGACGGGTACAGGGACGGCCCGGGGACGGCTCGGGGACAGGGGTATGACGGGGTTAGGGCTGGGTCGGGTTAAAACCGATCAAGGCCAACGTGACAATGTGCAGTTCTGTGCTGTGCAAATCATCTGTGACAGAGAGCCAGCCAACAGGAAGCCACGAGGCAGCGTGGCAGACCTCTAACGATTCCCCTGTGTACTGGAAGAGAGTGGATCCGGTAATTAGAGCAGGGAAATGTTAATGGATTCGCGGGAAGACGATGGCCCATCCCGGTCTCACAGCAGCATCGCCGGGCATCACGCAGCATCATGACACGGCCCGGCCGTAAATCTCCCAGGTCTGGATGTGTCCTCTGACCTCGTACAGCGGCTCCAGCCGACGCGCCTCCTCGCTCCGTGCCCGGGTTCTGTTCGCGTGTTCGCGGACACACACATAGTTCCCACATGTTCTGTGCTCTGGCTGTTTCTGACTGCCTTCCAGAATTACAGAGCACAGATGCAAGTCTCAGACACACAGGGAGATGCTAACAATGAAGATTGGACAGGAGGACGTGTCTTGGTGTGTGTGTTCGTGTGTGTGCGTTTGTGGGATTGTGTGTGTGTGTGTGTGTGTTCGTGTCTGTGTTGGTGGGTGTGTCGGTGTGTGGGTTCGTGTCTGTGTTGGTGTGTGTGTGTTGGTGTGTGGGTTTGTGTGTGCGTTTGTGGGATTGTGTGTGTGTTTGTTTGTGCGATTGTGTGTGTCTAGTCTGTTTGTAACAAATGTAAGATAACAGGTTGAGGAAATCTGATTAACAACAACACTGCATGACTAAGGGACAGATGGGCTACTGAACAGGCAGGGTACTGACACACACACACACACACACACACACATGTTAGTTAGGGCCAAATATATTGTACCCTAAATCACCCTTTGACCCCTAAATCTAACCTTATCCCTAAACACGAACACTTATGCATATGCCTTATCCTAACACAGGGACCACAGACACAGAGACAACCATCACAGAGACAACAGAGACAACAGGCACAGAGACAACAGGCACAGAGACAACAGGCACAGAGACAACAGGCACCGAGACAACAGGCACCGAGACAACAGGCACAGAGACAACAGGCACAGAGACAACAGGCACAGAGACAACAGGCACAGAGACAACAGGCACAGAGACAACAGAGACAACAGGCACAGAGACAACAGGCACAGAGACAACAGGCACAGAGACAACAGGCACAGAGACAACAGAGACAACAGGCACAGAGACAACAGGCACAGAGACAACAGGCACAGAGACAACAGGCACCGAGACAACAGGCACAGAGACAACAGGCACAGAGACAACAGGCACAGAGACAACAGGCACCGAGACAACAGGCACAGAGACAACAGGCACCGAGACAACAGGCACCGAGACAACAGGCACCGAGACAACAGGCACAGAGACAACCCAAAGGTGTCCTTGACGTTGTAACGGCTGGATGTCATATACTGCCCACAGAGAGTGTGTGTGTGTGTGTGTGCATGTGTGCGTGTGCGCGTGTGTGTGTGTTAACTAGGCTTCAGGGCACGTGTGTGTGTTCGTCCGTACGAGCTAAGCCCTTTGATGTTAGTCAGTGTGCTGAAGGAGAGAGTGAGCTGGGCGGATGCTATGGCTGTACCCAAAGTGCCTTTACACTGACTAATTTCCTCTTTTAATTCGGCTATTTAAATGCATCTGCAGTTTGTCAATGCCTACTGGGATAACCAATGAGAAATTATTTGTTGTCTGAATTCGGCTCCATGCACACTGGTCCCTGGGAGACAAAAACAAATGTCCATATTACCAACGCGATACTGTTACTTCATTGAAGTGAAATAAACAGTTGAAGATTTGAAGCAGCAGGGACTCGGGGTTGGCTGTCGAACTCGTCATTGGTGTTGTTTGTCAATGCCAGTATATTTTCAGTAGAGAGAATGTCAATGACACTGTCATCAGCCAATGCCTTGACATGGGTCCTTGTTGATAGCTGATCAACTATATTCACTTCACCAGTGAGCATAATGTTTCGGCTCATTGATGTACACCACGGCTACCAGCCAATCAGCACTAAGGATTCAAAGCCACCAGTTTATAATGAAAGATATTCAATGCTTTTTGATGAAATCCTCAATGAAGCAAACAGGCCTGGGCTTGAGTAGGATTGGAGTGGAGCTGGAGTGTAAAGTTATGAGGGTACAGCTTGTATAACAGTGTACATTTGCTGTCCCCTCAAAATAACTCGACACACAGCCATTAATGTCTGAACCGCTGGCATGAAGGTGAGTACACCCCTATGTGAAACTGTCCAAATGGGGCCCAGTGTGTCATTATTTTGTGTGGCCACCGTTATTTTCCGCAGTATCACAGTATCCTACCAGCTCAGAACAAAGACTGAAACAGCCACACACAGTGTACCAACCCAACCAGTATTGTGACACCTGCATTGTCATTGTGACAACAGTAATGGCCAAGTTGTGTGACTCCGTGGCCGTTTTAATTCCATGTACGCGGGGCAACTTCTCAGAAAACGATCTAAGTTCGACAAACGAAGTTCGACTGCAACGCTGACAGCTAAACGCGACGAGATGAGAAAAAAAAACGCTGTGGCGCTCACCAGATGATCATCGTTTTAAAATTTGTAACAAATTTAACAAATACGTTTGGGCAAAAGTGTCCAAATGGGCAAAGCTTGTAGGGACTTATCCAAATTACACTCATGGCTGTAATTGCTTCCAAGAATGTCACTACCAAACATTGACTAAAAGGTCAATCAGTTTTTTTCTTCTGATTTGCATTTTTAATAGATTTTGATTCCATTTCTCGACGTCTTATAATGTAGAAAGTCCCCCTGGAGGGGGAATGCTTCACTCTGATGTCACATTTTAGTATTTTCCTCTGTTCTGTTTTCTATCCGCGGAACTAGGTGAAGTCTACAGACGGATGAAATGTGTTTTTTTTTCTAACACACACATGCAAAACGGACATTGGCCTGCCATGCACTGTGCCGTCCGGAGAAAGGCTGATCAACAGCCACCTGTCCTCCTCGGAGATCCTACATGACTTCAGGGCAGGGAAGCGAGGAGACCTTCAACTCCATGATCACACACACTATTCCAAAAATGCTCCTCTGGCAGGCAAAGGTGAAGGCAGCCAGTACAGGTCATCCATGAGTCCAAACCCTCAGCCATCGAAACATGTTTTATCAGATTGCTTTGGCTTAATTGGTATGCGCATTTATAGATTCATGGAGAGGGTAAGGCTCGCCAAATCAAGCCACCACCTCCGAACTGTTAGCTGTCTACAAAGGGCTTCAGGAAACTGCGTAGAACTGTCTCCTCGTCTCCCTGTGGATTTGTGGAGCCATATTCAAGAACTGGAGATCTGTTAACGTGTTGGCTAGTTTTTAGACGGCATGTTTTGAGTTGGCTTGTACTAGACGGCATGTTTTGAGTTGGCTTGTACTAGATGGCATGTTTTGAGTTGGCTTGTACTAGATGGCATGTTTTGAGTTGGCTTGTACTAGATGGCATGTTTTGAGTTGGCTTGTACTAGATGGCATGTTTTGAGTTGGCTTGTACTAGATGGCATGTTTTGAGTTGGCTTGTACTAGATGGCATGTTTTGAGTTGGCTTGTACTAGATGGCATGTTTTGAGTTGGCTAGTTCAGCGCGGGCTGTTCTTTTTTACTTCAAATAATATGGGAGCACTGGCCCAAGGCTCTATCTATCTAGCTCTCATTCTCTTTATATAGCTCTCTCTCTCACCCCTCTTTCTTCCAGACAGGCAGGTGTTTACTATTTCTCTTGGATATTATTTGCTGCGGTCTTTGTGTGGTTCCGTCACATTGTGCTGTAGTATTGATCCAATAGTGACCATCTTCACCCGGCTGACGGTGTTCTCTACAAGCTGATGTGGTTTGACATGGGTTGGCCGCATATATAGCTAGCATCATTTGGTTACAATTGAAAAGCTAACAACAGATCTTTATATAGCTGGCACATTTCATTTCAGGTGAAGAGCTAATTCAGGATCTTTTATTAGTTTTGGTACGAGTGAATATGGTTGGATTGGGATCTGGTGACTGAAGAGACCATTTGAGACCAGCGAACGCATTGTCATTTTCAAGAAACCCATCTAAGATGAGCTATGTGTACACCATGGTTAAAATGGAATGGACATAGTCGGCAACAATACTCAACAAGGCTCTGGCAAATGAAGAATTCTCAATTGGTACTAAGATACAAAGTGTGCCAAGGAAATATCCCCACACCATTACACCTCTACCACAAGCCTGAACCACTGAGACAAGGCAGGATGGATCCATGCTTTCGTGTTGTTTGTCGCCAAAGTCTGACTCCATCATCTGGATGTCGCAGAAAAAAATGAAATTCATCAGACCATGTTTTTCCAATATCCTGTTTTCCATCTTCGGTGGCCTCCGTTTCCTAGCGTCACGAGTGGCACCTTGTTTGGTCTTCTTCTGCTGTAGACCATCTGCTTCAAGGTTCCTGCATTCCTCGGTCGTAACGAGTGGTTGTTTGAGTTAATGTTGCCTTTCTGTCAGCTCCAACCAGTCTGGCCAGTTTCCTCCAACCTCTGCCATCAACAAGACATTTTTGCTCACTGAATATTTTTACTCTTGTTCTGACCATTCAGTTCTCTTCAGACAATTCTAAATAAGTTCTCTGTTGACCGTGCTCTATAGAGGTCTCCGCACTTTCTGGTATACTTAAACCAACGATCATGCCTCATTCAAAGTCACTGAGATCACCTTCCTTCCCCATTCTGATGCTCGGTTTAAACGCTAGCAGATCGTCTTGACCACGTCTACATGCCTGAATGCATCGGGTTCCTGCCCAAGTGATTGGCTTATAAAACATTTGCACTAACGAGCAGTTGAAAATGTGTACCTAATAAAGTGGCCGCTGAGTATAGACACAACTGACACTGTGACGATTTGCAGTTCTCCAGATATGCGAGTGTGTGTTTGTTTGTGCTTTCGCCATTAACTGATAACAGATTACGTTACTTTTCAGTTGAGTTTAGTAACAGGAACATTTTCACCGACACTCTTTCGTCTGCTTCGTATTTGCAACGAAAACAATCTCTTTTACTAACGCGGGGGCAGTTCCCCAGTATCTGTGTATAAGCCAGATCATCGAATTCCACGATAATGTGCTCGTGAAACATCTATAAAGCACATTACCATTTAGTCCAATAGTTTCATAATGTCTAGTATCCAAGGCTTTAGTTACAGATCTGTAATCACGTTGTCTGTTATTGAGTGAGAAAGCTACAGACTAACTGTATGGCTTGGAGGTGGTGTTCCCGTTCACAGATGATTGGATTTCCTCCTCTCTCGTTGTTTATGGAAGCATGATTATGATATGGTCATTTACCACTTCACTAATCATGCAGACCTGTGTGTGTGTGTGTGTGTGTGTGTGTGCGTGCGTGTGTGAAATGTCTGGTGGGAAGAAATGCTCATTGCTTTCTCTGCCATGTGGTCATTCAAACACTCACACCCTCTCTTTCACACACACACACATGTTCATTTTTCGTGTTTCTTTCGATGCCGTGAAATCGCACCGCTCGTTTTTTGCCGGCATCATAAATCTGTTTGTGAGTAATGTGAGACGTTCGCCGTTCTGTGATATTCAGTAGAATTGGATCCCTCCATCAAAGCAGCCGACCCACAATGACTTTCACAGTCAGGCTTTGTTGTAGTTCGTCATGTGTGAGAGCCGGGTTGATGAGGAACTCTACCATATGATACGTGCTAATGATTTTCTATTTATTTATCAATAGAATGAGTGGGGTTTTTTTCCGTGCTGTAACATACATAGAAAGACAAGAGTTTGTAAGTGGATGTTCAAAAAAGTTGTCTTTGATTTCAAATGCCACGGCACACCACGTCATCATAAACATCATAATGTTTTTAACCTCAACAGTTGACTTTAGAACTATGAACGCTTACTTTTAATTTCGATTGTGTTTCTCTATCAGTTGACATAAGAACTATAAACGCTTATTTTTCATTTAGATCGTGTTTCTCTATACCAGGCTGTGACATTTCGGACTATCGTTTTTTTTTGTCTTTAAAACCAATATGAGTGGTCCCCAACATTGATTAAAAACCCTATTAACCAAGGTGTCTTCTGTGTTATTTCTGAATCTTCTATATCTGCCAGGAAAGAAAACAGTAGATTTCTCAACCTGCACATAGTTTACTTCAAATCTAACCTTTTTAGTGCCATTTTATTTGTTTGATAGGTTACGGTAACACTGAAAGTCAATAATGTTCTCTTTTTTCGTCTGCTTCACGTTACAATAAAGCTTCGCAGTCCAGCTGTGGTTAGGGACGGTCGGACGAATAACTCTTCCTCTATAATCAACACCCCTATCTTTCCCAACCCCCCTGGCCACTCCGGTGCCACCCAGACTGGGAGAGGGGGAGGAGTGGGATTCTACCTGTGTGGAATAAAACCGCTCACCCTCCCATTGGCTCAGACACCTGACAGACCCTCCCCCGACGGCCCTGCCTTGATACCCGACACCCGTGACATCACACGACGGCATTGGCTGTGGTCGGGCCGGCCTGTTCAGAACTCGGCGGGTATTCAGGCGAGTGTCCCGGGAGACACAGAGCTCCGTGTCCCCGGCAAAGGCTCTCACACGGTTCTGCCAGGAAAGGGCCCAGCGGCTGTAGCAAGAGCTGACACTGAGACGACCGGAGAACAAGAGAGCAGCCAACCTGAGGAGCAGCGACCTACCTTCTATCCCGACCACCTGTTGGGGCTCGCCACAAGCAGCGTGTCTCTCTTTGTACTCTCCCTCACCTCCTTCAGGAAGGCACAGAGGCTGTGGTTAGGTGCTAAAAGAAGGGGAACTAAGGGGATTTGAGTGGATACTTTTATGACATTTTTTTAAAATTAGGAATAGCAGCAGCTACGTTTTTTCCTCAGAGTGTTTGATTTTTTTTACACTTGACTATTATGGGTAAGTTTGACTCTTTGCTGCATTTCAGAAATAATCGAAGTAAAAATAAAAATATTGTATTTAGAACACGTGGTCACATGGTAAAGTGTTTGAGGACTGTGAATATTCTGCCGAGGCTAAAATGTGTGTTTTGTGATTGAAGTTTTCTTTGTGTGTTCTTTGGCGTTGTCTCACTGGCGAATTCCAACTACTATTGTCTCAGTCCATTAGCAAAGTACCCCCACCTGTTTAAAGTAAACACATACAAACAAACAAAGCAGTGATAGAACGGTGGCTAAAGGCCAACAGCCCTCTTGGGTGTTTTATAGCTTGTGTTTGCCCTGAGCCACATTACCTGCACTAAGGTGAGACGGCATCACCAGGTCTAAAGCGTGCGTGAACATTTAGCGGCAACGGTCGTCTGGTTCTTCTCCACGAGGTCGCCCATCTCCCGTTATAACCTCAACATATTCAAACCGAGACCAGTATCTGTATTTTCTTTGTAATTCTTTCACAAAAATCTCTTTTTATGAGTTAAATTCGTATACGCTTTGAAGCTCAGCGGAAATTCAGTGTGTAATGATTTAAGGGGTCATTTTTATTTAAGCTTTTTAATCTTGTGCGTGCTCCGGACAGGTTAAATATGATTTTCAAGATATATTAAAATTACATTTTGTGTTTTTGAAAATACAACGTGTGTCTGAAGTCAGATGTTGTTTTGTGAGTGATATTAGTTAACTGCAATTGCAGTGTGTAGATGTGAATCCATATTGTGTTTATTTCATCTGAAAAATCATAAAAAACAAAAGGAGATTCTTTTGACCTTGTGAACCTGCCTTGTTTCAATGAACTTCTTTAGAGACAGGATGTGTCCAGGTGAGAAGGCAGTTCCCTTGAACAAGCTGTCTCTTTTAGTTTGTTCACCAGAGAGCCGAGAGCCTCTCAAAGGAACGACTACATTTCACCAGCTTAGCTTACCCATTGTGTCCCAAATGGCAGTCTATTCCCTAGATAGTGTACTAATCTATTGTGCCAATTGGGACACGGTGTCTTTTAACTACTCTATTGTCAGCAGGCTAATTCCACTGTGCCTCTGTGCAGTCTGTTTGTCATTAATTGACTTCACAATTGTGTAGACAACAATTGAAGAGGAGATTCTTTACGACAACTTTGTCTTTACTCTTTCCGACGAGAGACCCAGAGATACTGTCAGGTGAAACACATGCATTCGTACAGGTCCTTGGCCAGCCTCTTGATATGTAAAGCTTATAAAGTCACTGACAGTGACCGTTTTTACACCACCTTAGATTTATAGAAATTAACAGATTTGCATCAGAGATACAATTTTTTTGGTAAACATTCCTGATGTCACGCGGTCTACTTTCCTAACAGACACTCCCCACGGCTACTGAGGTCTGAAAATGCCTCAAACAGTGTGTATTGGACGGGAATGACCAGTGACGTATACATTCTGGACCTGCTCCGTGTATCGATACAGAACAGAATCACTAAAATCTCACTCTGGCACTTCAGAAATGTTACTTTACTTTACGGGTGTCTGAGAGAGGTGTTTTTGTTATTTCCCACTAGCAAAAATGCTGTTTTTGTTAATTCTGTTAATGCATGGAGAGTAAAGGCCCTCGTTCCACTTAAACACACAGCAAGTGTATTTCAGGTGGAGATTGTTATGAGATTATTATGCCAGGGCGTCTTTATTGCACTTACCCACTATGGTCGTTTACCATAATTACACGCTAATCTATGCATTCTGTCCATACCAGTTCTTCAGGGCCATGGCCCCCTCCTCTATGCTCCTCTATGCTCCTCTATGCACCTCTATGCTCCTCTATGCTCCTCTATGCACCTCTATGCTCCTCTATGCTCCTCTATGCACCTCTATGCTCCTCTATGCTCCTCTATGCTCCTCTATGCACCTCTATGCTCCTCTATGCACCTCTATGCTCCTCTATGCTCCTCTATGCACCTCTATGCTCCTCTATGCTCCTCTATGCTAGTCTCCTCAGCTCCTCTGGAAACTCCTGAGTGATTACTTGTTCTCTGTGCTGCCCCACATTCCAACAAATCCCTCGTGCTCTAAACTGCGACTGGGAGGAGTGATACGGACATGCGGTCACACAGAAGTGCACTACATAGACAATAGCATTCCATTTGGAACGCCGCACCTAAGCAACCTCATCTGCCTTCGGTTCGCCCCCCCCCCCAGCCCGGCGCCATACATCACGAATTTGAGAGCAGGATTTGCTGTGTTCACGGCAGGTTAATTGCATTGCAGATTCCTCTGCTAATGGAGCTAATCCTTTCTTTGTGTAGTCTTAGGCTCCGCACCTGATTCACTCGCCTTGTCGTTTGTGTTGTCGCAGGTATTCATTGATTATTGTTGAGACTATATTTGTGTTCCGGCCCTTTTGTTTGATCTCACGGGAGACACTTGTGACTTAAAAAAGAGCATTCAGTCCCCCCCACACACACACACACACACACACACACACACACTATCTTACAAACATCCTTGAAACCAGAAATGTATATTTTGTTTGAATCCAGAACCATGTATATTTTCGATCTGTATCTCTAACCCTTATTGTAACCTCAATCAGCTAACCCTATTCGTTAATGCCAAAAACTTACAAAATATGTTTACAAAACCATTGACAGTACCTTTGTCACAGGAGACCTGCAAACAAATATTCTGGGGTATTTTTTTGGTTTGATTTTCGTTGTGGAGACTTTGGGTTCCCAGGTCCACATAGACTGGGATAACATGTACTCACACGCTCCCATCCACAGACAGAAAATGGCCCAACTAGCAACTATTTTCAGATCCGCACGGTTGCTCATGTAGTCAGTACAGTAGTTCAGAAGCTTTTGACCAATGTCCTTTCATATTGTGTATCACCTATTACATGAGAAGTTAGAAAACATCACTTTCTGAATTTCCCTTTCCGCCCGCCAAAAGACAAAACAGGATGGACGACCAGTAACTACATTTACTTACACGCGTTTATGAAACATATTTTTTCCTGGGACACATGGTTTAGTCTGATTATTAACTGAGTAACTACGGTAACCGTCTCTTGTTTAGACAAGCTCATGCGCTGCTTACGTGCCACTGTACCCCTGCACTAATAGTGATTCTGTGTTGCAGTGCTCAGATGTTGCGTTCGTATTTGCGTTGGGCACAATTGGCGAGAGTGCCAGAGGACTAGGCTGTGTGCGTGTGTGTGTCTGTGAGAATGTGAAAACATCCATATGAAATAAAATATAATAATTACATACATATGACGGCAGCATGTGAACAAGCGGACATATTATACGCTTACAAATAAACGAGACACTGACGTTCGGCTGCACTGAACTGGCCGAAGAAACATGAATTCAAATGAATCCATTCAAATCTTTATACCCCCCGCGCACACACACACACGCACACACACACACATGCACACAGGTCTTTGCCTGGGGTTTACTTTTACTTCACTAGGATGTGAATCAAACCAGCAATTCTTCGTAACACTAGTAATTTAGTTTCCCGAAGGCATTTCTTCTGTTTATTTCTCCACTCTTTGAACTGGGGAATCAAAGTGCTCTCTCTCAACCACCACAGCCGTTAGAAGAAAAGTTGAAAAAAAGATAAAATTAAATATTGGTCTGCCTGTTTTTATCTGGTTTCAAGGCACATCTGTCACAAAGACATAATTTATGTGTGGGATTTAATGACAGTGCTGCCTAGAACGTCCCAATTCAAGTGATTCCGTTCAAGTCAATTAAAATCATGTTACTGAAGTCTATTTCAATCACAAAGTCCATTGATATCATCCTGTTTTACGCCATTGGAGTCCTCTTATTGTAGTCATTTGATGTTGATTCCTTTGGAGTCATCTCACTGAATCAATTGGAGTCATTCCGTTGATTTGATCAGAGTCATCGCACTGAATTAATCTGAGTCATTCCATTGATTTGATTGGAGTCATCGCACTAAATTAATCGGAGTGATCCCATTTACGCTCATAAGAGTCATTGATTTTGAATAGTGAGGTAAAAACGTTTCGGTAAAGAAATAGTTTTGGATGAATGTTAGATACTGAGGTTAGAGTTAAAGTTTATTGTAACCGCTAATCAATCTTTTTTTTCAATAGTAAAAAATTGCAAACCTGTCACCACCACCTGTCAGCCCATGATTATCTAGCTATAAGCCTATTATATAACAACAGGACAGATTATTTAACTACACCTTCTAAGCCACCTTGTGTGGCCAGATATTTGTGTTTCACAAAGTAATCCGGTAATTCTCAGAGAAATAGAGAAACTCCCCTTCTGTCAGTTCACCACGGTAATGACGACGGTCTGTCTCGTCTGGCTCGTCAAACAAGGGCTGTCTAAATATTACATTTTCACGGACTATGTTTTTTCCCTCAATCAGCGTTCCTTCCCATTACAAAAAAAAGACAGTAACTTGTTAGTGATATGAAGTGTGCACAGGTTAATTTCATTCCAGAAGAAGATGGTGTATTCAGACAGCTAAAGTGGGACTGATTTGCCTAAAGCGGTGGTATGCCTCCACCAGATCTTGACATTTTTATTGATGAGGAGGCGTCTGTTGAGTTTAGTGTCCGTGAACCTGCTCACCTCCCAATCAGATGTTCTGTTCTTCATTTACTCTCCGCCCCCATTGGCTCCACAAGCTGCTCCACAACGGAGGGAGAGAACTTAAAGTGGCTTTAAATTCGTCAAAAAACCCAACCTACGAGTTGACATGCGGCCGCATTCCATATGGGGTCCTACTCACTGTTTGGCGCACTACCTTCGACTAGTGCACAACAGTAGCACACTATAGGGGAGTAGGGGTTGTTATTTGAAGCATAGGTTCCTGAATACTGAAAACTGGCCCAAGTCTGGCTCCACCGGATCGTTCCTCTAACTGGTACTGGTTCGGTTCTGTTGTTTGCATGCACGCCACCGTAGGGGATAGTGCGTCATTTAGGACTGAGCCGGAGACAGGCTGATGAATCCTGTCCAGACACGCCCCGTGAATGCAGAGAGAGAGAGATGTCTGTCATGACGGAGCCCTGAGAGAAGACAGACATTGTCCGCATTCAGTCAGCACAGTGTGACGGTAACAGAGTCGTCCGTGCGGAACTGGAATGGTTCCTTAAGTATGTCATTGTCACTCATGTGTGATACCTGTGTACGTTTCACCAGACATTCATACTGTATGTGTCATGTCCAGTTGATCAAGTTAGAAAATTATTACAGAGAATCAGACGACATCAAGCCGGGTGATTCTTTATTGGGAGTCTTCATATTGATCATGTGTAGGTATTCTTTATCGGGAGTCTTTAGAGTGATTCTGTATAGTGATTCTGTGTTGTGATTCTTTATAGTGATTCTTTATCAGGAGTCTATCATGATTCTTCATGGTGATTCTTTATAGTTAGCTTTGCTAACTGATGGATTTGGATGATGGCTGCACTCCGGGTTTTTGCGTCTGAGTATTTATGCTGATGGAATGCAGAACCGATACGCCGCCAGGCCCCGTTGGACATTACGATGAGTGACAGCGGGTCTTGGCTGAGCTGTTCTGAATAGGCCCCGTCCCTGTGACACCTGTCTCCTGGTGCCTGGCGGTGGGAGAATGCATCCTCCAGAGTGTGTTTGTCCACACACGTGTGTGTGTGTGCGTGTGTGCGTTGCCGTGACCCCTCACGTTTCCCAGATATGTTCCCGCAGTTTTCGCCCGCGAGACGGGGAGGAATTCGCAGCATTCTGGATTTAACCGTGTTTATTAACTCAGCCGAGCTCCCAGCTGTCCCGACCGGACATGTCACCTCGAAGCCCGTGTTGCATTTGGCCGAGGCAGTAACAGCTGGACAGTGAAAAGTCTGGATTTAGGTTCGGCCCGTTGTGTCGGCAGCCACAAATGTAAGGTACTCATGGAAAACCACGTTCAAATGACCATTTTACTATACAGGACAGCCGGGGTATTTGGTGTGAAACTACATCGCGACAGATTCCACGGTACTGTGGTACACATACCAACTCAACAATCTGCGCTTTGTGTTTCCTGACTCACCGTCTCATGCTGACAGAATGCGGTTGTATGTAAATCAGCCACGGGAACAGAAACCGCCGGGCACGCGCCTACATCCAAGTCTCACCACCGAGCACAGCGCCTACATCCCAGTCTCACTGCCGGGCACAGCGCCTACATCCCAGTCTCACCACCGGGCACAGCGTCTACATCCAAGTCTCACCACCGAGCACAGCGCCTACATCCCAGTCTCACTGCCGGGCACAGCGCCTACATCCCAGTCTCACCGCCGGGCACAGCACCTACATCCCAGTCTCACCACCGGGCACAGCGTCTACATCCCTGCCACTGAGACCTTAGCCCCTGTTCAGCCCGCACACATTGTCCTTGTGTCTCTTTGGCTTTCAGTCCGAATGTGATCCAACTCCGTTTGTTTTTCATGAATCATGGAAATAGAAGGAACACGCTGAACTGGGGATCCCAGAAACACAATATTGAGTTTCCTTGATTTGGTCCCTAGCCTGATGCTGCCCAGTTGATTAATTGTTCGTCCCAGATGGCCGCAATATCCTGTGCGATGCATCGCTTTGGCCCAAAACCCAGTGGTTTGTTTAGGGTATAGGGTGGGGTCATTTGGGACTCGTTCGGGCCCTGAGGTTGAATGTTTTCGTCTTTTCGCTCCATTCTGTGTTTTAATAGGACAGATAGCATAAAGCTTTCAGCTCTTTCTGATGTCATTGTGGGACACAATTCCAGTCAACCGTTCCCAATCCAAACAACAAATTGGATTTTGGCTTTGATTTGCTTTGGTACAAAAGAGAAGATTTTTAGGAAAGTACAACAAAGCCCAGAGGAGGACATATGAAAGCACAATGCTTCCCATATTTCCAGATATGTACGTGTATTTGCTTCTGACACGCTTATGTAGCTACATCGTGCATGTTTTGAGTACTGTGGATCTTAACCTGCCTTTGTTCTCAAATCAGACAGCAAATGTGCAAATGCTGACAAATAAAATGGGCGGAAAAGCCTAATTAATCCCTATTGATTAGTTGGTGATGTGTAATTCTTTAAATGATTGAGATGATTGCTAATTATTGACTGCGGCTGTTCATAATGTTCTGTTAATGTATTAGTGCATTCTGAAGGGCACTTCCTGTTCCAGGGTTCCAGCAGTCACCTAATTGGCTGACTACTTGTGTATTAGTTTTAGCAACAAACACTCAGCAACATAGGCACGTTCGCCAGCGTTAAACTCTCCCGTCAAATACAACCGATAGCATTCCAGAGTCAGAACGTTTGAAAGTTGTAGCTGCGCACTTCAGAAAATGAAGAATCGCGTTGAAGTTCGACAAAGAGGACGTGCGAGAGACTTAGCGAACGGGAATATTGCGATGGGAGACGGTAGGCAGAAGCCAGAACAAGTGCCCGGAGAACACTGTTCCGTAAACTCAACGTAACCGATAGTCTGGGAGTGGATAAATCCTTTCTGGACAACCTTGATATAGGGCCAGAGGAAGAGTTAAGAAAGAGAGAGTGTGTGTTAATGAAAGGAGACAGAGATGGGCTGGTCTGGTCTCTGGGGAATGGGCCGAGTTAGCTGGAGCAACATGTCTCTCATAACCCCCGGTCCTATGAAACTGTCGTCACGGGCGACTCATAAAAGCCTTGTTACCTCAGAATCCGCTCTCGTCTCCTCTTTATTGCCCAATCACATTTGCGGGAAAGTGAACGGGCAAATTTAAGCCGTGCCGAATGCAGCAGCTTAACGCTCACGCTGCAGCTCAGAGCCGCGGACGCAAACGCTCGCCCGTAAGGTCACGGATCACGTCTCCGGCATGTCCAGGTGGGAGTCGTTAACTTCGATCTCCTTGGTAGACACCCGGCATATGAGGCAGTACTTATGAGGAATTACCTCAACCTGGTCCATGTCGAAACGTAATATCTGTATCAAGACCAATTCCTCGGCTTCTATGAGCTTTTATAGCCGTTAACGATGGCGATTTTCCATATGGGAGCAGAGGGAAACGGCCTTGTGGCTCGTGGTTACCGACGGCGATCGTCTTCGACATCCGGAGGCTAATTGCTGTCTGTTGATTTTTCATTCAAACAGTTTTGGGGAGCCTTTTTTCTGTAGTAGAATAATACCTCCATCCCGAATGGCCTCGTCTTTCAACGGCCCACGTTCTACATTGAGAAGACTGTCCTTTTGGACAGCCGGGCCAGACGGGTCCAGACATCACCGACTGTATGGATATTGGATCTGTGTTCTGTTTTCTGGCTGCCTGGTTGGCAGTGTTGAGAGGATACTGCGTCTCACCGCAGGGAGGCGGGGGTGACAGGTCTGTTTCATCCCTGCTTCTGGTAGCCTGGTGGTCCGTGCATATTTGGCCGCTCCTGTCCGGGGCCCGGTTCTCCCGGCTCTCTCTGTTGTCGTGACGTCCTCTCAGACGTGGATTTCAGAAGAAGGGAGGGTGGGACAGAACCACAAGTCTCCCCCGACCCGTCGACCCCCCGACCCTAGCTGGATCATTGACGTTCCCTCAGGACTCCCCTGGTTCTGTCTTCTCAGGGTAAACTGCTGATCCGCCGCGTCCGGGAAACGATCACTGCCGTGACTGGATCAGGACTCCCGTTGACTCTTTTCCCGGGCTGTTCCCGGCTCTCTGTGTATATAAGCGCTGACTCCGACGCCTGTCTGCTCCGCCTTCCCACACGCTTGAATAATTGGCTGTCAGATGACAGCATTGGCTGTGACTTTCGCACAACATTGTCGGCTCGGCGTCAGGTCAGTGTCGTCCCGGTGACAGGCTGCCGTCACCTCTGGCTGCATGTGTGTGTTTACACCCCCCATCTCCCTGACAGACCAGACACCCCCCACCACTTGATTTGCCTCCCATCTTCTCCCCATCAGATACAATTTGGGTCTTTTTTGGGTGGCACCCTATTCACTTCAGTACACTAGACTCTGGTCAGTAGTAACGCATTTGAATGTGTTCTATTTGGAGGACAGACACAGACGGGTCGTTTGCTAACATCTAGCGGCAAACCTTTAGTCTACAGTGGGATTGTGGGAAGTAGCGGCGTGCAGAACGCAATTCCCTCCCGGGGGGTTGGCCGTTGAGCCCGAATGACACTAACAAATGACTGACAGGTCAGCGGGTCAGAACACATACACACACACATACAAAGATGCACTAACACACGCACGCACTCAAACATTCACAGACACACGCACAGGCACTCACACGCAAACAAACACGGACAAACGGCTGTCTCCGTACTGTGTCTTAAGTCTCTACGCTGGTTTCACCGCCATCGTGTTTCTAGTGGTGTTACAATAGAACGGAATGGCACTCAAATCCTTATTTGTGCGAATTAGTTGACACCCGAATCTGGTGGCATCGCGACACTGCTGTCGTGTCCTTCGGAAAAGGTTACCTCTGTCACGGCTTTGCTTATGGTCTTAACGAGGTTGATCATTAGTTTTCTCTCTGGCATCAGTAGCAACAATACCGAACTGTGAGCGAGAGCAGTTCGAATATTGACAGACTCGCAGACTATTTTTCAGTCCGAATTTCGAATGGCACGGCTTGAGAAGCCCAAAATGGAACCCAATTAATTAGCTAGCGCTCGCCGGCTTTTCTCTGGGCGTCGGAAACTATGGATGTTTTAATCTGAGGCAAGTCCATCGTCTCGACTGCCCCGACACTCTCTATACAGGAAATTGATCCGTGCCTGACTTCAATGAATGGGATCGTCTGAAGCGCCGGCCAAATAAAGCTGTGGCATTATGTGAATTAAACTCCAAGGGCCACTGTAAATGCAGCCAGCCAATGGAATTAAATATTGCACCCAGACAAATCCAATAATCAATGCGGTGACCTATCACCTTTCCGAAGCAAACACATTAATGATTGTCATGCCCTGAGACAACACAGCCGATGCGCGCGCGTTTTTTTCGTCGACCACGCATTCGCCTTTCGCGCTGAACCGCTCCATCGGCACGCTATTTGGTCTCATTAGTCCCCTGCCAATCGTATTCTGGGGCCGTTGGACTCATACAGTGACCAGGACAGGTACTTAATCAGCAGCCCAAACAGATGTGACGTCCAGTCTCGTCAATGGCTCAGTGTGTGTCAAAGTCTGCTTTATTAGGTTCCATTTGTTTTAATATCATTCAATCACCTAGAGCACTATGTCTGTGTGTGTGAGAGTATGTGTGTGTGTGAGAGAGTGTGTGAGTGAGTGGCACATTAAAGACAACCTGTCCCATTATTCCAAACTCAGCACAATTCGCAGCGTACTTATAATTAATGCACACTAACAAATGAAAGATATTTTTTGCGCTTGCCGGTTTCTCTTGCCAACATGAAACATTTCGGTTACAGTCGCGTCCGTTACGTTTAGTCGACACAAGACATGCAGCCGCTCTAAGAGCTGTGAGCTGCGGTCGAGCCCGGTGCGCCCTACAGGGAATAGAAATCCATTTGGGATGCAGCCATATTTGCAGGTATCTATGCTATTACTGGTAGGTCACATCGTTTAGACCCTGTAAAATAAGCACATCTATTCTATCACTATTCAGCAAGGTAGCATACTGCTAACTCAGCATATGTGGGGCTAATGTAAGACTTAAAACGAAGGTTCACTCGTGACCGCTCATTCACTGTGTGTGTGTGTGTGTGTGTGTTCGTTTCAAACTGCGACCTAGTCCTTTTATAGTGCACTACTTCTGACCATATAGTGAGTGATTTTTGAGTATAGTGACCTCTGGGCTTGGGTTAGGGTATCACTTGGGACGCAGCCGCACACATCACTACTACAGCTCCGAAAAAATCATAAGCTTTTATGTTCAAGGGCAGTAATCCAGCAAACTCTGTCTCTGGTTAAGGGGTGGGTAAAAGTTTGAAGAGCATCGTTGGCTGTCGTCAAATAATCTATTTATGTTTGTCACTATTCGTAGCAAAGTATTCTGTATATTTGTCACCATTTCTCGGTGCTTCAGATGTGTTCCTCTGCTTCTGGTTTGCTCTGTGTGTTGGTTGTCAGTCTTTTTTCTCTGCGATGACTCACCTGACAGCTACTTTACTCCGTTTTTATATTCGTTCTCGACACACGTTTCTCTTCGTATTCGACTCCATGGAATTACGCTCCACCTCGTGTGTGTGTACAGGGCTTACGAAGACATACAGGAAGAACATTTTCATTCGCTTATCGAGAAGCCGCAACAATGTTAGCGTGTGTTCAAATACACAGAGGCGTGTTTTTATAACCATTTTGGGATTACCTCAGAGACAGCGATGGCTCACATTCCGCCCTGCTTAATTAGCGTGTAAAACCTGAGTTCCCAGGGAATTCAAAGACCAACAGACTGCTGAGGTAAGAACACCAAAGAAGTTCGTATCAAAAGATGAATCCAGCTCCGGGAAAATAATGTACATTCGATTGAGTCTGGCTGCAGCTGAATTCAAACCGGGCCTGGTTCCTCCCCCCGGGTCATCTATTCACAGTCCCGGTTGGTTGCCGGTTCCTCCGGCTCTCGTTCGCTGACCTCAGGACAGTCCTAGACTCGTGTTGGGACGACGGAGTCGTTAAGGCAGATATCGATCCACCTTGGCACTGCACATCTGGACAACGAGAGAGTAACGGATCAAAACGCCAAGGCACCTGGCCGTGTGAGCCGGCGTAATGAGGCCCACTGGAGGACCCAGGATCCAGTTAGACCGCAGACCCGAGCGCTGCAATTCCCAAGTTCCTGGGTCCGCAGCCACATAGCGGGAAAGTCGCCTGCCTAATGAATCCCAGCGGAGCCTACCTGTATCCTTCTGTTCCTCGTTCATCCCTCCTCCCCTGTCTGTCACTCCATTCCTCCCTCCTCCCCTGTCTGTCACTCCATTCCTCCTCCCTCCTCCTCTGTCTGTCACTCCATTCCTCCTCCCTTTTCCCCTGTCTGTCACTCCATTCCTCCTCCCTCCTCCCCTGTCTGTCACTCCATTCCTCCTCCCTCCTCCCCTGTCTGTCACTCCATTCCTCCTTCCTCCTCCCCTGTCTGTCACTCCATTCCTCCTCCCTCCTCCCCTGTCTGTCACTCCATTCCTCCTCCCTCCTCCCCTGTCTGTCACTCTATTCCTCCTCCCTCCTCCCCTGTCTGTCACTCCATTCCTCCTCCCTCCTCCTCTGTCTGTCACTCCATTCCTCCTCCCTTTTCCCCTGTCTGTCACTCCATTCCTCCTCCCTCCTCCCCTGTCTGTCACTCCATTCCTCCTCCCTCCTCCCCTGTCTGTCACTCCATTCCTCCTTCCTCCTCCCCTGTCTGTCACTCCATTCTTCCTCCCTCCTCCCCTGTCTGTCACTCCATTCCTCCTCCCTCCTCCTCTGTCTGTCACTCCATTCCTCCTCCCTTTTCCCCTGTCTGTCACTCCATTCCTCCTCCCTCCTCCCCTGTCTGTCACTCCATTCCTCCTCCCTCCTCCCCTGTCTGTCACTCCATTCCTCCTTCCTCCTCCCCTGTCTGTCACTCCATTCCTCCTCCCTCCTCCCCTGTCTGTCACTCCATTCCTCCTTCCTCCTCCCCTGTCTGTCACTCCATTCTTCCTTCCTCCTCCCCTGTCTGTCACTCCATTCCTCCTCCACGCTCCACTCTTATTAGTATAATCGCACCATTAACTTGTGCATTGATACTTTGCACTGCAGGGCAAAGTTATTTCATAAATCTTTCATGAGTCAGTCTCGTTCTCGACTTGGCCGTGCAATATGTCGTGATAGCACGCCTTCTGTGGCTCAGTTCGCTCAGTTCACAGGATCCGTTTGCTCTCGGTACCATTTGGAGGTAACTCAGGGGCCCGCGCTCTCGGTTTGCATATCGATCTGGACCCAATTCCTTAACTAGTGGGTAACTAGCACTGACAAGGTGACCCCCCACCGCGTCAACCTCTGCAGCAATGCTGGCAGCACTCATACATCTTTTTTTCCAAAGACAACCTTTGGATATGACGCTGAGCAAGTGCACATTTTTTGTTCGACTATGGAGAGTGGAACCTGTTCTGTTAAACCGCTGTATGGTCTTATCCACTGTGCCGCAGCTCAGTTTCAGGGATCTCCTTATAGTCTAGGCCAACTTTATGTAGAGCAACAATTCTTTTTCTTTTTCCTCTTTGCCACGAGGTGCCATGTTGAACTTCCAGGGACCAGTATGAGTGTGAGAGCGATAACACCAAATTTAGCACACCTGCTCCCCATTCACACCTGAGACCATGTAACGCAAACGAGTCACATGACACCAGGGAGGGATAATGGCCAAGTGGGCCCAATTCGGCCATTTTCACTTAGGGGTGTGCTCACTTTTGTTGCCAGCGGTTCAGACATTAATGGCTGTGTGTTGAGTTATATTGAGGGGACAGAAAATTAACATTGTTATACAAGCTGTGCACTCACTACTTTACATTGTAGCAAAGTGCTATTTCTTTAGTGTGGTCAGATGAAAAGATATAATCAAACATTTAGAAAAGTGTTGCGGGGTCTACTAACTTTGGTGAGATACTGTATGACTTGATGTCCATTCTCTCCAACCCAACATGTTCTCAGAGGCTTGGTTACATGCTCACGATCTAGTTAAAGGTCATTATTGTCATGTTTTTTGTCCGGCCTGGACAATGGGGAGTGTTCCTAAATAATCTCTTGAAAACTGTTAGCACTATGTAAATTACACCAGACAGAGACATGGGACAGATGACACCCCCCTCAGACACTTCCCACACCTCCTCCGAACTATCCACGGCTCAATGGGGCTGATCCAACCTCCTTGCTTCTTGGGTGACCCAAGGAACCTAGGAGATCTTCAGTGAAGGGTCTTATTCTGCATCTAAAAAGGGTCAAGTAGTTGTGGCTCAAAATGCAAAGGTTCGACCGCGAGGCATAAAGACGTGGTTAGCCGAACATGCAAGCATTTCATGGGTATTCGTCACTTTTGCTCAGATCTACAATCACTCACCCTTTCACACTTGGACCAGAATGTAATTTACTAATGGGTGTTTCAGCAGAGATGATGGCTGATATTGTTGCATTTTAAAATATGTAATTCGTCGCATACGAGAGTAATTTGTCCGGCACTCGTGTCGTTCCATCAGGGCATTCATCTTAAGACAGCTTGGCGGGACCATAACACAGCCTAGTAATTGTCGGTATAATGCCCTAAGTAGCTATCAAGAACAGAGCTGGAACGGAGGGAAACAAATGTAATAGCATCCATTGCATTATTTAAAGTACGCCAACGGTGGAGCCGAGGCTTTGGGGTTATTTTAAATCGTCTTTCGAAAGGGCTTCAGAGGTTTCCCCAAATCAGCACGGACTCACAGACTCGTAGTTTTAAAGGCTTCGAGGAGGCTGAGCGGGATCTTCACGCATGGCGAGTCTTTACAAATGTGGTTAGGCAGGCATGTGGGGATGTATTGTCTAGGCTTCTACCTGAAGGTAGGGAGGAGCAGTTGGTGTGGAAGTAGAACGTCTATCTGTAGGTAGGGAGGAGAAGTTGGTGTTGAAGTAGAACATCTACCTGAAGGAAGGGAGGAGCAGTTGGTGTGGAAGTAGAAAGTCTATCTGAAGGTATGGAGGAGCAGTTGGTGTTGAAGTAGAACATCTACCTGAAGGAAGGGAGGAGCAGTTGGTGTGGAAGTAGAAAGTCTATCTGAAGGTATGGAGGAGCAGTTGGTGTTGAAGTAGAACATCTACCTGAAGGAAGGGAGGAGCAGTTGGTGTGGAAGTAGAACGTCTATATGAAGGTATGGAGGAGCAGTTGGTGTGGAAGTAGAACGTCTATCTGAAGGTAGGGAGGAGCAGTCGGTGTGGAAGTAGAACGTCTATCTGAAGGTAGGGAGGAGAAGTTGGTGTGGAAGTAGAACGTCTATCTGAAGGTAGGGAGGAGAAGTTGGTGTGGAAGTAGAACGTCTATCTGAAGGTAGGGAGGAGCAGTCGGTGTGGAAGTAGAACGTCTATCTGAAGGTAGGGAGGAGCAGTCGGTGTGGAAGTAGAACGTCTATCTGAAGCTAGGGAGGAGCAGTCGGTGTGGAAGTAGAACGTCTATCTGAAGGTAGGGAGGAGCAGTCGGTGTGGAAGTAGAACGTCTATCTGAAGGTAGGGAGGAGCAGTCGGTGTGGAAGTAGAACGTCTATCTGAAGGTAGGGAGGATCAGGTGGAACAGGAGAGAGAGAGGAGAGAGAGAGGGGAGAGAGAGAGAGGGGAGAGAGAGAGGGGAGAGAGAGAGGGGAGAGAGGGGAGAGAGAGAGAGGGAGGGAGAGAGAGGGAGAGAGAGGAGAGAGAGAGAGAGGGGAGAGAGAGAGAGGGGAGAGAGAGGGAGAGAGGGAGAGAGAGAGAGGGAGGGAGAGAGAGAGGGGAGAGAGAGAGGGGGAGAGAGAGAGGGGAGAGAGAGATGGGAGCTGATCTCTCTAGGGTTTTACCTCCGTCAGGAGTAGTCACATCCTCGCATCCCCGCGCTGTCTGCTGGGAGAAGACATCCCCCCCTTCCCCCTCCGAGAGTGTTCAGCTGTAAACACGCTCGACCTTGGCTGTCCCGACCTCAACGATACTCCCCAGAGCTAGTTTAACTTTGGTCTGCCTGTCGTGATGGTCAGATACGGCGTGAGCGTCTTCAAGGACGGGCCGGTTCTGGGCCGGTGGTTCTCTGGCGTGAATGCATGTCGTGTCGCTGCCGAACACGAACGCTTGCGTAATGTTTCGCCGTTGACAGCGTGTGCCGCCGAATGACGCCGGTTTAGCAGATTTAGTCATTTTCGTTCGGATTTAATTTGACCTAATTTTATTGCGTTGACGTGCGCAGCTAGAAAAGCACCAGGTTGTTTGTGCGGCGCAACTCAGTGGTTTTACATTCCAATTCAGGTAAACGGTCCATTCAATTTGTCTTAATCCATATACACTCTAGTACAAAATACAGATATTGGGATAAACCCTAACACGTAGGAATCTGAATGAAATGTAACAGCACTGTCATTTAATATTGACAGGATTAAACGAACCATTTACACAACGGATCTCTTTTGCCAGATTTCACCCAGCCTTTAATATCATTGATGTGTTTTATTTACGTAATTTAATTGCCCAGTGGGATACTATATTGTACATATTCTTTTGAAGAAACCGTCAGAATTAAATGTTCTCTGTATTGCCGTTCGAAATGAAGGTACAGCGCATTCTACTAGAAAGTGTTAGTATGTACATTAATATTGGTACAAAACGTTGTGAACTTTGTATGAACCAGATATATGTGATCTTGCTTTAGTGTTAGGTTTGGGGTTAATATGTCATTTTCAGTTAGTATTGGTTGAAATCTGTTTTTCTTGTAGGCCAATCCATTTTGATGTACCCATTTAGCAACTTGTGTTAGACTTGTGTGTGTCTCTGTGTGTTTTTATGTGTGTGTGTGTGATCATTCCCCTGAAAGCCTCTAATACACTTTAACAGCCTGCCAACAACATGTCGTCTGGGATTAGCTTGCGTGCCCCCTATGATCTAATAATAGATTATGCATATCTATTGTTCCGGAGGTCACAAGGTCACGGCGTCCGGTCAATTACTGAGATGATCTAAAACGCTATCTGGGCGTGAGTCCGTTCTATACCGACGCTACGTACATCGAGAGGATCGGCAAAGTACAGTAGTGCTGTTTCTCTTTCTCGTCACTGACAAACATCGCCCAGGACGTGGATTTCCGAGCTCGGGTTGTGCTCGTTAGGGGCAGAACACCAAACAGTTGTGATTGTCATATTGCAAATGTAAGATTCGTTTGTTGACGTCTCCGGGGAGAAAACAACATTCAAAGTGTGAAATATTAATGTCCCTCCGCCAATAAGTTGCCACCAGACGCAGTGTGTTTCGTGAGTCGGTTTTGGCAGAGAGTTCTTCGTGGTATTGAATCATGAAGCTCAGACGGTATTGATTATTCATCCGTCTCGGTGTGCGCAGGTCTCTTTGGAGGGGCGCTGTCATGTTTCGAGACGCAGTAAACATCAATAGAAACGCCTCTGTTCTGTACTTTTAACTGGATCTTCGTCTCCTTGCGGCCCGTTGTGTCATTTCGCAAATGGCACTTGGTCTTAAGGCAAAAGCGCTGTCTTGAGTTTTGGGGATGATTTGTTATTAAAATGTTTTTTTTGTTGCTGTCCTTTTTCTTGTTCTCATCAGATGAGAGGAGAAGTATGGAGACATGAAAGGGCAGGAGGCCGCGGAGAGTTAGAGAGCAAACGTGTTGTGTTCTGCTGCCCCTCTTGTCATAAACGTGTTCATTATGAAGTTAATTACTGCCAAGAACGACACAGGCCCACGCACAGTCAGTCTCCGTAATGAGGGCATGTGTATGCTTTTCTCCAAAACCGCGACGCTTTCTGCGAACGGACGGCTTTGGGAATGGCAGCAGTTCACCTCTCGCACCGCGGGTTCGTCTGCGCGATGGCAGCAATCGCCGAAAATAGTTCTGTATGTTGTTTATGGGCGAAAGGGAAAAAACTCAAGCAGCTACTACATTGCTTCCCTGTCCTCTGGGCGACTAGCGAGGCAGAAGGTAGAGGTTAAGACAGGCCAGAGTGGTCGCAGATTGCCCTAGCACAGAGACAGACACCCCTGCTCTGCTCCGAGCACCTGATTAGGAATCTGCGGAGTTGTTAGCTGTTCACATTTTCGTTCCAGGTGCGTGATTCGCTGTAATGACCCTGGAATAACCCTGGATAAATGAAGAGTACCGAGGCGGCAGGCATCTTCCTTCAATTGCGTTTTAATGGGGCGACATTTGCCACTGCTGTACGAGGCTGTCATGGCAACGGGGAGACTTGGACTCTCTCTCAGGTGTCCTCCCTTTTTAGTGCTCTGCTACAGAGCCACCAGGTCGCCGGTCGAAATTAGCTCGCAATTTAGCGAATAAAGTGCCATACGGTTCCAATGAAGGAGCCTGTGATTTTCTGGGGGACATTCCCCCTGAAGTAACGGTTCGGATTTGTTTGTGATGTCCTTGATGTCGTTCGCCTCTCTTCGTAATTTTGGCTGTTATTGATCCAATTGTTTAAATACGCGATTAACATTCCCAAGTCGTTGTTCGGGATGACGCCTTCCCGGTCGCCTCTGTCTTGGACAGGCTTCCAACAGACTGACGATTGCGTTCCTGGGACAGGCTCGGTAGCGCCGGAGCCATCGTAGGTCGGCTCTGTTCAGCTGAGACGGATAGGAAAGATAACACACACACTAGGCTCATATAAACAATGGGCCTTCTGGAATTTACGGTCCGTTTCGGAAAAAGGCACGTGCGCAGAGGTTGTTATGCCGACGATCACTCGTTCGATCACTCAGTTACTCGTATGTGTGTGTGTGTGTGTGTGTGTTTGTCTTGGCGGTTCTGAACAACCCAACCACAACAGCAGCCAACATGCGATCCGTCATTTTTCACAAAAGCTGCATTTGAACCGGCAGCCCGATTCACATTTCCACTAACGGCATTTCGACCGATTAAATCCGCTCTTTATAAGATCTGATGTTTGGTCACAATTGCAATTAGGCTACACACGTGTGATGGTTCACAGCCCAGGGGACGCCCCCCCTTTTCACAGTCACAAGATATGTGTAAAGCAACAGCGAGGACTCATGTCTAAACAGAGCCTCAGTCAGCGCCGATAAAGAGAGATGTGACTGCAGGAGACACACGTATATACGCGAGACGCGTCAGCGTACATATATGTCTGGGTAATGATTAATCTCTGTGGCTTTCGGTAGTGAGTAAGTGTAACCATTAATAGGCCTGAGCGCTTATCTCTGTCTGTTCTTCCGCACGCGTGGTTTGCGATCGCCCCGCGTTAACGCAGCGTCTCCCCGGGGTATAGTGTCCCTGTCGCGGCCTTGTTAGAGCTTCGGCATTGTGTGTTTGTTTCCGTCTGTTTCCATCTGTTTCCGTATACATTCCGCCCATCGGATGATCCATTAAACGTCTCTGTCTGGTGTTTCCTTATCTACCGATCTGGTCTAATCTTAGTCTGCTCTATTGGATTCCTACAGCTTTTGTGTAACACGAGGGCTGGCTCGGTGCCCGTGTGAAATAATGAGAGGCGGGACGTGAATAGTTCTGACCGTGACTGATTCCGCTTGTTACGTTCTCGCTATGTGGTTCATTCGAGCGCAGAGATAGCCGTGAGAGAAATGTGGCGTCATTAGGGATGCGGATGCGCTAAACTCACCCCGACTCTCTCTCTCTTGTCTCCTACCTCAGGTGTCACTCCATGATAGCCTGAGTCCCTAATCATCGAGCGGAGCTGGTGTGTGTCGGCCGGGGGAAACGGAGGAGAAAGGAGTGCCAACACCTGGACCATGGCGCCGTGCCACAGGCGGGCCGAATCTCCCCTCGCCAGGGCGGTGGCGTTCATCCTGCTGCTGGGCGGCCTGGCGCTGCCGTCGCCGATCCACGCTGACAGTCAGTAACACAATACTATCTACTTCCGTCGAGATACGCCAGTCTCATTCTGTTTCAATGAATTCGTCCGAGGGAAACGTGCACATCTCCATTTCCTGGAAACCGACCAGCTGTGATTACAATTCCGCTGTAACTAGCCAATGGAAATCGTCCCGGTTTGGAAAGCTGGGTGAAATTAGATCATTTCTGTCAGCTCCTGGCAGGCTGGCATGTCCGTCCCACACAGACAGGCGGTAATACCATAATAATACCTTCTCAGAGAACATTCAGTCGGTTATTCTATGGCTCGGGGAGGTATTTTCAATAGAATATGTGGCCTGGTTTCTTAGACCCAGATAAACCCGGTCCCGGAATGAAAATCACGGCGTAGAGGTGTGCTGTGAATTATTTAGTATCGCCACGGATACATCACTGAGACATGTGCAGCGTTGCGCGGCCAGAGACTAACCGTCTGTCATTACCGTTTTTAACCAGCCAAAGTAAACGATGATTACCTCAACAAGCGGCGAGTCGAAGTCGAAATGACGTCTCCGGAGCTTTGTGGAACCGACGGTAAACGGTTGACGGTCGCATTACTTTAACCCGTTTAGCTTTCTGGCGTAGCTCCAATATTATTCTGTGGTAATACTGATCTGCTGAGGTGGGTGTTTCTCATTGTCCAACATGATAGGCACTAGGGCTTTATTATCACATGGGCTACATTAACTACCAGGCCTACAATAATATTACAACACCACAGTACATTTTTTGGCCTTTTTGTCGGCTGTTGTTTCTGTCCCCTCCCAACCTTAACAGATCTGAATGGCTAATGGTCCATCCTGTTGAGATTTCAGCTCTGCCAGTCTCAGTTTCTCTTCTAATCTCTCTGTCCTGTTTACTTATATTAGCGTAATGGAATATTGTCTCGTGGAATCTTTCGCCTCGCCACTTGTCGTAACAGTCACAAGAGCTGTCGTTCGAGTTTCGACAGAGCGGAGAACGCCGTAGAGTCCGTAGAGCATTTCAGAACCCTTTCAGGCGGCCTTTTGTTTTCCCCCGAAACGTTTTATGCGTTCTGAAGAGCGTTCGTTCTGAGCCTCCTCAGGAATGGATGGCTTCCTGTGAATCCGCGAGAGCTTGTCTCTTAGTTTGCCATCCGAACCCCTCTCAGTTTAACCGACCTCACCCTTCTAATAGCACAAAGGGCCCATAATGGCAGAGACCCACAGAGACGATGCCCGGGACGGTGCTGAGAACGCTCGGATACGGCATGCAGGAGAATCCAAACGGCTGTTGTGGGTCACCTATTGGGCCGACTGACACACTCTGTAGCCTTATAACCTTCCACATTACGCTGGCACAGCATGTCAAAGTAGAGTACTGCAGAGATGCACGAGACCCCAGGCAGGAACACTGGCCTGCACCTGCTCTTCTCTGCTGAAGCCCTGGATGATAGCATTACGCTAATCGCTAAACGCATTAAGCAATAACATGTCACATCTGTTATGGCTTGATTGACGGGTGAAGGTCGGGTCTGAGCTGAGGTAGCCCGAGAACAAAGGGGTGCCTCGTGAAGGAGATGACCTAATGAACCTTGTTTTATGGGGGTTTCTCATGGGAGTCCCATACGCTGGCACGTGCAGCCACACACACACACACACACACATACACACACATACATTCACCACTGTGATCTCATTATGCCGCAGCCTCAGAGGGGAACAGCACTCTCTCTAATGAACATGACATGCTCCACGTCAAATTGAGGGGGACTTCTAATGGAAGGAATTAATAAGACAGAAAATGTAATTTTCCCGGCCTCTCTGTGTGTGTCAGTGTGTGTCAGTGTGTGTCTGTGTGTGTCTGTGTGTTAGGAAAGTTAAGATTGAGTTAAATCCTCTCACTGCCATATTACAGTAATGTGCTTGGTGTGGCCGACACATAGAATAGATGAAAGGGAGGAGAGCTGGGCCTGCAGGATGAAGCGAAACCTTATAAAGAGCTTGGCCCGCCAGAAGGAATGAGACTGGTTCTGTGGTGAAACCCTCAGGTTTACCCTTTGTGTTAGATTTACCACCATACACCCATCGGAACCTTAAACCTTCTTACGTTGGTGCTTATAATCGTAACGTCAAGAATTGAAGTAACGCCTCACGCTGAGCTCAGGCTGTGTTTAGTAGACGATCACGCCTAGCGCCTAGCGCTTAACCTTTAGCATTTAGCATTTGGCCTTGCTCAAGCACTCAACCCTATTTTTCTCCGCTGTGTCAGTCATAAAATGGAAGACAAAACACTAGTAAAAGTCAACAGGGAAGTCAATGTGGGAGTGGGACTTATTTCTCTCATGTCTGCAACACTACGTGTAGCCTACATCCCTAATGCAAATTTAGCATTTGCTGAATATAGAACAACACAGATTCGCTCAGATTATTTTGAAATGGTTTCAGTCAATCTGACGCCAGCACGTGTATCGCGCGATCATCAGCAGAAGAGCTCTAGTGCTGGAGGTGTTCTCATTTGACTGATCTATTATGTAAGACATACGGCGAAAGTTCGATATCGTAAAATCTAGATTCCGTAGAATCTCTTCACAACACACCTGCCAGGACTACCACCTTCTTCCCATAAAATCCACACATTCCATGAGTCCAATGAAGCAGTAGACACAATAGCTCACATTTACTGACTCGTTAACGTGATTCACAAAGAAAGTGACGAAAAGATTGTAACAATGAATATTGTCTATTTTATCCGGCGATTTAAACATGAAACTTCTTCTTTTATGTGGGTCCGTTTTCCTTGATCACTTAAGATAAAACCCTGTTTTTCGGAGCCTTTATGAACGTGACCCGGCATTTCCTGACCGGATCTGTGCCAGAGGGAGCATTCTAAATAACACGGTGTCCTTTTATGAGACACGACCTTTGACCGGCGCCCAGAAGGCACGACACTAAACGGGGAATGTTGTGCTGTTTGCGAGGTAAAGCAAAGGCTATCGAACTGAAATGAGGACAATGTACCTGATCAACAAGCCTCTTATCATATGCAGAGGTGCTTTATGGCCCCAATAAAGACATTTCTGTGTAATTCAGCCTGGTAAAAAAAACTGAGAGTGATGCTGTTGTGTACTGTCACGTAATCCGAGAGGGTGTTTTGCGGAGGGAGCCAGAATCTGAGCTTTAATCGCGTTTGTTCGTTATTTAAAATCACAGAGTGGGAACCTAGCGTTCACTACTAGTGACCTATTTCACTCGCGACAACGACCAAGCCTAGGAATATGTGTTTTATGAATAAATGTACTCTATTTTTTTTCAACCAAAAATGTCGGGGGCACGTGAAGAAACTTGGGCTTGAGTTTAATATGTGTGAAGCCTCATCTCTCATCTCATCTCATCTCATCTTCAACCGCTTATCCGGGGTCGGGTCGCGGGGGTAGCAGCTCTAGCAGGGGACCCCAAACTTCCCTTTCCCGGGCAACATTAACCAGCTCTGACTGGGGAATCCCGAGGCGATCCCAGGCCAGTGTGGAGATATAATCTCTCCACCTAGTCCTGGGTCTTCCCCGAGGTCTCCTCCCAGCTGGACGTGCCTGGAACACCTCTCTGGGGAGGCGCCCAGGTGGCATTCGTACTAAATGCCTGAACCACCTCAACTGGCTCCTTTCTACGCAAAGGAGCAGCAGCTCTACTCCGATTATCTCTCGGATGACTGAGCTTCTCACCCTATCCCTAAGGGAGAGGCCAGCCACCTTTCTGAGAAAACCCATTTCGGCCGCTTGTACCCGCGATCTCGTTCTTTCGGTCATGACCCAGCTTTCATGACCATAGGTGAGAGTAGGAACAAAGATTGACCGGTAGATCGAGAGCTTTGCCTTCCGGCTCAGCTCTCTTTTTGTCACAACGGTGCGGTGAAGCGAATGCAACACCGCCCCCGCTGCTCCGATCCTCCGACCAATATCCCGCTCCATTGTTCCCTCACTCGCGAACAAGACCCCGAGGTACTTGAACTCCTTCACTTGGATTAAGGACTCATTCCCTACCCGGAGTAGGCACTCCACCGGTTTCCTGCTGAGAGTCATGGCCTCAGATTTAGAGGTGCTAACCCTCATCCCAGCCGCTTCACACTCGGCTGCGAACCGATCCAGTGAGTGCTGAAGGTCACCGACCGATGAGGCCATCAGGACCACATCATCCGCAAAAAGCAGTGATGTGACCATCAGCCCACCGAACGGAAACCCCTCCCCCCATGACTATGCCTTGATATCCTGTCCATGAATATTGCAAACAGGATTGGTGACAAAGCGCAGCCCTGGCGGAGGCCAACCCCCACCGGGAACGAATCCGACTTACTGCCGAGAACACGGACACAGTTCATGCTTTGAGCGTACAGAGATTGGATGGCCCTGAGAAGAGACCCCTTCACCCCATACTCCCGCAGCACCTCCCACAAAATATCCCGGGGTACCCGGTCATACACCTTCTCCAGATCCATAAAACACATGTAGACTGGATGGGCATACTCCCAGGCCCCCTCCAGGATCCTTGCGAGAGTAAAGAGCTGGTCCGTGGTTCCCCGGCCAGGACGTAAACCGCATTGTTCCTCTTCAATCTGAGGTTTGACTATTGGCCGAAGCCTCCTTTCCAGCACTTTGGAGTACACTTTACCAGGGAGGCTGAGGAGTGTGATACCTCTGTAATTGGCACACACTCTCTGGTCCCCCTTTTTGAAGAGAGGAACCACCACCCCGGTCTGCCACTCCTCTGGCACTGTCCCAGACTTCCATGCAATGTTGAATGTTGTGTGAAGCCTCTCCTCCTCTAATGACGTCCCCTGTGCTCCTCTATTCAATCTTCCTTGCCTGTCGTTCTTCGCTCTTCTATTCTTTCTTCCTCTCCTGTCTCCTCTCTCCATTCTTTTATTCTCCCTTTCTCTCCTGTCTTCTCTCCATTCTTCTATTCTTCCTCTCCTGTCTTCTCTCTCTTCTTCTAGTCTTTTTTCCTCCTGTCTTCTCTCTCTTCGTCTATTCTTCCTTCCTCCTGTCTTCTCTCCATTCTTTTATTCTCCCTTCCTCTCCTGTCTTCTCTTCGTTCTTCTATTCTTTCTTCCTCTCCTGTCTCCTCTCTCCATTCTTTTATTCTCCCTTTCTCTCCTGTCTTCTCTTTGTTCTTCTAATCTTCCTCTCCTGTCTTCTCTCTGTTCTTCTAATCTTCTATCCCTTCCTCCTGTCTTCTCTGTCAGGGCTGTTTATTAGAACCTGGGGTGTCTAGAGCCTACTGTGTTGGTGTGTCCCCCCCAATGCCATATAGTGTTCCTTATGTTGCCTGCTGTTCTCTGTGATAGAGTTCCAGAGGGAATATATTCGTTTTGGTTTGTCAACGCGTGTATTTGAGGTGCAGTAACATATAGAGAATATAGAAAAGGTTCTCCGTTTAAATGAATGCTCCAGGACTTTATGATGACAGGTCCTTAATTGGTGTGCTACTTTTGGTCAGAAATACAACGAGTGGAATAAAAAGATGTAGCAGGCTTGTTGTTCACCAACAATGTCCTTGTCCTATTTTAGCAGATATTTCACCACAGATCCTTTATGTGAGGACGACACTTTCGGATGTTCTGTTCTCAGCGAAGCTGCTGAACCCCCTAAACACGCCGTGAAAGAGTCGAAGTCCCCAGGGTGGGAATATTTGTGGATGTGTGCGTGTCGCCGTTCCCGTTCCATAGACCTCTTCTTCTGGGCCACAGCTACCTCTCTGTCCGCTGGTTCCTAACTTTAATAGTGTGACGTTCTCTCAGCCGGTGCAATCCGTCAGCGTTTAGCGAATATAACGATATGGCCGACCTTCATTTGGAACTAGCCTGAATGCGACGGCAGCACCAGCGGCGGGTCATGTTTGTTCGGATAAATAATAGCGGCCCGACCGTCTCTCTGTTTGAGACCCCTCCTCCCATGGGTCACGTTTGTGTGATGATCTGCAAAATAGAATCCACCCCCACCCCCTTATCTCGCTCCCTGTCTCCCTTTCGGTTCCCCTTTCAAGTCGCTGTGGTACTTATCCAGGCTTCTGTGGTGCCAGACAGTCGAGGGGGTCTCAAACAGAGAGACGGTCGGGCCGCTATTATTTATCCGAACAAACATGACCCGCCGCTGGTGCTGCCGTCGCATTCAGGCTAGTTCCAAATGAAGGTCGGCCATATCGTTATATTCGCTAAACGCTGACGGATTGCACCGGCTGAGAGAACGTCACACTATTAAAGTTAGGAACCAGCGGACAGAGAGGTAGCTGTTATACACTCCGTTGCTCCGGCGCGTGGGCGGGATTTGTGAGAGACACAACGACGGCTCTGTTCGCCCATCAGGAACACCTGATCCCAGCTACATAAATCTCAATAAACTCTGTCTAATAAATTATTAGATCTGTCCTCTCTCTCTCTCTCTCTCTCTGTCTCTTTCTCTCTCCCTCCCACACCCCTTTAGCTCGTATTTTCCATTTTGTAATTTCCTTTACCTCCTCTCCCTCCCTCCCACACATCTCCTTCCACCTTTCTGTTCTCTGCTCAAGCCTAACGGAGCATGTCGGGGTAAAGATGTGTCCCCCGTTGCTGTGGGGAGGAGCAGACTCTTGTTGTCAGGGATCAAGCTGAAGACGGAAAAACCTTCCGCCGACCGGCTTTGAAGCTCTGGAGGAGACGCGAGCATAAAGGATTTCAGTCGCAGAGGAGTGCAGCGGTGGGTGGAGGAGCAGGTGGAGGAGGAGGAGGTGGAGGAGGCGGAAGCGTGAGGACTGTGGTCAAAACAAGGCAAATAGAGGCCCATGATCAGAAACCAACAGTCACGTGCTCCGGTGGCACGGTTGTGTTTGCTAATGGATCTTTAGAAAACACTTTTGCGATTACGTTAGCACAGCCGAAGAGCTGTTGTGCTGATTAAAGAAGCAATAAAAGTGCCCTTCTCTTCTCTAGACTAGTCGAGTATCTGGAGCATCAGCGCTTGTGGGTTCAATTACTGGATCGAACTAGCCGGAAACGACAAATGTTCTTCTGAAACTCGTCAGTTGTTCCTTGTTTTGAGAAATGAAGGATATCCATGCCAGAAATTGTCAAGAAACTGAAGATCGTGTTTAATGCTGTGTACTACTCCCATTACAGAGAAGAGCAAACTGAGTGGGAGGTCCCGGTGCACAGCTGAGTAAAAGGACAAGTACATTACAGTCTCTAGTTTGAGAATCAGGCGCCTCGCATGTTCTCCACTGACAGCTTCAAGAATTAGTACCCACAAAACACCAGTCGCAACGCCAACTGTAGTACTGTTGTTCTGTAGTAAGACAAAAATTGTCTTCGGGATGCAGCGAAAAACATCTCAAACTGGCACCTCGAAAATGTTCCCGTTACCTGCAACGCCATGACAGTTACCAAATAACCAACGTTGTCAGTGAGACTCTCATGTGTTGGTTCTTATTGAGTATCCCCGCCGCAGCGGGACTTCCTCCTCCTTGTGAATTGTAACTTGTATGTACGTATCATTCAAATGTCATTTAAATAGAATTGTCATCACAACAATTGCCGTCGTCTAAAAAGGCCCTATGTTGGGAGTATTGCGTGTGTCTGTCCACATTCTCTTGTTTTTGTTTTGGTTCTTTGTTTTTATTGCATATTTGCATATCAAAGATCAATTATAAATGGGATTCATTTCAGATTTCCAAATTCATTTGAGCATGCTTGAAAGCTTTATCAGATGTTAACAGATCAGATTTTTTTTTCTGATTGTTCTTGCGTGTGTTTGTTTGTTGGTGTGTTTGTAATTGTGTTTGGGTGCTTGTGCCTCTGTCGTTGCCAGTATATTGTTCAGTGTCAATGCCTGAGTCACTTTTTCATCTCCGAAACCTACGTGCCAGCATATAAGCACATTTTATAAGGAATTACAAATGCACACAACGATGACAGAGCCTTTAAGAGCCTGCTGTGCAATTATGCCATGATACTGCTGACTAGATAAACTTCTACCATGATACTGCAGGTCTCTGCTGACTATATAAACTTCTACCATGATACTGCAGGTCTCTGCTGACTATATTAACTTCTACCATGATACTGCAGGTCTCTGCTGACTATATTCACTTCTACCATGATACTGCAGGTCTCTGCTGACTATATACACTTCTACCATGATACTGCAGGTCTCTGCTGACTATATAAACTTCTACCATGATACTGCAGGTCTCTGCTGACTATATTCACTTCTACCATGATACTGCAGGTCTCTGCTGACTATATAAACTTCTACCATAATACTGCAGGTCTCTGCTGACTATATTCACTTCTACCATGATACTGCAGGTCTCTGCTGACTATATAAATGTGCTTCCATGATACTGTAGGTCTGTGCTCCCTTCTAGTCATTACTTCCTACCTTGACAGCGTCAGTAAGCTCACCCACCCCACACCCAGACAGTTCTGCGGCCTCCTTCAGACAGCTTCTCCCCTCTCTCCACTCCTACACTCCACTCCTCCACTCCACGGTCAGATATCCACCCTCTCTGCTGCGGCAGAAACCCGAGGCGAGTTCCTCAGCTCCTGAGGTACATGCCTGACAATATCTGCTGTCAGCCACTTCAGTGAGTAACACTGGGGGGAATTTGAAGATGTTTAAGTATTAGAAGGCAGACGGGGAGAGATGGGTTGTGCTGTGAAACTAAATGAGCCAGTTTGGTTCTTTTCTCGATCCTTCTTTCGCTAAAGATTGTGCTTTCTCTCCCCGTCTCCCAATACAATTTATTCCGCTCATATTCGCGTGTGACGTACGCAGACATTACAGATTCTACCCGCGTGCCGATCCATTTGCACCAGCACCCACCTCGATGCCATAATCCTACCGTGGCGTGGACACTTCCATGTTGATTACTGTGTTCACGTGTGCTCGTGCTGGCAACTGTGAATTACAAAAGTACCTTTCGCACAGCAGGTTTTCTTCGAAAAGCAACACGCCAAACCAGACAGTTCAATATGTTACGTTGGCGTTAACATTTTTGTATTATTCCCAATCAGTACACACTAATTAGTGTGCAAGCAGGCGAATCCCCAACCCAGGAAAATAATACTACTTTTGCGAATCTGCTGCAACAGATGTGCGCCGGCTAATATTTTGAATAACTCCGTTTCATTGTGCATCTGTCATTCCGCTGTGGTTTGACAATTTAATCAAGCCTAGTCGTGACATATCTTAGTCGCCTGTCAAAATGTCAAAATCTGCAAAACAAAATTAACGAAATTAACGGAATGAGTTAGTTACTGAATTAGGGGCTGAGAAATGGGTCGAGCGACACTTTGCATTTTAAGTTCCATCAACCGCGTGTCACTGTTGAGCATTATTGGAGTGATTCGGCATTTATCTTAGCATGAGCTAACGTTTACACTGAATTAGCATTGCAATTCAACGCCTAGTTTTTGGGCTTTTATAACGTCCGTTTGCATCCATCTCTACAGTTCATGCGTTTTGGTTCGTGCCCTGTTATTGAACCGTTGTGATGTTATAGGTGACACTTCCATTTTTCAACCCGGGGAGCTTGTATAATGCTGGCATTGTTCTGTATATATTTGAATTGATGTTGGGTCTTTTCTCCCCACCAGCGGCAAACAATATTGCCCTCTGAACAACTGAATAGATTCCTTTTTTATTGCTTGGCCTGTCTGGTTATTGAATGAGTTGGTTAAAAGAAGTACTCTTGTTCTGTTTCGCCTGTGTCAAATGGAGCCCTATAGCGTATTTGGTTCACTACTAGTTAGGGTTCTGTTTCTATGTCGTGAACTAGGTAGGGAGCGGGGCGCCAGGAGTGACTCAGCCACAGTGAGAAGTGGGAAGGTTGAAGCGAAGGCGAGAGAATATTTTTTTTCATCTTCCATTTAGCGTAATGTATTGAACGGATTGAATGGATGTTACCTGTGGTGCCCTGGAGGGTGCGGGCGTGGCGGAGAGAGAGAGTCGGAGAGAGAGAGGTGGACAGAGAGAAAGAGAGAGAGAGAGAGAGAGAGGAAAAAGAGGGGGGAGAGAGAGGCGGGGAGAGAGAATAGAGATGAGAGGCGGATAGAGACAGTGGCAGAGAGAGAGGCAGAGAGAGAGAGAGAGATTGAGAGAGAGAGAGGGAGAGAGAAGGAGAGAGAGAGAGGAGGAAAGAGAGAGAGGCAGAAAAATAGAGAGGCGGAGATAGAGGCGGAGAGAGAGAGAGGCGAGGAGAGAGAGACAGAAAAAGAGAGGCAGAGAGGCAGAGAGAGAGCGAGGCAATGTGAGACAACGAGGTGAAGAGAGAGCGCGAAAAGCGACGCTCCGATTGTTTACCTGACATTGTGACTGATCAGGCGGTGATATGCACGGCTGCTTCTCCTTCGTACTCAGGCTCTCTGCTCCGAGTTCTAATGAGACTTTCTCCACAGAGGAGCTACTTTCTTTGAGAACTTTCGTCATTTATCAGTGTGAATTGCCTTTGAAACACGGCTCCCTTTCGCCTTACACAATATTTGACTATCTGGCTGTCGGTCTAGGGACCATTAAATTTGTTTTTTTTCCACCCGGCCTAAATGAGAAATTGGCCCGCAGGACAAGTGGGTGGTGTGGAATGACAATAAGGTGGTTTGAAAGGACAGGTTATAAATTAAAAGGTTTTAGGGTTTGATGTGTCACGGACCGCTGCGGGTAATGACGAATGACCAGAGCTACTGATGGTACATCACTTAACTTAACCAGTTAAGATTGGATCCCTTAACTTAACCCAATCTCCCATTTCCTGATTAACTTAACCCAATCTCCCATTTCCTGATTAACTTAACCCAATCTCCCATTTCCTTATTAACTTAAACCAATCTCCCATTTCCTGATTAACTTAACCCAATCTCCCATTTCCTGATTAACTTAACCCAATCTCCCAGACCCTTTGGGTCTCTCATTGTCTCTCTATATTTCTCTCTTCTGTTGATCTCAATCTTTCTATCTTTCTTTCTCTTTTTTCCGAAATGTAACTGATTACCTAATTCCGCGGTATCTAGTCCAAGTGTGTCCGTGAATTAAAAGGTCGAGACGAGGGACTGCAGAAAACACGCTGCGCCAAGCGTCTGTAGCTAGTTGTCGAGGTGCTGAGATCACCAGGAAGTTAGCCAAACTCTTCCTTCTGAGTAAAGCTCTCCCATTGGCTGTGGACCTCAGTCAGCTTGAATGCATCCAACCATCCGCGAGGAGTTTCTAGATCGCGGTCTGTCACCGTAACAACAACTGGAGTGCTCAGAGACACATGCGCGAACCCAATCCGTGGTGACATATCCATGTCCTTGATTGGTCCATCTGGAATTGTTCCGTACACATGCAAACGCTTGCTCGCGCGCACACACACACACACACAGACACACACACGATCAATCGAACAGTAACATGCCACCCAGTCTTAAATCAATACTCTATTCTAGTGTCAAACCGAAGCCATCCTCTCGTGTTTCTGGTCAATACAAACACAACACGGACGGGTCAATGTGTGTTTGACCAGACAATCCATTTTTTCAAACCTGTAAGCATAAACACGCCCGTTCTGACAGTTTCCTCTCAGGCTATTAGGCGTCGCATACCTGTCTTCGACTTTTAAGTTGCACTTAACAGTGATACTGTGTGCTCAGCGTTTTGCCGTGTCAAGGGTTAAAAGCTGAATATCCAGGGTGAGAGGAAATGGTTCTCCTGTTGATGACTCGGGTGAAAGCAAAGTGAAGCGCTTTCCTGACCGCGACCCAAATGTCCACACCGTGCACTACTCTGAACGGGTTGAACGCAGTGCACTATTTATAAAACAGGGTGCCATTGCGGACCGAGACAAAACACCCGACTTAGACAGCCCAACGCCTAATAGTGCTCAGAACAATAAGTCCAGGAGAACAGAACGAGTCATTCAGCAGATGCGGCCATCTTGCCATCGTGTTCCTACTGGGTGGTTGTATTCTGACTTCCCAATTACCACTAGAAATCTGGCCTCGAGGTGAGTTGGAGGCCAGTTAATAGTGGGAGCCCTAGTTCTTTCTGTTCTTTCTCACTGTTTGATTGTATTTTGTTTTAACTGGATCTTAGAGATAATCTCGATGACCTGCTGCTTCGAATCCGACCGTTATGACTTTTTCTGAGAAACGACATATACATTAACCAAAGGACATTATCAGATTATTGGCCCATGTTCATTTAGGCAATCTATAAAAAACAAGGATTTCTGGGAATGGTAGTGCTCTGCTTACCAACCCAGTTTTGCCAGATAACCCTTGTGGTGAACATCTTGACGAGAGAGAAGGCTCCACAGTGAATAGGAATTTGCTCCCGTTACCAACGATAATGTTTCTATAATATCTATTCATGGCCTTGTGGAGACTGGAGAGTCGGCGTGAATTGCAGTGGAATTGGAAACCCTGGCGATAATGTGTTCGCGTCCCAAAGTGCATCGCTTTCCCATCGCAGTGCACTCATTTCAATGTGGCCCCCGAGGCTGTGGTCGAAAGCAGTGCACTATGCAGGTAACGGACTGCCATTTGGGACCAAGCTAATGTGTGCACAGTCCTGGCATTCTTCAAGTCTGTTTGAAGAGGACCATTACTTTAATGCACTTCACAACAGGGAATAAAGGAAAGGTAATTTCACACGGACTTTATCTCCCGCCGCTCTTGAATTATTTATTTTCGGCCCCGAAAGAGAAAGAAAGAAATGATCACTGTCGAAGTTGCAACGGGACGGTCCGGAATGTGTCGTAATACGACGCACTGATGGAGCTCAGTCCAACTATTTGCCCTCCGTATGTCCTTGAGTGCAGCCAAACACTGAGTCATGCTCTGCCCTGAAGAAATAACCCGTCTCCTCCGGGCGGAATAACAACTGATAAACTTGCCGGTTGGAGTCGCAAAGGTGAACCTGCTCCGTCACCGCGCTCTCGAGTGAAGCGTTGCACCCTTTCTGCCATGCGAGACGTTTGCGCGAGAACCGCGAGGCGCGGTAACGATTCCGACCTCTCCTAAAGTACGGCCGCTCGCGTCACGTCAATTTGACCACACCGGCGTCCGTTTGCTCTTTTGACTTCTCCGAAGTCGTGCTGTCGCCGTGGAGACAATTCATACCTGGAGACCAATTCATGACTCAATGACAGTGGTTGAGAATAGCTGGTTTTCTGTTGCATGTATTTGCCGGTCCCGTCGTGCCCTTATGTCGTGTCGGAGAATGGTCAGCGTGGATACATTTGCAGAGTTGCAGAGACAGCACGCTGGAGGCTACTGTTACCAGGACAGTACCCGTCTGCAGAGCTGCAGCCATTCCCCTGTAGGCCAATGTCCTGTCTCTATTCCACCCTAATGCCTGGGCCAAGTTGTTTAGAGTTTGCATTGGCTCCCAGCTCCTGCCTCCTGGCTCCCAGCTCCTGGCCCCTGGCTCCCAGCTCTTGGCCCCTGGCCCCCGACTCCCAGCTCCTGGCCCCCGGCTCCCAGCTCCTGGCCCCTGGCTCCCAGCTCCGGGCCCCGGCTCCCAGCTCCGGGCCCCCGGCTCCCAGCTCCTGGCCCCCGGCTCCCAGCTCCTGGCCCCCGGCTCCCAGCTCCTGGCCCCCGGCTCCCAGCTCCTGGCCCCTGGCTCCCAGCTCCTGGCCCCTGGCTCCCAGCTCCGGGCCCCTGGCTCCCAGCTCCTGGCCCCTGGCTCCCAGCTCCGGGCCCCTGGCTCCCAGCTCCTGGCTCCCAGCTCCTGGCTCCCAGCTCCTGGCTCCCAGCTCCTGGCCCCTGGCTGTGGCCATTATCTGAGGAACAATGTTCTACTCTCTACCCAACTGTTCAATATGACAACATTTTGGGAGGGAATGGAATAAATGAAACACGCAATTACTATCACCAATGAATTAGTGACGTCAATTCTCAAAAAAAAAAGACAAGTTGCTGTGACGTGACATGCCAGAGCTGTGCATCGGGGCTTTATATGTAAACTGAATCTCTAGAGATTGAGGCGTTATTTATTTCTCTTCTATTGTTCACCCCAAAGCGATTGGAAGTTACAACTCACTAATCACGCCCAAATAAGAGTATCGACTTTTGCACTTCCCAAATAACTGAATGAACCGGCGGTAGAGAACGAAACGAGCGTCTGATGGAAACGACCACGTTGGCGCAACGTGTCGTCCACTTCCCGTCACCTCCATCCCCCCTGGACGCAAACATATTACCAATGTTAATAAGTGTGTGCGCGTAAGTGGCCGGATCAATTATTAATAGGAACAGATTGGGTTGGACTCCAGTACGCGTATTGATTTCTTGCTTCAAATTGCCCGGTAACAAGTGGCTGCCTCCTCGGTTCCTATCTGTCCTCTGCTGCCCTTCTGCGTCCACTCTCTCAAATTCAATATTTCCGAGTCCCGAAGGGTCCCCTAACGGTCGTGCACTCAAAAGGGACTAGGGCGCATTAGAGTTAGTCAAGTTAGGGCACTGGTCACGACACTTGTCCGTGTGGAAATGCAGTGTAATGGCGTTGAGGTTGAGTCGTCTCCAGGTTTTGACGGGCCATAACATAACCACAATGCTTTAAACCTCACGTAACAACTCCCAAAGCTTTCCAAAAAGAATGAAATAAGTATCTTACTCTGTGGCAGATTTACTACAGTAGTCTACCGTAGTCAGTAGTCTTTATTATATATACTGTATATTTGGAGGTTCTATTTGCCATTGATTACCAAACATCTCCAAAGCCCTTCCCTTTCTTCAACATCGATTGGCTTGCTCTTTCTATTTGGCAATGAGATGAATTTGACGGCCGGGCACCGAGATATGAGAGTCAATGATTTTTTGTATTTGACCTTTTATTTAACAATGTCTCATTTTCAACGGCAACCTGAGGAGAATCTGGGGTTTGAACCAACTCCTCCAATTGGAACCCAGGACATCATACATACAAAGCGCGCACTCTACCACTGAGCTACACCAACATGCACTCTACCACTGAGCTACACCAACATGCACTCTACCACTGAGCTACACCAACATGCACTCTACCACTGAGCTACACCAACATGCACTCTACCACTGAGCTACACCAACATGCACTCTACCACTGAGCTACACCAACATGCACTCTACCACTGAGCTACACCAACATGCACTCTACCACTGAGCTACACCAACATGCACTCTACCACTGAGCTACACCAACATGCACTCTACCACTGAGCTACACCAACATGCACTCTACCACTGAGCCACACCTACATGCACTCTACCACTGAGCTACACCAACATGCACTCTACCACTGAGCTACACCAACATGCACTCTACCACTAAGCTACACCAACATGCACTCTACCACTGAGCTACACCAACATGCACTCTACCACTGAGCTACACCAACATGCACTCTACCACTGAGCTACACCAACATGCACTCTACCACTGAGCTACACCAACATGCACTCTACCACTGAGCCACACCTACATGCACTCTACCACTGAGCTACACCAACATGCACTCTACCACTGAGCTACACCAACATGCACTCTACCACTGAGCTACACCAGCTCCTCCAACGCCGGGAGTCGGGCAGCGAGTGTGAAACAGGTATTTGTGTTTACAAGGTGTATTCACAGTAAAGTAGCATTAGACAGATGTGTCCAAGACAGGTGTGTGAGAGCAGTACCGTAACCTCTCCACTTTTAGCGGTGTGAAGCAGAGCGGAGCCACCGCGGTCCCGGGTAATGTCCTGGGATACCTCCACGGGGAGGACTAAACACATTGTTTCCTCGCCTCATTTGGCTTTATTGCAGTGCTGAGCTGTGGCTCTAGTCCACGGGCATCGCGTCTCTGAGTGTAATAGCAGCGTCTCTAGATGCAGTACATGCCCGGACACTGACACGGCTGTGGCTCTGCAAAGGGCCTGTCTGCCTGTCTCTCTGTCTGCCTGTCTCTCTGTCTGCCTGTCTCTCTGTCTGCCTGTCTCTCTCTGTCTGCCTGTCTCTCTCTCTGTCTGCCTGTCTCTCTGTCCGCCTGTCTCTCTGTCCACCTGTCTCTCTGTCTGCCTGTCTCTCTGTCCGCCGGTCTCTCTGTCTGCCTGCTTCTCTGTCTGCCTGTCTCTCTGTCTGCCTGTCTCTCTGTCTGCCTGTCTCTCTGTCTGACTGTCTATCGGTCTGCCTGTCTCTCAGTCTGCCTGTCTGCCTGCCTGCTCTAATAGCCGTACATCATCCAGGAGACGCGCATGAATAACCATAAGCTAAATTGAGTTCAGTCGGTACGAACTTTACAATGTGAGAATAAAGCAGATCTCTGAGTCAGCAACAGTCATTGGTAGTGAGCGTGCCAGTGAACGCGGGGACAGCTGCAGCGTTTGAACCCGCGACCTTGGCAGTGTACATGCTTCAGGGCTACTAACCTAGGCACTAGACCGAGGGGACATGCGGCCGAGACGATGGCCCTGGCTATTTATTGTACAGCCTCGTGGGTTCAGGGTCAAAGGTCATTGCCTCGGGAACACTGAGTGTCCATCTCTGCACAAGCTGACCCCGAATACGTTCTTACACGGTTTTTCAGGCAGCCAGTCATTTGGTCATTTTTTGTCCGTGTTATCGGCCAATTCTTCCATCCGTCCCGTTATATATTCTAAAGACGTTTCATCATTAATGTTGTGTGTGCCTGGCTATTCGAATGTGGTAATGGATTTGAATTGTTTTCTACAATGTGAGAATATTCCCAAATTTGGTTGGATTTTTAACAGACCTATAGAACAATTACATGCCAATATCCAAAAACCAAGCATGTGCCTTCAACGATGTTACATGTAGTTAGCTCATCTTGAACTTCTGATAATGACTGCTCGATGTCCTTGCGCTGAATCCAGATTGATTCGCAACATAAAAAACATAATTGAGTGGCCGTATACTGAGAAGGTGAGTCGCCTTCATACTCCAATTGATGCTATTCGCGATTCAATTTATTGCTTTGGAGGCAGTCGACATTCATGACAAGTTCCCAAATACCTCACAAGGATCCGTACACATAATAAAGTGCCACGTGAAATGTTCTGCATGGTCAATGCTTTTACCATAAATACTCACTCAGTACTTTTCCCTCCCATTTAAGTCCAAACGACTCGTCCTTGAAGACGTACAGTGGAAGTCAAACGTTCCTGTCTTACCTCTCTCTCTCTCTCTCTCTCTCTCTCTTTCTCTCTCGCTCGTATTTGAGCGGAGGCCGAATGTGATGCCGAAATGATTTCACAGCTGTCAGCCATAAGTGTAGGGGCTGAGGGAGAGAGATAGAGAGAGAGAGAGGGGGGGGGGGGTGGGACAGAGTGTGCTCTAAATGGCTACATGCTAGTCTCTTGTGACCATAGGACAATACGTATCTAAATAATGGCACAAACTACACCTCCCGTCAACCGTTCTCCCGTCACCGTTCCCACAGATTATGAACATACGTCGTCGCTGCCTGCGCTGTGATTCTCTCTCGCTTATATGGGGTTTTAAAGGCCAACCCGGTCCGACTAAACACAGACTAAACCCTGTCGTCTCCGGGCTATCATGTTATCTTTCGCTTTCGTCTGTGCACCACCCAATAGGATCTTTACTAGATGGCTGTATTAAAGCTAGTGTTTGACAATGTGCCCGTAGCGGAGTATTGCTTCACCACGCCCCGGATGGACTGCAGATGTTTTTATTTCAATACGAGTAGACAGTAGCTGACAGAACGGAACACATGTAGATTATTTGTGTACATATTAGCGTTACCATTTGGAAAACGACAACACTTTTACATACAAATTTTGGGCACCAAATGTATTAATAAAATGAACATCTCGAAGCATTGATGCTGTGTAAGGCTGGCACAGTTGCTCTTTAAAGCGTTTTTTTCCACGGCTCTCCCTGGCAATATGGTAGGTGTTATTGTAGCGTTGTTTGTGAAAGCACAGTTTATCAAGTTTGGTGACATTTGGTGGATCTTTAGCAGACAACATGTACAGATACGAATTAATTGCGCTGCTACTGTAACCTGTTTTATTTTCAGCCTAATTAGCTCTCCAGTTCGTTCTGCAGGTGGACCCATTCACACCTGCTTACTGGATCTGAATTCCAAACTGTCACTAACTGTCAGACTAACTGTCATGTGACATGAACCCCCCCACTAACCAAAAACACTTGTCAAATCAACTGTCCCATTACCTTCAGTGCTGATAACGCAGAAAAATACGTCATTTTAATTATATCGGCGAACAAACGCCCAGAGGATATACTGTATAACCTTGATTATATCTTTGTAAACTCAAACCAGTTCTGTGTACCACCAAAGGAGAAAAATATGTGTTTTCTGTATTTGTTCTGTCTTCATGAGTCCGACAGGGTTCTGGTTCACTTTACCCGTGATCCATATTGGAGAATAGGTAAAACTAGGTTCATCGTGGAACGTACACATTACTGCCCAAAGTGGTGCACAGATCTAAACACGTAAGTCATTAACACTTTATATTAAGATGCAACACATCATTCCACAGCATTCCCCTTTAAATGCCGGATGCGCAAACAGCGCTGCACTTCCCGAACCTCCGGCCAAATGTATGACCGGATTAGAGGAATTTGTTTCCCACAGATCATACGAAGCCACAAAGAACTGAAAATCAAACATTGATGAGCCCATATCTGTGAGGCAAAATACCTAAATGTGCAACAACAGCCGCCAGAAGTAATGGCATTGTAAGTGCTAGTGGAGCACGAACGGCATTGTGAATGTTTTACCGTAATATATTCTCCCTTGTCATTCTCACTTGTAACAACAGCACCTGCACATTCCAACAAAACCGAATAGCCTAGAATATCACACACTCAAAAGCATGTATCCTAAGTGGCAACGGATCGGCTGCTAATGTCTTGGTGCCAGATACCACAGGGGTCCATGCCTCTGCGGGTCAGAAATGTTTTTTTTGCCCGCCCACGGGCCAGCAGAAAATTAGGCATAATGTTTGGGCGGTACACCAGCGTGTCCGTGTGTGTGTCTGCCTGCAGCGGTACCGCTTGACTCCGCTGACAGGTTCATTGGAATATGTAATTACACCTCTCGTCTCATCGATATTCGTCTAAAATAATTATATGACTCACGGCGTTAGACTTGGGGGGGAGGGGGGGGCTATGTTGTCATGGTGTCTTGACACTGTGTCATCCAGGTTAATTGTGTTCCTGGTTCTGCGGCGGCACTCTTCAGTACATTAAATCACCTACAATACACAACTCCCGTACTGTACTGAACAAAGTGGACCAATACCGTTTGGAGCTTGTCAGAGACCCATCGCCCCCGTACGCCGATGCTGACGCTCCACGTTGATAATTCCACTTGTTTACTCCTAATATATCCCAGTTATATGTCCAATATACTGCCAGACTTAGATGATACCTGAGCGGGAGAATCATATCTGCGCTACCGGCCCGCTTGGCTTGCTGGGCTGTTTGAAATGAGTTTGGCTTCAGGCGGTAGATGGCCCAGTGTATCAGAACACACATTCTGTGGTTGTTAAATGAGCCACGCCAGGATAGTCAACCTTAAAGAGCCCAGTGTGTAACCTGTCCAGACAGGTGTAATAGTTTTCTCTTCCCCTGCCTCTCTGGGTCTGCATCGTTCTGTTGTCTTGACGGACTTTACAGTCAGGCATTTTGGGACCACATCAACCGTCGATAAATAAAGGGACTGTTAAAGAATGATCCTAGTTAAATAAGTGTTTTCTTCTTCGACAGGCATGCCCAGCTTCATCAAGTCTCCAGACGACCAGACGGGTATATCGGGGGGCGTGGCTTCGTTCGTCTGCCAGGCGTTGGGCGAACCCAAGCCACGCATCACCTGGATGAAGAAAGGGAAGAAGGTCAGCTCTCAGCGTTTTGAGGTACGTCCTATAGGCCAATGAAAACGGTCGTTTGGTTTCTTGATGCCAATTGGCTGAACGTATGACAAAGAAGATAATGTTACATATCACACCTCGGGCGTTTGTGTTATGCGGCCGAAACGTTGTCATTCTCCTTGTGTCAAATCTGGAACGTACATGTGAAAATGTTCAACAGGTTACAAGCTTGTAAAGCCTTCCGGGTCTTTTGAAACCGCAGAAACATCTAGCTAGAATGAAAAGATCACGAGGAGCAGACAGACAGACATGCAGACCAGGTAGCAAAAAAAAGACAGACAGGCTGGCAGACAATAAGACCAGTCAGGAACCAGACAGTCAGACAGGCATGCAGGCTTTTGTTGAAGGCACCGGTGTCAGCAGGGAGTCCCATTAGCGGCCAGCTAGTAAAAATGATTTTAAATGAGGCCGGTCGCAACATGGTTCCCTCTACAGATGCAGACGCTTAGCTCACATTGACGTGATTAATAGGAGATATCTTCCACCTGTCTGCACTGCACTCCGAAATGAGCCTGACTCTGTGTGCAGTCTGTGTGGAGAGGTTTGGACGAGCGGTGAACCCCAGGTGGGAGACAGGATAGGAGTCCACGGTGGACCTGGATTCAAATAGCGTTTGAAGCGCATCGCATTCATTAGCCGTGCTTGGTTGAGCTGGTCTGGCACACAGGGCCAGGCAAACGGACCCTTTAAGTGTCAACGCAGCCCATCTGACACGCCGGGTGAACGCCCAAGTGCACGCTCCGATTGGATGAACGTTTCCGGGTACTGTGTGAACCCACGTTCCGCGGATACATACTCAATTAGAGTAAATAGTGCTCAGGAATGTTCACTTCCTGTCATGTGGATGTCTGGCTGATCCGCCGCAGCGGGTAGAAGTATAGGAGCCCCTCAGCCGACCCCTGACCTCAGATCAGTTACCCCCTAAAGACGCCCCTGCCTAAGTGGCTGGAATATTTGCTACCCACTCAGGCTGTTCATTACATATGACTTACTTATCACCGATTGGACGGTGGTATTATGGCAAATCAGTATCGCTTTATGAGTAGCACAGGGAGAGCCCACAGTACCAGGCACCACAATATGAATATAAAAGGCTTTCTTCCAGCCGGCTGTACTGAGGTAGTTTAAGGTTGTCAGTTACGTGTCCTTTTGTCTACAGGATAAATGTGCCTACTGACGCTAACAGACCAGATCCTCAGTCGTTGCTAACTAAACAGGAAGTAGCAGAACTTATGTCTCCGCATTTGTCTCTCTGTCAGTGATCAAACCAGGATCGTTCTCTGGGTTCAACCGGCTGCTGCTTAACAGAACCCCACTGGTTCTGGACCTGGCTGCTGTTCTAACAGTACCCCACTGGTTCTGGACCTGGCCGCTGTTCTAACAGTACCCCACTGGTTCTAGACCCGGCTGCTGTTCTATCAGAACCCCACTGGTTCTGGACCTGGCTGCTGTTTTAACACTACCCCACTGGTTCTGGACGTGGCTGATGTTCTAACAGTACCCCAACCTGCCTGTTTGAATCAGTTTGGATCTTGTTTTTATGAAGACCACACCTTTCTGCCCACCTCCCCACTGTGTCTACAGGTGATAGAGTTCGATGACGGCTCAGGTTCTGTGCTGCGTATCCAGCCCCTTCGGACCCACCGGGACGAGGCCATCTATGAGTGTACGGCCACCAACAGTGCCGGAGAGATCAACACCAGCGCCAAACTCACGGTTCTGGAAGGTAGGACCCGGCCCGTTCTTCCTCACACTCGTATACTCGCATAAGCATGTGCACACACACACGCACGCCTCACACACACACACACGCACACACTTCAAAGGTGCACCGGAGATAGTGGGATATGAGCACACACACAAATGTGCGCACACACACAGTCAAATGCATGTATGAAGTAGGACAGAAGCCCACACACTCGAACGGAAAACACACACACACACACACATACAGGCACACGGCATGAAACACACACACATCTAGGCACACGCAGAAACACACACACATCTAGGCACACGCACAAACACACACACACTCACATACAGGCACATGCACACACACACACACACACACACACATAGAGGCACACGGCATGAAACACACACACACATCTAGGCACACGCAGAAACACACACACATCTAGGCACACGCACAAACACACACACACTCACATACAGGCACATGCACACACACACACACACACACACACACACACACACACATACAGGCACATGCACAAACACACACACTTGTCCCTCTGTCTAATCCCTCCCTCTGCACGTATTCAGCCACACGGGGTTTCTCTGTTTGGATCGGCGTTGCTCAAGATGTTCATCCAAATTCCAGCCATGTCTGGAGGTCTGCCAGAGATCAGGGAGAACCAGCCTTGCTGCGTCAGGACGTTGTATTAGCTGCTCGTTTAGCTGCTTGGTTGAAGAAATTCTGTAACGGGGTGTCATTTTATGATTTGCCAGTAGCTGTTAGTTGATTAGTGCCCAAAATGCGTCTTGACACCTCGATTTGATTACGCTTGTCGACCATGAGTCTCCAATCTGTCAGCAGGAAATTGATTTTGTTCTCAAGCTAAAAGCCACTGAAGGTAGTTCTGGATGCAATGCATTTTTTTAAAAGCTCCTGCCAGCGGGAAGATTAAAGATTATGTCCAACAGCAATTATTTTATCTACACTCAAATTGATCGAGAAATATTTGCGGGAAAAATGTGTCCGGCTGGCAGAGTTTTTCCAAATCACCTAGGAACACATTACCTGGACTAGGAGCAGATATTGTAGATACCTCCGGGCTAGGTGGCTTTCTTTCTGGCTGGCTCAGTAAAAATAGCTGGGGGCTGTCACACAAAACACCCAAGACTTATTTTTCAAGGCTCCAGCCTGCATCCACAATGAGGCCCTACACGCTATCTAGTGCAATGCTTTGAACCGGGGTAGGGTACCATTTGGAACTCATTTCCAAAACTACCGAAGGTCTGGTTAGTGGAGTGGCCGGGCAGTGAGGTAATTGGTTTTATCCAAGATTGGTATCGGCTGATCTGGCATCAGATTAATGGTGGATTAAAATCCGTCTGATGTATGCAGAAATCCTGCCGGCAGAAAGAGCCATGCAGGGGTGGCTTTGCAGCATGTAATAGACTGGTCTCCGATCAGCCTTAATCTGCTTGTCAAACCGCACCCCGTTCAGCTACGCAGAGCATTACTGACATGGGTTCATAGGCCTCAGAAGTACCTCACATTATGTTTTTTTTTGTCTAGTTCTGACTGGTTCTGACTGGTTCTGACTGGTTCTTACTGGTTCTGACTGGTTCTTACTGGTTCTTACTGGTTCTGACTGGTTCTGACTGTACTGTCTGGAGGAGAAAAACATTCTCCTGAATTATCGGCGCCAAACATTTAGGAGAAGAAAGATGGCTGATGCCTAAGGCTCATTTTAAACAGGTTGCAGATTTTGAGAAAGTTCACTGGCAGCTTGGTGACAATTTGTGCGTATTAAGTGTTTTATATATGACTTGCTCTTCTTTAAAATGGCGTCCAGGCGGGCAGTTAGTTACTACATGACAAAACTGATCGAATGGATTTGGCAGTATGTTTTACCGCTGTCCACTATGGGCAAACGTATGGGCAAACTAGTCCGTTTTTTCCTAAACACAAGTACTAACAACTGACACTAGAAGCAGAGATATTTCCAATTATTTTTATATATATATTTTTTTGTCTCAAATTAACCTCACATTTATTGTATGTCCGGAGTGCCGGATAACAGAGCAAAACAAAGTCCGTGTGTGGCAGTGAAAACGCGTTTGAAATTCACTGTATGAGTACAGCTGGTACAGCAACCGAACACGTACAAGACGGCCTTCGAATAGAAAAGAAAGCGCGATGTTTGCTCCAGCGCTCTTTACTGTACACCAGGGTGTAAAACGGCAGGATCAAAGGCACACGGGGAGAAAAGCAGGGATGTTTTGGATAGAATTCATGTTTGTAACCTGAGGTGGAGCTGCGTGACAAGGAGTTGGAGGAGAGAAACGAGAAATACGGTAGGAGGGCAGCATGTCAGAACGAGAACATCGGTTGAAGAGACCGAGGAGAGAAATCGTGACGAGAGGAGAGACGGATGCTAGGAAAAGAGGGAAGGAAAGGGAGGACGTGAGACTGAAAGAGAAAAATAGATCGTGAGGAGAAGTGAGATGCTGAGGGAGAACCACATTTGAGGGAAAGAGAGATGTAGGTAGAGCGACAGATGTGAGGGGGATACAGAGATGGACGATGAGCTTGGAATGTGAGGAGAGTAGAGAGATGGATCACAGTTCCCTCATTACCAAACAGCAGGAAGAAAGAAGGTAGTCCTGAGGCTTAAACATTTCATAACAGACAGACAGATCGAAAGACTGCGCGTGTGTGTGTGTGTGTGTGTCAGACATAGGAAGACTTCAAATTCTCTCCCCCTACTCACCGCTGACTGGAGAAGTAATGTTTTCATGTGAATACAAGCGGATTCAAAAGAGGGAAGTGAAAGGAAAAAAGTAATGAATGAGAGGGGGAATGAGAGAGAGAGAGAGAGAAAGAGAGAGAGACTGAAAGGTAAAAAGACAGCAGAGGGAGAGGCAAGGAGAGAGAGATTCTAAACAGAGAATGTGAGAAACTGGGATGGAGAGCGGAGAGAGAGGAGAGAGTCAATGAGAGGAGAGAGTCAATGCGAACAGCCAGACGCTGTGGGTGAGCAGAGAAAGGCATTAGTCATGAAGTGAACACTGGAAGGAAGCCTGAGGGAGAGACAGAGAGGAACCGAGAGAGATCGTTAAGAGTGAGAAGGTATGGCGGTGTGAGAGAGAGAGAGAAGCAGACAGAAAGGGATACACTGGTGTGCGTGGGTTAGGGTCCTGTCCTCAAGCCACGCCGTCACTCCTCTGTCTTCCACAACCGACGGAAACTGTGATGTCACTCCTGTCTGAGGGCCAGGATCTTGATAATGTATCTGATTGTAATGTCCGTCTCGAGCATTCATGTCACCTCTGGCGCTCCCCACGGCTCTATTCTGGGATAAAGGGATTTTACCTTTAAAGCTCAGTTTTCTGTACGTCTTGTATGTAACGACTTCTACAAGCTGTATGCAATAGCTTCTGAACCACGTATGGTTATGTTGTTATAGCAGTATAGTTAGACTTTTTGTCAGACACATAATCCGAGCATGCGGTTTCGTGGACAGGCCATGCTAGATTGGTTCCCATTAAATGGTTTCTGGTTCCAACAGTGAGAGCCGTGTGGCAGGAGCATTTTATAGTGGGTCTCCTATTAGCCGGACCACACTGGTATATCCTGGGTTCAATGGCCTAGGCTAAATCACACAGTGTTACTGCTGTTATAGAGACTGGCTAGCGTTCACGAGGACTACATTCATTGCATTTAAAAAAAGGCATTACATTTATTTGTTGAAACACTGTTTCCTCAACTGATTTACCCAGTATTTAACAACTATTCAATTATTTACTGTAATGCTTTGCTTTCACCGCAACGGTGTAGCAAAAATCTCTCTGGTGGGATATTTTTTAAACACATACGTTTCCTTGCTGTTGGATAATATTATATTGTATCTGTTTTCGGCCACGGGGTTTTTATTGGATCTACATACTGAACCTAGTTCATAGATTACCCAGATGAAATGCTAAATCAATCAATGCCTGGTGCTTGCCTGGCACTCTCTGGATGCGTTATTACTATAACTATGGTTCTTTTTCTGGGGTTCGCTCTTTATGGTGCACTAAACTGAGCTGGAGGTGTTGGGAGGCAGGTATGATCTATATTACTCATGAAACGACCCACAGCGGTCCCTACCTGGCACATATGGGCCGGGACTCGTCTGAAAATTACCTCTTCGCTCTGTCTTCAATCTGCATCTTCCGGAGACGTGCCCGCTCTGTGCGGAGTAGGGATCGAGGAAAGAAGAGGGGGAGGCATCGGAATGGAGGGAGGAGTCGAACAGAGGACGTGAGCTAGTGGGCGTGGCATACAGGGGTCTCTGGGTGCCCGTGGCAACAGCAGCGTAACTAAACGTGAACGATGAGCACTATTTAACAGACACGCGCCTCAGAGAGTTTACCGTCCCGCAGCAAAACCGTGTGGCAGGTCTAAGCTGCGATTGCTGTCGCTGTGACATACGGTTGGCGCTTTATATGACACCCTGTTTCACGGCCGTTGACCAAGTCCACAATGATGCTTGTGGTTAATGACTTGATCACTTGCTCACTTTTGTCCTGTGTTTACTGTGCAATGCCTCACGGTCGATGTGGCTGTTTCGGAGGCCGTCTAAAAAAAAGCAACTGTCTTTCTCTGTCTGGCATGACGCGTTGCCTTTCGTCAGATATCTAGCTGGTGGTGTTTTTGATTTTCTAAGGAAAAGTCCTCCTTTTTTTGATAGGGCTGGTAAATGTGCAGGAGTTGGTTTTCACACAGAGCAAGGTTGGAGTGCGGGGAGGGCGAGGTTGTGAGATGAGAGATGTGAGATAAGGGGTGGAGGATGAAAGGGGCACGGGGGGGAGGCCCACCTGCTGGATAGAGAGAGAGAGAACGAGAGAGAGAATAAGAGAGAGAGATAAGCGAGGCTCGGCCAGGGAAGGTGTGTGCTTTGTGTATTGACCAGATCTCTCAAGCATAGACCCGTAACATCAACACACTAATGGAGGATGAAGGTGAGGGTGTCTGCCGTTACACGGTCGCTTAGCACCCAGGACCTCACCGATCACTTCATCTGCATGCTTAAACAAACAGCACTTAGGTAACCAAGCCAGTTCTAATGTGTTGTTTAGTGAAGGAGGAAACAGGAAGGGGAGGGCTAGTGTTAGTGAAACAGGAAGTAGAGGGATAATGTTAGTGAAACAGGAAGTAGAGGGATAATGTTCATGAAACAGGAAGTTGAGAGATAATGTTAGTGAAACAGGAAGTAGAGAGATAATGTTTGTGAAACAGAAAGCCCACTGTTATTTACATAACATATATTTCTATATTAGTTATTACAGCCCAATGTTATTTACATAACATATATGTATATATTAGTTATTACAGCCCACTGTAATTTACATAACATATATTTCTATATTAGTGATGCAACTGGCCTCTGAACAGCTCTTAGCCTTGGTATATCGTTCATATTCGACTCTCACTCTGACGTAATGACTTACTTAAAACCCATACTTACATTAGCGTATCAGTTTCAAATGGCACCCTATCTCGCCCCAAAATCATGCGCATATGCTGACATTTGGGACACCTAATGTGTTTTTGGCGATAATGTCCGATTGTAATTAATTTTCTCTTCAGCATGTTTGCGTTAATACTCTTCTGCCCTTGAATTTAAAAGACAGATACTTTTTCCCGTTCGGCTCTAATCTTATTTCCAGACACTTCAGCGCTGAGCGCAACACCCCGGGGACACGGTTAATTTGGCTCTAACATAATGTCTCAAATAACAACGTTGGTCTGGGCCGTCGATGTTCTGTAGGTACAGCATTCGATGTCACCGTGACCTTGATCATCGGGTGTGATGGGTCCCCTCAAAGTGGCAGAGAAGGACAATCCGTTATCAGAGACAGGAAACGTCAAACCGGCCGTTCGTGTCTTCTTGGTGTACGAGGAGAAGCCGTCAGAGAGACGCTGTGTAGCACATAGATGTGATAATGTTATAAGCTCATATGGCCCCATGCAGAGTTATCTTCAAGAATTCAGAGCACCACCCCCGGGCATGCCGTCAAAGTCCTAGCCCTCTGGTAGATACGAACATTAAGGCTAACGACATTGGATGGCGTCATCGCGCGCTGGAACGCGAGTCGGTTGTCTCTGAGTTCGGTCAGATACATCAACGCGTGGCTTACGCATGATTGAATATTCATGAGAAGGGATTGATATGGCCAATGAGCAGTCGGATTGTCGGCAGATTTCCGCGTTTGAACCGTGTCAGGCCGGGGCGCCCGCACTCGTAAAGTCCTTAACGCTGACAGACAGACGCTCTTTGTGTGTTTACAAGCTAATGAAAGGCAGAGCGTCACATCACTGATTAGCCATTAAGTGTCTCGTAATGAAAGAGAATCACTTGTATTCTAATGATAGACCAGTCAGTAACGCCGGGGGGTTGTGGGTTTGGAGGGGGTACTGTAAGTGCTTTTCCTGCCCGTCTCTTATTAAACTGTATCGTAGCAGATAATATGTACAGCGTCCACTTTCACACGTAATGTTCCGCACAACCCCAATAGCGTAATGCGTTGTGGGCTCAGTGGAGAACCGGCGTGAGTCACATGGTTCTAGAGCGGCGGACAGCCGGCTCATCCTCTCTGTGGTTCTGTCGCATTTCCATCACCGTCCACATGCTGACATTATGGCATCCCATAATGCTCCGCTGCGTTTACGGGAAACCGAAAGGGCTCTGGTGAAAGCTAGTGGATAGGGTGTTGTTTCAGATACACCCCTTCGCTCTCTGGATGTCCAGAACAAGAACTTGTTTTCCCCTTACGTAAAGCTTTTACCAGAGCTGGTCACAGTAATACGCTATGTAGACAATACGGTGCTATGAGACACAGACTAGTCTTGCTATAGATGTATCCAACCACCTCCACCTCCACCGCCGTACTGTACTGTATCTGTGTATGACCTGAGGGTGACCTTCTGGAAATGCAGCCCTGGCTTAGATCCGACGCCCGGGCACTCGTCAAACCATCCAGACATTGTGTACTGCGGAAAAGAGGAGAGGGAAGAACCTTCTGGAAGAGAGGGAAGAACCTTCTAGAAGAGAGGGAAGAGCCTCCTGGAAGAGAGGGAAGAGCCTCCTGGAAGAGAGGGAAGAATCTCCTGGAAGAGAGGGAAGAGCCCTCTGGAAGAGAGGGAAGAGCCTCCAGGAAGAGAGGGAAGAGCCTCCAGGAAGAGAGGGAAGAGCCCTCTGGAAGAGAGGGAAGAGCCTCCAGGAAGAGAGGGAAGAGCCTCCAGGAAGAGAGGGAAGAGCCTCCAGGAAGAGAGGGAAGAGCCTCCAGGAAGAGAGGGAAGAGCCTCCAGGAAGAGGGGGAAGAGCCTCCAGGAAGAGAGGGAATAGCCTCCAGGAAGAGAGGGAATAGCCTCCAGGAAGAGAGGGAAGAACTTCCTGGGGGAGAGGGAAGAATGACAAATCGAAATGACGAGAAGGATGAGGACGTCATGGAGAGAATGTGTGGCGGTCTGGGGGAGCATTTACACGTCCGTCTTATCGTCTGGGTGGTTTTGTAAAGCCTCTCTCTCGTAACAGCAACGAGGCCTGTTGGTACGTACAAGGAACAACATTCGGATCGGTAATCTGCTGTAATGGTTTCTCCAGCCATGCATTTAAGCCTTATGCTAACATAGTCATTAAGTATCTAACCGCGGTGATTCTGTCACCCACCCCAGGCTATACAATGTTTCAGTTTGGGACCCAGGCAGATTAAAGTCAGCCTTCAAAACTGATTAAAAGGGTGCGAGTTGAATGCTAAGGAAACACGGTGTGAAGTCAGTCCTCAGTGAATCCCACACTCTTTAAAACCGACCCTATAACCAATCTGGTGTCGTCGATTAGACGTTGCGGCATGGCATTCGTCCGTTTTACATGAGTCTCCGCATGTTGTTTTGTTTGGTACAACTACTGGTCTTAACGAGAAAACATTGATTCACCTGATTAGCGCCGGCTAGCCGTGACACTTTTACCGATACGCTGCTATTAAAAATCGAATGTGGAGGTGTATAGGATACACATAAAATTCAACATAATAACAAGCGCCCACGGAGAAAATCGTCTCTGATAAAGTGTTTAGAGCGGCAGAAGCAGGAGAAGATGGATCGATCTGATGTTACAGTGACATGGGCTAAAGCTAACACCCATGGGAGACAAGCTAACACCCATGGGAGACAAGCTAACACCCATGGGAGACAAGCTAACACCCATGGGAGACAAGCTAACACCCATGGGAGACAAGCTAACACCCATGGGAGACAAGCTAACACCCTTGGGAGACAAGCTAACACCCTTGGGAGACAAGCTAACACCCATGGGAGACAAGCTAACACCCATGGGAGACAAGCTAACACCCTTGGGAGACAAGCCTGCGTACACTTTGGTATGTAGGGCCGGATTAATTCTGAGAAGTATTCACTCACGTATTCACTCACGTATTCACTCACGTAATCACTCACGTATTCACTCACGTATTCACTCACGTATTCACTCACGTATTCACTCACGTATTCACTCACATATTCACACACGTCTTCACACACGTCTTCACACACTTCTTCACACACGTATTCACACAAGTATTCACACAAGTATTCACACAAGTGGGTACTTTAAATAACACAGGAGCTGATCGCGCCTGACTGTGATAACTCATTGGGGGGCTACGTGAGAGAAATAGACACATCTTATCTTGGCACACCGTCTAGGTAGTTTAATAAACTTTTTCCCAGGCCGTTTTTTAATTAACAAGATAACAGTTTAACTTTTTGCTTGATTCAGAATGATAGCGGGTTAATGAGACCATTCAGTCACATGACAAACTGGACTCTGGTACGTGTGTGTGTGTGTGTGTGTATTTTGTTTGGTTGGGAGACTATGTGCGAAGCTGTCACAAATAAAGGATTTTATCCCATTTACTGTCACAACGCCACACAGATGGGTTCTGGGGTAATTTTTGACAAATGACAAGTAGAGCTTTCTTTATAATAGGCACTTGTTACCTGTAGGTTACACTGGATTTTGCGTAGCAGGTGTGCAGAACAGATCAAGCGCGTCAACAGGTGTCAATAAGGGCGTGTCAAATAAAACATGACACTACGGAGGCCAATACGTGCCCGGTTGTAATTAGTGACAGAAATACCCCGAGTACACATTTTCCATGATCAATGTCTTCACTTTCTGGGGAATGTGGATTTTGGCTGGTGGTTGGTGGATCGAAAAGATGAAATGCTATTCCCTGTGTGTCACAAAAGACAGCTGGTTAACTGGGATGTTGTTGTCAGGGGCGACGGTTGGGCAGGAGGAGATTCTAAAAGGTCCGTAGGGAGATACATACATTTTTTGTGACTTTCCTAATAAACAATTGTCCCAATAAGCTAACTGTAATCGGAATACCTAACTCTTACCTTAACGGAGAATTTCATTATAATTCAACTTGATGTTAGATTGTTTCTCACCCCGAGTAAGTAAGTGGGCTAATAGAAGCTGTGAATAATTGGTTTGAAGTCACACAAAGTTCATTTGGCCATCATTAATTTGTCATGTCCACACGGCCAATACATTTCACTGAGGTTTGTAATGTTTAAAGAAAAAGGAATCATTCACTACAGTTTTGATTTCAATTCGTCTTCTTTAAGAATGGTTACTATGGTAACGGCAGTAACAGAAAGAGAGGAGGTGATGGCCTTCTGACCTTTTGGGTCATTTGGTCTTCCGCGACCACCTGTTTCCTGCCAGTGCGTGACCTAACCACCATAGTCGCTAGCTACGCTGCTAGTCAAACATTAGCCAGTGTTCCAGTGCATGGTTCTTTGTGTGTTTGTGTCTATGTGCAAACGCTCACGTTTGCTCAAAGACAGGGAGAGTGAGAGAGAGAGAGGGGGAGAGGGAGTGTGTAACCTCAGTTTGCATTGATCTAATTTGTGACTGATACACTAGCTCAATAGTCTCCATCATCTCCACAGAAACCTCGATAATGTCTATCGGTATGGGAGCATTTCCCAGCCGAGTGAATTGGACATTATAGATGACAGAGTAGATATTAGTGTTGTCTAGGAAAAAGCGGTTATTTCATCACAGGTGGATTAACCAAGACAACACACAGGTCTGTGTTTCATGTTCACTAACATAAGACAGTCTATAGGATTCTCTATAACTGCCTCACAGAGGCTCTACCCCACTGTCCTGTCTACTTAAAGTTTAGGACACTTAGAGTAGAGGAGCGGTTAGCCAGGAGAATAGAAATAGGGATCTCCTGGGCATGTGTGGGTCTTTGCACACATGGAAACTCACTTAGCAGCCACTAGTTTTTCGTACCACGTCACCATGAACGTTATCGAATGATAAGCATTTATCTCATGGGACTTCAGAAACATTGGAGTTTCTTTGGACATTATCGAAGGAGGAAATATGTTTTTCTTTATAAGAAATCTTTTAGATATCTTTCAAATCCGTTGTTAAGACGTAGGTGTGATTTTGCCAGGAAAACAAGTCCATTTCAATGTTTCACGCCACGGTTCCGGCGAATATGAGAGCACGTCGTGTTTGTTCAGAGAAAGCTCCGAACCCTGACGGCCTGCAGCTATGGAGAGAGGTCATCTGGTGTCTAGTCTGAACTGGCTGAAGTTCTCAGCCTTAAACATAAGAAACACGTCTGACACACATTCCACATTCAGCCATCTTCAGTCTCTCTTCACACACACCGTGTCTGTTTATCTTTCAGGGAACCACACCCGAAGAATTCCAATTCAAAGCAATCCTCACTCTAACCATAACCCCAAAGCCCTAACTTAATCCTAACTCCTTGAGGTAAACCCAACCCTCAATCCTGTGTCTAATCCTAACCACAAGGGTAACATGTACCCTAATCCTGACCCCTATGACTCACTTTAATCCATCGCTGTCCCCACAAGGTGTAACTTCCACCAAATTCCAGCTTTAAGATAAGTCCGTCTGAAGCCTATGTTTCTATTCACCCCCTCAGGGGGAACAGATGTTGGTCTTAACCTCAACCTAACTTCACTAATGCCTAACCCTAAACATAACCCATGGTGCTCAACCAACTAGAAAGAACAACAAGACTTTGAACCGCCCAAGGCCTCAACCGGCTTTATCCCGTACGGTTGCCGATCAGTCTTACTGTCTTCTTGATCGTTACCACGGGAACGGTTCGGGCAGACCTGCTATTTCTCTCTACATCTCACTGTCTGACTATTTCTACATTCGATTAGCGAATAAACGTCTACGCTAATCCTCTAAAAGGCTTTATTTTCTCTCGTGTTTTTTGTCCGAGACGCTCGAAACAAACGCGCTCTGACAGCCCGACGAGCGCGCGGAGTTGTTTCAGTCGAGAGGGTCAATCGTTTCTGAGCGGTAAACAGAACTGTCACGAAGTGTGGCCCTTCAAATCCAAAATGACGAGGCTCAGTTCAACATCTGCTGCTACTGAAATTACAAAAACATCCCATAATATGATATAATTGACAAATCACTGTCATTATCGTAAACCCTTCTCGCCATTCATCCGGCACATTGCGACACCGTAAGAAAGTTTAAAAAAAAAAAGCGCTTCGCACAGTTAATTGAACACTGTAATTTCCTCAGAAACATTGACATGTGAATAGCAACTGGTGCATTTTATTTATCAGGTATTTTCGTAGTACTCTCACTTGCCCGGCCCTACAGGAGGCCATGGGTGTCTGTTTTCTGGTTCGTTGGGCCCCGTCCGGGGTTTACCCTGTTCAGGGCCACAGTTTTACTGGCCCCGCCCGTCTCAGATTTATGCTGCAATGCTATTGTGCCGTGGACGTAAGGAACTAAGGTGTCTAACCAATATTTGTGTCTTGTTTCTGCTTCGAAATAGGGGACACGTGCCTACTGACCACAAAGTGGGGCCAATTAGCCCTAAGGACATGTAGCAGAGCCCTTCTAATGACATGTAGCAGAACCCTCCAAATGACATGTAGCAGAACCCTCTTGAGGCCCCCTGGTTGTGTTGCAGGCTGAGCAGCTGATGCTACCTGACAGTTTCTCCATCCAATCTGCCAAACCCTCAACCCTCCCTGTGGTCCCGTTCTGACTGTATTAGACGTGGACTATTCTATAATAATAATGCATTTAATAATTAGTAAACTAAGCTATTATGAGTTCACCCAGCACAGCCAGAAGAGGACTGTCCACCCCTCAGAGTCTGGTTCCTCTCTAAGTTTCTTCCTGAATTCGACCCATCAGGGAGTTTTTCCTAGACGCTGTGTATCAACTTGATGTTCAGGCTTGGTGTTTGCAAAAAAGCACTTTGTGACAACTTTGTTGTAAAAAAAAAAAAGATTGATTAATGGGGGGGGCATCATAGAAGATAAGAAAGTACTTAATTGACCTGCCGAGTCGAATAAAGATAAAATGATGACGTTACCGTTAATCAGTGACTTCCACTTGGCGCTCCATGACGCATGACTTTGTTACCCTATTTAGACAGGTTTTGGCTGCCGCCTCCTGTCACGTCTGTCTACAGTGTCGCGAAAACTAACAGGTTGCTCGTATTTTAACGGGCCTGTGTCATCAGTTGGAGGCGGGGCATAGGACATAGGCTGAAGGAGAAGAGAGGATGTTAAAAAACGAAATGACGTAAGAAAAACGGAAAACGGTACGCACGAAAACCCGAAACGATAATCGCCGAGACGCCAGCAGGATCTGGGATCTTGAAGAGGGACAGAGATGGGTTGGGGAGGGGAACGAAAACACACAGGTGTCCGTACTCCAAATGAGGGCGTGAGAGAGCTCCCAATCGCACATTCTCGTTGTATTAAGTGCTCATTTTCAATGGGGCCCGGGGGCCAAGAAGTACTTTATAGGGAAAAGGTTCGATATGCGAGGCAGCACTGGGTCGGTGTTACTCTCCCTCTCCCTCTCTCTCTCTCTCCCTCTCTCTCTCCCTCTCTCCCTCCCTCTCCCTCTCCCTCTCCCTCTCCCTCTCTCTCTCTCTCTCCCTCCCTCTCTCTCTCTCTCTCTCTCTCTCTCTCCTCTCCCTCTCTCCCTCTCCCCCTCCCTCTCTCTCTCCCTCCCTCTCCCTCTCTCTCTCCCTCTCTCTCTCTCTCTCTCTCTCCACTCTCTCCCTCTCTCTCTCCCTCTCTCCCTCTCTCCCTCTCTCCCTCTCTCTCACTCTCTCTCTCACTCTCTCACTCTCTCTCTCTCTCCCTCTCTCCCTCTCTCCCTCTCTCCCTCTCTCTCACTCTCTCTCTCTCTCTCTCTCTCTCTCCCTCTCTCCCTCTCTCCCTCTCCCCCTCTCTCTCTCTCCCCCTCTCTCTCTCTCTCTCTCCCTCTCTCTCCTTCTCTCTCTCTCTCCCTCTCTCTCTCTCTGAGACTGATGGTGTGATAAAGTGGCCCGCGGCTTGACAGTGAACAGGCTCTACTCCTATAAAATCACATGAGCTGGAGTCTACCTCTGCCGATGGCCACTTCCTGTCCCACGCTGTGCAAACGGGCGTTACGCATAATTATTCTCATCCATCACCCGATACAGCCGCACGCACACACACACGCCGCACTCCACCCCGGTCGAGGCCGGAATACACTTCCAGCACATATTGCCAAGTTGCCATTCGGCGGTTGTTTCATTTGTTCACATGCGACCCTCGCTCACAATCTCTCGCTCTCTCTCTCTTTTGTTCTCCCTCTCTCAATATCCGTCAGGCGACATGCGTCATCGCCGGAACGATTGCTTAAGTTGTCAACGCCTCACAGCCGAACCCGCTCTGACGAAACCGCTACGTGTTCGGCCTTACGATTCAGACACCATTGCGTATGCATTGAAAACGTGCTAACGGCACGTTTCGGCACGGACGCGCTTTGTTATTTTCCGTACTAAACGCATTAGCGTACGATAACGTTTAACAACTCGGGCTGTCGGGCCGTTACACTAATAAATTGCAATCGTTGGCGTGCTTTTAATGGCACTTCCTAAAACAACACAATTATCGCTAATGCCTCCGTGTTAACGAAGACACGGTTGTCTCTGTGTTGATACTGTTAAAGTTGACACTTATGAACAAACACAGAACTATTGTCAAGACGTTCAAACACGCGCTCAGCTCGTCTGATTTCGAAGCTATTAAAACCCATCAAACAATTATCTGACTCGTCCGCGTTCATATGAAACATAATACATCTATTGATCCAGCCCGTACTACACATTCATGTTCTCAATCACAAACGGCTGCTACGGAAATGTGGATCGTATGCTTACGTTTTTCTGACCAAGGAGGAGAAACGAAGTCGCTAAATGGAGTTACTGTTCTGATTACATTTTTGGCAGGATGTGCTTCGATGGAGACATATCTCAGAACTTTAACTTCCCGAATCCAGTATTAGTTGCTGCGACTGTCACGGCTGGCTGACAGAACTTATGTCTTCACTCCTGTGTTCACCGGTTTCCTCTCACCAGGTCCACATCACTAATCAGTAGGCGTATAAATATTCGGCCCTGTGTTTCCTGTTCTGTGCTTCCTTGTCTTCCGTATTGGTGAGCGTCCTGTTTAATAGCTGTCTTTATTAATTTTTGTCAATTGTCAATTGTCAATTTCTTTTCAAATTTTAGTTATGTTATGTTTTGTCATTCGTTGTTCGTTTCGTTTTTAATTAATGAAACAGCCCAAGTCGCGACAAATTCATCAGAGCGAATCGGACCTCGAAGTATTTGGTTTGTATTAATATGGTCACTTTGACAGCCCTAATTATAGCATAATAGCATATGCAAATCAGAAATAGCATTATCAAAGACATGCTAGGTTTTCAACATCCAAAACACATGCACCTGTTTGCTGGTCTGTGTTGGTAGCCTGGACACAGTATCACGATTTGGTACTGTAGCGTAATTTCCTGGCCATTAGAGGGAGCAGGAAACTGACACACACACACACACACACACACACACGCACACACACACACACACATACACACACACACACACACACACACACACACACACACACACACACACACACACACACACACACACACACACACAGACACACACACACACAGACACACACACAGACACACACACAGACACACACACACACACACACACACAGACACACACACACACACAGACACACCCACACACACACACACACACACACACGCACACACACACACACACACACATACACACACACACACACACACACACACACACACACACACACACACACACACACACACACACACACACACACACACACACACACACACACACACACACGTGTTTTACATCCATTATTAAATAGGGACACCAAAGTTAAAGTTAGAGCATCTTTAAAAAACATATTTCCCCTAAACTCTACCGCATGCCAAGTGTAAGTTTTACTCTAAACCTAACCCTTTTCTCCAAAGTAAAATATTTTCCTAGTGTATTTTTTTTGTAGCAGGGACCGGATTGTCTGATTTTACAGTCTTTTTGGGGACAGTTTCCCATGTACAAATAGACCTGAATCCCAAACATAGACACACACAGACTAAATCCCACAAAGACACATTGATGGACACATCACAGCGGCCCTGGCTGTGGAGATATCCAACGGGTGATTCGAGACACGCGATATGTGGTCCAACTGAGCGGTGGTCGCTGACGGAGTTTCCACAGGAATTACAAACACGCCGTCGATCCTCAAGGCGGTCGAAGCTTTGTCCGGTACATTCCACCGGCGTGTTCGCCTTTTCACAAACGGATAAACGGCGTGTTCTATATCATGACCGAAGTACGAGTATCCGTTGAACAATGCCCCCGGACTGAGCGGGAGGCGAGGTGACATAGTAAGACGTCCCCATGGCCCTCCCTTCTCCTGGGTATTTGTCTGGCGTTGTCAGGTCCCAAGGTACCGGGTTCAGTATTCTCTACCTGGGTGGAATTAAAGGAGATGTCGTTTTCTAAGTGTCAGCAGCTCCGAGCTGTCCGAAATGATGGATGGCAAAAGCGTCGCTCTCATAATGCGCCGTAAAGAGGACACATTCTCCCCTCCCTTTAAAGCGTTCACACCAATTACCGCTGGCGCTTAGGTCCCCCTGCCTGCCACCCACTGGGGGGCGGGGAGGCAGGGGGGGAGGTGCCGTCACAGGGACCCGGTTGGTGAAACACCGAGCTGTGAATCTGCACCGTGGAATATGATTGGCCGTCCTGGCGCTTCAGGCCGGGCACAACGGAGGATGGGAGAGTCACAAGGGCGGGGGCGCGCACGTGGGGTGCGCACGTGGGCAGCCGGGTAGGAAAGACCGCGGTCGGCTCGCCTACGCGCTCCTGTCACTTGTGCTTTAGGACAGCGGCCGTGTCGTCGACGTCAGGTTATACTGAAGCGTCCACGGTAAGACATGAGAGCGAGGTGACATGATGCGGGGGGGAGGTCTGACATATAATATATACGTGTTAGGGACCCAAACACTAGCGAATACTCCTGAAATCCGTTCTGTATAGTTCTGTATTTCGGGCGTTATTGCCCTCCTCCCTCTGCTCAGCAGGGAGTCCTGTGGGGGGGGGGGTGTATCTACACAGAGGTTGCGTGTTCTGGCGGCTTCTGCAGGGCTGCGATTTCAGCCGTAGCTATCTGCCATCTGAGTTGGCTTTTTATCTCTCCTGAGACAGGTGTTACACACACACACACACACACACACAGGCCCACAGGCTTCACACACGGACGAACGGATACCGAGCGCTCAAACACGCGCACACACACACACACACACACATGCCCAACACACACACACACACTACTGTTGGATGTTGGGACCTGATAAAAAAGCAATTAAAATGTCTCAGATTTATTACTTTAATAACAACATCTTATTTACACGTTCCCTCTCCTGTCTCCTCTGGTTAGTCTTCCCTTCACACAGCCTTGGCGTGGCGTTGACTAAACCTATTATTTATCCTATTCGCTTTTCTCTAAGTCTGTCTCACGTGGTTACCAATTCCCCGCGGATCGCTGCTCAGAAGTCAAATTAATCTCAGTACTTTCCTGGCCCAAAAAAATGCATTTATTTGTCCTCATGTTATTCGGAGGGTTAATGGTGCTACTTGCCACCTAGTAGCTGTCTGATTCTGCCTTCTGTTGGGATGTGAAGCCGGTGGCTGTTTGCCAGGCTGCTGGCTGTTTGCCCGGCTGGTGTCACAGAGCCTGGGAATGTGACGCGACACGGTATGACATGGCCGTCGCCGCCGAAGGGACAGAGGGAGAGCAATTAAAACCTCCTATTCCGAATCGCCGCCCCGACACTGTGAAGTCCAAGTCCGACGCGCGAAAACACACGCGTGAACTGTGACAACGTTAATGTACAACGAGCAATTTAATATGACATAATTAGCGTACGACAATATACTGTATCAAACGCACACCCAGGGGTTGAGTTATTATGCAAATGTGCCCAGGCTGTAAATAGTTAAGTGATAGCCTGTGAGTAAACTCTACTGACTCACAGAAACCTCTCGGGAGGTGTCTTCAAAGGCTTCGCTTCAAACAGCAGCTATTAAAGTGGTATTAGATGCTGTGTTGCTTAAGTGTATCTCTATCTGTGTGCGCGAGTGTGTGTGTGTGCGCGAGTGTGTGTGTGTGTGTGTGTGTGTGTGTGTGCGTGTGCGTGTGCGTGTGTGTGTGTGCGTGCGTGCGTGTGTCTGTGTGTGCAGCGCTTAGAGAGAGATGAATAAATTAGCCATGCAAATAAACGCATCCGACTAATTATCCTTCACGAAAACACGTGAAGGTCGGAAGTCTTGCGGAAGACAACACGACACCGTTCTCTCCCGGTAGTCTTTCCGGAGCGAAGCCTGATCCTTCACACAGCCTGGGAAAATCGACCGCAGCCGTGTCACATAATGTCACTCTACGTCCCGGACAGGGCACCACTTCTTTTTAACCCATGAACTTTCAGAGTGTCCTAGTGCCCTGGTATGTAAGAGTGAACTAAGTAGGTCACAGTTTGGGACGCATCGAGCATCACAGATGGTGTCAACGGTAGGTGTGTTACCATGGTATTACTAGTCACACTCCTCTCTCACAAGTCCAGATAATGTCCTGACGGGACGGTTATGTGGGTCGTAGAGATAGCCACTAGCCACGCCGCGGCATTCATTACGACGTTGCTGTAGCGTGTCGGAGGTCAGACCTGCCGGCTCATTGGGTTCTGGTGAAATGTGTGCACTTTGAAGGGTATTGTAAGGGCTGTGGCAGTTGTGGGGGGGTCTGTGTTCTCAAAAGCCTATCTCGTCTCACCGCTGGAATCAATCTCCCCCTATTAGAGGTAAGGCTACACAGCCTGTACGGGAGACCGTTTGTTGCATTTAATTGGACAACCGCTGGGTGAATGTTTTCCCGGCCCCGCTAAGGTCCCTCTCTTTGTCAACTTCCTTTCTCATCCTATTTCTGTGGCCGTAAGCCCGGCACCTTTTGGCTTTCTTCTAGGACTTACCAAGCGCACGCGCACACACACACACACACACACACACACACACACAGTCCCCCAACCACACTCCCAGACACCCACACACACCCACACACCTCTCCCACACCATTCCCCTCTGTACCTTGTTCTTTGACCCTGACATAACGACTCACTGGTGCTCTTTTAATTTGGCAGCGAGGGAGATCTTATTAAGAGCCTATCGTTCCCGCGGGGTTTCTCTGGCATCTCCTTGATTAAATTGGAGCTGAGGGGCATGAGGAAGAAGAGAGAAAGAAGACGAGGGAAAAGAGGGAGGAGGAGGGAAGAGGAGAGAGTACGAGGGAGGAGGAGGGATGCTCACCTCCCTACTCCCTGTTCACCTCCCTACTCCCTGTTCACCTCCCTACTCCCTGCTCACCTCCCTACTCCCTGTTCACCTCCCTACTCCCTGTTCACCTCCCTACTCCCTGCTCACCTCCCTACTCCCTGTTCACCTCCCTACTCCCTGCTCACCTCCCTACTCCCTGTTCACCTCCCTACTCCCTGTTCACCTCCCTACTCCCTGTTCACCTCCCTACTCCCTGTTCACCTCCCTACTCCCTGTTCACCTCCCTACTCCCTGTTCACCTCCCTACTCCCTGTTCACCTCCCTACTCCCTGTTCACCTCCCTACTCCCTGTTCACCTCCCTACTCCCTGTTCACCTCCCTACTCCCTGTTCACCTCCCTACTCCCTGTTCACCTCCCTACTCCCTGCTCACCTCCCTACTCCCTGTTCACCTCCCTACTCCCTGTTCACCTCCCTACTCCCTGTTCACCTCCCTACTCCCTGTTCACCTCCCTACTCCCTGTTCACCTCCCTACTCCCTGCTCACCTCCCTACTCCCTGCTCACCTCCCTACTCCCTGTTCACCTCCCTACTCCCTGCTCACCTCCCTACTCCCTGCTCACCTCCCTACTCCCTGCTCACCTCCCTACTCCCAAAAGCTGGAATCTACACCTGCCTAACTGAAACACTGCTAGTCCTTGGCGAAAAGGTTGGTTCTGAGTTAGAGCTAACGAAGGAGCTTCACTCTTTCAACTGTTTCTTCTCAGTTAACCCAGGCTATTTGCCTTTATGACAGATTATTGAAAAGTTAAAATCAAAATTGACCAAATTGGTTGATAGCACTATAATACATGTATATATATGTATATATATATATATATATATATATATATATATATATATATATATTATTCTGAATTCACCTGTTTGTTGCTCTGGATTTGGGTGGCGTGCCAATAGATATATTGTAGAACGGTAACATGATATTCTTCTGTAATTGAGCAGTAAAACTTTCCACTCATACACGGCACCATATCTAGTGTGAACTGTATGTACTCCCACTATTATCTGGGGAAATCCTGACTGGTAACTGATATCCATCTGGAATCACCTGAGCAAGCTGTCTTAAGTAGCTTGGTTTTTATCCTGATCTGTCTTCATCTAGGCTGACCTGGTCTTATCCTGGGCTGATCTGGTTTTATCCTGGCCTGTCTGATAGGCTGATCTGGTCTTATCCTGGGCTGATCTGGTCTTATCCTGGGATGATCTGGTCTTATCCTGGGCTGATCTGGTCTTATCTTGGCCTGTCTGGCAGGCTGATCTGGTCTTATCCTGGGCTGATCTGGTCTTATCCTGGGCTGATCTGGTCTTATCTTGGCCTGTCTGGCAGGCTGATCTGGTCTTATCCTGGCCTGTCTGATAGGCTGATCTAACCCTCCTGTTTCCTGTTCCGCCTCAGTGTGGAACGCCTCAGTGTGGAACCCACACAATCACCCACATATTCACTGGTGTCACGCTATGACTGCTTCCGCAACGGAACCGGGCCTAACTAGTGCAATACATGGGGAAGTGGGCGTCGGTTTGGAGTGACGGGGGAGTGTCTTCACACCGTTCTCTTTGTGTAAATACCTTCTGATTGACAGACTATCAGCGTCTCCTCTTCAGCCTCGTCCTTTATGTATACCTAGCAGATTAGTCAGGTGAGACGCCGACATTTCACATTCCGCAATTTCAGGAATTCCTTTCACGGCAGTGGGTGGGTTCGCCCGTTTCCAAAGGATGGCATATCCTAGCCTGTTGCGTCACCGTTGTTTTACACGCGAATGCAATATTATTCGCGGTCAAATCGGATTAAGGTGAATCCCCTGTTTGAAAATATATAACTTTGCATCCAGTTTCGGCAAACTCACTGGATTTGTCTGTTGCGGAGAAACCTACTCGTGCGATCCTGGTGGTAACCAGCGATGACCGTGCCATTGGGGTCAGATTAGGGTTATAGAATTACAGGATTAGCCGGTGTCTATTATTCACACGTCGTCGTTCTTTAGAAATATGGCATGTTTTTGTCACAGGCTATTCAGAGTGATATATTCGCCCGAGAGAATGAGTTTACAGGTAGAGAGAGAGAGAGAGAGAGAGAGAGAGAGAGGGAGGGGGGGAGAGAGAGGGAGAGGGAGGGGGGAGAGAGAGAGAGGGAGGGGGAGGGAGGAAGGGAGAAAAACGACGCTCTGTTATAAAGTGGTTCCGTTCTAGATGTGTTATGGGGAGGGTTTGTCTGGTCGTACGTCGACACGGAGGAGACCAATTGTTGTCCAACGATGTCAATGGGAGAACGAATGATTGTTGGTCGGAGCTGTTTTGGAAAATTACACTTTCTGAGATCCATGAACATAAATACGACCAAACACATCCTAAGACAGAACTCAAATGACCGTAATCTTTTGTCCGAGGCATATTTATTTTGTATAATTATTGCAAACATGACATCACATCATAGAAGGGAACGTGCATTTATACGTGCCCCAATCAACAGCGTCATACTGTAGCCCAGGGAAGAGAGCACTCGCATGATAGATGCTTCCCACGGTCTGTCGGCCAACCAGATCAGCCGGCCAACCATTCCGGCCTGTTCAATCAGCATAACCAGCCAACTTGACCAGCCGACCGGACAAGCCAATCATCCCAGCCAAACCAACCCGTTTTCTCAAGTCCCAGGGATATTGGAGCCAGACGGCCAGCTATCCACTAACTCAGAGTCCTCCGGGGTCATTAGTTTCTCCTTCCACGGGATCTCCCCTCCCTTTATTTCTGGGCTCTATGCTCTCCCTGAGCCAGTGGTATCATCGTGACAGGCCCACAGGCGTCCAGGAGAACAGGGTGTCATCTTGGACACGTCTCCTGTCTCCTCATTGTACCAGAGAGAATGGAATCGCTAGCGGCATCACTCCCGAGGTCACACCGGTGCGTATCGCCGTGGTACTAATAGCTAGCGATGACCTCACTCTTTCACACTACCTGCTATTGACTTTCCCCGTCATAGCACAGTGCATTGTGGGAACCACAATGTCTCCATTGTTGCCGTCGCCTCGGGTTACCGTCTGACAGGACTAATGACAGGTAGTGGCGCGGGTTCTAAATGGACGCCTGCTCCGCTCTTAGTGCACTATTATGGATTAGTGCACTACATTGGTAGGGATTGATTTGGATGCCGGTAGAGGTGTCACATCGCCTTGTGTCTGATGTCCTCTGTGACGGTGCTGCTCTAACTGTATTTTAACTTGTCTCGTTGATGACGTCACCCGCTGGAAAAGTGGCACTCAGACAAGCAATCTAGGCTGGACATGAAATGTCGTTTTATTTTGACGCTCAACTGATTTAGCTGAACGGCAAAGACATGTTTAAAATTGCGGCTCGCGTTGGTCCAGAGGTACTCGTCTCGTCGGTTTTCCTGTGGTGCCGGTCGCCCTGATAGATGAGCTTTGGTGATTTCAAAATCTTTTTGAATGCTGAAGATGGGAGTATCCGCTTCGACTCATGAGAAACGACGGATACAAGCATACAATGGAGTTTCAGCCTTCATTACATACTTTACATTTATTTGTATTTGACCACACTAGCCAACTACCACAGATCACATTTGGACTATAAGTACTTACTAGGATAGCAAAGGTTAAAAAATCAGCCTTTATAGGTATTTGTTATTAAGGTTAGGGTTAGCTGTTTTCTAATCCCCAGAAGGATTGAAATAATGTGTGTGTGTGTGTGTGGGAGTGTGTGTGTGTGTGTGTGTGTGTGGGAGTGTGTGTGTGTGGGAGTGTGGGCGTGTGTGTAGGAGTGTGTGTAGGAGTGTGTGGGTGTCTGGGAGTGTGGTTAGGGGACTATGTGTGTGTGTGTGTGTGTGTGTGCGTGTGTGGGGGACTATGTGTGTGTGTGTGTTTGCGTGCGTGCATGTGTGCGTGTAAATGAATAGCAGCAGTCTACAGTTTTACGGAGATCATGAACTACACTTCATTAACGACCAACTTCATTAACGACCAACTTCATTTGAATGTGTGTCTATATACAGTTCTAATCCCGTCTCTCTACCTGTCTCTCCAGAGGACCAGATACCACACGGCTTCCCCACAATAGACATGGGTCCACAGCTGAAGGTGGTAGAACGGACCAGAACCGCCACTATGCTGTGTGCTGCCAGCGGCAACCCCGACCCAGAAATCTCCTGGTTCAAGGACTTCCTCCCAGTGGATATAAACAGCAGCAACGGACGAATCAAACAGCTCCGCTCAGGTACAGCGTCTCCAGGAGAATCTCTTACGTCGTAGGCGCACACAGAGTCTTTCACCATATCAAACACACCTAATGAAATCAGTGAAATATAATAGCCATTCCCATGCTGTGTCAAACACAGAATATAAATAGGTTAGAGTAGAACAGGTGATTTTGTAATGCTAATTCACTGTGGCCAAATCCTTCCTTGGAGTTTTGAATAAATGTTTTTTCTTCCGCCTTTAATTGAGCAACACAAAGCTCGGTAATTTCTGTAAGTGTTTCCTTAAGTTCAATTCGGCTGTGATTCTGTACCTGCGAATGGTGCCCTCAGTAGTTGGCTGTGATTCGTGTTCCTATTCCATCCAACCGGTACGGCCTCAGCTAAGCTCACCAAGCGTCAACGAGAAAAGCTCCCAGAGTTAACCAGTTGTCTGTAATCTCTCAGCTGCGAGGACATTGTGAACAAGCCGTGTGTCCGTTAGCAGAGCGGTAGTCGATCAACGAGCCACGGCGGTGATTCCTTATGTCTTGTTCTGCAACCTTAAAATGACGACGACAAAGCGTTTCAGTCGGCATCTGTCTACTAATGAGAAGAGCTCTCCATCACGAAGTATCGCACCAGTAAGGCAGCTGAAGATAAAGCTGTTTCAAACGTACCTCAACCGTGAAGCGAACTAGGGTGATGGGTGAGGTGTACCAGGGTGGAGGGTGAGGTGTACCAGGGTGGAGGGTGGGGTGCACCAGGGTGGAGGGTGAGGTGTACCAGGGTGGAGGGTGGGGTGCACCAGGGTGGAGGGTGAGGTGTACCAGGGTGGAGGGTGGGGTGTACCAGGGTGGAGGGTGGGGTGCACCAGGGTGGAGGGTGGGGTGTACCAGGGTGGAGGGTGGGGTGCACCAGGGTGGAGGGTGGGGTGTACCAGGGTGGAGGGTGGGGTCACCAGGGTGGAGGGTGGGGTGTACCAGGGTGGAGGGTGGGGTGTACCAGGGTGGAGGGTGAGGTGTACCAGGGTGGAGGGTGGGGTGCACCAGGGTGGAGGGTGGGGTGTACCAGGGTGGAGGGTGGGGTGCACCAGGGTGGAGGGTGAGGTGCACCAGGGTGGAGGGTGGGGTGCACCAGGGTGGAGGGTGGGGTGCACCAGGGTGGAGGGTGGGGTGCACCAGGGTGGAGGGTGGGGTGCACCAGGGTGGAGGGTGGGGTGCACCAGGGTGGAGGGTGGGGTGTACCAGGGGGAGGGTGGGGTGTACCAGGGTGGAGGGTGGGGTGCACCAGGGTGGAGGGTGGGGTGTACCAGGGTGGAGGGTGGGGTCACCAGGGTGGAGGGTGGGGTGTACCAGGGTGGAGGGTGGGGTGTACCAGGGTGGAGGGTGAGGTGTACCAGGGTGGAGGGTGGGGTGCACCAGGGTGGAGGGTGGGGTGTACCAGGGTGGAGGGTGAGGTGCACCAGGGTGGAGGGTGAGGTGCACCAGGGTGGAGGGTGAGGTGCACCAGGGTGGAGGGTGGGGTGCACCAGGGTGGAGGGTGGGGTGCACCAGGGTGGAGGGTGGGGTGCACCAGGGTGGAGGGTGGTGGTGGGTATTATTTGTGAGGTGCACAGAGTCCCACTGCAGTCAATAACAGATGGGTAGCGTGTGAAATACAGATGCCCGGGTACCGTGTGAAATACAGATGCCCGGGTAGCGTCTGAAATACAGATGCCCAAGTACCGTGTGAAATACAGATGCCCGGGTACCGTGTGAAATACAGATGCCTGGGTACCGTGTGAAATACAGATGCCCGGGTAGCGTCTGAAATACAGATGCCCGGGTACCGTGTGAAATACAGATGCCCGGGTACCGTGTGAAATACAGATGCCCGGGTAGTGTGTGAAATACAGATGCCCGGGTAGTGTGTGAAATACAGATGCCCGGGGTAGCGTATCATTAATTTGACATTCAAGCCATTTACTCGTTCAAATACAATACATCACGCGCCAGTGAGATTACATTTGCTCATAAATTAGTATCCCTATTACAGAACCTTTTATCCATCAAGGAGCGCTAATGGCTCCATTTTTCTATTTGAGACCTTTGCACTCGGCTGGCAAATGAAAGACAGGCCACCGTGTGTGTCCTTTGCCTCAGACCCCCCCACCGCCCGCATTCCTTTATTCAAGCATCGATAGAGGGAACTGCGTCAGGAATGAAGTGACTTTCAGGACACAGCCGTGTCACGAATAGCACAGGCAGGAAACAGGTAGCAGGCAACGGCCACAGGCGCAGAGAATTCTTAGAATACTGTCTTTATTTAAAGACTCCACTAATACCCCGAACACTTCGGGTCTCACAAAATAACAAACAATAGACCGTAACGGTCACCGGATCAGAAACTGGTCGAAATACAGACAGGTACCCCCTCGGTACGTACAGTCACAGGCATGACAAATAATATTCCCACAAAGCAGACAGAGAAACCCCAGACTTAAATACATGCCTAATTGGCAAACCAGGCACAGGTGAGGACAGGTCACAGCTGCTGTCACTGTCCTTGATTGTCTCTCTCCTCGCTGACAAGGGGGAAGTGCCAATACGGGCCATAGAGGAAGGTAGAGGGAGGGATAGACCTCTGGTCCATACAAGCCGCAAGCATGACGTTGTGTCCCGGTCATTATGGACGGGCTTAAACCAGGCGGTCTGGCCCCGGACATTCAATCATCATCAACGCTGTTTACCATGCGGGGCCACGCGATAAGCACACACACACACACACACACACTCGTCTGCCCTCCGCCGGCTGAGCGATCTGACGGGGAGGAAGAGAAGGACGAGGATTAGTGACTCTAGACATGGCTAAACCTCTGTCCTTTTCAATAAATACTCCCGGAGTAGCAGGAGTACAAGGCCACGCTTCTGTGTGTGCAGCGAGGGTTCTGCTGACTCACCGGGCCGCGGTCCGTGGGCCAAATTACACCCTGTTCCCTCTCAGGTTCACCTCATTCCAAGGCTTCCGCTCAGCCGCCGAGGACCGTAACAGAGACTATAGGGCGCCGTTGGGGACACGGCCTAGCTGATTAGCGGTTCTCTTTAAGGTAGCCCTTGAGCCGAGCGTATTATGCTGTCAGTTTGTTATTGCGGATATGAAAACGAGGTACGACGACGCGTTACATATAGGCACGGTACGGACTAACGCAATCCGAGGTGACGACGACGAGCGATTGAACCCCCGGGTATTTCGTAGAAAAAAACTTGGGGGAAGTGAACAGCGGCCTGTTATATGCAAAACATCGCCAAAACATAATAAAGCCGTATTATTTTTCGCATGATGTGCAAAGTACCCGCTACACTCAAATCTGTCACGGACAAACAAACGCGAAGGCCGTCTGTCCTGGCAGGTTTCAGCGTAGACCCGGTCCGCCGTAAGCTGCTGATGACCTCATCATCGTGGGACACACAGCTTTCGGGGGGGCCGTCCTTTCTTTCTGTCGACCCTCTCATCCGCCTCTATGCTCCCGTCCGATGAGTGGACCGTGGTGCTGGTTGATTATCCAGATGATTTATATCTGCATAGTAACCAAACCCGTCTCCTACAACGTTTGTGGCATATTATGAACCAATATGCCCAAATGACCCAATACTAACCACCACCAGAACAAACAAAGCAACATTACTGAAGCCTGACCAAACAGGCGGATCGATTGAGGCTTCTACACATTGATGATATAAAAAATAGATATAAAAGAAGTACACTTAAACACCTGAATAACGTTCGTATAACGACCTTAGTGATTTTAGAGTTCATGTCTTTTGTTCTTCTCCGTTGCGGCTGCAGAAACACAGATTGGGTTGCTGGTATCCAGCACTCGTGTTTCACAGCGTTGCGTCAGATACTGTATAAACCGTCTGTCTATGTGAGCCTGTTTACAACAGCAGGACACACACCGTGTCAGTTACATATTCTAGTTGTGCCTCAGGTAACAGCCCGGGAAACGGGTCCGGTTTTGGATGAATTCGGGGTCAACTCGCTCCAGACTCATATTAACGACACTACACGCTGCCCGGGAGAACGCGTGGCTCTGTGATCGAGGCAGACTGACAGCCCGGTAGCGCCGAGCGCCAGGTGTGGAGCGCAAACCACCGGGCGCGTAGCCCAGACGGCCGCGGTTAGAAAACAAACAGTCACACGTGTACACAACAAGAGGAATTCTGATTAACACGCCAATGCTGGCTTCAGAACACATAGCCTCCGGGTGTGTTTCACAAACAGGAAAGCACGGGGCAGAAGTAGCTGCCATCTATTGAGAAAATATACATTCACTTTACATAGGATAATAGCTACGGCACTGGTTCTGGTTACAGATAACCGGATTAGTTACCACACGGACACACTCACCAAATATAGCGAAAAAGACAGTGTGTTATGTAGAAAAGAGGATTTATTTCCTTTATATCGTTTTTCTTCAGGCTGAGGGGAAAATTGCTAGTGGAACTCAAGAATCAGGCTGTTTTTTCCTCTGCTCTCTTTCTTCCTCCTTTCTCTTTCTCTGTGCCTCTCTATGTCGATCTCTCTCTCCCTCTTTTTCGTCTTTGTACTAATGCTTCTCTCTAATCTTATTTGCATTCACATTACCTCACCAGGTGGTACACCGATCAGAGGTAAGAATGCTGGGCACGGAAACATGTCCACTCATTCATTCTCCTCGTCCTCCTCGTTCTCCTCGTTCTCCTCGTTCTCCATTCACCTCACAATGTCCTCATCTCCTGTTCACCTGTCCTCCTCCTTCAGGTCCTAAATAGTTATCTGCTTCAGCACATTGGCCCTTTGTAAAAGTCATGTCTACAGCATCAAAACCACCAAAACTTCAAAGAGCGAGTCCCCAAATTCTCCCTAGACGTATTCCAATTAAAGTTTGCCTCGGATACGGGACACATGGTCCAAAAAGGAAAGATGTCTAAGACGGACCGGCGTAACTATCGATTCACAGGACACTCTGTTCATATTTGCTCTGTCCAACAATCTATACGGTGATCTCTTGACGAGACGGACACCCTAGGCGATCAGAGGTCTGAGCGGGGGTGTAGATCTCAACTCTGACCCCTGGCTAAGCACTGCCCATAGAGGCTGCTGTCCGAGGCAGGATGAAGAGAAGGTTGTAGAGTACATCATTAGCTTCAGCCTCTCGAGGGCATAATGACAGTGGTGCTTCTGGCAACCAGCTAAATCTCCAACCAACACGGCAACGCCCCAAATGGCATTTCGTTCCGTTCAAAGTGCCCTGGTCAACTGTCAAATTGTATTATAAAGGATATAGGGGGTCATTTTGGGGTTGATGTCCGTCCGTCTGTCTGCCGGAGACATTATCTGATACTTTTGACAGATTGATTAGCTTCTTTCGTACGAGGCAGAGGAACGGGGTTAGGTGTTCGGGTCAGCGCCATGTGGGCCGTTTGCCTCGCTGCTCTCCTGATCCTCTCCGAAGATGAAGAATGTCACATTTCATCGAGGGGTTTCTGCCATGACAACGTAACAAGACAGCGCACCATGACAACGTACCATGACAACGTACCATGACAACGCACCATGACAACGCACCATGACAACATGCCCACAAGGAAATGTCCCAAATGACACCCGATATCCTAAATAAAGCTCTACTTTTGGACTCTTGAACAAAACAAGCAAACCACAGGTGATAATCTGTCATTCAGGACGAAGACTAGATCCATTCAATGAGAAGCAGACAACAAAAAGATGAATATACGAATATGGTAATATGAGCGATACATAATTAATAAACGGTTGAGTAACAGAATTAATCCAATGCAATCTTCCACATTGATCACTTTAGAAAACGGTGTGATGTTTCCCCGACCTGTGTAAAATCTCAGAGCTCTAATCTCTCCAGGATCGTGCTAGAGGGAGAATTGACTTGGGACAGATCTGTCATTATCAATCTGACTCAAGCTCTGTTCTGTGGAAATAAACTGTCTTGGAGAGAAGAAAGACGTACCTGTGTTGCGCTCAGTGTGTGTGTGTGTGTGTGTGTGTGTGTGTGTGTGTGTGAGTGTGCCGTTTAACGCATCATCACCACATACGGCGCCGCAGCTCCCTGACCAGTGACACAGCATGGCGGCGTCCAGACAAAGGTATATCTGGACGCCATTTCACCCGACTCCACACCCACGCGCCGGAGACGGTCGACCGCGCGCTCGCGGTCGTCCGAACGCACTATCAGCACATTGCCATCTCCCATGATGCATTTCAGGATGAACTTCTGAAATATATTTGTGCGTACGTCCTCTATCAGTGTTCCATCGGCACGAAACCGTCCGGCGACCTGCATGGTGTGTGTCACGCGACGGTAGGCCGCGTCGCTGTACGTAACCGCCGAAATAACAGTCATGTTGTCTGTCCAAATCGATCGTCCATCCACCGTTATAAATATGCAACATTATATATAAATATATAACTATATATGCACTAATGAGCCAAAACATTATGAGCGGCGAAGCAAATAACGTTGATCGTCTCCTAACCACGGGCACGCGGTCTGGGTAGGTTAGATGGTGTTGGGTACCCAGGGCTCATCGATGTGTGAGGGCGACAAAGGCTATCACGTCCGATCCGAGCCAACGAAAGCTCTACCGCGGTTCTGCCGGTCCCTGTTCACCATTACAACTACAACGGGCTAGAAAGCATCGGAACCAGACCCAGAAGCACCAGAAGATTGCCTGGTCCACTGTGTCCAGCTGTCTTCTACGTGTGGACTTTATACCCGTGGAAGAGATGGCATCAGGACGCGCTGTGGACAGATGCCATGCTAGTGGAGAGTGTGCTGCTCTGGGTAATGTTCTGCTGGGACACCCCGGGTTCGGCCATTCATGTGGACGTCAGTTTGACCCGTGCCAGCTACCTGAACATTGTTGCAGACCAGGTACACTCCTTCATGGCACTGTTACTCATTGATAGTAGTAACAGGAAAGCATAAAGTACCCTGAAACATACCAAGAGTTCCTGGCGGTGCCCTGGCCTCCAACTTCTCCAGATGTCAATCCGATTGAGCGTCTGTGGGATGCGCTGGACCAACAAGTCCGACCCACAGCGGCTCCATCGAACAAATGACAGAACTTGAAGGATCCGCTTCTGATGTCTAGGCTGGTGGTCATTATGTTTTGGCTCGTCGGTGTATGTAGATATTCACTGTGATGGATGCTTTGGTAAATGGTGAGAGAAAATGTAGACGCACGGAGATCTCTGTGAGAGAGTAGAAATACGGTAAGTGTTGTGTTCCTGGTTCAAGCTTCAGACAGCAAGTTCGGGTTTCAGTTTTTCACTGTCAACACAAATAGAACCGATGATAACAACTCATAACCACTAACGTTTTAAACTGAGATGATTTGTTCATTGACATGTGGTTAGTGAACCTCTGGAAAGTGACAGGAGACAGCGTTGAGGGGACAGCGTTGAGGGGACAGCGTTGAGGAGACTGTGTTGAGGAGACTGTGTTGAGGAGACAGCGTTGAGGGGACAGCGTTGAGGAGACAGCGTTGAGGAGACAGCGTTGAGGAGACAGCGTTGAGGAGACAGCGTTGAGGGGACAGCGTTGAGGAGACTGCGTTGAGGAGACTGCGTTGAGGAGACTGCGTTGAGGAGACTGTGTTGAGGAGACTGTGTTGAGGAGACTGTGTTGAGGAGACTGTGTTGAGGAGACAGCGTTGAGGGGACAGCGTTGAGGGGACAGCGTTGAGGAGACATGTAAGAGTAATGAATATATATTATGGTGACTCACAGAATGCCGCAGGTCCGTGTTTGACTTTTGGGTTGGAAACTGAGAAGATATTTAGATAATGAGACAATAGGTTGAGAATTCACCTTTCATTGCTGGTAACCTGTTGACTTCATGGTTTCAGTCTCATTTTACCAACCGGCTAGAGTTCCTGTTAATGACCATCCAGACGGGTATTTAAATGTGTCGTACCTAAGTCCCTAATTGGAAGCCCAATTCACCAGTCTGTGCTTTGCTCTTTGTCAGTGTATCTCCACTGTTGTTCTGGTATGTACACGTCGGCTTCACTATTTGTGTGTGTGTGTGTGTGTGTGTGTGTGTGTTCGTGTGTGCGTGCGTGCGTGACTGTGACTTTACACGTGTGTACAACACGCCTCCCAAATGCCGACCTCATCGACAGTAGTGCACCTCTGAACTGAACCTCGGTGCCATTTGGGATGCGTCCACGTTGTGTTCCGTTCTGTCAGCCTGAGTGGACCCCGAGCCCTGACTACGTTCCATCTGTCTTTCTCTCCTCAGGAGCTCTCCAGATAGAGAACAGCGAGGAGTCGGACCAGGGCAAGTACGAGTGTGTGGCGGTCAACAGCGCCGGGATCCGCTACTCGGCTCCAGCCAACCTCTACGTGAGAGGTAAGAGTCCCGGGTGTCCAGTGGGTCACTTGTGGTGGTAGGGCCCGTCCTTCTCTGTTGCTGTCCATGTCTTCCTACTGCTGCTCTCTGGTTCAACGCCAAAGACTAGTGTAAGATAACCCGCTCCACAGCTCCACAGCCTGGTCTGCTCCGGTCCAACGCCAAAGACTAGTGTAAGATAACCCGCTCCACAGCCTGGTCTGCTCCGGTCCAGCGCCAAAGACTAGTGTAAGATAACCCACTCCACAGCTCCACAGCCTGGTCTGCTCCGGTCCAGCATTAAAGACTATTGTAAAATAACCCACTCCACAGTTCTACAGCTCCACAGCCTGGTCTGCTCTGGTCCAGCTAACGCACTCCTCTCCACAGCGGGCCTGAATTACCGCACAAATAGTGTGCCTATCTCTTTATTCACCTCACCACTTGACTGGCCTCCCTCCTCATTGGATTGAAAGAGCTCCTGCCCAGTCGCCCGGTTGGTGATCGCCATCCTTTTCTGGTCAAACGTGTGGGTGCCTGTTGGTTTGTTCTGTCATTGTTTTGTTTTGTTTATTTCTCTACCGGGTCACTGTACATCGACTTGTTCTGTGTTGTTATCATCATTAGCCTCACAGGATATGAGAACGTTTTCTGAGGCGAACGGAGGTCAGGTGAGGTTTCACCAGGTGAGCAGAGATATACATACAGGGGGAGGAGGAACGCCCCCAACAACAGAATGCTAGTCATTCTATGGACGATGCGTTGTTATTCTGAGAGGAGGAACGCCCCCAATAAACAGAATGCTAGTCATTCTATGGCCGATGCGTTGTTATTCTGAGAGGAGGAACGCCCCCAATAAACAGAATGCTAGTAATTATATGGGCGATGCATTGTTATTCTGAGAGGAGGAACGCCCCCTATCAACAGAATGCTAGTCATTCTATGGACGATGCGTTGTTATTCTGGGAGGAGGAACGCCCCCTATCAACAGAATGCTAGTCATTCTATGGCCGATGCGTTGTTATTCTGAGGAGGAACACCCCCTCTCAACAGAATGCTAGTCATTCTATGGCCTATGCATTGTTATTCTGAGAGGAGGAACACCCCCTCTCAACAGAATGCTAGTCATTCTATGGCCTATGCATTGTTATTCTGAGAGGAGGAACGCCCCCTATCAACAGAATGCTAGTCATTCTATGGACGATGCGTTGAGGAATATCCCTTGGGAGAGAGAACAGGATGTAAGCCAAGGCGTTCCAAAATGCAGCGTGTTCCCTCCAACGGATCGCTTCGTTTAAAGAAATCTGTGCTGTTTGTGACTGAATCCACCAAGAGGGCTCATGTCACAGGCTTTAGATAAATAATAACATGACGTTCTCAAAGGCACTTATTCATATTCCAACTCCCAAAGCTTCCTTAAGACCTTTTTGCACCAACACTTTACTTTATCTTTTGTACAATTTGTGTTTGTGTTCTTGAACATTCATTTTAGAACATCCATCCACGTACCATCTTCCAATTCTTCGGTTATTTGTAATTCATTAGGTTTCTAAGTCTATGGAATGAACAGGGCAGCGTTCCCACTCTGCAGTAGAGCAGATACCTTCTGTGAAATGTGTCCTCTGGTTGCCCTCTGACCTACAGAACGACACATTTGGAAACTGCCTATCTCAACAGAGCTCGTAAATTCCGTCGACCATAATACGAAGGATGACATCAGCCATTCGCTCGGGACTCCACTCGGGTTTGCCGGCGTTCCAAATGACACCCTAACCCCGAGTACGGTGCTACCTTTGACCAGTGTCATGGTTAAGCGTTCACTAGAAACAGCTTTTGTGACGCAGGCCTTAACTCAGACACCAGGGACATGGAGACATTACTTCCATGTATGCGTCGGTTTGCCTGTAGTTTGAAACCCGACGTGTGGAGAATGTGAGGCTAGCCAGCATTTGCCGCGGCACTTTTCAATTCCTACAAAAAAGTACGGGACCAAAACATTTGAAATGGGTGCAAATTGCTAGTTTGCATCGTGATTTGTCTTCTCGAGCATCATTTCTCTGTCTGTCACATTTGAGTGCTGCGGCAGGATCTGTGCTCGTCTTGACCAATCAGATTTCTGTAGAAATTGCCGTCGGGCTCGACACGCAGGGCTCAACACTTTCCTTCGGTAGTTTATTTATTTACTGACAGGCTCGGGCAAAAACCCTTCAATAAATGAAGCAGCCCTTGGAATGCTAACCATTAGCGAGAAACAGACAACCAGAAAAGCTGTATTACACGGAGACAAGAGTACGGTTCTGTGCGATCCAGTGTGAGCTTACAGCGGCGTTGTACAGCTTAATCATATTCTCTGGTCGAGGCTCGGGTAAACAAAACATTAAAGTCGTGTTTATTATTTCGCCTGTTGGTTTGTGACAGAATGCAATCGGAATCACATCTTTTTGGTCAATATTAGGACCTGGATGGACTTCGCGTCTACCAACACGTTCTCAATCTGCAAGCACCACAAATCAATAAACAGATGATATTTGCGTTTTTTACCTGGTTAACAATTGCATTGGGTGAAAGTACATGAAGCAAGCGTGCATAAAGGAATGCTTAACCTTGTCAGTTTTAATTATGGCGCATTGCTTTTTGTATAAGTACCCACCCAGTTAATCTGTGAAATATAACTATATAACCTTTATAAACACAAATACGACACACCAAGGCCAGCCTTCTTTCAAGTAGTGTATCCGAAAAAAGTTAACGCAAATAGAAAAGAAACAAGCGTTATAATTTTGATACCTTGCTTGAACTTGATTTTCAGTATGAATGCAGGCCATGAATGTTGGGCCACAATAGATTACACTGTTTTAACAGGTTTCAGATGAAGTTATTGTCTTTGAGAACTGAGGGTCAATGTTGTGTCCATTATGCGTTGCTAGTATGCATTTCTGTACTTTATAGATTTGCTCTTTTTGACATTTGCTAAGGATCTGCTTAAATAACTTCCGTCCAATGTAACTCTGGGTTTTTGTCCCTCTGCACATTGTATTTCTACGTTTTTCTCATTCTGTACAATGTAACTCTGTGTTTTTGTCCCTCTGCACATTGTATTTCTACGTTTTTCTCATTCTGTACCATGTAACTCTGGGGTTTTTGTCGCTCTGCACATTGTATATCTACGTTTTTCTCATTCTGTACAATGTAACACTGGGGTTTTTGTCCCTCTGCACATTGTATATCTACGTTTTTCTCATTCTGTACAATGTAACACTGGGGTTTTTGTCCCTCTGCACATTGTATATCTACGTTTTTCTCATTCTGTACAATGTAACACTGGGGTTTTTGTCCCTCTGCACATTGTATATCTACGTTTTTCTCATTATGTACAATGTAACTCTGGGGTTTTTGTCGCTCTGCACATTGTATATCTAAGTTTTTCTCATTCTGTAAAATATAACTCTGGGTTTTTGTCGCTCTGCACTTTTGTCATTCAATAACCTTTGTCATTCTGTAAAATATAACTCTGGGTTTTTGTCCCTCTGCACATTGTATTTCTACGTTTTTCTCATTCTGTAAAATATAACCCTGGGTTGTTGTTGCTCTGCCCAAATTAATTCTCAATTTTTCTCATTCTGTATTATGTAACTCTGGGTCGTTGTCGTTCTGTACAGTTTATTTCTGCCTCTCCAGGTGTGCGCTCTCCACTCTACCGTCTCCTAATTTCCATACTGATGCCTGAAAGCTCTCTCTCTCTCTCTCTCTCTCTCGCTCTCTCTCGCTCTCTCTCTCTGTCTCTCTCTCTCTCTCTCTCGCTCTCTCGCTCTCTCTCTCTCTCTCTCTGTCTCGATGTCTTTCTCTGTGTGCGGTGGTCCTGGTATGCCCGTCTCCACTGGCTTTATATCCGTTATGTCATATACTCAGACTGTATATGGGAGCGTCCATTTCACAAATGCTTATCCTGCTATTTAACAACAAGTCTGCCATTGTCTGAGTGCGTTCACGTGTCTGTGTCAGGTCGTGCACACTGGAGATACATTGAGGCTTCTCGTGTTGAGCGTCGCGTCGACGCTAGCGGGGGCCGCCGTAATCAATGAAAGCAGCTCCGTTCCCGCAGTTGCGTCGCGTTTTCCCGCGGCGCGTCGCCCGAAAACATAAGCCCGTCCTGTTTTCTGCCTCTGACACCCCGTTCAGAGAGTCGTGGAACCCAGCTTTCATTGGTGAACGCGTGCAATCAGCTGATACCAGGGGGCAACGGAAATAAACGGACAGTTGTAAACAACTTAAAAGTGGTAAATTCTAATACTAAAATACAGACTACAAAAGAATAATTTAAATTTGAGGTAACGTATAATAGTTTGTGATCCAGCAGCAGATATTCTCAGTCATGTCCCTTCTCAGCTCTTCATCTTCTCTTATGGCGTCATCACTGTGGGCCGGTAAACATGTGGCCCGGGAGCCGTTTTTAATCCACCAGGTACAGGCCCGCATTAACCTGCTGTTAGGCCCTGGGGCTGAGAGGTTTTGTAGGCCCACAATAAAGAAAAGTCTAATGATCACATTTGTCTATATACAACAAAAGCAGAAAGCATGTTGGTCACTGGCATGGTCAGGAATAGCCGTAGAGCTATATCTGTGTTGGGAAACACTGTATGGGGTTTTCTACTTCTTAATACTTTCTGTAACTCCACTGCCGACGTGCTGCCCAACTTGTCATTCTGTACAAACTCCCTGAACTGCACCGCTTGCTCCACAAAGTCCACTTCCAAATCACAGTGGTATTTCTTTGATGAATGATATTTGTTTGATTAATATTAAGTGTACAGACGGCATTAGGTTTATTGCGCACTGTCACTTTAAGACCGAGTGTGCAGATCCAATTGCACTGATGCACATCCGATATTCTTACAACTGTACGTTCTGTAAAGACATAACCGACTGTGTTTACGCGAATACTCTCCAAAACGGACATTTAGACATAATGTTGTGTGTATTTGTCCATTCAGACGCGAGATAGAGCTCAATTCAGTCCTCGCGCCCTGTCTGTCTATGTGCAGGGCTGCACCACGCCTCGGGTCGGGACCGTATCGTCTCGTTTTCGTCTGTGAAAAAATTTCATTGACGAAAATAATTACGAAAATTATAACGAAATTAACACTGCCCGCCTGTTTGCTTGTCCTCTCCACTGTTCATCAGTGCTCCGCTTAATGAGCTCGACTCACCTTCATTTGCCGGTTTAAAAAAACCTGTTAGCTTTGGAATCTTTTTTTTAACAATTCCTTCTCACTGTTTTGTTTCTGTCGCGATATTTTTCGTTTATGAGCACCACTCTCAAACTTTTTCTCAACATTTTGATATCAGCCTCTGTGACGAGCATAAAGTTGAATAAACTACTAGAGAATATGACGCAATTGTTTCTCTACATTCTGATAGGCTGTCATATCATGCTTCCCACGTGGGTCACATGTAAATTGGATCAATCAGCAGCCAAAAACATGAATATCAAATGATTGACAGAAAATTTGACAAATTACAAAACAATGTGATTTTTTTATTGGCTCATGATAGGCCCCTTGTCTTCATAGGCCCTAGGGCTTCAGCCCCAGTAAGCCCGTGCATTAATGCGGGCCTGACCACGTATTTATGTGGCCCCTTAACCAGTGGTGCTGACCCCGTGCTGACGCCTCAATGTATCCACAGTGTTACCCCAAGGTCAGTGTCTTGGGGTTCTTTTAAGTATCTCTGAAACGTCTGTGTCTGCTTTAATTTGTGTGTGTGATGTGTTTGTGTGTGTGTTTGTGTGTGTGTTTGCGGCTGCGTGCAGAGATCAAGGTTAGAAACCAGCTTTGATTCGAAGTAACCGAATCCATAACACACCGAGTCTTTAGAAGCACCGTACTTTGGTCTGACGTGCGGCCTCCTTTATACGATGTCACTCATTGAAGTCTTCTTCGTGGTGACCTATTAGGTGAGCTGTGCTCGGACATGCAGCCATTATCAGGCCATCGCATTTACTTTGAGTTAGTGATGCACGGAGCAGTTTCTTTTCTCCGTGTACAGCGTCGGGGCCAGGCCATTTTGGCTCTGTGACTAATCCGGAGTCAGTGACGGCCATGTTGGATGTTTGTATTCTTATCCAGTCTCTCTGCTCACATATAAATGTGGCCTGCCTTAGCGGCCAGCAGTATCTGCTCTGTGTGCATAACGAATTATTCACGCCAGCCAGGGAGACTCTGACTGCATCTGAAACAGATACCTCTACATATACAGTGGACTGTTGTCGTCCATAGCTCATAGTCGTGCTCGTGTGCCGGGGACCAATTTGGGAGTCCGAATCTCTTATGACGTCTTAAATCACAAGAACCATTCGATGGGTCTAAAGGTAGAACATGAGTGTAGTCAGAAACAGGGAGGTGTGTGTGTTTGTATGTACTGTATGTTCATTTTTAATGCACTTTATGATAGATGTTGCTTTGTTTACAAGGTGTGTGTGTGTGTGTGTGTGTGTGTGTGTGTGTGTGTGTGTGTGTGTGTGTGTGTGTGTGTGTGTGTGTGTGTGTGTGTGTGTGTGTGTGTGTGTGTGTGTGTGTGTGTCAGGCTATTGTATCCATCGTGTTTTCCGTACTCTCTCTCTGTTATGGATAAGCGGAAATATTTGCCTGTTTTACTCTCTCCGTTTCTCCTTGTCTTCCTCTTGCTTTTCTCTCTTTTTTCTCTTTTATCTTTGTTCCCTCCATCGTCATCGCACTTCGCCATCCATAACACAATCCAAACCTCTCCAAATCCTCTCAGATCAACGAGAAGGTTGGTTAATTTCACTCTTTACTTCCCTGCTCCTCCTCTGGATCCCCAGGGCAGGCCAAGGCCCGGTAGGCTGGAGCCTGGCGTTCCCCCCTGGCCTCGTGCTGGGTGCCGCGGGGCCCGCGCCCAGCCTGTTGGTCTCTCAGGAGCCTCCCTGTGTCTGCCAACCTCAACCTCCAATGTGCATCTCCCACCTCCGACCCCACCTTCCCTGCCTCCACTGTCCTGCCTGCCTCTACCAGCTACATCCTGGACTGGCTTTTCATGTGCTGGGCATCTCCTCACTCAGCCTCAGTCTGTTTGCCATGTTCACATTCACTTCAGTGTCACCGCAGCTGTCTAGACCAGGTCACCGCAGCTGTCTAGACCAGGTCACCGCAGCTGTCTAGACCGGGTCACCGCAGCTGTCTAGACCGGGTCACCGCAGCTGTCTAGACCGGGTCACCGCAGCTGTCTAGACCGGGTCACCGCAGCTGTCTAGACCGGGTCACCGCAGCTGTCTAGACCGGGTCACCGCAGCTGTCTAGACCGGGTCACCGCAGCTGTCTAGACCGGGTCACCGCAGCTGTCTAGACCGGGTCACCGCAGCTGTCTAGACCGGGTCACCGCAGCTGTCTAGACCGGGTCACCACAGCTTCCTAAATTGTGTCACGGCAGCTTTCTAGATCTTGTCACCATGGCTGTCTAGACCATGTCACCAAATCATGGCTGTGTCCAATTACACCCTAGTCCCTATAAAGTCCGGTAACTTGGGCCTCGTGGGCTCTGGTCAAAAAGGCGGTCACTTTATCGGGACTCTGGTGTCCTTTCACTCCGTCATCCCAGTGGGTCACTCAGAACCTGAGCCCTCACGTGGCTGTTGCCCACAGCTTGTTTTTATGGTGCCACGCTGGCCGATCGCATCGCCCTCTCGCCATGACAGTTCACACTACCATCTTAAAGGAATCAGAGACATCCGGATCTGCCATCTCTCTAAGATGCTCATCGAGTGGTCGAACGGGGGAACCGTCTTTCTCGCCTAGAGACAAAACGGACCTCAGTCTCGGTTCGATCCGTCGTTCGTGATCCTGAACCGGTGAGGCGTATGTGCTCTCGCTGAGATGCGTCTGACCGTTGCCATGGCGTTTGTTCCCCGGGGCAACAGCGGGGTTGGGCATTGAACCGGGAGCAGATACGAATGTGTCACCAAGCTTAAGAGATCAGAGCCATTTACATACATGTTCACATTTCAGTACGTGCCATTTGCCCCACCACCCTGAGATAGTTAGAATATTTAGCAGAGGATCCAGTGTTGTGTTGGTTAGCAGCGGGAAGCATTTGGAGTTTGCGAGTCCTTAATTAGGCCAAAGCAGCTTTCATTGTTTATTTTGGAATGGTCAACCGATGCAGGCCTCCAGATTTAGTTCCCAGAACATGGAGAGCAGTGGACAACAGAAACAGACACAGACTGCGGAGGCGATCGTTTTTCCCAAGGTTCCAGTCTGTCTTTCAGTCGTTTTATTCCAGTTCGTGGCTGAACTGAGAAGCTGTCTTTCAGTAGATGATAGATAGCGTCTCTGGCCACCCCGGCCTTCTGCCAACTCCCACATCAGTCGGACTCATTCTGAAATGGAGATATGTACCCTCTGACAGGTTACCTTCCATTAATCCTCGACCGAGTAATGGATTTCAGAGGAACAGATCGTGTTCAAAAGTAACTTTTTCTGTTCCTCTCCTCCCCCATTCTGGGAACAAATATCTTTATCGTTATTTGATTTTCCCTGAGAGAAGTAAAAGAGGATTAAGTGAGGGAATCCTGGATTCTCTGTCCAGTTTAGTTGGCTGGGCCTCTCTGGTCTCCATTATCTCTGCGCTAACTGGAGATACATTCTGAGACAGTTTCACACGACAAGGAACAATCCGGCAACATCGCGGCAATCGAACGAGGCAACCTGAAATAGTCTGCCCTGCGTGAATGGTCCGCAAACTATAAAGCCTGCCGTCGTTATTTCGAAAAACACCGATGTCACTTGCGGGTGATTCTCCGTTGTTTTGTCAAACTCTGGTGTGTACGCAAAATGGAAAAGTGCACAGAAGATCTTGTCAGATGTGGATAGATGCTGGAACAGATGTTGGCAAATGTCAATATTGATAGACGTCGGTAAATTCGGAGAGATAATAAGAGACGTTTATAGATAAACGGTACGAGGATAGACGGCGTTCAGTGGTGGTAGATGTTTAAATACAGTGTCAGCCAAATGTTTCGGGCACACATACCCAATCAGCTGTTGTTTGTGCTGTATATTAGTAGACGATGGTTGAAAACGCTAGACAGAGATGACTCTAATACAGAGAGTTAATAGATCATCAACCTGGTACTTGAATGTTTAGTTCCTTTGTTATAGTGGACGGCATCCTCTCCTTTTATTGAATACACGGCGTACTCGCAGTGCCTGCGTGGGCTAGCTTAACTGAACTCCAATATCTTCCCTGGCATCCGTTTGAAGCGGCCTGTCTATTGCCGCGTGTTGAGTCATCGCCTGTTCTGAAACTGTCTGTGATCATTCCAGCATGGCGTCATGTGACGCGTTTGATTCTCTGCTTCGCTGCCTGCTTCACGTCCGGCCTGTTTCGTTCCCGGCCTGCTTCATGTCTCGCCTGACAATGTCTGTGTGCCGGAATACGTGCGCGCTGCCTGCGGTTGTAAACCCCTACCCTTCCATCCCGACCCCACCCCCAGCCCCCGCCCAGCTCTAAACCTTTACCTATTCTATATCCTGGTTCTGCCTTCAATCCCAGAGCCTCGTTTCCGCGCCCGTCTCTCTCACACTCTCTCTCTCTCTGGCTCTCTCTGTGGCATGCCCATGAAGTGAAGAGAGCGTGTCTGCATTTTAACAGCGACTGGCCTTTCAGACTGACGCTACTTCCTCTGATACTAAAACTGCTTCCTGTGAAACCCGGTGACTAACCCTCACAGCGTGGCTTCCCTCCTGCGGCGAGGAGGGCCACCGTTGCGAGATCCTCGTCCGGGCCACTTCCTGGTGACCGTTAACCCTTCACGTTTGTTCTTTATGGCCGCTATTAACTCTCAACACCCAATTCTTCTAACTTCTCCGAGTCACTCACTCACTCAGTCAGTCAGCCTGTCAGCGACAACCATCCTGTCATGCTGTGATAATGTACCATACTTACGGGTAACCAACATCTTCGTCCTTCTGATAAAGTAATCAGTGACTAACAAATTGGTTTTGTTGTGACGCTCCCGGCCCTGATCTACGCCGACCAGCATGCCGACTCCTTCAATCTAACACCACCACCGGCCTTAATTATTCCACCGGAACGTACGTGCGTACGCTCCGTTTTACCGGGACTCACAAGAGTCACACAACTGCTCACATCCTGACAAAAACAGAACATACGGGATGTATGCAAAGTCCGGGCTTGGGTCCTCACACTGTTTTTTTGTTATATTTTGACGAGATACCCATAATGCATCACACAGATGGTGGTCAATCATGTCCCAGGGTTCTGTGGTACTTTACTGACACGTCAAACCCGAGATGTGATAGAAGACATAACCGAACACAGTGTTGGTCTCCTGCCCGTCTTTACAGAACACAAACGGCTGGTCGGCCAGGCAGGACCGATGGGCCCCAGATAAAGTACCACCGTATATTAATGCTTTGCCTGCATCGTCTTTAATGTTGTAGGAGAATAAGACAATTTCCCAGTCGTGACTATAGAGTCAAGAGAGAAGGTTTACGTGAACAGCGTCGCCTTCAAACACAAACCAGAGGTCTGCTGCCGAGCTTTACTCCCGGAGGTCAAATTAAAATATCTTCTCCGTGTTCCAAACGGCCACCTTGGTGCGCTTTGCAAACCGAACGGTGCCAACGGTTTTCCCAGGAAAAAATAGATAATAAATGGGAATGGGAACACTTTATAGTTCTGTTTTTCAAACTGTAACCGACTGCTTCTTACCGATGACTAAGAAGCTGAGATCTGCCTGAAACGGGATGGAGTTCGTGAGTTGTTCCAGACCTCCCTCTGTGTCGGAAGGTCAATTGGGAATTTAGACGTCAAGGCCTGGTTTTTGCTGCTAGCTGTGCTTCACCGATGCAATGATTCACCAGCTCCACACTCAGAAATATATAACAGATAAAATATGAGATTAGCCGTAGACACTGATACATTTTAATGTTTGGAATCCCCGGAAATGGAGGAAATAAAGCTTGTGGCCGCCTGAAACAGATCCCTCTCGTCCACTTGTTTCCCGTCTCTCTCTCTCTCTTGTCTCACTCTTTAACTCTTTCTTTCTCTATCTTTTTAACTCCCTCTACTTCCCTCCGTCTCTCATTCCCTCCGCCTGCCATGTCAGACCGCAGCACATGGCCTGTCTCCGCGGGAACCCGCGTCACCCGTCTTTATTACAGATCCCGATGTTCCGTGTCTCTTCTCGTCCTTCCTCCCTCCCTCCCTCCCTCGCTCCCAGGCGGCGTCAGCAGCCGTTGTCTTTTGTAGAGGACAGCCGCCGAAGCTATCAGCGTTATTTGTATTTGCTCTTTCCCTCGCGGAATATCTAAACCCACACAAACAATAATTTCTCACAGTCGCTTGGTTGAAGGCGGTTATTAGCTTGATACTATACTTGACCATATTGAATCGCTGTACACACACACCACATTAGTCCATGTTCCCTTGCTATGCTCAAAGTAACATCCTCAAATTAAACAACGTTTTCTGGTCATTGCCGTATTCAATTGTTTGCGATCGGCCCGCATTTTCCTGTGTAGTGCACTTCTTTTGACTAGGGCCTACATGACACAGAGCGCCATTTGGGACACGGATCCAAACCTCCAGTTGGATTCTGTTTAACAAACACGGCACGTAGATGTTACTATTTAGTTTAACCGAGATGAAACCAAATAATAAATAGCATACGTAAGCCGCCGTTTTCAGAGACTAAACTGGAATTATACTCGGCGAGTCATATTTCATGACCATTTTCAGCTTTCCAATTTAAGGCGTGTGTGAGCACTTTAGCTGCTTCGCCATTAAGCATGTATATTTAATGCACGCAAAGAGAGGAACGCCGCAGCCTTAATTCAGACGTTATGAGGAGCACTTCCCAGCACTTAGGGGTATTTGTGATGGTAGACAGTTTTTGGGGAAACATCTCCCGTTTCCTAACACTCACAGGCATCGGTTACCACCCGTGCTAGCTAGCTAAACGTAGATAGACTGAAGCATTCTGGTCCTGGACTTTAAATTCGATTAGATTAAACTTTGATGTCATTTAACGGTACACGAACATTAGAACAAACTGCAGTTTGCGTCCAACCAGAAGTTCCCTTGCATCCATATTTAACTTGAAAGGGCAGGGGAGTCCTATTTTAGAACCTGCAGAACACCGTAACGGCTGACACCGAGTTGCAATATGAGCCTCTCTACTGAGCACACAGGCCTCAGCACACAGTGACAGCACGCACAGCGACGACATGCACAGCGACAGCGCGCACAGTGACATCACACACACACTGACATCACACACACACTGACATCACACACACACACTGACATCACACACACACACACACACTGACATCACACACACAGTGACATCACACACACTGACATCACACACACTGACATCACACACACTGACAGCGCGCACAGTGACAGCCAGGCCTGGCCATGAGGTATTGGGCTGTCCCAGCCGTCTGCGTGCCCAGTCAAACCTCCACCTCCCCCGGCTCTCACCTCCTCTGCTCTCCCCTTCCAGTACGCCGCGTGGCGCCCCGTTTCTCCATACCGCCCACCAACCACGAGGTGATGCCCGGGGGCAGCGTGAACCTGACCTGCGTGGCGGTGGGAGCGCCCATGCCCTACGTCAAGTGGATGAAGGGCACGGTGGAGCTGACCAAGGAGGAGGAGATGCCCATTGGCAGGAACGTGTACGAGGTGACCAACATACGCCAGTCGGCCAACTACACGTGCGTGGCCATATCGTCACTCGGCATGATCGAGACCACGGCGCAGATCACCGTGAAAGGTGAGTGGGAGTTTGCGCCGCACCTCCGACGCAGATGATTTCTGGTAAATACCTATATCCACTGGAGATGTTTGATGGTGAGGATGAAAGTTGGATCATATTAGAACGTGTCTCTTCTGTGTCTTTGAATGGAAGACTAGCGAACTATTGTGTGTGTGTGTGTGTGTGTGTGTATGTGTGTGTGTGTGTGTGGGGTCGGGTGGGGGGTATTGCGTCAGAAGTTTGATTGTAATTTAGTTTTTTGTTCACCAGACATCTGTTTATGCGCGTGTCTCAACGAGAGTCTGGCGAAGAGGTCATATTAACATGATATATCCCTCAGACACCAGATGACAGTGTGTGTTTATTAATATTCTCATTACTTATTCAGCACGGCTGATATTTATGGAAAACACAAAGATTACAAACAAGTGAACAAAGTGTCTATTCTCCTGTCACCGAGTTATCCTGCTTTTTTTCAGTAAATAATCATACCCGTAGTATCTAACGTTTACACCACCGAAGAATACATCTGTTTTTAAACTAGGCGCTTGGCTTTAGATGCACAGTTTTACATCAACTACATAATTTCCTAGTTGTTTTGTTATAAGTTTAAAAGCAAAATATGGTATCTCATACAACCTCTAAGTTTGTTCATTCATTCGAGTTATTTCAGGGGAAACTCGACGTTTGACTTTCTAACAGGGAGGTTTTTTTACTCTTAGTTTTGCATGGATCATTTCTGAATAAAGATGCCCTGTGGTAATACTTATAAAGACAATAAAACACAATAAATGAGGCACGATACAAGTCCCCAATTAGCCTATGATAAAACTCAGTGCTAGATGGTAAATCTGGGAGTCCTTTGTTGTCCTCTTGCTCTGCGTCCTCTTGCTCTGCGTCCTCTTGCTCTGCGTCCTCTTCCTCTGCGTCCTCTTGCTCTGCGTCCTCTTGCTCTGCGTCCTCTTGCTCTGTGTCCTCTTGCTCTGTGTCCTCTTGCTCTGTGTCCTCTTGCTCTGTGTCCTCTTGCTCTGTTTCCTCTTGCTCTGTTTCCTCTTGCTCTGTGTCCTCTTGCTCTGTGTCCTCTTGCTCTGCGTCCTCTTGCTCTGAGTCCTCTTGCTCTGAGTCCTCTTGCTCTGTGTCCTCTTGCTCTGCGTCCTCTTGCTCTGTGTCCTCTTGCTCTGTGTCCTCTTGCTCTGTTTCCTCTTGCTCTGTTTCCTCTTGCTCTGTGTCCTCTTGCTCTGTGTCCTCTTGCTCTGCGTCCTCTTGCTCTGAGTCCTCTTGCTCTGTGTCCTCTTGCTCTGCGTCCTCTTGCTCTGTGTCCTCTTGCTCTGTGTCCTCTTGCTCTGTTTCCTCTTGCTCTGTTTCCTCTTGCTCTGTTTCCTCTTGCTCTGCGTCCTCTTGCTCTGTGTCCTCTTGCTCTGTGTCCTCTTGCTCTGTGTCCTCTTGCTCTGTGTCCTCTTGCTCTGTGTCCTCTTGCTCTGTTTCCTCTTGCTCTGTTTCCTCTTGCTCTGTTTCCTCTTGCTCTGCGTCCTCTTGCTCTGTGTCCTCTTGCTCTGTGTCCTCTTGCTCTGTTTCCTCTTGCTCTGTTTCCTCTTGCTCTGTGTCCTCTTGCTCTGTGTCCTCTTGCTCTGCGTCCTCTTGCTCTGTGTCCTCTTGCTCTGTGTCCTCTTGCTCTGCGTCCTCTTGCTCTGTGTCCTCTTGCTCTGTGTCCTCTTGCTCTGTTTCCTCTTGCTCTGTTTCCTCTTGCTCTGCGTCCTCTTGCTCTGTGTCCTCTTGCTCTGTGTCCTCTTGCTCTGTGTCTTCTTGCTCTGCGTCCTCTTGCTCTGAACCCTCCTAGTTGCCATGTCTCAGCCTTCATTTCCGCCTAACGTCTGCAAGGCGAGCTGTTTGCCCTGTTCGCCCTGTTCTACAACCGACCACCTCTTACTTCGGTAAACCCATTTGGACTCTGACAGCAGTGCAATCATAAGCAACACAAAAGTGATTTAGCACCCATTTTCTGGTTTGATATTACTACAATGCAGGCTCTTTCCATTTACGACGGAAATGGGAAAATCTGGGCCAGCGTGTAAACTATCATTGCTGAGAGAGAAGTGGACTGATAATAAGGTCCTTTCCGGGACTTTCTGACTTGAACGGCATGCCAGTGTCAAACAAAATACTCATACTATTCTCTTGTGTTCTGTAATACGTAATGTTGCAGTTCTATAGAATGTCAATTCATATAAAAATACCGCGACAAAATTGTAGCAAGCGACTTTCATTCGTTTTCCTATTTTTGCATGTATTTTTTCGGATGCTCGATGTTTCTTTTAGTATTTGGTCATTAATGTATAACTGATGTAGACTGTTTTCCGTATTTTCTTAGTCCCTACATATTTAGAATGTGTTTTGAGACAAAGAAAATCACAAAAAATCACAAATTGTAAAGATTTTCTGAGAACAAGAATAGACTTACGAGTTATTCAAGAAAGTTCTTTGTTTAGGGACTTTCTGGGCCTTGATCGAACCCAGAACTTCAGATGCGGCAGACACTCAACTAGTCTTAAAGGCAGGTTTTATTGCCTTTCTAATCAGCACTACAGTTTTCAGGCATCCTAAAATAATTGCAAAAGGGTTTTCTAATAATAATTGGCTTTGTACAATTATAAACGTCTATTATCAAACACAACATGCCATTGGAACATACTATGTAGATGTTCCATAAAAATATCAGCCGTTACCAGCTACAATAGTCATTTCCAACATCAACAATGTCTACACCGTATTTCTGACCAAATGTTTGTTATTTTAAGGGACGAAAATTGGACCCAAAACTTAGTGACCCAAAACTTTTCTACGGCTATGTATGTAAACAAGACGAAATTATAGAAGACACATTATATCCGGTTAATCTCTATTCAAGGCCCTGGTTTACTGAAGGACAAAATGTTGCCCTAGATTGCAGAGCGCGAGAGAATGCTCTTTCAATCCCCCGCAAAAGAGCGTGCGGGAACGAAAGACGAGAGATGTGTGTGTGTGTGTTGAATGGTCCGTGTTTGGCCAGTGAATAGGCGGCGTGCGTGTGTGTGTGTGTCAGTCTGGTAAGAGACAATGAACATGGCTAGCCGGGCCCCAGTGGTGACAGGTAGGGGGCGGGCGGGGTACATTTCCGAATGGTGATAGAATGGCAGCGCTGTCCGTCCGACTGTTCTCCGTTCGTCTCGTCCAATCGATCATTTCGCTGGATGGGATCGTTGTCCTCTGGATGCCGTTGTGAAGAACCAGCGGCAATAATAATAAATAAAACGTAACGATCGTTTTGCTTTAGTCGCGGCGCGTACAGCGCCGGAGTCTGCGTTGTTGAGATAGGCCACTTTCACTCCATTAGCCGCGGTATTATGTTAGCTGGACCAAATGACTGGTGGGGGAACCGATCGGATATAGAATGGACCGGTGCCGAGCATGTTTACTGTTGTGCGCTTCCTTCACCTTGGTATTTCTGTCCCACCTCTCAGCCCTGCCGAAACCCCCTACATCCCTGATTGTGACCGAAACCACGGCCACCAGTGTCACTCTGACCTGGGACTCGGGAAACCCGGAGCAGGTGTCCTACTATGTGATCCAGTATCGGGCGAAGGTCTCAGAAAACGGCTTCCAGGAGGTACGTTGCAAAGCTAAAGACGGTTCCGCGGGACCAGAGCTCTAGAGACGTTAGCAACAACCGGGTTTCGATTACCCGGCGCCGACGCGCCAGACGACGTAACGCGAGGTGTGCCGCTCCGTTTCAGGTGGACGGCGTGGCGACGACGCGCTACAGCATCGGCGGCCTCAGCCCATACTCCGAGTACGAGTTCCGCGTCATGGCGGTGAACAACATCGGCCGCGGTCCTCCCAGCGGCCTCGTGGACACCAGGACCAGTGAGCAGGCTCCGTCGTCGCCGCCGCTGGCTATCCAGGCCCGCATGCTCAGCGCCTCCACCATGCTGGTCCAATGGGAGCCGCCAGAGGAGCCCAATGGCCAGATCAGAGGGTAATATACGAGCGCTACAAAGACAGAGGGTGTTTCACAAAACCCTCCCGGGGCCGTAACGCTCAGTACAAACGTTTTTCTCCGGGCACGTTCTTCTCGTGTTCCCTTTTAAAAATGAACGCCGACGGATTTGTCTACTCCTCAGGTACCGGGTGTACTACAGCTCGGATACGAGCGCCCCGCTGAACGCCTGGCAGAAACACAACACGGACGACAGCAGACTGACCACCATCTCAGGCCTGACCACTGACATCACCTACAGCCTCAGGGTACTGGGCTTCACCTCCGTTGGGGACGGACCTCCGTCTGACGTTCTGCAGGTCAAAACCCAGCAGGGGGGTGAGTGGATACCCGGACCTAGCACACTAAATAAGGGACGAGGGCACATCTGAACACTACCGGGGTAGAGAGACACGACTTAGAGAGACACTACTTAGAGGGGCACTACTTAGAGATACACTACTTAGAGAGGCACTACTTAGAGATACACTACTCAGAGAGACACTACTTAGAGAGACACTACTTAGAGAGGCACTACTTAGAGATACACTACTTAGAGATACACTACTTAGAGATACACTACTTAGAGATACACTACTTAGAGATACACTACTTAGAGATACACTACTTAGAGATACACTACTGAGAGACACTACTTAGAGAGACACTACTTAGAGATACACTACTTAGAGATACACTACTTAGAGATACACTACTTAGAGACACTACTTAGAGAGACACTACTTAGAGAGACACTACTTAGAGAGACACTACTTAGAGAGACACTACTCAGAGAGACACTACTCAGAGAGACACTACTCAGAGAGACACTACTTAGAGAGACACTACTTAGAGACACTCTTATGGATTCTCCGTGGTCGCAGCTTCCTCCCAGCATGCCCAGCGTTTACAGTAGAGGTTTAACCGCGTGAAAGTCTATAGCCGTATTATCCGCTGTGCCGTCGTCATAGTAGCAGCTGAGGTCACACCCGAGCGGCGGCAACGTACGACGGGGCCCTGCAATCACGCCGTGCGCGAACACACACTCCGGATATGGCTTCCCGTGTACCGCGTGTGTTTACTGTAGCTTTCAGAGGTGTGAAGGAGCTCCTGCAGAATGAGTCCTGCGTATAGTGCCGGTATTTGTGGGTAAGTGCTGTCTCACGAATACACCGGAGTGATTCATGTGAATGCACGGCCCAGCCCCCTGTGTCTCACAGCGTGTACACTATATGATTCACTCAGTCGTTCTTAGTTATTAACCGTCGTCATAGTAGCAGCTGAGGTCACACCCGAGCGGCGGCAACGTACGACGGGGCCCTGCAATCACGCCGTGCGCGAACACACACTCCGGATATGGCTTCCCGTGTACCGCGTGTGTTTACTGTAGCTTTCAGAGGTGTGAAGGAGCTCCTGCAGAATGAGTCCTGCGTATAGTGCCGGTATTTGTGGGTAAGTGCTGTCTCACGAATACACCGGAGTGATTCATGTGAATGCACGGCCCAGCCCCCTGTGTCTCACAGCGTGTACACTATATGATTCACTCAGTCGTTCTTAGTTATTAACCGTCGTCATAGTAGCAGCTGAGGTCACACCCGAGCGGCGGCAACGTACGACGGGGCCCTGCAATCACGCCGTGCGCGAACACACACTCCGGATATGGCTTCCCGTGTACCGCGTGTGTTTACTGTAGCTTTCAGAGGTGTGAAGGAGCTCCTGCAGAATGAGTCCTGCGTATAGTGCCGGTATTTGTGGGTAAGTGCTGTCTCACGAATACACCGGAGTGATTCATGTGAATGCACGGCCCAGCCCCCTGTGTCTCACAGCGTGTACACTATATGATTCACTCAGTCGTTCTTAGTTATTAACCTCTGTTTACCGAGTCTCAACTTCCAGTCGCGTATTTAAAAGGAAATAGCCGGTGTGAGACTTTTAAAATGGATTAGTTGGAGCGGAGGACTGCAGGCCGAAGCAAATATCAGGACGTGACCCCGCTGGTGTCCTGCGAGTGGTGGGTGAGGAAATGACTCTCGCTCTCTCTCTCCCGCCCTCCCTCCTCTCAGTGCCGGCTCAGCCGTCGAGCTTCGAGGCGGAGGCGGAGCTTGACACCCGCGTCATGTTGTCGTGGCTGTGGCCGGTCCAGGATCAGATCACCAAGTACGAGCTCAAGTACTGGGAAGCGAACTCCAACAACAAGGTGAGCTAACCAGTTTCTGACTGACCCGTAGAACATCAGAACCTGGGGGCGGTAATGCAATCAGCCGTCGCGAGGGACACGGAAAAATGAAATTGGTTTTATTTTTATCCTTAAATGTTGTTTAAGTTGTCGAAAATATACACACGGTAAATTTTAACACACAGTCTTAGATTTGGAAAATATTTTACATTCACTTTGAGGAATACGATAAGATGATTTTGGGATACGATGATGAGATGAAATGCAATCTGTTGTTTTCTGCCTTTTGTCTCCTTTAGCTCCATCTGGTCTTCCCTCCAGCGGGATCTCATGCTGTGGACGGTCTAAAGCCGGACACTCTGTACATGTTCTCCCTGGCCGCTCGCTCCGACATGGGTCTGGGAGTTTACACACAACCCATTGAAGCCCGGACCGCACAGTCCAGTAAGTCCCGGTACTCCTAGACCCAAACCGACCTCCGTTGCCCCCGTCTCCGGGCAATGCTTTAACGAGCTGTAATCTAGAACATTAGTGAATTCGTCTGTATCTTGTAGGAATGCCCCCCCCCCTCATTGAGTTAGCTTTGAGGTAGATTATACAAATTCTCTGTTCTTTTTTTGAAAGCCGGTTAAAGAACAGGTCGTTGACTGAAAAAGCATTCTGGAATCAGTGAAAATGTTATTCGTTGTTGGCCCGTACCAGGCACTTTCCCGCCCACTGTTTCGAAGCACCTTTACCTTTCTCATCTCGAAGTCAGAACGCTTCCAGTGAACAGGTTCAGTACGTGCCAGCTCTCTACCCGGCACTCGTTCTCCCGATTTGCATCGCACAAATCCCCGCCCCGTAGCCCGTCGCACACTTTGACGAACACTATGACAAATCCACGGCGTCGCGTGGGACCGAGCGAACGCGTACGGAACGCGTTCGTTTCCAGGGTGACGCAGAATCGGGCGACCCCAAACAGGCTGCTTCGCAGAAGGCTCGGCTACATTCTAAATGTCACCGTCGTTTTTTCCCTTCTAGTCGATAACGAAAGATGCCAGAGCTCGCTACACAACGCCGCTGCGTACGGCTCGACGTTCACCGGCGCCATCACTGTCACCTGGCCAACGCTAATAGCGCCGAACGGCGCCGGCTTAATCCGTTTTCCCGGGACTTAACCGTGTCCCTCGGCCGGGCCCCGGCTGTCATCGCCGGCTGTGCCTGGCGCGGTCTCCTCGCGCGGTCGAAAGACGAAATATTTGACGGATTTCCGAAAGGAATAGGGTTAGAAGAAGAGAAGAAGAGAGAGGCGAGGCTACGTCGGGCGTCACCTTAAAACCCGTTTAGGGCACTTCTGTCGTGTTCAGGTTACGCACTACATAGGGAATAGTACGCACTGGAAGATGGAGAACATGGGTCCAAGCCGCACTCTGGTTGACCCAATCTCTCTCGCTGTCTCTTTCTCTCTTTACGTTACGCTCTCTATCTTAGCTGTCCGCACACTGACACTTAGAGTCCCCGTGTCAGCCATGTCAAGAAGGTTGGAACACGGCCATGTATTTCGTCTTTCCATTTCCCCTCTCCAACTGTGGCTCTCGATATATCTAATTTCCTCCTAATCTTGATGTCTCGATCCATCTCTGTCTCTCTCGCTCTTCTCTATTCTCTCTCCCCCCCTCTCTCTCTCTCCTCTCTCTCTCTCTCTCCCTCTCTCTCTCTCTCTCTCTCTCTCTCTCTCTCTCTCTCTCTCCCTCTCTCTCCGTCTCTCTCTGTCTCTCTCTGTCTCCCTCTCTCTCTCTCTCTCTCTCTCTCTCTCTCTCTCTCTCTCTCTCTCTCTCTCTGTCTCTCTCTCTCTCTGTGTCCTCAGTCTTTTTTCCAGTCTTTATGTCTCAACGAATATTGAACGTATATCCGCACGTTCACATATCGTAAACTCCCGTACATTCTCCGCTGAAATAAGTTGCGCCAGGAGTCTGGGAGGTATTTCTCATAGTGTCTCTCTACGGTTGAACTTAAGTTTGGGGTCGGAATTGTGAGGAAATGAAAACTAGCGGACGGTTAGCCCTTTAACTCCGAGCAGCTGAACATAACACATTACGGTACGCTGCTTCCCAACTACTCCGGCTTCTCGATCCCATCCAGGAATGGTCCTGTTGACCCTAACCACCGTTATCCCTGTCCGTCCGGTCTTCCGGGAATCTCTCGACGTTCCCTTCTATGTTTTTCGGTCGTTTTATCCTTTTAATCGAATGCCCGGTTTACACTTTAAGTATTTCCTTTTACTCCTGAATCGCGGAGAGAATCGTGGGAGTTCGGATGCTGCGGGAGAAACCTTTGATGGGAGAGAAACGCATGCTTAGAGCAAACGATTATGCATTTGTATAAACACCAAATAGGCGAGGTTACAGTGTATGGCGATGTACCCTGACGCAGAGTCCTGCAACGGGTCGCGGGTACCCGCATAAAAGTGGTCAAAACGGGTGGATTGTGACATTCCTAAAATTCACGGGCGGGGATGCGGGCGGATAATTAAATCTTTGCGGGCGGGTAGTAGCGCGGATGAAAAAATTAGCAATATTTGTATGTCTAAAATCTAAATTACCATTACACATAGGCTACAAAACAACGGTATGACATTTGACCGGACCCATCACGTCACCACCACTGCGCCGCCCGAGTACTAGGTCCATGCATATATAGAATTTAAGCCACCCAAGGGGGATCCTTTCGATGTTTTGTTGTGGTGGAAGCAGCATGCGAAATCATTTCCAAACCTGGAAATGATTGCGCGGAATGTTCTCTCCATCCAGCATCGAGCGCTGCGAGTGAGAGAGAATTTTCCACAGCTTAAAAAAATAAAACACTTTAATTGGAATGATTTTAGAGTGTGTGATTTTTTTGCGGGCACGGGTCGGGTAACGGGCCAAATATTAACGGGTCTGGGCGGGTGCGGATTTAATTTTGATATTATCACGGGTGACTGGTCGGATCTGGTGCTGAACTTTGCTGGTACGGGCGGGGGCGGGTCTCCAAAAATGGACCCGTGCAGGACAATGCCCTGACGTGCGTGTGCGTGTGCATGCGCGCTGAATGAAAGTCTGACAGTCTGTAAGGCACCTGCCATGAGTAGGCACTCACAATAAGTGCAATAGGCATCTATTTTAAGTGTTCCGATTATCACGTTACCCTCTTGCTTGACACGCCCACCCCCCTCCCTCAGCCCCCTCTGCGCCTCCCCAGGAGGTGCGCCTGCTGAGCGTAAGCTCCAGCAGCATCCAGGTGAGTTGGGTGGCGCCCCCTGCTGCCAGCTGCCACGGGGACATCGTTCGCTACTCACTGGCGTACCAGGCCACGACCGGGGAGGACCTGAAGCGCCACGAGGTGCCGGGCGTCAGGGCGGATGTCTCTAGTTACACCTTGGAGGGCCTGGGCAAGTGGACAGAGTACCAGGTGTGGGTCAGGGCTCACACGGACGTAGGCCCAGGACCAGAGAGTCCGGCGGCCCGGATCAGGACCCAGGAGGACGGTACGTCCAGGGCTGTGCCGGGGCCTTCCTCTCTGGGACTAACCCAGCTGCTCCACTATAACCACCGCTCGCCTTTACTAATGCTCCGGCTCCTTTCTTCCATGGCCTCTACCGTTACCTCTCACTGGCCAGAAACAAGCTCTCTTCTCTGGACACATATATGGCGCTAACTTAGCCTCACTGGAGCTTCTTCTAGCACTTCTAGCTACTGCTACTACAACTACTACTAATACTACAATTACCACAACTACTACTAATACCACAGCTACTACAATTACCACAACTACTACTAATACTTCTCGTGTTTTGACCGCTTACCTCTTCCTGCCTTCCTGTTTCTTCTCTTTTTTCTCTCTCCGGGCACGCTGTCATTTCTCCGACCCAGCTGTCAGCTGTGGAGTCTGAAGTGGAGTCTGAGTGGGAAAATTGACAGGTTTCCTCAGCTCTCAGCTCGGGTCTTATCGGATGTGGCAAGCGAGTGAAGCGACCGGCTAAATGAGCTGTCCATGGGAGGCTAGTCTGATAAAATGGTCAACTCTGCCTTACACATCGACCATGTCCAGTTTGCCTATTACTGACACGGGGCACTTTACTGAAAATAGCCACCTATTTAGGCCTCTGGTCAAATGTGTTTCACGGGGAATGAGGTGAGCGCACTCAGAGCACAGCATTTCGCCCCGCCACAACAGCACAGTCCATCGACCGAGTCCTCAAGCCGGAGGACGCCATTACAAAACCCTACAACGGGCTGCACCCGACCGGTCAGAACAGCCACATCTAGAGCAGCTTTTTGCCTGAGCCGCTGGAGAAAATCCGAGTATTAGGGGATAAGTCCTGGCGAGGCAATCCGTCCGGTGCTTAAGACCACAGGCAGACAGGAGGACTGTGGAGCTGGTTCTTCTTCTCTTTCCCAGCACCGGGTTTCTTCTGTCTCCAGCTGCTTGTCTGTCAGCTCAGTATCGGACGTCAGCCTTTCCTTTTGTCTTTTTTCTCATCAATCTGATAGAAGAGGGTTTTTCTTCTTGGTTCGCTGCCGTCTGTTTGTCCACAGGGAGCGCTAACAAATGAGCACCGCCCTTGACATCTCCTCGCCTCCTTCTGTCCTTACCTCCTCCTGTCCTCACATTTTTCCCCTTCTCTCTAAACGATGTTAGTCTCTTCTATTGTCTGGATTCATTTAATTCCCTGATGCCTTTATTGTGTCTGAAATGTCTGTGTCTATATTCCAAGCACGAGAATTGATGGTGTGTGTGTGTGTGTGCGTGTGTGTGTGTCTGTGTGTGTGTCTGTGTCTGTGTCTGTCTGTGTCTGTGTCTGTGTGTGTGTGTGTGTGTGTGTGTGTGTGTGTATACAGGGTGTGTTTACAGGGTGTGTGTACAGGGTGTATGACTCAACTATTGTTTCGACAGTGTGTAAAGCAGCTGCTTTCTCCGAGTTGTTCTGCGAGAAGCACTTTATTTTTTATGTGATCATCTTTTTGCAGCCTTGACCAGGAGGTTTCTAACATGCAGTTTTAGGTTAAAAATGTCTAGTAGTTGAATTATTTTGGTTTTACAAAAAATTATGTAGGAAATTAGGACTTTTCGGAAGCTTCTGACCATGAAAATGCAACATGGTCAGAGAAAAACCCTCTTCTTCGGTCATTCTGACCTGAGCCAAGGCAATTAACCCCGATTCTCCCAGGTTGTTGCTGTGAATGATAATATGTTCCCAGGAAAATCCTCTGGACAGATCCGGTAACAGCCCAGCTCCGTATGTCTGATCGAGACGCCACGAGGACATCGTTTCCACGGCAGTCTACCCTCTGTTTCTGATTCAGATTTTATCCCCCCTTTTCACTGTGTGCGTTTCATTGTCGTCTCTTAGGGGACTTTCGTACAAAGACGGACACCAATGTCTCATAAGAAACAAGCAGAAGCATTGTCATAGTTAGACAAGATTTTCCTCTCCCACTCGCAGCTACTAACCTTCACCAGAACACCTTCCTCCCTCTCTCCCTCCCTCCCTCCCTCCTTCGCTCCCTCGCTTATCAACTCCCTCTGTTTTCTCTGTTTTCCTCTCCAACCCCCCCCCTCTATCACCATCTCCCTGTCTCCCTTTCTTTCTCTCATCCATCCTTTCTGTCTGCCACATAGTTTCTCTACACGCCCGCCGGATTCCTTTCATCTCTTCTCTCGACGCCCCGTTTGACTTGTAGCACTTGTCCCTCTTAGGATTTTATCGGCGTCTGTCAGTTTCGCAGCGCTGCGGCATCCTCCGCTGTCTTCCTCTCCCTCTTCCTCTAGCTCACCATCCCCTCTCTTTTTCTCACCAATTTGTCCCCAGCCCTCACCCCGGAGCGCCCCCCCGCTGAGTGAGCCGCTGGTCGGCCTGAGGTCTCATTTGCTCTGTGTCACTTTGGTCCGGAAGCACTGGGCCTTGAAGATCTGGCTGGCAATTAATTTGTTTAAATAAACTGAAACGAAGCCGATCTCACGGCCTCTAATTATAGTGATTCGGCGGCGTCGGAGCAGCGTCAAGTCACAGAGTGTGGCCCTGTATCTCTGATGGATGTGTGACCCTGTATCTCTGATGGATGTGTGGCCCTGTATCCCTAATGGATGTGTGGCCCTGTATCTCTGATGGATGTGTGGCCCTGTATCTCTGATGGATGTGTGGCCCTGTATCTCTGATGGATGTGTGGCCCTGTATCTCTGATGGATGTGTGGCCCTGTATCTCTGATGGATGTGTGGCCCTGTATCTCTGATGGATGTGTGGCCCTGTATCTCTGATGGATGTGTGGCCCTGTATCTCTGATGGATGTGTGGCCCTGTATCTCTGATGGATGTGTGGCCCTGTATCTCTGATGGATGTGTGGCCCTGTATCTCTGATGGATGTGTGGCCCTGTATCTCTGATGGATGTGTGGCCCTGTATCTCTGATGGATGTGTGGCCCTGTATCTCTGATGGATGTGTGGCCCTGTATCTCTGATGGATGTGTGGCCCTGTATCTCTGATGGATGTGTGGCCCTGTATCTCTGATGGATGTGTGGCCCTGTATCTCTGATGGATGTGTGGCCCTGTATCTCTGATGGATGTGTGGCCCTGTATCTCTGATGGATGTGTGGCCCTGTATCTCTGATGGATGTGTGGCCCTGTATCTCTGATGGATGTGTGGCCCTGTATCCCTGATGGATGTGTGGCCCTGTATCTCTGATGGATGTGTGGCCCTGTATCTCTGATGGATGTGTGGCCCTGTATCTCTGATGGATGTGTGGCCCTGTATCTCTGATGGATGTGTGGCCCTGTATCTCTGATGGATGTGTGGCCCTGTATCTCTGATGGATGTGTGGCCCTGTATCTCTGATGGATGTGTGGCCCTGTATCTCTGATGGATGTGTGGCCCTGTATCTCTGATGGATGTGTGGCCCTGTATCCCTAATGGATGTGTGGCCCTGTATCTCTGATGGATGTGTGGCCCTGTATCTCTGATGGATGTGTCTCTCCCACCTCCTCCGTCTCTAGCCTGCCCCTCATTTATCTCTCTTTTCCGTGTCTTTTGCTACAATGAGATGAGTGCCTCCTCAGCTGACTGGGAGCAGGCATTCCTATTCTCTTTGAGATCTTTATCGAATTACCGGCTGAATCACTTTCCCGCCGGCCCGAGCTGACAAGCACATGATGTGCGCTTGATTGCCCTGACGCAGTTGGATTCTGGGGGGAAAAAGTGCATTAGCAACTTCAGTCAAGTGGCCCCTGAGTAGAAGGAACGTTTTCGAAACAAGAGAACCCCAGCGTGAACCGGCTCTGTTTCTGCACCACGGTTTCCATGGAGACTCGCCGGGAGTGAGTGGGAGCTCTCGTCCTCTCAGGGAGGGATGGAGAGAACGAGAGGAAAAGATGCGCAGCGGCGAGGCGGAACGATAGAGGAAGTGAGGAAAATAAATAAAGGATTCGGCCCGAAAATGTGCGGCCGCGGGCCCGGGGCCCACCGTCCGGCTCTAACAGACGTGACACGGATAGAGCATAGTGTGTTGTTCAGAAACAATAGGGTTTATCGTTAAACAGCCTCTGGATAAGTCTAAATCCAGCATGAGGAATTTGCACCCAGCTGTAGTTTGGATTGAAGACCCCGGAAGAGCGAACTTCAAAGCGTTCGGCCGCGTCTGTTTATTGTGCCGAATTTCCTCGTCCGGTTTTTACTAACAATTTTACCGTTGTCCAGAATTTTGAGAATAGGGTGTGATTTGAGCGGCAGAAAGAGGCGTCGCGTTCAACTCGTACCACGACAACCGTATTGACTTCTGGTTTAGTGAAGGACAGCCGAGGCAACGGGATTCTCCGGGATTTCGGAAGCTTGCGGATGTATTAAAACTAAGGTTAAATGGATCCAATTATCAGAGCTGCTACACACATTGCTGACTGGCAGAGAGTGAACTTCCCTTTATGCGTTAGGCATCTACACTAGCGCTGTGCTTGTCTTCCATGCATTCATCTTTTAACACATGTCTGTTTACCCGTAACCCCCCCCCGCCGCCCCCCACTGTCATTGTCTCCTAACCCACTGTAGTTCCCTCGGCTCACCTTTATCTAAGTAATATTTGTCTTTATTTAAATCCGTCCCCTGTGGGCCAATAAACCCCCAGAGATGCTCATTAGAGATCTAGTTCAATAGCAGCTCTGCTCTTCCCAAGGCAGCAGCAAGTCAGTCAACTTTACCAGGCGCCATCACCCCCCTTCCCTCCCCGCCTACCGAAACAGACGCTTTGATCGACCCCGTCTCCGAAGCACCTCTCTGACACTTTCAAATTAACGTTGAACCCTTTGTGTTTAATGGGAACGGGAATAACACTCAATAACACTCAATAACACTCCCTCTGTGTTCACCTCGAATCGGTCCCCGGTTTCCTGCACGTAACCTCTGCTACCTGTTTGCCCCCAGTGCCCGGAGCTCCTCCCAGGAAGGTGGAGGCGGAAGCCGTGAACTCCACCGCCCTGCGGGTGTCATGGAAACCCCCCGTCCAGGGGAAGCAGCACGGCCAGATCCGGGGGTACCAGGTGGTGTACTCGCGGCTGGAGGACGGAGAGCCACACGGGCAGCCGAGCATCATGGACGTTTCCCTACCCGAGGCTCAGGTACTGCCCGTCTGCCGACACTAATCTGTAGGCAGTCAATTATTAACGAGGAGGCGTGTTTAAAGTGTTGCCTCTCCGTGCTAACCAAACCCTGATGGCTTCACCCTTTGTCCAGGTTAGACAAAATTAAGACAAAAAATATTACGGTACTTTACGTTGACTGAGTAGAATTAGCCTTGCCTGCTCGTATGGTAAACCAGAGGGACTCACGCAGACGCTCAAAGAACGTCATAAAGGCCGTTAAACTCACATCGGTCTGTCTTGTGATAGCTCGTTTGCCGGGTTCCGATGGGCACTGTCAGAGGAACACGCTCGTTCATCACTGTGAACAGGTTCACCTAAAGATGGCTTCCGATTTGCCGTCTGGGCTCTGATCGAAAAACATTGTATAATTTACCAGAGGAGACCACGTTTGTGTTTGGGGGGGCATTTTATATTGGATTGGAAAAAATAGTGAGTTCTTTTAAAAAACTCCTTTCCCGTTTCCACTTGACTAGAACAGGGCGGCGTTGGAGCTACCTGAATAACTTGCCGTCTCTAGCTATGCCGCGCGATGAATGTGCACCGGCTGATTTTATATTTAGATACCGATGTGAGGTGGCCTGCCTTTGTTGCAGATCAGAACAGAAACACACTGCCTTGTTATTCCAGAATAAATAATTGTGTTTCCCGTCGTTGCCAGGGTCTTCAGACTCTTGTATTCATGTCAGATGAGGACTATAAAGAGCACAGACGTAATCCTGATTACGAAGGCTTACGTACATGTGTACAAACACACACACGCAACGTCCCACGCACACAAACACACACACACACGCAACATCCCATATACCGGTAAACAAACACACACACAAACACATACTGAAGTTTAGCGCTCCTTGAGCAGCCCATTTTGTTCCTCGTACAGCGTCGTTGTTTTGCTGTTTTACACCTTCACTGATAATGGCGCCAGCTCTTCCTTTCAGTAGTAAATACCTGTGTTATCTGAGTGAAAAGCATGGCATGATAAAGGCCCCTGTTCTGGTAACCGCGGCACATTTATGACACACGAATAAGGGTTATGACGCATGACACACAATAGGTATCCCACCTGGATGCACACAACCACGTCCTGAAAGACACACACACACACACACACACAATAGGTATCCCACCTGGATGCACAAAACCACGTCCTGAAAGACACACGCACACACACACGCACAATAGGTATCCCACCTGGATGCACACAACCACACCCAGACAGACAGACACGCACGCACACACACATGCACACAAAAGCACACACGCGACAGGTTTGGCCTGTCACACGAACAGTGTCAGTTTGACGTTTCTTATTTGTCGCTTTCCAACCCAGTGGGCTGTTGTTATATTGGATTCAATAAATAGTTTGGTCCTCTGAGCGGGACTGAAAGACAGGGCTGTTGCTTTCTGCATATGTTCTGATCCGGTAGAATGGAGCAAGATGGATCTCTGGATCTGTGTCCTATATGACACACACATCACACACACACACACTGTCTCTTGATCTGTGTCCTATATGACACACACATCACACACACACACACTGTCTCTGGATCTGTGTCCTATATGACACACCCATCACACACACACACACTGTCTCTGGATCTGTGTCCTATATGACACACACATCACACACACACACACACTGTCTCTGGATCTGTGTCCTATATGACACACACATCACACACACACACACACACTGTCTCTTGATCTGTGTCCTATATGACACACACATCACACACACACACACTGTCTCTGGATCTGTGTCCTATATGACACACACATCACACACACACACACTGTCTCTGGATCTGTGTCCTATATGACACACACATCACACACACACTGTCTCTGGATCTGTGTCCTATATGACACACACATCACACACACACACACACTGTCTCTTGATCTGTGTCCTATATGACAAACACATCACACACACACTGTCTTTGGATCTCCAGATCTGTCTGTACACTGTGATAGATTCTGTCCCTGGCGCGGTGGTTAATCACATGAAGCGGGCCAAGAGGTTCTGCCAGGCTCATATCTTAATGCCAGTGCAGAAGTCCATGCCCGTGTTTATGGCGCCCACGTTCTTGGCGTCGGCGTCCCGGTCGAGCCGAAGAAAACAGACTTTCTGACTCCTGTTTCTGATCAAATGAACAAATTTTAATGTATTAGGAATATTCCCTGGCCAATCCTCACGCCCACGTATAACCTTACACATCAGATGAAAGGAGAGGACGTAATTACAGTCATGAACATATCCCATTACCGACGCCTGGTAACATGTTAGAATAACATGGGCTACGAGCTGGTGTCCGTATAGGCCTGGATTAGATTAGATTCAACTGTGTTGCCATTGTGCAGCACAAGTACAGTACAACCAAATGCAGTTTGCATCCAACCAGAAGTGCAAAAGAGCAGAGGAAATGATATAGAGTACCGTGTGAGGATGTGTAATTGACATGGATGAGTAATTGTGCAGGTATTCAGTTCAACAATGTAGCAAATTGCAGATGTGCAGAAGACATACCAGCGGAGAACATCTGTGAAAGTGGTAAACGGACAGTACAAACGATAAGCAGTGTGCCAAAGGCAAATATAATAAATAGGCTAGCAGTGTCCAGAGCAAGAGGAGTACAAACAGGATGTAGAAACAAGTTCTCATAACCTGGGTTATACTTTCAGCATTAGCGGCACGGTAGTTATTTTTTAGTTGAAGGGAGCTTTTAAGATCCCCTAGCCATTTTTCTGTGGCTGTGGCTTGTCTCTTTCAAACAGCAATCACGCTGGGATTACTGCAATCTCTGTAACGCTTATGACGAAATCCTTAATGGCAGCACAGTTCCTCCATCTCAAATGATCGTCTGTGGAGGTTGGTGACACAGAGGAACATGAAGGCTTCATTTCTTCATCTCTTTTCCATGTGCTTCATGATGCATTTACCTTCCTGTACTTACAGTATAGGTGTCCCTCTCTCTCTCTCTCTCTCTCTCTCTCTCTCTCTCTCTCTCTCTCTCTCTGTTTCTCTCTCTCTCTGTTTCTCTCTCTCTTTGTTTCTCTCTCTCTCTCTTTAGTGTCTCGGACATCAGTCTTCCTCTCTGCTTGTGAAACTAACCTGGGGTTGTTATTCCCGCACACTGGTTGTTTTGTGGGTTTAATTCCCTCTTGTTTTCCGGCATCCTTCCAGGCCTCAGTGGTGACGGCTGTGAAGCGTGAGGACTGTCTGATCGGATAAGATGATGCTGATCTGTGAAATGTTCTCCTGAAGCCCGGGAAGAGAGACCTGGACGCACGGAGATGAAGGCGATGAGATAGAGATTGAAGCAGAGCGAGAAGATAGAGGAGGTGCGGGAGAGGAGGAGAGAGGGGAATTAGGGCAGATGTGAAAGATGGCAGAGAAAAGAACAGAGAGAGAGAGTCAGTCGTTATGTGTGGGCTGTGAGGAACCATTATCTATAAACAAAGGCAATCTTGGTTCTTGATGCCGACGCTCTGGCAGATATATTTACAGCTCAGAGACAAGAGAGAAGCCGCCGACTCGTTTTATCGCGGCTGCTTGCACGGCGCACATTGTAACGTCACACAAATGGCAGTACACACGATCTCCCTGTCACACATCTACCACATGAACGTCCCAGTCGAGTGCGACTTCTAACGTATAGCGTTCTCTCCGTCTGCGTAGCGCGCACACCGAAGGCATTTCCGTAGCCGCGTACACGGCTAACTGTCAGCCATGCTTCCGTGGGCTTCAGGCAGCCGCCTAGGTGTGAAACGAGCTGGAGCACGGCATATATAGACTGCCCTGTGCCACGCGCCACCTCTGAGATGGATTAATGACGCGCGTAAGAGCGGCCGACCGTCGCCAAACTAAATGTTCCGAACGGGGTCGAAGCGGCCGCGCTGCTAAAGCACATGCAACGGGCCACGGTCCATTAAAAGTGAGATGGAGAGATGTAAAGAGACGGAGAGGAGAGAGAGAGCTGTAGCCAGTGGTTTTAGGGTCCGCCGTCGCGGTCAATGGCCAGACGGGCAGTCGTTTGATCGCAGGGTTGGATGAGACACATTACTCCCGGGGAAACGATGCTATTAACGGAGAGATATGGGGGTTTTCTAACGAGCCGGGCCGGTATCTGGGTGGGGGCGTCGTATTCACGGTGGCGTAAGCGTCCGCTACTTAAACGGGTGTTTTCAGATGGCGTTTCAGAGGTCTGTGCAGAATGTTTTTCTGTGTTGCTGTGCAGAAGGTTTCTCTGTGTTGCTGTGCAGAATGTTTCTCTGTGCTGAAGGTTTTTCTGTGTTGCTGTGCAGAAGGTTTCTCTGTGTTGCTGTGCTGAAGGTTTCTCTGTGCTGAAGTTTTCTCTGTGTTGCTGTGTGTTCTGTGTTGCTGTGCACAGAGAAACCTTCAGCACAGCAACACAGAGAAAACTTCAGCACAGAGAAACCTTCAGCACAGCAACACAGAGAAACCTTCTGCACAGCAACACAGAAAAACCTTCAGCACAGAGAAACATTCTGCACAGCAAGAGTTTCTGAAGGTTTCTCTGTGCTGAAGTTTTCCCTGTGTTGCTGTGCTGAAGTTTTCTCTGTGTTGCTGTGCTGAAGTTTTCTCTGTGTTGTTGTGCTGAAGTTTTCTCTGTGTTGCTGTGCTGAAGTTTTCTCTGTGTTGCTGTGCTGACGTTTTCTCTGTGTTGCTGTGCTGAAGTTTTCTCTGTGTTGCTGTGCTGAAGTTTTCTCTGTGTTGTTGTGCAGAAGGTTCCTTAAGTGTGTATGTTATAGTTGCCTCCAGCGACATCTAACCAGATAATTCATCCTGACAGATCACCTCTGAGGATTTCTAAACTGAAATAAACACACCAGGCAAATTAATAATCCTAGATTAAACTGTCTCTAGGAGTCAACAAAATGCAGCCTTCAACTGAAAAATCAGGCCTGTGCATGGGAATATTATATGGGCAATATTACTATGTTCACAAATCATGACAGTTGTTACTACTTGTGCAAAAAGGGTAACATTATTATGTTCACATGAAACAAGAGTTATATTACAATGTTAACATAAAACAAAAGTTAGATGACTGTGTTATCATAAAACCAGAGTTATATTACTGTGTTTACCAAAAGCACCTGCAGACAATTGTCCCATTTCCCAGAAGGAAGTCAACTTTTTTCTAGCTGCTGTGCATCAATTTCTTTTGCAGTTGTTAACTCTTCGGACGCTAGTTTATTTCGTTGAGAGAAGATCGATTGCTGACGAGCCCCACTGCCAAACCAGCATGCGTCCGATTTCTGACCCTTCAGAGGTTTCTGACCTTACAACACATAGATGCCCATAGTCCCCTTTGGTACGTCTCAGATATGCCGGTGTAAAATTCAAACGTCATGGGGATAATTAATTCCGTCAAGCATTTTATTCTCTCTCTAAATCCCGTAGTTTGACCCGTTTAGTTTGGCCCTAAGGGACCACCGTCACAAAGCCTTGACTCTCACACGCAGAGGACTGCTGTGACTCGCAGCTACACCGCCGACCACAGGGTCGTCTGGAGGTCAGCCCCGCCCCCGACAACCCTCCTTCGCACACATCGTTTCGAAAGTATCGTCGAGACTTAGCGCATGTTCCCTCAGAGAGGTTTTCCATTCAACTCAAGGAGTGAAATACGCTTTTTCACGGTTCACCGGTTTAGGCGAATGTGTCCATCGTATACCTGACTTTCCCTTTTCTCCCCTTTGTGTTATTGACTTGGTTGTCAAGCGGTTTTATGAGTTCCAGAGATGAACATCTGTGTCGTGTGACGGAACCGCCTCCGGCTGAGACGTTTTAGTTCCGGTTTCTTAACTCTGGGGTTTTCGCACATTTTGCAGCGCTTTCCGCGAATGTTGTCGAAGGCGTTTTTAAAATGTCCCGTTTCCTTTCCAAAATAAGCGGCCGTTCCACGTGTCGTCTTCCAAGCGCCCGAGAGCGCCATTAAGGAAATCACCTATGATGAATTGCAAACGGGAGATATCAAGATCATCGCTCGCTATGAACCCGCAGAACGAGCCGGAATCCTCCCTAGAGAAGCAACATGGCTGTCGTCCATCAGCTCCACGTAGTGGCTTTACATCTGAGATGATGCGTCATTCCCTGATTCAGTGCTTGATTGACACGTTCTGTAGAGAGACTAGACCACCCCAGCTCACCCAGCGGCTCTCGTTAACGACGTGGCTCCTGTGTCTTTTGTTTTTCCCGTTAGTCAGCAAGGCCTCGGAGTGGAATACAAATGCCCCGTCTCGCTGAATCAATCCTGCTGTGACATCTGCTACTGTACGTGGTGGGAGGGAGAGGGGAAGGGAGAGGGGAAGGGAGAGGGAGAGGGAGAGGGGAAGGGAAAGGGGGAGGGAGGGAGACGGAGAGGAAGGGAGACGGAGAGAGGAAGGGAGACGGAGAGGGTGGGAGACGGAGAGGGTGGGAGACGGAGAGAGGAAGGGAGACGGAGAGAGGGAGGAAGACGGAGAGAGGGAGGGAGACGGAGAGAGGGAGGGAGACGGAGAGGGAGGGAGACGGAGAGAGGGAGACGGAGAGAGGGAGGGAGACGGAGAGGGAGGGAGACGGAGAGAGGAAGGGAGACGGAGAGAGGGAGGTAGACGGAGACAGGAAGGGAGACGGAGAGAGGGAGACGGAGAGAGGAAGGGAGACGGAGAGAGGGAGGTAGACGGAGACAGGAAGGGAGACGGAGAGGGTGAGAGATCAGATTGAACCTCCGTCAGAGGACATTCAGCCTCTAGTCTGGGACGGAGAAATGGAGGGTGAAATGGTGGGATGGAGAAATAGAGGGATGGAGAAATGTAATGATGGAGAGATGAAGAAATGGAGAGATGGATGACGGCCATGTGTCACTTACTGACTCATGGCAGCACCACAGGAGAGTTAAATCACCAGCCACGGTGTCAAGCTCTCTACCTCTGTTTCTACCTCTCCCTCTCTCTCTCTCTCTCTCTCTCTCTCTCTCTCTTCAGCTCATTCCTCACATCTTTCTCTCTCTCCATGTTTCACCTCTCTGGTTCTTTCTGCGCGGAGCCGGGGAGCTGAGGGGAGGTGGAGGAGGTGTCGTGTCGTGCTTCTGAGTATTACGGATGAAAGGGATCGGAGTGACAATAGGAGGAAGAAGGGCAGAGCGTGCAGACGAAGACCGTCTCCGTTCTACTCTTGTCTCCGTGCAGCCGTCTCCTCTGCCCTCTAGTTTTCATTCGCGTCTCCACTCATGTATATGACATCTGATGTGCAACATCACAGGGGTTGTCTTCATAGAAGCCTCTCTCTCTCTCTCTCCCTCTCTCTCTCCCTCTCTCTCTCCTCTCTCTCTCTCCCTCTCTCTCTCTCTCTCTTCCTCTCTCTCTCTCTCTCACTCTCTCTCTTCCTTTTCTCTCTCTCTTCCTCTCTCTCCCTCTCTCTCTCTCCCTCTCTCTCTTCCTCTCTCTCTCTCCCTCTTCCTCTTCCTCTCCCTCTCCCTCTTCCTCCTCTCTCTCTCTCTCTCTCTTTCTCTCTCTCTTCCTCTCTCTCTCTACATGTTAAGAGCTTGTTATCGTCAGCCCGTTGAACACTGAGATAGACTAATCATCAGTGCCGTTATTTCTCCCAATGAACAGCTCGGCTGTGGAGATTTCCTGTTAATTCTAATCTTCCTGTTTGTTTTCGCCCGTACACACGTAGAGTAGCTGCACTCTGATGCCAGTATTGGCTCACTAAAACGCTTTTACACTATTATACCGATGGAATAACAAGGCAGTTAACGTCTCCTAAAACCGAGCTACCGTCTACGAATTGTGAGTTTTTTTCTGATGAGAGGCGCATGTTGCCGATGTTTGTAGACGCACACAGTCAATGTTTGCCTAATTGCCATCGCAGGTAAGTTGTCAGTGTTCTGCTTGCTTCTCCGTCGACTCCGAGAGACGGCAAGGATCGTGTTTGGTCTTTCGCTAATCGTTGAAACGGCAGATTCCCGGTCTGCGACACGATCCGCGCTGCTCCCTAGGTGGCGCTGTGGAGGGAGCAACCGCCTTCCCTCAACCCAAACGCCTGCATCTGCTGCTGCGTGTTAACCCTTCACCCCCCGGCCTCTAGCACCCGCTTCCTCTGTACGAGTCACAAATCACTGAAACGGAAACGCGTCTGTCCCGGACAGTTCCAGTATCCGTACTCTAGCCAACGACCTGTTTTCTACCTGACCAGAGGGGGGATTCAGTATGGGTTTTCTGTTCTGTCCGTGCTGACCTGTGTTTGAACCCCCCCATTTGATTTCTATCACCAGTGGAACCTGGAGGATTCGGCGGATTATGTGAGTAAGAGAAGTGTGCAGTGTGTGTTGGGTGCTGTGTGTTTTCAGCGAGGCCTCTGTCTTTATCCTCTGCCAAACCCGTGGTACTATTCCTCTCTGTTTTGGGACTAACACCATCTCCTAACCCTAACCCGAATCAGTCAGTGTGCTCACGTTACGGTCGTGAGGACGACCAGAGTCATAGGAGGGACCAGTTGCTCTCTCTCTTGCCCGGTTCAGTGTCACAGCGACCAATCAAAGGCACTGGTTAGTTAGATGATTGTGGAACAAGTATAACAAGGACCTTCTCTACCTGGACCTGATCTGTATATGACTGGTCTTTATAGTTTTGTGAGACATAACACGCATGAGACTCTAACGTGAGTCTCTAACCGAGCACAATGCTATGGACCCAGTCTCTAGAGTCCTCAGGAGTCGGCTTCCCTCAGATATTTGAACGTTTCTGATAAATCTTTAAGAGAAGTCCACGTAGGATTTAGTTAACAGGTGGGATTTAGAGCGTTTGATTTTCCTGCTCCTCCTTTCCTCGCAGTCTGTTTGGAATCAGGGGGGGTGTGGAGTGTTGGAGGTGTTGGGTTGAGGAAGTGTTCAGGGGGTGTGGAGTGTGACCGGGGTGTGGAGTGTGACCGGGGGTGTGGAGTGTTGGAGGTGTTGGGTTGAGGAAGTGTTCGGGGGTGTAGGCTGTAGAGTGTGACCGGGGTGTGGAGTGTGACCGGGGGTGTGGAGTGTTGGAGGTGTTGGGTTGAGGAAGTGTTCAGGGGGTGTGGGGTGTGGAGTGTGACCGGGGGTGTGGAGTGTGACCGGGGGTGTGGAGTGTGACCGGGGGTGTAGGGTGTGGAGTGTGACCGAGGGGGTGTGGAGTGTGACCTGGGGGTGTGGAGTGTGACCGGGGGTGTAGGGTGTGGAGTGTGACCGGGGTCTAGGGTGTGGAGTGTGACCGGGGGTACGGAGTGTGGCCGGGGGTTGTGGAGTGTGACCGAGGGGTGTAGGGTGTGGAGTGTGACCGGGGGTCTGGAGTGTGACCGGGGGTGTAGGGTGTGGAGTGTGACCGGGGGTCTAGGGTGTGGAGTGTGACCGGGGGTGTGGAGTGTGACCAGGGGGTGGGGAGTGTGACCGGGGGTGTAGGGTGTGGAGTGTGACCGGGGGTGTGGAGTGTGACCGAGGGGGTGTGGAGTGTGACCGAGGGGGTGTGGAGTGTGGCCGGGGTTGTGGAGTGTGACCGGGGGTGTGGAGTGTGACCGGGGGTGTAGGGTGTGGAGTGTGACCGGGGGTGTGGAGTGTGGCCGGGAGGTTGTGGAGTGTGACCGAGGGGTGTGTGGAGTGTGACCGGGGGTGTAGGGTGTGACCGGGGTTGTGTAGTGTGACCGGGGGTGTGGAGTGTGACCGAGGGGGGTCCCATTGAAAGCGATGAGGTGAACGGCTGCTATAGAGGTCTGGACACCAAAAGCTCCTGTGTTCACTGTGCTGATCGGAGAGCTGAAGATGTCACACCTCCTACCCAGGCAGGAACCCTCCTGGCAGCAACGTCTCAATGGTTCCGTCATACTGCGTGAGAACCGACTCCCCTCTCCTCTCCGAAGCATTCCAGCTGGAAATCATCTTTTGTTTTGCTTCCAAGGAGGGAAGAAAAGGTGTTGTTGTGGTTTGTGCTGGTAATTTTCCGGAGCCAGCCCGGGCTGAGTAACTTTCCATAGTCACACAAATACCTGCGTCCCCCTGCCAGGTATGGAAGCTTACACACGCTCGCACGCACACACACACCGAGAGACAAAGGCCTGGGCGTTGTGTTGAAATAATAGTCCTGACCTGTCCCTTACTGTGTGCTGTCAAACAGAGAAGAGAAACATTAACGCAGCAATCTGAGGTTCCCGAGTCCTGGGCTTCCACGCCTGAGTCACCCCGGACCACGCTTCCCCTTCACTGGGAAGAGGATTTCCAGTAGAGGCTGCTGAACGTCGTGTTATTGCCGTGTGGCAGATATATCTGCTATGACTGGATAATTGTCCGCGCTGTGGATTTCTGAACTTGTGTCTCTCTTCTGTAATGAAGGTCGAACGCGGCTTAGTGATGCATACTGTTAGGATTTGTTTGCCGAAGTGTCGTCGTTGCTGTCGTCCAATTGTCTATCTGTTTGTCTATCTGAGTGTTTGTGTGTGTGTGTGTGTGTGTGTGCGTGTACCGCAGCAGTAGGCATTTCGTGTTGTTGATTTAACAGACCTGAAAGAACAGGTGTGTTGAATTTAGGTAATCACTGACCTGATAAATTAATTAACTCAATTACTCAGGTGTGGTCTCTAGCTGAATCTAAATCTTGCTGTCGCACAGGCCCTCCAGAACCAGGTGTACCGCTTTGGGTGTACAGTACATCCCACGGCTGGTTCCGGTTCCGGTTCTGAAACCATCCCAGCTAAGACACAAGTCCCTGGGTGTGTTACTGACACTTTTGACATGGTCGGTTAGGTGAAATAAAATGCTTTTAGATTGATAGTCAGATTCGTTCCTAATACTACACATTGACAAAACCAGGCACCAGATTTTTTGGAACACAAACAAGGGTTTGTCGCCTTCTGTTGGTCTCTCTTCGTTGGTCACTAATGGCCCCGGAATGGTTCCGTACTCAGCTTTACAGAACCCATCCCACACGGGGGCCCAAACTGGAACAGCGAAGCATCTCCTAACGCCATGGTGCTTGTAGGTCCCTGCTGTACGGTCTGGATTAGGACACACTGTATTTTCCTTGTCACTGTGTTCGCTAATGCGTTCTGAATGTCCATTGAGCTGTTTACTGGCGATACGTGAACATGAATTAAAACAGCTGTTCAGAAATGAAGACACTGTTGAGTCGTCCCACTTAATTAGCATTTAGGAGTCAGACGGTTGTCGTGCTTCAGAATGAGGTCATGTGTCTATACAGGAAGTGGAGAGGACCAGGGCATTTGATGTGGATGCTCAAACAGGAACTGATGACAACTCGACGGCCTTCGGTTCAAAAGGCTGAGAGCGACTTCCTTTACATGCAAAACACAATTGTCGTTTTTGTCCCAATGTGCCCTGGTCGCAAGTTCTGTGATGGGATGCGTCCGCGACCTAAATGAAGTTCCAAGAGTATTTCTTAATCTTAATTCCTTGTCTCACCCTTCGTGCCATCCCTTTCTGAGAGAGGGAAGTATCTACTATATTCCAAATGACAAAGAACCCACAGCACAGAAACTAAAAAGGAATCCTGGGCGATTAAAGTAACGAGGCTTTTAAAGGAAAACCAACTTCAGATGACTCTAATTCCTTCTCATCGCTGGCAACTCCCGAAGCCCTGACCCACGCCCTCTCAGAATAACGAGTTGGGGTTTACTTCCTTAATCTTAAGTGAGCAACACGTACACAAAATGACAGCCTGCTCCGTGGGATGTCTGCGAATACGCGGCCACTTTTTAATTAGGCCGAGGGAAGCCCTTTCTCTCTTTTTTAAGAGCATCACGCAGTAGAGTTGTGAGGGGCTAGCTATGAAATAGTGATTAAAAATCTGTTTTGGCTCCGGAGTGCCGCGGCTGGCTCGCACGGCCGTGCTAATTTGTGCGGTTCCTTGCTGCAGGTCTGGGGTCTGTCATCTCTCCTGGGCTGAGCTCCAGGTCCCAGCAGCAGACCACAGGCGTCAGGCTGATGTGGTGATAAGGGGATGGGGGTTGACTCCCTGTTTTCAGTTGGAACCCATGTGCATTTGGGTCGTCTCCCAAATAACACTCTGATGCCTTTACTGTTAACTAGGCACACGTAGGGCACTACAGAGGGAATAGGAGGCCGTTTAGGACAGGGCCGATTCTCTCGTCACCACCATTCTCTCTCTCAGCTCGTCAGCTCTGGAGGAAGTGGATCCCCCCTCAAAGAGGGCTCTAAGATCTGCCTCTTTAGGTGTCAACGTTTTAACGAGTTCCCTTTGAAAGGGAGTGAGAACATGCGTAGATGTACAGTAGATGTGTGTGTGGGTGTGCGTGTGTGTGTGCGTGTGTCTGTGTGTCCTCACAATATCCTCACAATGAGACCTTACAGTTTGGTTCCACATGGTTCTACGTGGTTCTTCTGGTAGCAAAATCGGATAGCACCATATATCCGAGACAAAATGTTGTCCGCAAAAAACACGAGACAGTATTGTGCCTCTGGTTTTTTATAAGAAAATAGACGTCTGTTAAATGTTTTACCTCATAAATGAAACACTGTTATTTCCAGAAGACACATATTCATGCAACAAATTGGACATTGAGCTCTTGGTGAATCCAAGCGATCTTGACGACCCCCGTTGAGGACAGATCATTGAGGACAGATTTCAAAGGCGTGTATAAGTTTCAAGCTGCCCCCCTCAGACAGTATACGCACCCTTTCGTCTAGTGCAACCTGAACCTCGTGCCCGGTATGAAGGCTCATCCATGGCAGTAGAACAAGTCCTCTGCTCCTCATATCTACACGGCGTTTGATACCTTGGTTGTTCCGTTCCCCTCTCTTAACAGTTTCTCAGAACCGGAACGCCGTGGGACTATTTAAAAATCTATACTGGACACATGGAGTGTGTGTGTGTGTGTTTGTGTTTGCGGATGACTGCCTAACACACCCAGCCAGCCAACCTACCCCCCCCCCCCCCCCACCCACAGGACGGTTGGTGAGGGCTAGCCCGTAGTGTTAGCATAGCGTTAGCCTGACGTTGGCTGTTTGTGCTTTTCTCTCCCACAGGAGGCCGTCGTTACAGGCCTTTTACCCGAGACCAGCTACTCTGTCACGGTTGCCGCCTACACCACAAAAGGGGACGGGGCCCGCAGTAAAGCTAAGGTGGTCACCACCACAGGGGCAGGTTGGTACAGTCACACACACACCTTTAGGAGTAGGCGAGCCATAATAATGTGCTTACTTGTAGAAGTTATGGCTGTAAATTAAACTGGATGTTCTAACCTGCACATTCATACTATAAGAAACTAGGGTTCTATTCGGATTCAAACTTTCTTATAGTTTTTTTTTATGGTATGACTGGTCAAGTAAAGGTGGTTAAATGAAGTTGCCCACCTGTTCAAATAAAGGTGCCCACCTGGTCAAATAGAGGTGCTCACCTGGTCAAATAAAGGTGCCCACCTGGTCAAATTAAGGTGCCCACCTGGTCAAATAGAGGTGCTCACCTGGTCAAATAGAGGTGCCGACCTGGTCAAATAACGGTGCCCATCTGGTCAAATAAAGGTGCCCACCTGGTCAAATAGAGGTGCCCACCTGGTCACTGTTTCATAGGAGCAGCGATATCATTCCAGCAACAGGCTGTTACGTCTCAGGTGGTCTGCTGTTTATTTTCCAGAGCAAAGGAAGTGGAGTTCACAGAAAGTTCAGAGTTTTGATGGGTGTCACTTTGGTTGACAAGTACACGCAGTTAGTCCCCCACAGTGGGTTTCTGAAGAGACGGCGCTGCGTTTCCCGTTGATATGCCCTGAGTGTGCAGCGTTCCAGGATGTGTTAAAACAGTTCAGGCCCGGAATGCTATTGCCTAAACTGCCCTCTTACTCCGACCACTCACTCGCTCTGGGCTTCCTCGGAAAACGTCGACAAACAGCGTTCCCTCTGTAGTCTAGTTTAACGCCAGGTCCGTGCGGCTCTGGTGGAAAATAGTGCACTGTGTAGGAAATAGGGTTCCGTTTGGGTCACAGATCGCCCGCCGGTCCTTACGCCACACCCCCATTGTCTTAACGCTCAGATTCAAATCAGTAATGCCATATCATATCTTCGTATAACTGTAGAATTGTAGGGGCGTGCCGAACAACGGCCAGAGTGATTGCTGTGAGTTCTGTGTCAATACCGGACGAGCCCCTTGTTCTTATTAAACGCGGCTCCGCGTCATTAGCCCCCGAGCGTTCCGTGCGTCGCTACGCTAACGAGGCTAATCGCTCTCTTCTGGCCCGCTAGTCCCGGGCAAACCCAACATGATGATCAGCACCACCATCGGCAACACGGCCCTGATCCAGTGGCAGCCGCCCAAAGAGACGGTGGGCGAGCACGTGGGCTACCGGCTGCGCTACAAGCGCACGGAGGAGGACGCGTTCACCGTGAGGGACTTCAAGAAGAACGACGACCACTTCACCGCCACGGGCCTGCACAAGGGCGCCACGTACGTCTTCCGACTCTGCGCCAAGAACCGGGCGGGGAACGGCGAGGAGTCCGTGAAGGAGATCACCACGCAGGACGACGTGCCCGGCAGCTATCCGCAGAACCTGAGCGTCGTGGGCCTGACCACCTCCACCACAAAGCTCGCCTGGGAGCCGCCGGCGCTGTCCGAGAGGAACGGGAGGATTCTCCAGTACGTGGTCGTGTACAGAGACATCAACAGCCAGCAGAACCATACAAACAGGTATCAAACAGAGTTTTTTTTTAAAATGGGTTCGTTTCCACTGTCATGCGGCTCGTCCCCTGACGTGCAGAGGTCTCGGCGCCGGGAACGTTTAGCGAGACAGTGTGTTTGTGTGACTCCGCAGCACCACAGAAACCCAGATGACCGTCACCGGACTACAGCCTGACACGACGTATGACATCAGGGTCCGAGCTTTCACCAGTAAAGGAGGAGGACCCATCAGTCCAAGCATACAGAGCAGAACCATGTCCACTTCCATGCCAGGTGAGGACCACACACACGCACGCACGCACACACACCACATTCATGCCAAACACTCCACCAACATACACATGGGTGAAAAACACCCTCACCTCCGCACACACACACACACCAGAGCACGGGTTTTTTGGCCAGGCCCAGACTCATACGCTCAGACAGGGCATATGGTATAGGACAGAAGCCGAACTGTGTGTGAACTGATGGGCATTAGCGTAGCGGAGTCAGCCTAGCGTGACTGCTACAGCGGCAGAGCGACACGGATGAAATTCCCCCTTCATGTTCATATCAGGGAGCGTATGGTTCCTGTGGAATTAAACGCTAATCTGCCTGCCACCAGCTATACTATGTAGCTGCCTGTACTGCATGGAGGACCAGCAGCTATATACTGTGGTTGCCACCGGCTAGCTTCTGGATCGGTTAGCGTCACAGCGGTCAGAGCCTTTCACCCGCTCGACGTCAGTTCAGACGCCACAGTGAATATTGTACAGTTTAATGCAGAGGGAAGGTCATCTGACGGGTCGTGATGCATTTTGTCGTTTTAATTATGAAACGCACTGATCCAAATGAACGCATTGCCGTTGCCCTGTGCTGGGCCACTGCACGTTACCGCTCAGGGGGCCGTTGCCTAACCGCGTCGGCGCTTTTACTGTTCGTCGTCCGTGTGTGTCCCCACTCTACCGCACCACGCACCAACACACTCCTCCTCTACCCCCCTGTCTCCCCCAGAGTTCACCAAAAACTTTGGCGTGAAAGCGGTGATGAAGACCTCCGTCCTGCTCACGTGGGAAGTGCCGGAAACCTACAAGTCCCAAGTGCCTTTCAAGGTAAGACGATTTTGTTCTGACGACGCGCCGTCCTCTGCTCTTATTCTCCCGGGAATTGCGTTGTGCGGGAGTGAATCCGCCTTTGTCGGACAACAACGGGAAAAACAGTCCGGCGACACAATGGCGGCGCCGGGATCGGAACAGATAGGGAAATATCGTGGGAATGGGAAAGGGTATGGCGGCTCTTGAAATAATTGATCGCGCTTTATATTCCGCCGCGCGTGGCTCTCAACCGTCCCGGCTCATACTGAAGACCTGGGCAATCGAAGTGGCGTAATAGAACGGCACTCGATGACTTCAACAAAGGGCCGGGATTGTCAATGAATTTGATGGAGATTTCATTGTAGGACCTCTGTGATAACCAAGTTGTCTCTGAGCTGTTTAATCAAGTGTGTGTGTGTGTGTGTGCTTGTCTTTGTGTGTGTGTGTGTGAGACCCTGGTTTTGCTACACGTGTGGCTATCAAGTATGCTCCCACTAATTGTTATCTGGCAGTTTCCCCGAAGGAAAGACGAGTGCTTCGTTTTCACAGGGCGGGATTTGATTGAATTTCCAGCTTGTATTGTCCTGCCTTTAACCATGTGAACCTATGTCCATCTAGATCCTCTATAACCAGCAGAGTGTGGAGGTCCAGGGGAACCTGAAGAGGAAGCTGATAACCCGTCTCCAGCCCGACACGGACTACAGCTTCGTGTTGATGTCCAGAGGGAACAGCGCCGGAGGTCTACAGCAGCAGGTCTCCATCAGAACCGCCCCGGACCTCCTCAAGACCAAACCTGTCCAGTATCATCAAGACCCAGAGGAGGGGGGCAAGATCACAATCAGCCTGCCCAAAGTCCCCACCACCGCCCCAGTCAGGTAGTTTCAACTGGCCTGCTGCTCAGTGTGTGTGTGTGTGTGTGTGTGTGTGTGTCTGTGTGTTTGTGTGTCTGTGTGTCTGTGTGTGAGAGAGAAGGTGAAGCTTGAGGGCCCATTGTCTTGCTGCTTTGATATTCGCTCATCTATCTGGCCCCATCGGCACATCTCCCAGAAACAAACTGTTAAAAAGAACACCCGGCGTTTTGTGTGGAGCTGACAGAGAATTTGGACTGAGAGAAGATGAGAGAAGATGAGAGAAGCTGAGAGAGAAGATGAGAGAAGATGAGAGAGGATGAGAGGAGGAGAGAGGATAAGAGACGATGAGTGAAGATGAGAGAGGAGGAGAGAAGATGAGAGAGGAGGAGAGAAGATGAGGGAGGATGAGAGAGGATGAGAGAAGATGAGAGAGGATGAGAGAGGATGACGCCCGACATCGCCTGATGAGGCGAACCATGCTGGACTCCAGACCAGCATGGTTTTGCTTTAGCGCACACAGAAAACAACCTGGCTTTCATGCTAACGCTAAATCAATAGCCTCGGTCAGGCACCAGGACTCGGACCAAAGAGAGGGGGTACTTTAGGGACGTGGATCTGCAGTCGTACTCGCACACAGACACACACACCCGCCGTGTCTGTCGGGACCGTCTGGACGGAGAACAACTCGGCTGCTTTTATGTTTATCGATTTTCTTTTATTTTGACATTTCGTGTCAGCGCTACGGAGCACGCGGTTAGCCGTGAGAGACTAGCCCGCTGTCCTACAGTCATTATACTGCTTTAGAAAACGAGTTGCTAATAGGAGTACGCGTTTATCCCGAGCTCGAAGCCAACCGCAAATTGCAGCGGAAAGCAATTTCTTCGAGAGTTGGCGTCGAATGAGAACGAGACCAGGGGCACAATGCCAAACCTGCAGTTTCACCAAAGGTACCTCTTTACCCTGACTACTGAGGCGGAGAGGCTTGCAAATTGCTTGGATTTAACTCTGGTGTAATTGTTTGTTACGAGAAAAGTAACAGTGAATATCTAAGCCCTAGTAACGCTGTGCCAGCTGGAGTGGTAAAAAAGAAAGAAAACTCATTTAGCAGCACGGGCCGTATCTTAATGCCCTCCCCGGTCGAACCTTTTCACACACTTGCCTCCCGGACGGAGTCCTCATCAGAAGCTCTGGCTCCGCCCCTCATGTTTAAGAGTTAAGCTCTGGCTCCGCCCCTCACGTTTGGGAGTTAAGCTCTGGCTCCGCCCCTCACGTTTGGGAGTTAAGCGGGTTGTAGACATAAAATAATCTGTGTGTGTGATTGTGTGTGTGTGTGGTTGTGTGTGGTTGTGTGTGTCTGTGTGTGTGCGTGCGCGCGTGCGCTTATGAGATTGTATTTGCGTGGATGAAATGTAAAACAGTATTAAACTATTGCTGGTCGAACCATGGAAGGGGGTCAGTAGTTTTAGCAGTGGCTGCTTCTGTAACAAATAACCGCCTCTCTCCCTCCAGGTGGTACTACATAGTGGTGGTTCCTGTCACGCCAAATACACTACGCAGATGGGAAAACCCCGAGGACATGGATGTAGACGAGGTGTGTGTATTTGCGGTATGCACGGGTGCATATTTGCATATTGCAGTTATGCCCTCTTCAACAGACTCAAGCACAACAGCTTTTATGACTGTAATCTAAAAGCACTGGGGTCCATTGATCAATTTGTTTAAATATATTATTGTCTTTGACGTGCATCTTATTTTTCCTCAGCCTCCAAAAACGAATACAATGACATTGATCGTTCATGCTGCGAATCGCGTCGTTCCCGTAGCTCTATTCTGCACGATGTGGGTTTCGGTCGAAATAATTGTCCTTTTTTATTTCTGATGTGAAGTTGTCATTGTCTTGAGTGTTTGAGGTCCTCCTGAAAAGCTGCTGTCAGTTTTATTTTATTAAGCTTTGGCTTCGGTACTTTTTATGCTTTCGCATTTCTCCGCTTTCTCCAAAATCCACTGTCGTCGGCAGAAAACAGTCCAATTGTGCAGCCTCTGTTAAATATACCTGTTTTCAAAGTGCCTGTTAGAAAGCAAAATCCGCTTTCTCATTGTCAAATTGTCTCATTGACAGTTTTTTCTCTCCCAACCATCTAAATCATCGCAGCTCTGCAGTTTTCCAGGGAAGATAAACTATTTTCTGTATGAAGGGAATTGGTTGAAGTTCAATCTGTGAGTGGTGAGGAGAGACAAGGTTAGAGGAGTGGTTTCGGGATAAAAACAAATTGGTTGAATTCTAAGAATCCAAAGGCCTGTCAAGCCTCTCTGGGTTCTGTGCGTGTGCGTGTGTGTGTGTGTGTGTTAATAAAACTACATTAACTCCGGTAGAGTTGGACCAGAGGCAGTCTCTCAGACAAAGACCGATATTCTATTCTGAGTTGGGACAGAAAGATACTAGGCTGTCAGATAAAAGTCAGATAAAGCTTCTTGTCAAAGTTCGTGTCAAACATCTTTGTTTTTCTGAGGTAGTGATGACAGCAACACACGTACACTCAGAGGAACATACTTCTGACGCTTTTTTAATATAGCTTTGACCTCTCCATCCGGACAGGGGTCATAAAGAGGTCGGAGTGTGTAAGAGTGATGATATAGGTCGGAGCGCAATTATGCTTCAGTTCTTTACAGTCTGTGGCTAACTACACTACGCTACATTGCCCGTATGACATGCTAACCCACCTGTGAGCCAACAAGCTCTATTCATTGCCGCCTCGGGGCTCCGTTTATTTTCTCTAGGTGTAAAATAGAGTGTTTGTGTTCCATATTTAAGCGATAAGGCACAAGCGAGCCCGGTTAATGGCCAATGTACCACGGCAAAGAGATGCGCTTAGTGCCAGAATACAGCAGTTAGCTGTGGCCTAGTGGCAAAATACCACAAACCCAAGAGAGGCCATATTACTGTTAGAAACCCGTTACGGACACAATTAGAACAGTAAATGTTATGTCACACTCACGTGTGGTAGGAGATTGTGTCTGTTGAGTCCCAAACGACACCACGTCACCTATTTAGTACTCTACTTTGACCGACGTGGTTTGCACTTTGGGACACAGTTATGTTATCTCTCTCTCTCCCCTTGTCGTCATGGCGTCAGCTCCTAGAGGCCAGTTCTGTCCAGAGCCCGGGGAGGACGAGGAGACAGACCCAGGAGTACCTGCGACCCTACATCGCCGCCAAGTTGGAGGCCCTGACCGACACCTTCACCCTGGGAGACGAGAAGAAGTACAATGGCTTCTACAATAAGCCGTTACCGGGACAACAGCAGTACGTCTGCTTCGTCCTGGCCGCCCTCAAGGACCACGAGTCTGTAAGTGAACCGGCCATTTCTCCCTCAGAACTTAGTGTCGAAGAACAGGGGTCTGTATTAGAGGCCGTCCTCAATGGGTCGTTAAGCTGCTCCTCGGCCTAAAAAAACGGTTTGGTTTCCTGCCAGCTGTATGTTTGCGTGTACTGCGTGTCGAATTGACGGCGTGGCTGATAAGAACGAGTTCTTTTAAAGCGTAAACCCGTTTTACGACCGCCAGAGGACGGAACCGCGACCTTGATGGCGCCAGTCCGTTTCCACGCCTCGCTATCGCGCGCACCGCGCTGCGGGGGTCCGTGAAACGCCGTCGCCGCGTACACGCGCCGCTCCGGGGAGACTGACGGGCACGCGACACACATACGAGATCAGTCGGTGAAGTGATACGTCGTCGGATCTAAATCAAGCCCGGGCTGGAGAAAACGGCGGGCTAATCACATTCGCGGGGTGGCGGGGAGGGGAGCTCGGCTTTATAGTCGTGACGGGGTTGGGGGTGGGGGGTTGCCGAGGCGGAGGACTGAAGCGAAAAGGCCACCGCAGCTTTATGTGTCTCCCATGGCTAGTAAACAAACCTGGAAGTGTGAAATTGGATAAAGAAACAGGCCACATAAACAGTATGATCACTTAGAGCGGGGAGGAGAGGGAAAGATGGAGGGGGGAGGGTGGTGGGGGCGTTTGGCAGACAGGGTGTCAGTTTCATCAGAGGGGCCAGGAGTGAAGCGCACCGGAATGATGACAAGACCGAGAGGTAAAGAGACGAGAGAGTAGAGACTGGCGGATGTTGCCTGACGCCTTGAGTAATATACAGTGCTACGGCAGAACAGAAACGCAAAAGCAAATGTTGGGATGATTTCTGGATGAGGGTTGTTTACATGACAGAGCGAGCCAGAGAGACAGACACCATAAAATGGGAGACGTACTGAGCGAGAGAGAGAGAGAGAGGCAGAGAGAGGGAGAGAGAGGGAGAGGGAGAGAGAGGGAGAGAGAGAAAGAGAGAGAGAGAGAGAGAGAGAGAGAGAGAGAGAGAGGGAGAAAGGGAGAGAGGGAGAGGGGGAGAGAACGAGTGAGAAAGAAACAGGTCGTAGCCCGGGGAGAAAATAAGCCATGGCTTCTGGCTCCTGTCCTGTTTCTCACAGATAGTGTGTGCGTGTGCGTGTGTGCGTGTGTGCGTGTGTGTACAGAGAGATGGCTGCACAGTGTGTTGTCAGAAATATCCATCGCTGTCAGCCATCATCACAATCAGCTTCAGTTAAAAAGACAAAACAAGATAGAAGTCAGATAGAAGTCACATGAGGGTGGTGTCATCCACAAACTTCAGGAGCTTGACAGAGTGGTGGCTGGAGGTGCAGCTGTTGGTGTACAGGGACTGCAGTAGGGTGGACTGGACGCCCCTAAGCCTTCAGCGGAGCCAGTGCTGATGGTCAGGGGGTCTGACAGGTTCTTCCCCAGCCTTGCGTGCTGCCTCCTGTTGGACAGGAAGGCTGTGATCCATCTGCAAGTGGACTCGGGCACACCCAGTTGAGAGAGCTTGTCCTCGGGCGAAGGGTGAATTTTGGTGTTGAATGCAGAACCAAACCTTCTGGCCTCCAAGAGCCTGGAAGCCAGAAGCAACGAGGTCGAAGAGAGATGAGCTCAAAGTCGGAACAGTTCTTAGAGATGTCAGAATATTCTCCTCTGATTCTGTGATCAAAGGTATCACCACCATGTAGTATTTCTCAGCATCGATCAGAATCGCCATGCACCATGACCTTTGAATCTTTTCTAGGCCTTGATCAGATATTTTAAAGATCTCACTTAATAGGAGCAATTTGTAAAATTTGTAAAAATATAAACTATTGCAAAAATAAAAACACTAAACAAAACTTAAGCAAAATGTAACAAAGGCTTACGCCCAACAAAACCGACAAGCCGGGGAAAAGAGAAACTAAATAAGGACAGTGATTAGGGAAACAGGTGAGCGCGATGTGACTTTCACATTTTTGCAGCGACGGCGGATGCTTGCTTTCCATGTTTATTTTCAGAAATCTATTTATTCAGAAGAGTCTACTTCAAACTTGAGTGTCTGACATAACAGGTTTAATTTAACCAAGGCCTTAGTGGGAATCAACAGTAGTTCCATCAACAAGTAACAATCAGTTGAACAGGTTGGTACTGTCGACCGGAGAATATCCGCCACACTTTAGTCTTATATAGAAAAGAGGTTGCTCAGGAGAGATGGAGATGTGCCTGTAGATTGAGCCAGAGAGAGAGTTGGCAACCTCCGAGAACAGATCCGAGGTAACGTCACCATCCACCACGCCCTGCTGTATCAGCCGGAGGAACCGCCGCCGACTCTCGTCTCGTCCGCGTCATCATACCACAGCCCCGCCGCTTCAGGTGGCCGGCGTAGAGCAGGAGGAGAGGGAGCTGAACAGGAGGAAAGTAACTCCCCCGGGAGTCAGGGCAGGAGAAAGGAGGGGGGGCTGACAGATCTGCTAGAGAGACAGGAGCAGCTGCGAGTGGGCGATATCGGTGCACAGGCAGGGTTTAGAGTTTGTTTCTGTGTGCGGGTGGAACGTGTTCATTCTTCCTGTTGTACACACGCAGACTCTCTAAGTGTGTTCAGTAGATTCGTCTGCGTCGGCCCGCACAGGCCACAGTGATGCCTTGTCTTCGTCACGACTATCGTCTTCAACGTCGTCGTAGTCAGGTCTAGAGGGCTCTGTGTTTCTACGGTTTCTACGGTCGCTACTATTTTTCATTAAAACGGCAATTAGAACCATATTTCAAAAAGGCGTTCTCTATCGTCAATTTCCAAAAAAGGCCACAGCTACCTGCCTGGTTCTCTCTCTCTCTCGTTTTCTCATTCTCTCAGCTCAGATGCCTTTTTTCACCTTAATGAAGTTGTTTATGGAAGGCTGGTACAGCGACAGAACTGCTCGGCTTGTCGCATGCGTCACATTATGAAGTTAAATGGATCAATTTGCACGGCGCGCAGTTCACTTAAAGCAACCCGGACTCGTTGTCACTTTGTGTCCCGGCTGACAGACGGGAGAACTTTCCCTCTATTTATGACCGGAGTGAGGTATGTCAGTATGTCTCTCTCTCTCTCTCTCTCTCTCGCTCACCTTGTCTTTCCCTCTCCTACCAGATGCCCGGCTGATCTTAGATCAGAGCTGAGGCAGAGCAGCTCTAGATATCTAGGACCCAGAGCCACTGGGGCATCGTGTTGAGTCAGCACCTAATCATCTGATGTCGGGTTAATGTCAGGCTCCATCAGACACCGACTTGCCATTAGCCACTGGTTTAGCCAGCGACTGTAAGGCTTCACTGTGGGTTGCTTCGCTATCGGAACAGGGCTCAAGGGGTTAACCACGAGCCGGGCAGTTTGAAAGAAGCGATCCGCGGTCTCGACTGCGGGGCATCTCGCGTCCGAGCGGGTAATCCTAACCCTGCCCCGTTCACTTCCCTCTGTCTTCTCTCCCTCAGCAGAAGACGTTCGCGGCGAGTCCGTACTCGGACGCCATAACGGTGAAGCTGCACAGTGGCATGTCCCGCCACGCCGAGGACCCGGAGATGCTGTGGGTCATGGGGCCCGTCCTG